>CM075783.1:40688317-41888317 GCA_037974665.1 Ehretia macrophylla
GTAAAGGTATAAGTTTGAATTTGGATCATTAATTTCTTTTATAAATATCACTTCTTAATGATATTACAAGATTGCATTTCATTGGATATATTAAATCTTCACAACATACATATTCAAGAATTTAACTAAAATCTGTCCTTGACCTTTCGGATTAGATTTAATAGCCAAAAGCATGACTCTTGTACTCTGCTAAATCTATTAATTAAACTTTGAACATTACAAATCCAAGCCAATCATCTTCTAGATCCCTCGTGATAAATGAATAATAAGTAAATAAAATTTTATCACGAATAAAATACTATTTTCAAAATCAAAAAGTGAAATCAAGTACAACACGAGGCAAATAAATAAAACTAAAAAGACAAACAAACAACTCCAATTATATTAAGGAACCACTCAAAATCTTAAAATCTTCAATTATAAAAATTTATTTTCAAATCCTAATCCAACTACCTGCCAAGTGCATAACACCAAAAACATAGAACTAAACAAAATTGCGCATAAAGAAAAAGGCCAAAAGAGAGAGTGATTTGAGGGCACCAGTGGCATTTCCGAAATAAAAACAAACGGAAGACCTCAATTAGGAACATTTTTCGATGTGGATAATTGTCATAACGACAAGTATATTTGACAACTCTTACCATTTTCCTCGTCCACGTTAGTCTCTTCGTACGGACATCTCCCCTTACGTGTAATTATCACTTGCCTCCGAAAAGTCAACCTAACTATGTGGGACCGGATTGCAGCTCAACCAATAGAATAGAGCCACGTAAACAACGTTAAGTTGGACCATGAATGAGCTCACTCAACCTGCGATCTGAATTCTTTTATAACGTAATTCGCTCACAAGGTTATGAGATAAATTTGGATTGTTGATGTTAGTATTGAAGTGATAATGATATTTATAAATTAAAAATTAATTTATTTAAATTGATATTATTATCATTTCATCACAATTGAATCAAATAATTAATTAATAGTCTAATAACATACTTAAGGAGACTACTACGGTTATCGGGTACTTGCATTACCACCTAAGTTTTGCTACCACCTGCCTAGCTCCTATGCCCTCATAACATAATGAGACAGTAAATATTATGAAAGAATCAAAATCGGGCGATAAATGTGTCCCATAATTGAGGAGAAATGAGGGGAAAGAAAACAATGATGCGTGAGGAAACTACAATGTTTTTGACTATTTAAGATGAATGAAATATAAAAAGAATATTTTAGTAACATTTTATATAAAACTATCCCATTCATTATTTTCTCTCTCAAAAACAAAACAAGAAATGGTGAAATTATTTCATTTCATTTCCCATATGCTTTTGTTTTGCTTCTAACAAGATAATCTTTTCTTTAATTTTTTTTCATTTATGACGCTTTTCTCTAATTTCTCTATTTTTCCTTTTGCTCACAAATCCAAAAATTAACGCAAGTATAGAAGTCAAATGATTCAACTTGTGCACTTTTATAATTTTAAACAATACTTTTGTAATTTTAAAATATTAAGACCTATGACTTAAAGAGTGGAATCCAATGTTCAACTGAACGATTGACAACCAAACCAAAGATTTATCCAACTCAATCAATATCCGACAAAAAAAAAAACAAAATCCAACTCAATCAATATATTTTTGTAATTATAAAATAAAATATTATATTTTAGATTTAAAATTTGAAGAAATAATTGAAGGATTCGACTGAAAAATTCTGTCACCCAAAACTCAACTCATTTTACACCAGAAAATTTAAGGGGCAACTAGCGAATATCACATTTTCAAAAAAAACAGTTTGATGTTAAGTCAAGAATGTAGAACACTAAAAACTTTAAAGATATCATTTTGAAAAGAGCTCTATGAAGAACTTAGAATATAGATGAGAACATTCTTCAATAGTATATAGTAAAAAGGAGAACCGGATGTTGACTTTACCCTAGTTGGACTTGGTCAATTATGTATGTATTTTTGTGATTAATATATGAACTTGAGGATTAGGTATAAGAACGATAAGCCTTTTTTGTGACCTTTGCACTTTGGCTAAATTATAACTTTGCCCCTTACACTTGTCCGGGCTAACTTTATATCTACCCAGGCTACTATTTGACCTCTTCTGGTGGCTATTAAATTTGTTCAGACTGCTATTGGATCTACCCATTTTGTTATTGGACCCGTGACTTGTCCAAACAACTCAACGGAGGCCAAATAAAATTTGCAAAAGTCAAGAACTAACTATTTTGAAAACAACAATCATTTTCAAGCCTTTTAAAAAAAATAATAATAAATCAATGGAGACTAAGACTCTGTTTGGCCTAATTGTGAAATTTCAACTTTTGAACTGTAGAGCTTTTAGAATAGAGTTTTTGCAAGAAATGCTGTTGAACAATTCATTGATTGTTTGGCATGTATTAGACAACATAGAGCTTTTTAAAAATTTGATGATAATATCGAACCTTAAATATATAGAGGGGTAAAATTGAGAAAAAATAAAAGAAAAATAGTTTATTGTATTATGTAAAACAGTTTTACAAAAGCGTTTTTAAAAAAACTTCAATTTGGAGCTTCTCAATTTTTAATTTTTTTCTGTTTCAGTTTTTACCTAAAAATATTTTTAAAATTGAGTCAAATAAGTTTTCAAATTCTAAATTTACAAAAAGTATTTTTGAGTATCTAAAAATTAGGTCAAATAAAACCTAAATCGTATAATACAATATAAAAAATTATCATCAAGAAAAATTAATCTTCCAACCTTTTGCATTCCTCGCGATGAGCAAATCACTAGATCTTGAAAATTTTTCCCAGGAGTCCCACGTGATATTCACGTGAGGTGATTGACTTTTTCTCAAAAAGCATTGATGTATGTGTATAGATTTATAGGAATGAGAGAGTGTGGGCCCTACTTTATCCACAACTACACCGTGTTTCGCGGCAGCTTCTGAAAAGATGGCGTGTTGGCTGATGAAAGTTGACGATTGGCCGACCGGTGTCCTTCGTCCCTATCCAAAACCCCATACCCTACCCCTTTATATTTGCTTTTCAACAATCGAATGTTCCAAACGTATCTTCCAAGTAGTGTGATTTTCAAACCCTTTCTATTTTCATTTTCTTCTTCATCTTGCAAAATACCTAACATGCTGGACACTAGGACTTTAGTTTAGTTTAGTAATAATAATGTTACTTATTATATATATAAAAAATTATGAGCTCAAGTATTATATTAGATATTGTGAGTTTAACTATCGTTAATTATGACCTTAGACCTTTACTGAATCGAAAGAAACAAAAATTCTTAATATGCTTTTCATTTTTCTTTTTGTCCTTATTAGTAAAATTATTTTTTAGAAGGAAATATTTTTTTTTTAAAAACGAACTGCTACCACGTGTATGAAAATGGAATACTTAAAATGAGTAAGAATTTCTTTCGTAGCATTATAACGTTATGAGCGGGAGTTAACTGTTGTAAATTGTCTACATTATTTCATCATAATTGTGTCAATAATTCACAATTGTTGAATTTAGTTATAATGTTATGAACAAATCCACTTTCACTTAAAACACGTAAAGTGATAAAAATGATAAATGAAAAATAGATGTCAAATGAAGAAAAAGATTTCTCATGGTCAGAGGATAATAATCTTTTCGCATATCTAATGGGGTTATTGGTGGGTTGATTTGCCGTTTAAAAGATTGTCTCTTTTGAAAATTGATATTGGCGATCCTCATATTGCAGTACATGTTAATTAAGGTTAGATTCTTACTCAAAACTTCTACTATATTATGATTGAGAAAAAGATTGAACCTAACTTGAGGTCAATTATACTTAATTTTATCGTTTATATATTTTTATTAGAGATTGTTTACATAACTTGAACTTATGAGATTAAAAACGACAATCTTGCCGTCAGGCTAAAACCCTACTTCAACACATCTTAAAAATTTTGTAATAAAAAGTCTAGATATCTAAATCACATTATATACTACAATCATGGATAATATATAGATCGTTGTTTGTTTTCTACCATTAGAGATCGAGTTATAACTATTTTCTAGGAAATCAAATATTTCAAATTTCATAAAATTCTTTCTTTTTTATTATAACGAGAAACTCTTTTTAATTTTTTTTTTGAGTTGATCATATTAGGAGTGCAAAATTCTGAGTCACATAACCCTCTAAAGGAATTATAATTTATATTAGTCAAGTTTGTACCGGAGACACATGACTCTCAAGAGAAGGGACAATATATATTAGTCAATTATAAGACTTATCGGTATTAATATTAAAGAGATCAAGCATAACTTCCTAGTTTTATAATTTGTTTATGGTCAATAGGTGTATCTCATGATGTTCTAAATCAACTGCTTATTGAAGTTTAATTAGTTGACCTATTGGATGGATAAAGATAGACACGATGGCATCGACTAATGACTACTCATATCTTCGTGGATGTCTTTATAAAAAAAAAGAATTGACATCAAGAAGATTGAAAAAGATGTGTTAGCATTGGAAAATTATACATTTAGTCCCTATTGTTTTCTTTTAGTTTCAGTTTAATCCTTATTATTTAAAAAATATCTCAGCAATTTCATCTCTATTATTTAAAATTTTTCAATTTTATCCTTCTTGTTTTCCAAAAGTTTTAATTTCGTCCCTATTGTTTTAATTTTTTTTTAAATTTCGTTCATATTATTTTCTTAAAAGTTTTAAATTCGTCCCGATTATTCAAGGAATAAATTGAAATATTTTGAGAAACAATAGAGATGAATTTAATTTTTTATAAAAAATAAGAGGGACTAAATTGACTAATTTTGAACAATAAGGACAAATTTGAAACTTTAGAAAATTAACAATAAGGGCGAAATTGAAATTTTTTGAAAATAATAGGGAAGAAATTAAGACTTTTAAAAAAATAATAGGGATAAAATTCAGACATTTTAAACAATAGAAACCAAATTAAAACTAAAAAGAAACAATATGGACTAAATGTGACATTTTCCCGGCATTTAGTGAAATTACTACATAACCAATCAGGATCCGTAATGGTACTTTAGCTCAAAAGTGATTAAATGGTAATTTTATATTAACTAAATAATACAATACAATGTGAAGGTAATCCAAAGACCAATAGATATAGCTTTTTTTTTTTGTTTCTATGGAGATAAAGTTGGGATTACACATGGACTAATTTAGGGGATGTTTCACCCCTAAAATCCTTTTCCATCAATAGATATAGCTTTGGCCAAATGACTGTATTTTTTTTAGTTTGGATGTGGATGGTTAAAATCATAAATAGACAAATAATAAAAATTTATTTTTGTTAAATTAATATTTGGTGGGTTGTGGATCGAATTTCATAGTCCAAACTCATATTGAAGATAAATTGGAGCTCTAGTTTAAGTAGAGGTAATTTGAAAAAAAAGAATATTTATATGGTTGGACGACTATTAGTTTCTTAAAAATATAACATTTTAACTTGTAAATAGATACCTCAATTTCACTATTTTCAAAAATTTGTAACCATTATTTATTAACAGCGGATTAACTCAAAAGTTGGATCGTGAACATATATAGGTTAGAGGTGATCAAATCACGTTAAATTTGTATTGTTTTTCTACTTTTTGTGCATACGTATTATCCTTCCAACAATACAAAAACAAAACTCTTCATTGTGTATGCAATTCTGATAGTAGCTTCAAGGAGGACATGGAATCTTCCCTGTTAGCAATTAATTACTCGGAAACAAAGCCTCTTCCTTCTTCTTCCTACGCTGAAAATCATGAACTTGTATTGTTCATGTAAAGGTAGTTCAATATATGAAATTTTTGTTATACATATTTTAATTTTTAAAAAATGATCGAACTCATTTTAGGTCGAACCTTGAAGATATAATATTTCACAAGCAACATGGTGAGGGACATGTTCAAGGCTGCAAACACAAGCAGATAAGTGACATTGACTAGCAAACTATAATATGTTTGTATATTATGTGAGATGTCATTGTGATAAAATTCTGCCTATAAAGAAATTAACAAGGCCATTAGTGTTGCCCCCACAAAGTACATTTACTCCACAAATTTCAACATGTGACTAAAATATTTTGCAATTTATGTTTGCAATTTGAAACTTTATAATTGTTGGTGGCAAGACTTATATTTTCCAAGATATTTCTATGCATGGATCCAACCAATATTCAAGTGTGCTATTAAATTATGCTTTCTTCATTATCCTTCAACAATTTTTACAGTATTGTTTAAAATATGTCATGTTTTAGTTCTAGAACCTCAATCGCGAAAGTAAAGCTAATGCAGTAAGATTTACTTGGGTCACAAATCTATTAGAATCGAATCATTATTTAAATCTATAATACTAACTTATAAATTATTCCCAAAGTATGTATTACAAAAATGTTAGACATAACAAAATAAACAAAATCAAATTAAATTGTATTCTATTAGGTGAAGTTACTCTACAGATCTAACAACGTTGCTTATTCTTTATAATAATATCACTTAAATATATTTACTTTGACTATAAACATCGCAAATATTTGACTTAATTTGCTGAATGGCACGACCATGGATGAGTCTCATCACATGTGAGTGGCACTCTCCACCAGACAGCTTTGCTTAGTTGGAACACAATATCTCAAAGTTCGTAGGTGCATTTGTCGACTTTTTTTTTTCCACTTCTCAGGAGCAAATTTTTTCATAACATCTCACCTTTACCCGAAGAATAAGCTGTAATGACCCCAATTTTTATTATTAATTGAGAGTCTAAATAGAAGAAAAAGGGATAAGATAGGATAAGTGATTTGAAAAAAAAAAAAAAATATAATAGAATTTTAGTTCCAAGATGATTTTGATAAGATAAATATGAATTTTGATTTTTCAAGATTTCACTATTTAAGATAAGAGATAATTTAAAAAAATAAGATAGAGTTTTAATTAATTTTAAATTCTGAGAGTCTATCAAATTAAGATCAAACCTCTATATAAACGAGGCATGAGACCTTAGAATCTCACAAGTTTTGGAGAAAAGTAAAAAAAAAAAGTTAGGAGAAGATTGTTTTGGAGAAAAGTAAAAAAAAAGTTAGGGGAAGATTTTATCAAGTTTTGAATTGTTGGCATATAGTTTGGCATCAGTATGCTGAATTGTTGAACCCCTTGCAGCAAAATTTGCTCCGTACTGAAACTTAGTTCCAAGCGAATCTAGATATGCAGTCAAGTAAGGAAGTCCTAGCTTTTCAGCTGCACAAGATTAAGGAGCTAGAGGAAAGTTAGAACATGTACTCAAACATCGACACAAGCAAGAGCGCGGTAATTCCTGCATATTCTGCAGAAACTTCTGACGACCATCTAGCTGGCTACTCTGTCAGGTTATGGAAAGCGAAAGTAATTCTAAGTGAAGGGAAGGCAATTTGGTAAAGCCATAATATTGGCATGACAAGCAAAAACTAGAAAAAGCTTGTTACAACAATAGAAGCCATATCAATTTTCTTTTGTCCAAGAGCAAGGCCTGGAGAAGATCATTTACCTGAAATTTCAGGCCTATTGATACGCACAATTGACTGAGATTTCCCAGACATGGTGTTGACAGTACAGTGATTTTCATCGTTATAGAGCACGAAATCACTTCAACTTTGTTAAGGGAAGGCATCAATGATAGAGAGCAAATCACTGAAGTCTATTTCTCAAGAGTAGTTACTGAACATAAATTCTCTTCTGCACGAAAATGGGATATGGCACTCAATCTGCCATCCATCCCCCTTCCCCCCAAAAACTAACCCCCACCCCTCTTTTCCTCACCACTGGGCTGTAGTAAGGAGTCATCCCCAAAGTGCTTTCATTGCTGTGGAATAAGAAGCATTACGAAATATGTATGTAGATACCTAATTCTTGCTCTATTGGCCTCATTAGAATCATATTACGGCAAAAACATTCAAGATCCAGTTAAGCATCAAATTTCGGGTTTCATCAAAGAGGTAGAACAAGACCCTCCCCCTTATCCACCATGAGCAAGGTACGCGGGAAAGTGGGTAGGTGGGAAGGGGTGTGGAGGCTTGAAATTACTGTAAGCTTCAGTAGAAGCACAAATAATTTCAAACACTCATATACTATATTTCTCACTAATATACAACATTACAGATCCCCATCAAGGATGGGCAGGGACTCAATCAAATGGTGGGGATTCTGGAGGTGGCACTCATGACCTTCTTGGTGTAGCACAAAATGGTTAATCTAAGTTATCTTTTAAACCACAACACTTACTTATAAATCACTTATATACAATATCTCCTACCGACATGGGATATTACAACGCATGGTCAAACATAATCAGAAAAAATGAAGTCAGTTACCTATGAAATCGATAATTAGACGCCCATCAGAGTACCTGTCGGAAGGTCTACCAAAGAAGGTTTTTCCATAGGGATGAATAACTCTTCCAAATGCAGCTGACAAACTTCCAGTATCAGTATTTGAATCTCCAAAGTTGTAAATAGCTGGAAAATGGCAGCTTCTTGATTCAACTATGGCTGATCTGCTTTGTGGACCTGCAGATAGAAACACTAACAATGCAGCAACTATAACAACAAAATCCATCATTGTTTGCACACTCTTTCTCAACCTCCTGCTAATGCCACCAGGTCTCAAACAGTCCATTTACATAAACATATATACTAACATTACTAGACACAAATCAATGGGTTGTCTTCCACCAATCAGTTATCCGCTTCGCGCTTGACTACCCTTTGATATTAGGATTGGTATTCTGCTTGTTAGCGGTAAAAAACACTGCCATCAAACCAAAGAGTGTTAAACTTTAAAAAAAAAAAAAAAAAACTGCTTCATTTTAATACTAACATGTTTGATCTATTCTGATCCAGGAAGCTAATTTGGATCATGTTTCTTACTTTGTTCAGATATATAAGTAATTGCACGTGAACAACTGATTTTGTTGCCAAAGTTGCTGACAAATATAATAAACATTCGGGTCTAACAAGGTCGGACATGCAACACTCACAACGAGTCTAGCCTTACTGTTATAAAATATTTCCTGAACATAGTGATAGCTGTTTAAGGATACTGTTTAATTGAAAATTGATCTTTGAGCATTACGTGTCAATTTTGTTTCTTTAAGTGATAGATTTAATTTATCATAAAGGTTTTATACTTCCTGTCAATTTAGTCTATAAACGTTTGTTGTCAATCCATTATACGTTACGGGTCGAATTAAGTTGAACTATTCCTTATTCCATTAAATAGAGTTGGGCAACCGTAAACAAGTACAATTGCCGAATGGGCAAAGTTCTCTAAATCGATGACAGAAACCTTTTATCATTGATTTGCAAAAACAGCACATCAGCCTTATTAGCCGAGTAAAAATAAATAAAAGGGAGAATAATGTATAGACTTATTAAAAAAAAAAAGAGAGAGAATGAGGAACTTTTAACTTTTCGCACAAAACGTGATTACTGTTTATAATTATTGACCGTTTGAAAAACCAATCATTATATATGATCAGATCACTCATCTGTTGTTCATGTAATTAGTTGTATCCGTATCTACATTACGAAAAATTCGTTTTAAGATGAGTACCATTATATCTTGCTACGTAGCATCTGACAGCAGAAACTGAGTAATCAGTTGTAGTTGCACCAGAAAATAAGTTGTTCCCAAGTCTCTCAGCCGAACAAATCCCTATACCACCCCCTTTTAGTTGTCACTATTCTAGATATTTAATTGACATGCTAAAAGAAAAGAAAGAAATACCGAGGTGAGAAATAAGTAATAAAAATAGAGTGACATATAAAAACGTTCTTGCTTTTCTCATTGATAGTTCAGTAAGAAAAGGTAGAAATGAATACTAAACAAAGTCATCTTCCAAGGCTAGCCACTGTGCCATTGACCATTATGAAACAAGGTAGGAGTGTACGAGCAAATGCAGAAGACGCAAACAGGATCTTTGAAGTTACAGGACTCAGAATAAGCATTTTAACGAACGATCAAACCAAATCAAGTCTTAACCACTAGGTGGAGTTGACTATAAATAACAACAACAACAAAATAAAACTAGAAAAGCCCATGAGAAAAGGAGGGGGGAGGGGGGAGGGGGGAGGGGGGGGACATGCAACTTTTACACAGCTTCAAGAGGCAACAAAAGACGCAAAAGTCTTGATGCTAGTACCGATATCTCTAGCTCCATTCCTCATGGCAAAAATAAGATAAAAATAAACAAAACTTAACAAAATTGTTCTGTTCTAAACTGTCAGAGGACAAAAGTAGAAGCAAACTTGAAAGAATCCACAGCAGATGCAGTTCACCATCTATCCCTCGACCTTGACCTGCCAAAACCACGATAGATGTCAATAGTGCTTAGAGAGAATTTATAACGACTTTAGTTAAATGGCACGCACTACACATTTATTGCATAATACAGCAAGAGTATGCGTTAGTTGTAGCAGCAGTTCATTGTAGTACCAGAGGATTTAGTAGCTATTACAAGTTACAACCACACACTTCTCGGCATAAATAACTACATATGCAACCGAAGCAAACCAAACTAAGCCTTAACCCCACCCCACCAAGATAATTATATGTGCAACCAAAGAAGCTAAAACTCACATCTATGACAATAAGTAGATAGCATTCTCATCAAAATCCTGACGTGGCCCATCATTAAAATTTGTGAAATGTTATCTTAACTTGGTATGTTATCAACTAGGCTAAAAGGTACCATGGAAAAACTCTCTCAGTCCAAAACGTCAGCTCTTACTGATCTCCTTCATTCACCCAAATCAGAAAAAAAGAGGGACAGAGAGAGGGAGGGCGGGAGAAGCAATTAATTCAGTCCTAACCTCCAAATCTATCAATAAAAATTGGTTGCCATAAATGGAGAGCGTTCTTTTAACCAAACATGGTACTCATTATAAAATAAAGCTAACTCATGATTCCATCATTTAGCATAACCTTACAAATTGTGAGTAGATGAAGCTCCAGGGTTATATTATAAAAATATAATGGTTCTTTTACCGTGTGATGGCCAACTCAACCTTAATTAATATTAGCATAGTATGACAAAATGAATTTCAGAGAACACTTCGAGCTTGGTTTACAAAAAGCTATCGATCCATATCAAAATCCAGCTCCTTTTAACTTTATTGGTAGGATCCAAGAATGCCTTGTAGTGTATGATTCCCGCAAAGGCGTGGCCATGACGCAATCACAAATAAATAAAATTAGTCAAGTGCCAGGAAAAAGTTCAAGAATATGATTATCGTGAGACAAAAAGTTCCACCATCATTCTTGCCAGAGGAAGTAAGATATCTTTGTTTAATTCGGTGTAAACGTGAAAACGTGTGAGCAAGAAAGAGACAGAGAGTTCGGTACCTGTCAAAGTCCCTGTTTCCAGAAAATCCTCTGTCCCTACCACCTGAGTAACCTCTTCTATCATCACTTCGCACAGTCCATGGCTCTCCAGTGCAACGTGAACGAGGTCTATCCATGAATTCGGCACCTCTAGGCTCTTCATATGCTCCAGGCTGAGAAGCAACTCTCATGGGACGGCCAGTATATCAGCCAGCTCCAGAACCTGGTCTTTCAACTGCTTTCTGACCAAAACGAACTTTGTCATCCAATTCACAGATCAGCAGTTCCAAATCTTTCTCTTTTTGACGTATCACGTCACAGAGATTGGCTTGTTCTTTTTTCCTGTGATTCCTTTTTCGGGTGTTCTATTTCTTCTTTTAAGTTCTTTTCCTCCTCGGTCTCAGCCCTGCAACATAGTTATATTCAGAGACTAAGCATGATGTTTGCTTTTCTTTTTTCAAGTTCTCCATTAATCTATTTTCCTTTTGGGAGTGGAGATCACAAAAGATTTGTCTCATATACAAGAATTGTGCAAATGAAAAATCAATCTACTGTTGTAGGTCATGTAATAGCTGTGTTCACATAGTCAATCATAGTATGTGTCCAAACAAACATATAAGATAACAAGATGTGGTAGACATCTTAATATTAACAAAGACGCCATTTGGCGTAATGGTAATCCCTTTAGCTAGCAAGCAATAGCATACGTACTAGAATGGCAGAGATTTATAATTATGACATGATAGCACCTCTAAGGTATATATATGTAAGAAACAAGCTCAGGTTGTCATTCTTCAATACGTACATTGAAAGGACTCGGAGAGGCACCAAAAATGGGAGGATAACATCAACACGGTAAAATGGCTAAAACCAGTATACAAAGATAATGTTTTAAACACTGATTTCCTGATTACATTGATTAAATGTAACTAAACTTTCGTGTTTTCCAGGGACAAGATAGCCAAAATAACCCTCACGATTAAAAGATAATATACTAAGACTTCAGCAGTATATATGATTAATAACTTAGGAAATCTACTAGCAAAAGGTGGCATAGAAATACACAGCCAGCAGCAGGAAAAGACAGAAAAGGAAATTGTTAGCCAAAACTAGTATAACTAGTTTGATCTTTATAAGCGTATGTGCTGCATACGGAAGGATGCTTTCTTCTCTCAAGATTATAATGTAAAAATTTGGAAGTGAGCAAAAATACAACATTCCAAGTCACACACAACAAATAACTAAAACACATGAAACATAAAAAAGCAAGGGAAAAACCAGTTGAAATGAAAGCTTTCCAGGCCCTCTTCTAAGCAAGACCATATGCATGATTAAGTGTGCAAGAGAGAAGGTAAAAGTAAAAAATAATACCCACTTCCCATTAACAGTTTTATGTTAGTAGAACACTAAACATCAGAGGCCCCAAGAAAAAAATTAGCAAAGGAAAAGAAAAGAAATGTTGAGCTACATATTGATGGGTAACAAAGTGAAAGTGACGCAGGACGGAAGCGAAACACTAGATTCGTTCTAGCAAAACGTCCTTGATACAAGGAAAACTTTAAATATTACAACTCTAGAATGCTAGAGAGGAAGTATACAATACTAGTTTTGTATTGATTGAAGTGTGTTTAATGAGCTTGGAGAGCTATCTATTTATAGGAGCTCTTAGGCCTTAAAATTTGCTAAACTTCCTATGTGGGATAAAACAAACTAAAGGATACTATTCATAACAAAACAATACTATTCATAACATAAGAAAAAATATGAAGGTTTATTTGTTCTTCTTCTTGAGATTGATTTTGTCAATCTTTTTCATCAACTCCTTTGAATCATGTTCCGCGTCAATCTCCTCCACTTGAGAAAAACTCGCCCTCGAGTTAATTTCCGGATATAAAGAACCTTCCTGTGGATAGTAATCATATAAATCAGCAACATTGAAGGTTGATGAAATTCCCCAATCATCCGGAAGATCAACCACATAAGCATTGTCATTGATCTTCTTTAAAATTTGGTAGGGACCATACTTCTTCGGATTCAGCTTGTTGTAGGTACCCACTGGAATTCTTTCTTTCCTCAAGTAGACCATGACCATATCTCCTTTTTTAAATACCTTCACCCTTTTATACTTATCAGCTGCAGCCTTGTATTTGGCATTTGAGGCTTCCAATTTCTGTTTCACCTCTTCTTGAATAAACTGCACTTGTTCCGCCATTTTATTTGCTGCAATGCTCTTATCAAAGAATTTCGGCAGTTTAACCAAATCTATAGCATGCTTTGGTACCTTCTTGTAAACAATGAAAAATGGTGATACTCCAGTTGAGCTGTGGATTGCACTATTATAGGCAAACTCAGCTTGTGCAAGTGCAAAATCCCATTGTCTCAGCTTATCTTGGCAAATACAACGAATCAAATTTCTCAAGGTTCTGTTGGTTGCCTCGGTTTGACCATCAGTTTGAGAATGAGCTGTGCTGCTGAACTTTAAACTTGCATCGAAGCACTTCCATAATGTGAGCCAGAAGTAAGATAGAAATTTAGAATCTCTATCAGAAGTGATGGATTTTGGGACTCCATGGAGTCGCACAATCTCTTGGAAGAATAGTCTTGCAATGTACACTGCATCTGAAGTTTTCCTGCAAGGGATGAAATGCGCCATCTTTGAAAACCTATCCACGACCATAAATACAGAGTCTACTCCTCTTTGGGTTCTTGGCAATCCCAAGACGAAATCCATAGACAAATCTTCCCAAATATCTTCTGGTATAGGCAACGGCATATAGAGTCCCGTGTTTTGTGTCTGGCCCTTTGCAGTTTGACAAATTGGACATTGTCTCACGAACTTGCCCACATCTCTTTTGATTTGTGGCCAGAAATACCTTTCCTCCACACTTGCAATAGTCTTATCTCGTCCAAGATGTCCACCAAGTCCTCCTCCATGCAAGTCTCGAATGATTTTCTCCCTTAAGGATGTCCTCGGGATGCAAAGTCTGTTACCTTTGAATAGGTAATCATCATGGACGTGGAAATCTCCAGTTGGTTGCTTTGACAAGTGTTTATGCCAAACTTCATTAAAATCTTCATCCTCTGGGTAGAGATCCTTCAGACATTCAAATCCTACAACTTCGCCACTTAAAGTAACCAGCAAAGTTGCCCTTCTACTCAAGGCATCGGCAACACGGTTGGAAGCTCCTGATTTATGTTTAATAACATAAGGAAATTGCTCCATATACGAAGCCCACCTTGCATGCATCTTGTTCAAATGTTTTTGACTCTTGAAATGCTTCAAGGCTTCATGATCAGAATATATTACAAATTCACGTGGAATTAAGTAATACTCCCAATGTCGTAAAGCTTGAAGCACAGCATATAACTCCTGCTCATAGGTTGACCATTTTTGACGTGCCTCGCTAAGCTTTTCACTGTAGAATGCAACAGGTCTGCCTTCTTGAGATAATACTGCCCCAATGCCAATTCCACTTGCATCACATTCCACTTCAAAAACTTTATCGAAATTCGGCAACACCAAGACAGGTGCAGTTGTCAACTTTTCTTTGATTTGTGCAAAACTTTTGTCAGCTGCCTCACTCCACTGGAATTTCCCTTTCTTTAAGCAATCAGTGATAGGAGCAACGATACTGCTAAAATTCTTGATGAACCTCCTGTAAAATGTGGCTAAGCCATGAAAGCTTCTGACTTCAGTGACTGTCTTTGGAGTCGGCCAGTCTCTGATTGCTCGAACTTTCTCATCATCAACATGGATTCCTTCAGCACTTACAATGAAGCCCAAGAAAACTAAGCGATTTGTCATAAAGCTGCATTTTTTTAAGTTGACAAATAGCTTGTTGTCTTGAAGGACTTTCATAATCTGACGCAGGTGGTCCACATGCTCTTCTTTGTTGTGGCTATAGATCAAAATGTCGTCGAAATAAACCACGACAAACCTTCCGATAAATGGCTTGAGGACTTGATTCATAAGGCGCATGAATGTACTTGGTGCATTGGATAGTCCAAATGGCATGACTAACCATTCGTATAAGCCTTCCCGTGTTTTGAAAGCAGTTTTCCATTCATCTCCCGGTCTTATACAGATTTGGTGATAGCCGCTACGCAAGTCAATCTTCGAGAAGATTGTTGACCCTTGTAATTGATCCAACATATCCTCCAGTCGAGGTATAGGGAAACGATACCTGACTGTGATTTTGTTGATGGCTCGGCTATCCACACACATTCTCCAGCTTCCATCCTTCTTGGGTGTCAACAAAGCTGGTACTGCACACGGACTCATACTTTCTCTAATATGCCCTTTGCGCATTAATTCTTTTACCTTCTCTTTTAGTATTTCATTCTCCTTTGGGCTCATCCGGTAGTGAGGTAAATTTGGCAAACTTGCTCCAGGGACTAAGTCAATGTGATGCCGGATGTCCCTCATCGGTGGAAGTCCATCAGGTAATTCAACCGGAATAATTTCTTTAAATTCTTCCAATATGTGTTGTACCTCCTCTGGGACTTCTTCTTCATGCGATTCCTCTCCTTTGACTACAAGAGCAAAAGTTTCTCCGGTCTCATTTGATTCTTTAAAGAATTCATTTGCAGAATCCGCCATAATAAGGAAAGATTTCCCCTCCACTTTAGAAGTTTTGGGTCTATCTTTGTTGGTTGGGAGGATTGCTATTTTCTTTCCATTCCACCAGAAAAAGTAGACATTTGTTCTTCCTCGATGAGTTGCATCAACGTCATATTGCCATGGTCGCCCAAGTAGAATATGACAGGCATCCATGTCAATTACGTCACACATGATTTCATCCTTGTAAGATTTTTCAATAGAAATAGGAACTTTGCACACCTCTGTGACCTTTATTGAAGGTCCTTTCTTAACCCACTTAATCTCGTACGGTGTTGGATGAGGTTCTGTGGGCAACTTCAAGTGATTCAACAAAGCTCTTGAAACAATATTCTCACAACTCCCGTTGTCAATAATAAGGGTGCATACCTTTTCTTGAATACTGTATTTTGAATAAAAGATGCGTTTGCGCTGGGATGAGTCTTCTTGTTTCGGGGTATACAATAATCGTTGAATGACACACGTCACTTGTTCTCCATCTTTGTCTGCAATTTCAGCATCCTCCAAGTCATCATCATTATTGTACTCAACTTCTTCATCACACTCATTATCATAGTCTGCTAGATTGACAGACTTGCGAGCTCGACATTCATTGGAACGATGACCAGGTTCTCCACATTTAAAATATTTTCCAATGGTTGGCCTAGCATATGGATTATTGGGTCGAGTGGTATTCGACGCCTGTCTGATTGATTTGGCCACCCCTTGATTGCTAGTGCCAGTATTGTGAGTAGTAGGACGAGTTGCTTCTTCTGCAACTTGTTTGCCTCTGTCAGGATTCGAACGGACTAGTGCAAAAAGAGTTTGTCGAGTGGAAGGACGAGCCAAAAGCATTTATGCCTTTAATGCCATGTTGTAACCTTCATCAACGGTCCATATTGGAGCTAATGTCATCCTTTCCCGGATTGCAAATTTCAAGCCGTTGAGGTATCGTGATGTTTGTTGTTCCTCCGACTCTGATATATTGCACCTAGCAGTAAGGCGCAAAAATTCATCAGTGTATTCTCTCACTAATCGATGACCCTGGCTGCAATTTTGGTATTGTTGGAACAAGTATTGTTCATAATCTGGAGGAAGGAATCTTCCTTTCAGTTGTTGTTTCATCTTTCTCCAAGTCCGAACGGGTGCCTTTCCTTGTCGCCTTCTATTGTTTTGCAAGGTGTCCCACCAAGCAGCTGCACCGCCCTTTAATTTGTAGGCGACTAGTTTTACTTGTTTGTTCTCTGGTACATCCATCATGTCAAAGAATTTTTCAACTTCATAGCACCAATCAAGAAATGCTTCAATATTAAGATCGCCGTTGAAGTTGGGAATGTCGGCTTTAGGACGATATTCGTCAAAGCCTTGTCCTCTCCTGGGTGCATGTTGATGCCTTTGATTTATTTCTTCGTCACTGTCAGATTCCTCCTCATATGTTGGTGGTCTACGATGTCGAACAAAACCACGTTGATGAGGATGTTGTAGTTGATTTCTAGCTCGTGGTTGTGCTTGGTTGATTCCTCGGTAGTTTAGGAGCTCTTCATCAGATTCATCTTCATAGGTTGGTTGCCTATGACGAATTGCAAGGTCGCGTTGATTGATAGGTTGGCCACGAGCATCTTCTCTGGCACAGTTGATCCCACCATCGTCACGAGCCCTGTTGGCGTTTAGGCTTAAGTTGGAAAGGATGTCGCGAATCTCTCGGAGTTCACGGGTCATCTTTTCTTCTTGAGCTTGTATCGCCGCCCAAAGGGCCTCCATCCCTCGATCACCGTCAATAGGATGGCCGCCTTCGCCTCTGCTATGGCTACTACCAGCAATGTTGATGTCGACGTTGCCACTATCTCCACCACCATTGTTGTTCTTGGACGCCATCTTCTCCGGCTTATAGGTTTGTAATTTAATCGGTCGAATTTTCTGATGCACAGGATCCACTATACGTGGCAAGTGCAGAGCATACGACTCAATCGACCAATCAAGCTTTTTGATGCACAGGGTCCACTATTAGTGGCAAGTGCAGAGCATACGGCTCAATTACAACTACAACCCTCTAAACTAGGACTCTCGAACTTGGCTCTGGTGCCAACTGACGCAGGACGGAAGCGAAACACTAGATTCGTTCTAGCAAAACGTCCTTGATACAAGGAAAACTTTAAATATTACAACTCTAGAATGCTAGAGAGGAAGTATACAATACTAGTTTTGTATTGATTGAAGTGTATTTAATGAGCTTGGAGAGCTATCTATTTATAGGAACTCTTAGGCCTTAAAATTTGCTAAACTTCCTATGTGGGATAAAACAAACTAAAGGATACTATTCATAACAAAACAATATTATTCATAACATAAGAAAAAATATGAAGGTTTATTTGTTCTTCTTCTTGAGATTGATTTTGTCAATCTTTTTCATCAATTCCTTTGAATCATGTTCCGCATCAGAAAGATGGTAACATGTAAAACTGAAGACTTAAGAGGATTGATAAGATTGAGGGCAAATACTTCAATATCCGACAATTGAATGCTAACCAAAACTATACATCAAACGCCACAACATGGGGTCATATTTAGAAATAAGGCCATATAGTTTGATAAGTATACATGAATCCCCTGATATTCAAGTGTGGATGAACCCCTTCCCAACTTCCACCTCCAATAAAACCAAAAGATAGACACAAAACTGAATGAGCTGAAACAAGTCTTATGCATCGAAACAACAAACATGCACCAGGTATACCTATGGGGAAAAAGAAGGTCGAAAGATGACATTGGGCTTACATATATGCGTTATCAATAAGAATCAAGACACCCAGAAAGGAATCCTGCACATATTAAAGGCACTGCATCAGGGGATAGATTCTTGACTATGAGGAATAATTGTTCATATTCTGTTTCCAGGACTTCAAGTCAATCACTGAGAGATACTCAACCTAAATGTAAGTTCTCTTATTCTTTTTTTCCCTGGTTTACTACTCATTTGCACAAAACGGCTAGAGTTTTGGAATTTCTTGGCATACACAGATGGTAGTTAGTGTAGTTATATAAGAGCTGTCATTCAGTATCTTATGTGGGTTCTCAATGATATAAAACGAACCCATTGGTTCACTTGGAAATTTAACTAAATTAGGCGAAGACTACTGACAAATGAGTTCACGTTGTTACCAATTCAGAAGATCTTCTAAATACAGTTAGTCATACTAAAACAAGTCCATTAAATGCAAGCAACAGATTAAGCATACAACTTACTAAAACCATAAATGCTATAATGTTCATGATGCCTAGCAATGCTTTGGACCTCAGCAGGCGAAAAATGACTAAACTGACAGTATATCGAATTCATCCACCAACCTCCTCCCTTGGCCTTGCTGCCCCGGATGGGTTCAGCTTGTTCACTTCACTATAGGTTGTTCCAGAACCAATCTCTGCGGCTCCTGGTTATTCCCTTCCCTATCCTTGGTCCAACGCACTGGTTCTGTGCCAGGCCTCGTTTCGCTGCGAAAGCCTGACCCAAATGATGAGGAGGGCAGGCGCTGTTGCTGGTGGTGGTGGCAAGGGCTTTTTCATAGCACCCCAATTATCAACCTCATTGAAAATCCACCAGCACCACCTCCAAGGGAGGCGAATTGATTGGGGCGGGCTGCGCCGGAGTCTAATGTGGGCTGGGATCTCTTCATTGAAGCCCAATTATCAACCTCATCGGCCCGAGATGGTGCTTGCTCAAACTCCGAAACCCTAGATGGCGGTGGCCCCCTTCTCCGGTCATCTTCAAACCCACCGTAACCTCTCCGGGTACCTCCACCCCACGAACCCACCGAATCCTCGTCTCGATCACGGATCCGACCCGATGGACCACCGCCGGATAGGGCCCGTAGTTTGAAAATCCTCCGCCAAGCCGGCTGTGGTACACTTCCTCCCCGAACCGCTCCTTCGGCCCGGTTGGGAGTCGTAGCATCTCCTCCGGCGTAAGCCTGGTCGCCGTCGCCGACGATCCGAAGCTTCCTTGCGTCATGAACTCCGGCAGAGTCATCTTCGACTTCTTCTTCTGCTTCGACGTGGTGCTCACCGCCTCCTTTAGCGACGGAAACGAATCTCCACCGCCGGTTGCGGGGCAGAAGAAGCGGCGGCTTCGCGCTCTTCGGCCTCGGCGCGTTCCCCTTCGGCGGCCCACGCGCCGATGCCGCCCCACGGTGATTTCGACATTTTCGAAGCGCGAGAGAGAAAGTTCCTTATTTGTTTTTCTGGTTTTTTTAAATGGGAAAAAACTATTTTAGTTGAGTAATATATTAAGTCCCAAATAGATCCCTTTACAAATCCATTATATTTAAAAAACTCTTTACAATTTCATTTTTGCCCTTAGTGGATGCTAACACTGAATAAACATTAATGTATTTTTATTGCCTCTTGCAATAATATGGTGGAACTTAAAGAAAAAATAAAAAAATATTGATAAACATTATATATATATTTTTTTGGTCATGCTGAATTTTTATTGCTTCAACGAGATTCCATTTTTTTTTACCAAAAAAAAAAAAAAAGGAGATTCCAGTTTTATTAGTTTTGAAATGCTGAATTTTTATTGTCTCATGCAACGATATATTGGTTTTTTTTCCGAAGCTTTTTTTTTGGTTAAAAAATTTATTTACAAAAAACATTTTTTAACCAAAAAAATGCCTGGAAAAAAACCTATATATATATATATATATTTGGTTTAACAAATACCCAATTCCCACTATATCGTTGCATGAGGCAATAAAAATTCAGCATTTCAAAACTAACAAAACTGAAATCTCGTTTTTTTTTTTTTTTTCTTTGGTCGAAAAAAATAGAATCTCGTTGAAGCAATAAAAATTCAGCATGACCAAAAAAAAAAATATAATGTTTATCAATATTTTTTATTTTTTCTTTAAGTTCCAGCAATATTCTTGCAAGAGGCAATAAAAATACATCCATGCTTATCCATGTCAGCATCCACTAAGGGCAAAAATGAAATTGTAAAGAGTTTTTTAAATGTAAAGGACTTGTGAAGGGTTTTTCAAATACACAAGGACCTATTTGAGACATAATATATTACTCAAGGACTAAAATGGTTTTTTCTCTTTTTTAAATTGAAGATATAAATAGTGGTTAATAATTAGGTATATCTTTATCTTTAATAATATATAAAAGAATATGAAGGGTTAAAATTGTCTAAGCACGCATATTTGTAGGTGTCATTGCTTTAGAGTGCTTGTACTATGTTTTAACATTATTGTACTTTTTATTTTCTAGGAGCATAATGTTCAGGGACAAAATTGTCCAAGCGGTCATATTTGTTGGTTGTCAATACAAAAAATAAATTGTCCTGTGTGCTAATAATATTATACATTTTATTGTATGACCATATTGCCTTTAGTGGAATCTGACCACATCTTTCATCTTCACACGTTCTTTCACACAAATAGACAGATCGACTTGGAAGCTTCTCCAAATTTTTCTCTTTTTGGTAAGCTCTCTTTCTCTTTAGTTCTCTCTCTACACACTACATGCTATGTAGTTACTTTTCTTCCTTTTCTTTTTCTCATCAAAGCGCCAAACTCCCATCCCCTGATTGTGTGCACGGTGTATGTGGGTGATGGTGGTGATATTGGTGGCAGTGTTGATTGGTGATGGGTGGCGGTGTTAGTGGTGTCAATGAGTGTTACCAGGCATCCTTTTTCCTTTGAAAACAACAGTCATCAATGGTGAAGGGTACTTGGTGATAGAATTATTTGCAAGTGCAGAAGAGATAGATGCCATGACGAAGATAATGAAGAAGTTGCTTGATGAATTTGACCCTTCTTCTACTGCCTCCATTTTCTCCACCAAGAACTAGTTATTTCGTTTTAAAGTCAATCCTTTACTTGAAATATTGTTAGATAGCTTTTTATCATTTCTTTTTATTTAAGTCTCCTTATTTTTGCAGCAACAATTAATTTATGACGACTTCTTCGAGAATGCTGAGAATATTTCCTATTTCTTCGAAGGTACTTTTGGTTTATTAGTTTTAACTCGCTTATTAATTCCATTTGTTTCTTTGTATCAGCTTTTTTACTATTAGTTGATTGATTAGAGTTTTTAATAAGTTGCTAAAGACTCGATATGATATTCAAAAAGAAAAAAGAAAAAAAAATACTTGACAGATCGTGGTTTATTGTTTACTAATTATAAGGACTAAGATTAATAAAAAGGAGGATGTGTGAGCTTGAAGAAACCTTTCATTTGCTTATTGTATTTTATTTTTTTAGAGTGTAATGGATAATGGTTCAATTTTGGTTTAGAGTTGATACATCGTTATCTTTTTTTGATTTTCGTGTGGATTTCTTGGTAGAAGTGGGTCTAACTTTGATTGACACGTTAATAAATCTTATCACATGAGCTTTCATGTGTTGTGTTCTCATTTAGCTTGTTGTAGGTTCTGCTGAATCACTTAGTTTTGTTCAACATGGTTTACATAATGTATCATCATCTACAGGGTGCTATTTGAATAAGTCTATCCAACATTATCTCTCTTTGCCTCTTAATGTTTTGGTACATTCAGCTTCATGGAATTTGTTCAACTTTTCTATATTATGTATCTACATCTTGCTAAATTTAACTTTATGCTAAGTATATGGGCTTATGATTGGTTTGTGGACAGAGAAAGCTTTTAATAATGAAGGCAACCTAAAGCAACCAAAACAACTCTCGATCAACAAAGTTGGGCATGGTATGCTTCCACTCAGTCCTTTCAATAAGAAGTTTGGAGAAAAATTCATGTTATGATACAATTATTCTTGACTCGAAACTATGTTTTTGGTGTTGTTCCCTATTATGAGTTTTGAATTAAATTATTGGAGATATGGTCTGTAATTATGTAGAAGTTCATTATTCAATGCTGCTTATGGTATTTTTGTTTTCTTGTGCCATTATTTTGTAGCTTTACATGAGCTTGATCCAGTATTTAAGGAATTTTCTTACTCAGAGAGATTTTCAAGATTAGTAAAATCATTAGGTTACAGGAAGCCAGCAATCATTCAATCCATGTACATCTTTAAGGTATTACTACTTATATTTGTGATATACGATAATGTGGATTTACTTCCAATGTTTTTATTATGAACTTTAACCATGTTCTTTGGTTGATATCTTGAGGTACTTGAAAATATTTTGGTAAGGTAAATTTTCAAATCTCAAATTAAAAATTAAGCTTAATTAATCAATTTTAACTATTAACATCAGAGGAAATTGCATGTCTTTTCTAGCTAATCGTACTGAGTAGTAACATATTATTGCAACATTACAATTTGTCAACTATTTTTTTCATATGAACAGGTAGCAAATTTCAGTGGCATAACTTTCTTTTCATTTGAATCATAACTAAGAACACAAAGTAAAACAGTGCAATTAGTGTCGCCTTATGCATTTCACATACTATTTAGATTGACTATTAATGTTTGAGTGGTGTAATGACAATTATGAGGATAAAGTGTATGATAAATTGTTAAAACTTGCTAAACCTTGGTCATTAGCAGGAACTGATGGGGAAATTTTTACTTCAACTTTTTGGTTGAAGGATTATGAAAGCTTATTAAAATGTCTGCGTGGAATAATTTGTTATCTCATTGTAATGATAATCATGGGTCTTTTAAATGGAGAGATTTTATTCAATATTCTTTGACTTTACTTCATGCCCGTGGAACGTAACCATTCGTAAAGAGATGACGTTTTAGTTGGGATTTGGTTCTGGTAAATATAGTCTTCTCAAAACTAAAGGGCCAAATATAAGTAGTATCAGTGTATTGCTATCATGATTTGCATATTCATGTTATATATTTCTAATCTTCTTATGAGAACCTCATGTTTTAATCTTATTATTGTAGGATCATGGACAACAGAGGCATTAGTGCTGCATATTTTTTGTCGTAGGAACTATAGACTTGGGAAAACTCTTGGTCATGGTTAATTTGGTAATGTGAAAATAGCTGAACATCTGTTGATTGGCACAAAGTAGCAATCTAAATCCTTAACGTCATAGATTGAGAAGCACTGACATGGAGGAAAAGCGTATGGTTTATGCTTGGAAGATATACTTCTAAAGATATTTATTTTGAGTAGTTTGCATACTATATGCTTGATATTGGCTTACCTTGACTATCCTTGCTATTAATGCTCTCTCTTGTGGATAGTGATTTCACTTTTTTTTTTTTTAAGGTCTTAAGTTCTCATATTGACATGTTTTCAGATTGTTTCAAACACAACTTATATTGATATTAACTTCTAATATACGACTTTTATGCATAACTTCCAAAAGTACTTTATTCAATATAGTGAAATAAAATAAAATAAAAAGAATTACAAGAACATTATCCTACCAACATCATGTAGGGCCTATGGTTTGATAACCATCATTCCAAATTGTAAAGAAGTAAACTATTGAGATTGATTTGGATAGCTGAAGAAAACCATAAGAGACCTACCATATAGACATTGACAAAATGAGCACAGTTTGTGACAAAAACAAGCAAGGAAGTGTTTGGTATTTCCATTTAAAAGGAGGTTGTTGGTGTGATTCAAGGACCCAATAAACATTGCATGCAGTCATAAGGAGATTTTCTCAATTAAATCCATATTGGTAGATCAATTAATTCAATCCATATATCTATTTTCCATTGTTCGCAATATGGAGCGTAATGTAGTAAAATGCAAGGCAAATTAAGTGTCATTTAGTTGACTTATTTTGTACTTTCCGCCTTGTTAGAAGTTGTGCATCATAAGTATGGATTAATTTCAAGGTAAAATATCAAAGTTGTTCAATTGACAGAACTCTGTGACAAATGAAAACGACTGATGTAACTACTTGATGAAAAATAACTATGTTACATATGATGTTGCAACATTAATTGAAATATTAATTCAATCACAGATCGTTAGCAATCTATTTCTTGTTTGGTCAATTTGTTCCACTTAATGTTCCAACATAAGTGGTAACAGTAAACAGCGGCGGAAAGATAAAGCTTGTAAAAGAAACAAAGACACCAAGATTTAACGTGGTTTAACCGTGCGGTCTACGTCCATGGGACCTCCCTTGGTCCAACAAACCTGTTCATTAAGAAATATAATGAGTTACAACACCAATGGACTTACACAAGTAAAGACTCCCTCTTGACCTTTGACGTCTAGATGAAGAACTCCTTAACGAACTTCGGTTTGGTGAGTTCCCCTTGACTTGCAACTTCTTCACCTGAGAACAACACCTTCTTCTTCCGAAAAATGAATAAATAAGATAATAATCTAATCACTCAAAGACTCACATAATTCGCTCATGACTCACTGTTAAAATAAACAAAGTTGCAACACTTAATACAATCAAAGACTAAAACATAGATCGTGTTGCAATATCACTTGGAACACTGGACATAAAATGCTCTTGTATTTTTTCTCGTTGCACTATGTTTGCCTCTGCTTTTTGCTACAACCTCTGATTCATATTTATACCCAACAGCCTTCATATCAATACGTCTTAGGCTGCAAGAAAAACCTCATCTCACAAACCTTATTCTTCATTTCCTTGTGAATATGCAATAAATGTCATTCCTTAATCAACACAAATCTTCTTCTCATATGGTAATTTACTATAAGATTTTTCCTGCACAATATAAAAAGTAAAAACACAAGAATGGAAATAACACAAGTTTTGCTAGAACATAGTCAATCAAATCTCAATTAATTTAATTGCCTTAACAATCAAATCCCAATCAATTTAATTGTCTAACAATCTCCCCATTTGTCTTTGTTTTGGCAACACCCTTTTAGCACAAGACGTTCCAGCATTGAGGTTCATGTTGTTTCTGTTGCAACAATAGGAGTAATACGAGTATAGTAGTACCAGAGCAGAATTGTTAAAGAATAATGTAGCATGTTGCAACTGACAGTAGAACATGAATCCAACAGTAAAAGCAACACAAATAGAAGAGTATACAAATATATCAGAGCAGAACAACTAGTGCTCCTCCAAACGATAGCAATCCTGTTGCAACAGATATCAAAACAACAATGTAGTAAACTAGAAGAAACACAAGCAAATCGGTAGCAGCACAATAAACCAAAGTACTAATCTGAAGTTCCGACATATTTTCCAACATTGCAGCCCCTGGATCTTGTCCCGTATTCGTTCCAACATGCTCAAGGACATGATAAAATAGATAAGTGCACACACAATGAGATCAAAAATAACGGAAACAACATCAATAACAATAATTACTAGCTCATAGTGAAAAGGTTTCATCGTTTTTTCTTCCCTCTGAGATGTTGCACATCATTGGAACTAGTAAGAATATTATCCCCCTGAATATCTACATTGTACTCTCCCTGCAAGAACTTCAGTAAGCCATTTGACAAGTTATCACAACAATTTAGATTAACATTTATGTCATAAAATGTTAACACAATGATATGAGAAAAATTATGATAAACATGATTGTTTCAGATGGCTGTTGCAACACAATTTAACTAAACATAGTATTTTAACTTTAACACTCATTCTAAAAAATTTGTGACTCAATTTTTTTTTTTTCGTGAATAGAAAATAAAAATGCATGATATGAACATGATTTATGAAATCAACATCAAGAAAACTTACTCATCCAATAGTTAAACCAAACAAGGATTTATAACTTGCACCATGTGTGTGTGTGTGTGAAAAACTATATAAAGATCTTTCTTGAAATTCCTCAGAATCAGAGTTTGTAAGATTTAGAATTCAAAGCAACCTGTTCAAATAACCTGATCATCTAATCACATTGCAAATCTTTTTTTTTCAAAAGAATATTAGACTTAGTAGCTTTCACTCTAGAACCTTCAATCTGATTTAGGTAGCTTTTTCTAGTCTCCACTTTCCTTTCTCTTTTTTTTTGTACTTTTGTTTTTTTTCTTCTTTTTTTCCCCCTTTTCATGAGTGAATAGAGTACATGAATGGATAACGAGACTTCTCTTTATATCCAAAGTCACTAGGAAGTTCAAATTCCTGCATTTGCAAACCATTAAAATCAAATTTTCAATCAGATCAAAATATAGTGTGCTCAGCTAATATGGTTTAAGAAATAAATCACAAGCTGATTTTATTATTAAACTTTCACATCTCTTGAGTCTCTTCACAATCATGTTTCAGTTTATGATGCAACATTAAAAAACTATAAATTCCTAAAAAATTTCTCAAAGTCTCAAATCTCATAGAATTTGGTGCCTTAGTAACAATATATGTCAGTTGATTTTTTGTTGTAACATAGTTTGAAACAACCTTTTTATGCTCTACTGGACAAGGTAAAACTGATTTTCTTACCCAAATTTATTTTACTTTTTGTTGTGACAAATTCACTTTCATTTGTGATGGCCTCCTAAAATCATCATGAACAAAGGATTTAATAAACTTATCTCTTTTCAGCATGTCAATGTACCTGTAGCATCGTGAACTGATGTGTCTAAGAGTGTGGCAAAAATGAAAAACTGACACAAACTTCTTTTTCTTAAATTCTGGAATTTTACTCTCTGCTGCAGCTTTTGTTGCAACATCAGTTGCGACATCAGTAGTCTTGTCATTCTATTTTGTTGCAACATTCGATTCTAGCTTTGGCCCTCCATTTTCTCTGACAAAGGTTGTTTTTCCAGATCGTTCACCTCCATAAAATCCAAGTCCCGCGTGATCACTGTTTGTTTTTTGAATTGATAGCACGTAATCAAGCTTCTCAGTCCCATAATTTAGCATTTTTACATTTCGCTGAATTCGTTTGAGCTCTTGTTGCAACATTTGTGTTTCCTGTAGTCTTTTAGCAGCCAGATCTTGATAAATTTTTGTTGTCTTTTCCATATCAGATTTTTGCATCGAGAGTTTTGTGATCCTCACCTCCATGTTATGATTTTTCTTGCACACGATCAACCATTTTTTGTACATTTCTTTGTAAGCTTTCAAGACTTCTTCTACATCTAAATCATCATCACTTTCTGACTCTAAGCTGCATGTTTCTTCATTTGTTGCAACACTGT
Source organism: Ehretia macrophylla (assembly GCA_037974665.1). Taxonomy (NCBI): domain Eukaryota; kingdom Viridiplantae; phylum Streptophyta; class Magnoliopsida; order Boraginales; family Ehretiaceae; genus Ehretia; species Ehretia macrophylla. The sequence goes on from CM075783.1 coordinate 40,716,311, forward strand.
TTACACCATCTTCTATGCTTACCTTATCATCACTTTGGATTGTTGCAACATGTAATGCAACAATGTTATTAGTGTACTCTTCATCACTCTCTTTATACTCCTCCAAGTCTTCATCAATCGATGTGATGATCATGGCCTTTTCTTATTCTTTATAATGTTTCCACATTTAGATTGCATATGTCCAAATCCTTCACATTCATGACATTGTATTCTTTTTTTCTTCTTCAATATTTCAGAATTTGATGAGACATTCTACTTCTCCAACATTTTTAGCACTTTGTTGACATTCTTTGTGAGTGAGGCTAAAGATTCTGTGACATCATCAGAAGAGTATTGATCATTTTGATTTTTGAAACCTGTTTTTAAGACAATGCTTTTTTCTTTCTTCTTTTGTTTGAACTTCATTTCAAACGTGAAGAGAGCCCATTAACTCATCAATCTTGATTTCATCAACTTTTTTGGACTCTTCTATTGCTGTAACTTTGATAGCAAACCTGTTTGAAAGTGATCTTAGTACTTTTCTCACCAACTTCGAATCTGAATATTTCTCCCCCAAGGCAAAGGCCTCATTGGCAATATCACACAGCTTGACATTGAATTCCATGATAGTTTCATCTTCCTTCATCTTTAATTTTTCAAATCTTGTCTCAAGAATTTGAAGTTTTGATACCTTTACAGCTGTAGTGCCTTCATATGCCGTCTCCAATATCACCTATGCATCTTTGGCAGATTCACACGTTGAAATCAATTTGAATTGGTTTATGTCAATGGCATTCAATGCTAGGGAATTGTAATTTGCCAATAGATCTTGTGCTTTGGTCCATTGTGTTTCAGGGTTTGGTACAACATTGCCTTGTGCATCAGTAATTGTAGGATGCACCCAACCTATTAAAACTGCTTTCCAAGCTTTCTCATCAATGGACTTGATAAACACTCTCATGCGTGCCTTTTAGTATGAGCAGTTTGAGCCATTCAATAGTGGTGGTTTGGTAATTAAGCTGTCATCCCGCAAAGTGTCTATACCTATTCTTGCAAAAACAACTTAAACTTCCCAAAGCTCTCACCGAGTAATTTTCAGTGACTGGCTCTAATACCACTTGTTAGAAGTTGTGCATCATAAGTATGGATTAATTTCAAGGTAAAATAGTAAAGTTGTTCAATTGATAGAACTCTGTAACAAATGAAAATGACTGATGTAACTACTTGATGAAAAATAACTCTGTTACATGTGATGTTGCAACATTAACTGAAATATTAATTCAATCACAGACCATTAGCAATATGTTTCTTGTTTGGTCAGTTTGTTCCACTTAATGTTCCAACATAAGTAGTAATAGTAAATAGTAGCGGAAAGATAAAGCTTGTAAAAGAAACAAAGACACCAAGATTTAACGTGGTTCAACCGTGCGGTTTACGTCCATGGGACCTCTCCTGGTCCAACAAACCTGTTCATTAAGAAATATAATGAGTTATAACATCAATAGACTTACATAAGTAAAGACTTTCTCTTGACCTTTGTCGTCTAGATGAAGAACTCCTTAATGAACTTCGGTTTGGTGAGCTCCCTTTGACTTGCAACGTTCTCACCCGAGAACAACACATTCTTCTCCCGAAAAATGAATAAATAAGACAATAATCTAATCACTCAAAGACTCATATAATTCGCTCATGACTCACTGTCAAAACAAACAAATTTACAACATTTAATACTATCAAATACTGAAATACAGATCGTGTTACAACATCACTTGGAACACTGGACAGAAAATTCTCTTGTATTTTCTCTCATTGTACTCTGTCTGCCTCTGCTTTTTGCTAAAACCTCTGCTTTATATTTATATCCAACTGCCTTCATATCAACACGTCTTGGGTTGCAAGAAAAACCTCATCTCACAAACCCTATTCTTCATCTCCTTGTGAATATGCAATACATGTCATTCCTTAATCAATACAAATCTTCTTCTCATAAAGTAAGTTACCATAAGATTTTTTCTGCACAATATAAAAAGTAAAAACACAAGAATGGAAACAACAAAAGTTTTGCTAAAACATAGCCAATCAAATCTCAATAATTTAATTGTCTTAACAATCAAATCCCAATCAATTTAATTGTCTAACACGCCTGATATAAATGTGTGTTAATCTAAATATTCATGCACGTATGCGTCTACTGTATCTTAATATATTCTTTTGTGAATGTGTATTACGCATATGTATCTTAATATTTGATTTGTGATACACTACAATAAAAATAATATTTTGTGAATGCAATTCAAGCAGATTATAATCTGGGTAGCTTCTGTTGTGCCTTCCCTGCTATAAATGTGTATTTATATATGTGTTCATGTGCTAATATGTTATTGTATCTTAAAGTTGTTTACGATTATATGGATAATACTATTTATTCAACAATTTCATTTGATCAATACAGATTTATTTTTATTGTATTAAATTCTAAAACATTTATTATAATTTTTTTTAAAAAGGTAATCACAATTAAAAAAAAAAAAACTTGCAACTTGTATAATGTATATCGCATTTAAAAATTTCATATACAACATCTGTTTCAATATACATTGGGTTCAGCCTGTGCATTTGCACGGGTAAACCTAACTAGTAAATATATAAAGATAGATTGGGTATATCCATAAATGGTTTTAATTTTTACAAGTCACATCTTATATTTCGATTTTCGTAATAATTTAATAATATCTCACTAATATAACAAAATGCAATAACATTATTATGATTATTAGATTAAAAAATCAAAAAGTCACGTTTTTATAAATCTCACAAAATAAAATTATAATTTGGCAAATAAAGTGAATTTAATATTGAATTATTTTTATTTTTATTTCACTTTAGCATTTTAATAATCATAAATACAAATAAAAATAGATAAATTTATGTAGAAAAAGAAAAAGATAGATTAGCGTATATATATATATATATATATATATATATATATATATATATATATATATATATATATATATATATATATATATATCTATATATATATATATATATGGTTGTTAATTTTGTAAGATTGTTGATATTGTACATCAGATTGTGGTACTGTAATAATTTAATACTTTATAATTATAACAATATACTAAAAATTTATTGTTGTTACTACACTTAAAGATGATGAATTACGTAATCGTTTATAATAAGAGATTATAATATTATTATGTATCAAATGATCAACGTGAAACTCGAGAAAAATACCTTGGCACTTTACCTTTTGTATAATTATTACAATAATAATGATTAATTAGTGTGAATATTAGGAATTGGTTATGAATCTTTCTCTTTTGATTTTTGAAGTTTAAAACAAAATTGCATTTTTGGTGTGTGTTGCGTGTGTGTTTTGTGATGGTGGTAGGAGTGGCCAGAAATGAGGAATCAAGTAAGCGGGCGTATATGTGTTTTGATTTGGGTGGTGAAGCTCTGCTAGGAAAGGGCAGGAGGCTAGTGGGTCCCACCACAAAGAATATGATGATGTGTGAATTTTTCATTGGTCTCTTTATAGGTGATGGTGGTAGTGCATGAAACACTGAAATATCATGGCTTTTGTTGTGTTCCAAGTTTCATTTTGTTATTGACCAAAAAAAAAAAGTTTCATTTTGTTTAGTTCACTTCTACTATTTTTTCTTTTTTGATAAATATCATGTTACCTCTATGTTATGACAAATTATCACACTATTTTTTATATTCTAAAAATTATTAAAAAAAATTTCGTATTTTTTGAAACTCACTACACCGCTTCCCTCCAATTTTTTTAACTAGCACCGTTAAAGAAATAGATAAACTAACTGATTTGCGCCTCTTTTAATATGCTTTATAAGAGAGAGAAAAAATATATATTTTTTCTTTTTTTTTTCCTTCATCTCCATCCATTTTTACAAAATAAAAAAAAACATATTCCTTAATCCCCACCCCCAGCCATCCCCTTCCTACCCCCACCCCCACCCCCACCCCCCATTTCTCATTGTTGCCACCACATCCCCACCCCCATCTCCACCCATCAATCAGCCTCCACCCTATTACCCCTCCCCACGTTAGCCACCTTCAACCCCTTATCTTTGTCACCCACCCTCCTCCACCCTAGGGGTTAGAGTGTGGGGGCTGATGGGGGAAATGATAGTCTTTTTTTTTAGTTTTCTTTATTTTATCCTTTTATTTAAAGGTAAATGGGTGGAGATAAAAAAAGTAAAAAAATATATGCATTATAAAATAACATAAAATTCATTTAATAGCTTAAAAAAATGGAAGGGGCCATGCGACACCTTTTTAATAAGATTTTTTTTTGAATTTTACGAACACAAGGAGATAGAATGATACTTTTGCTTATCATGGGAGATAACGTTATATTTACCCAAATAAATTTAACATAAAATGGTAAACTTCAAAGTTCAATAACCACAAAAATAAGTTTTTTCCTTGTTGTATAAGCTCAATTTTCCAATTTTTCAACCTTATCATTTCACATCCCTAAAACCAATTCTAAATCTTTAGTTAAAAATTATAATCTTTATCCATTCTGAAATTTAAAAATAAAGATTATTTTTTAAAGATTTTGAAATTTAAAAATAAAGATTCTCATTCAGGGTTTAGACTTGTTGCTTTCCTATGTGTTTCTTTGTTAAGACTTTGTTTATTTCATTTATGAAATTCAGTTATTTTTTAATCATTATTTCAGTTGTTTATTTCAACTTCGAGAAGATGATATCGTTTTTCTGCTGGCATAAGATACTTATTAGGATCAAAATTCTAAATTTTCCAACTTTATCATTTCATAACTCAGGACAAGAAACTGATGGAACAAAGTAGGCCACGAGTTCGAGTTGTGGGAACTATTTTTTGCAAAAATACTAGATAAATCTATGAACTACGAACAACAGGCACATAAGTTGGTCTGACCTTTCTCTAAACTAGTTCAAAAAAATTGGAGTTTCGTGCACTGTGCTTGCTTTATCATTTCATAACTCGAATAAATTCTAAATTAAGAACTGAAAAAAAATATTATTTTTAAGTAGGATAAAAATTAAGAAATAAATAAATAAATAGGTAAAAATAAAAAGGGGCAATTTTATATTTAGTCCCTATTATTTACAAAGTGTCTCAATTTAGTCCCTATTATTTAAAATATCTCAATTTAGTCCTTACCGTTTCACCAAAAGTTTTAATTTCATCCATATTGTTTAATATGTCTCAATTTAGTCCCTATTAATTTTTAAAAAGTTTCAACTTCGTCCCTATTTTTTAAAAAAAGTTTCAATTTTGCCCCTATTATTTTCTTAAAGTTTCAAATTTGTCCTTATTATCTAAGGACTAAATTGAATTTTTTTTTTGAAACAATAGGGATGAATTTGAAACTTTTTAAAAATAATAGGGACGAAATTAAAATTTTTTGGAAAACAGTAAGGGAAATTGAAAACTTTAAACAATAAGGATGAAATTGAAACTTTTAGGGAAATAATAGGGACTATATTGAGACATTTTAAACAATATGGACTAAACTGAGACACTTTGCAAATAGTAGGGACTAAATGTGAGATTTTTCCAAATAAAAACCTGAACTAGAGAGGACCTACTGAGGCCAATGTTAGAGAGGGCATTAACAAGACAGTCTGAAACGCTAAGAGACGTCCACAAAACGATTTCGTCAACAAAGAATTTATTTATAAGCACATAAAAATAAATCAATAGAAAGCGTAAATGATTTTAGCAGAATTACAGTATAATAAACAATAATTAGGTGAATAAAAAACTTTCGCTATATGACGAATAATAACATATAATTACGTAATGATTACGTGTTTTTTCGTCAAATTTTAAACAAAATGAAGTCAAAAAAGACTAATAATGTCATATATTCAAAAGATAAAGAACTACAAGATTACACTTTTAAAGATAATAGACCATACCATTATGTCAAACACGCTAAGATAAACTATAAAACTGGGCGTTAGCACTCAATATAATAACTTATACGCCAAACTCATATCTATGTCTCCAACGACATTAGAACATCAACTATGAGTATGAGGTTTACACTTATGCATACAAGTAACCTGAATCTTTCTCTACTTTCTTCTTTTTCAAGTAAGAAATTTGCATCTTAAACTCATATCATGTCACATGACATCTTTGCTGAACACATTTTTGACTTTGGATCTTATCTCAGTTGAAAAGGTTGAGTTTCTTCTCATTATAGCACAACTAAAAGAGTCCTATGACTTAGCTCAAGCTACATTTGTGGTGGCTGAGGGAATTAAAGTTCGTTTGAAGGTATGTCACTACAAAAAAAATTACTTTTAGCGACAGCTAAAATTCGTCTCCATGCCGTAGCCAAAAGGGTATTGACAACGGCTAGCAAAGGCGCGGAGAAGAAAATTGACAGTCGCCAAAAGTATTGTTGCCAATTTGTTGCCCCGTCACCAATTCATCTCCTTGGGCGACGACATTTTAGTCCGTCGCCAAATTCATCTGCAAATTGTCTCCAAAAAATTGTCATCTCCATATCGTCGCCAATATAACTCTGTCTCCAATTCATCTCCAGAGTCATCGCCAAAACTATGTCGTCACCTAACCATCGCCAAAACTATATCGTCACTGAGCCGTTGCTAAAACTATGTCCTCATCGAGCCGTCACCAAAATATGTCGACACCGAGCCGTCGCCAAAAATTGTTGTCACCAAACCGTTACCAATCTTTAATTATTCTTTTATAGCAATTTTATAATTAAAATTATAGAATTATTTTTTTCAAATATCAAATTAATATAAAAAAATAATTTAAATTTTAATGCATATAAATAAAGAAATATATAATCTAAAGTTATAAATTAAATTAAATCAACACAAATCATAAATTTAAAATTATAAATTGTTTTAATATCTTAACAAAAATATAAATTTAAAATACAATAGATTTTAATATCTAAAAAAACACTCAACGCCTCGATTGATCTTTAACCATTGGGGCTACAAGAACTATTCCATGCCATTCATGTGGTTCCTTCAGAAGAGCTTTCAGAGCAACAGCTCCTCCTATGGACTGACTAAACAAAATACTAGTTAGCCCAATTATCTCCGACCTTCCTGCCAAATCGTATGAGGAAAAGTTAGCTTTAATTGATCATTATTTGCATTGATCTGCTGAATTAAAGAGATTGCATATGACGAGAGACGAGATGAAAATTTTGAAATTTAACAAGAAGAACGTGTTTCCGCTGCTTATTTTGAAAAATGACATAAGGTCTCAGTTTCCTAGAACGGAGAGCATTGTTGAGATGCAAAAAGGAGACTCACGAGCCAAAACATTCAAATGCACAATTTTTATGTAGATTTCTCACTAATCTGAAACTATATTAAGAAATGATCACAGGGTTTACCATTAATTTTTATAAACTGTTCAATGACATTGTCAACTAGGCCATCAAAGTCAGGTACATAACCATGCAATCCTTCAGAGAGGTCAAAACTTGGATAATCAATTGCATAAACACCATAGCTAGAAGTAGCAATGTACTTGGCTATACCTGAAACTCCAAAGAAGTATCCTAGATGTCATTCTATAAATCCAGAAGAACCATAAACTGAGGGAAGACGAACACAAGATAAAACTCTTTAAACTCACTGATAAGAATATGCACAAAAAGTGCTCCAAATGTTCAGGAAAGACATTTATGAAGTTCAATTCACTTTGTGGATGCTATTTCTGAGAGTATTACTGAAGAACACAATTACCTCTCTGTAGTTACTAACTTGATTAGCTCAATACAACGTGCACGCCTAGTAGTCACTACTTTCCATCTTTATCAAACTCATGGTATATGTTAGTACTTTGATTAATTTCGTTTGTTTTTTGCTATATTCCAATTATTACCACTCAATTTCTTGCAAAATGCAATCTATCACAAAGCTATTACAGGATGTAAAACGCATACTTCACAATAATATCAAGAAACTGAAGGATCTCATATATTTAGAGCTATGAACATCATCTAACTAAGAATCGAGCGGAAACGAAACATGACATTCAAAAATTTCTGGAATTCAAAGCATAATGTTCATATGAAACTCTAATCTTGATATCATATGATTAACATATGCAAAACGATATATAGTAAGTATATCTATTGACAAGAGATAGTAAAATAGTCTTGAAACCATAAGAGCTCTAGTTGGTCCACACAAGCAAAGAATGACTTTTCCATCTTCATGGCTATTTTTGTGCTAGATCTACCATAGAAGATTTATGAGCTTGTTTGTGAAAAAGAGAGCAAAACTATTTTCTCCTTTTTGTTTGTTCATGGCTACGTTTTTGGTGAAGAAGAAGAGAAGACAACTTCATCTCTTTTGCTTCATTTTTCAGCCATGTATAGTTCTATTGATGAGATGAATAAGACCTTTTTTTTCGATTTTTTCAGCCATAGAGACTTCTCTCTTTTGTGTTTCATCCGTGTAGGGGCTTAGAGAGAGAAAAAGGTTGACAACCTTTTTTTACATGAAACAAAAGACAAGCCATGTTTCTAGGATGTCTTGTCTCTACTTTGAAAGAAAAGAGAAGACAAGCTTTCTCAAATTATGATTGTGTTGTCTAGCTTTTTTTTTTTTTGAAAGATAAAACATACACATACATACACACACACACACACACACACACACACACATATATATATATATATATATATATACATCATATGTATATTGTGTAGTATTCTTCCATTAATGTAATAATATTCATATATACATCATATGTATATTGTGTAGTATTTATCCACTAAGACATTTAAATATTCAACCTAATCACAATTAGTTGAAATTATGAAAACAACCTTTTCATATTTTCACATTAGCCCCAACACTTAATTATAATTGCTTATTGACCACAATAACTTTTAAAGGTCAATCACACCATTGTTAACTTCTTAACAATTCAAAAGAAACAAAATACTATTGTTAACACTTTAACAATTCAAGAGAAAACTAAATGCAATTGTTAACACTTTAACAATTCAAGAGAAAACTAATTGATTGTTAACACTTTAACAACTCAAGAGAAACTAAATCAAGCTCAATAGAAAAACCATTCACCGTGCTCTATTATGTGTGACTTTCTAGATTCACCGCTATATAGCACTGAAGAAATGTTGAATACTTTCAATATTAATCAAACTATTTAATTTATTTAGAGAATATCTCCCGTCATTTTTAAAACACCTTCAGAGTTCATAAGTGACGTTCTAGCTACCAACGTATCAAGACAGTTTATAAAGTAATGAAATCTTATTCAAATGAATCTATTTATGGTCGCCGATTATCGTGCAATCCAATCCTTCCATTAATTGTCCCGTCAAGCAAGAACCATGATACGATTAAGTTCATAAACTCAATACTATGCATAGATCTAATTGGTATAATAAGAGATGACACATGGAAAACCCTTTCTCCATCATTCATACCTTGGCCAAGGATTTCCTCATTAAACAACCAATTTTAGATCGCATAGGATATCGCCTCACACCGGAGGTTAATGGATCCTCTCTTGACCACTACCTGTCAAACACTATACTAGACGAAAAAAACTATGAGAGGACGTATCTCATCTCGTTTTTCGAAACAATCATTGTCCAAACGCTAGAATCAAACCCCAATACATATGACAACCGTAATATCTTAAGTGTAAGGATTACATGCACAATCGCAACAATTAACAAATTATTAATCCAATGTCATGAAATTTGTTATTCACGTCACATTCAATGATCTATTCAACTAATAGTAATCCACATGTTTGTTAGTCGCATCGTTATGCTGTTATGGCACGTAGCTGACTATCTTTTATTATTAACATCTGTATGTTAATCAAAGGTAACAACATATGTGATAGTCCGTAATTAATTATTAAAGTCCTGATCAAATAATCTAAGGACTATAAACACTTTAAGTATTTATCATATTAAGGAAATGCGCCAACATATTCTAAACGCTTTTAGAATACATTCCTCTAATGAAAATACTAGGAACTCATTCATATACGTAAAGAAGGAGAATATGAATGTCCTAATTATGTCAATATGTAAACGAACATATAAACACTAATGCCATAAGTAAATGTCAAAATGCCCCAATATATGTCATCCAAATATGTAACATTAGGGCATATCTTTAACAATCTCTCACTTGCACTAATACTATGAAACATAGTATTAGTACAATAAACAATGATATCGTATACTCATCTTCTCATAACGAGGACTTAGTTGTGACTGATTCATAGCTACGATAAGTTGGTCAGCTACATCAAGAGATGTGACCGTTTTCTGCAAAGACATATCTCAGTATGATTATTGGCTAAAGATACAACACATGAAGATGGAAACACTTTTCTAAATGTTTAGACATACAGTGAGACCTTGGTTCTACAAACTTGTGCAGTAGCTCCGTATAGTCGTAACAATAAAAGCATCACAACTTAACGATAGGAACCATAACCAACTCGTATTATTTCCTCGATCCAAACAACTTCTTTCGTTATATTACATATCACAAAAGACATGAGTTATGTAATAGAATCTACAGTTTTCTCAGAACCTTTCTAACTTACTAAGGTCCCACTACAAATAAACGTGATTCCTAATATAGACATTCTATTATAAGATTTAGATTAAGAATCTAAACTAGTAAATCCGTCACTACGGAATTTATCTCCTCCATGAACTAAAATATATCTTTAGTGCTTCCCAAGTACTTAAGAAATACTTCAATTCTATCAACCATTCCCAAACTTGGATTGGACTGATATTTACTCGTAACACTTTACAGTTTACGCAGTATCAAGTTTTGTACATAGTATAACAAATATGAAGTTACTATAACTTTGAATACAAATTTGTTATGCAACTAGAGTTTCTTGAACACCTTCAAAAAATACTCTTTGTACAATTTAAGGAATATATCGAGTAATCTCTTCGTACTCTTATCATAGCTATTAATTCACAAGATACGAACGACAAGTTCTAAATGGAGAGCATTTAATATGACTAGACTTTAATTAATATCACAATACACATATCATCAACTACGATATCCAAGTCATCATTATTGCAGTCATAGAAAAGTGGATGCGTTCCCACTATTCTTTTGCAATCACAAGGTTCATCTACATTTTAAATGAAATCTAACTCTTTAATCTCATTTGAAATGGGTGAAACATTTCTAAGGAATTCACTTAAAAATCCACAAGTGGATTTATCAAGTATGCACATATTATTCATATCAATTGATCAGAATCATCAATATAGTAATATAATGTGCTATAATGACTAGCATATTACAATGAGACTAAAGCACAATAATTGGTAAAAGGACTTTATCATAGCTAACACTTTGGCTTTGATGATATCTTTAGCTATAAAAGGTCATTACCCTTTTTCTATTAATTTCAACCTTTATCTCCGAAATCAATATCCAGATTAAGGTAAAGTATATGGAGTCTCATTATTATGCTTTGCATTATATAGTTTCTTAGAGTCGATATCAAATATACCATTTCTTTGTAAATTGTAGGATCAACTAATTGATTATTATGACAAATACACAAACAATGTTTGTGCATCCCAAAAAGATATCCATACATTCCTTTTAAGTATGAGATGCACTACTAGATTTGCAAAGATCTTGCGTGATAACACATTCCAGACCTTATTAAATAGATTCATTATTTTAGTCTAGGTGATTTTATAGCTTTTGAGGACACTTTTTTTTTTTCTCAATTTTCAACCTTTATCTCGGAAATCAATATCCAGATTAAGGTAAAGTATATGGAGTCTCATTATTATGCTTTGCATTATATAGTTTCTTGGAGTCGATATCAAATATACCGTTTCTTTGTAAATCGTAAGATCAACTAATTGATTATTATGACAAATACACAAACAACGTTTGTGCATTCCAAAAAGATATCCATACATTCCTTTTAAGTATGAGATACACTACTAGATTTGCAAAGATCTTGCATAATGACACATTCCAGACCTTATTGAATAGATTCATTATTTTGGTCTAGGTGATTTTATAGCTTTTGATGACACTTTTTTTTTCTCAATTTCTATTTTATTAAAAAGTAATATTTTCTTGAACAAAACATTTTCTTCAAGAAAGATTATTATCTAATAAATCAATACACATTGATCATTAAATAGAAATTATATCCTACAAAATTAGAATATACTATAAAATCACCTTTAACCAAAACTCCCACTAGTCCCTATAAAACTTTTCAATAAAAGTAGGATAAATCAAAATTAACACATTTAATCCTTGATTGTTTTCCAACTTATATCAAATATAAAGTTTTAACAATAGTAGGAATTTACTATTCAATATAATATTAAATTAAGGAAATCATGACCCACAAATAAATAGAATGATTAGTCAAACTAATCAATAACTCTACTATATCCAACAAAGCATGGTTTCTTCACTAAGAAAACCCTACTTAATTGTCGTACACTGGGCATTATTAATTTCGATACTATATTAAAATTTTAGGATACTTAAACAAAATAGTACCTAAGTATTTTACATTCATGATCTAATCATAAAGCACTAATACATTGTTCTATACGAGTCTATTCACAAATAGCTTTAAATACATCAACATGTACTAATCCAAATAGCCTAGTAGTTTTAATCCTTTATCAAACAAAAGATGACTTGGTTACCATTCCAATAAATAAGATGTATAAGTTGATTAAATCAACCTAATCATCATCTTATTATTAGAAAAACTTAATTATTTAGAAACTATAATTAATTTGGATTATTTGAGTAATCTTAAAATTTGGTGGATAGTTATAATGGTTGACAATGTGTTTGCAATACATTCTTTCGTCCATATCAAGATAATAAAGACTACACTATAATGCGCTTTTACAAGCTTTAGGAATATACATTTTATTCCTAATATCATTTAGGTATAAACCTTAAAATACAAAATATGTCCAGAAGGCATCCAAACAAATTGTGTTTAGCTAACGCAACAACCTTTGTTTCATTTGCTAACACTTAAAACATTCCACGCTTCCGAAGGCGCACTACTGAGATTAAGATTCTATCCTCGAACACATTCACTAATGTTTCACTAGAATCTATAAAGTAGAACCAATCACAATGAAAGAAGATTTATAATTTATAATAGCTTTACAACCATGACATTCAAGCTATAAAGATACTTTGGATTAAAACCTCTTTTAATGTTCAGTTTTAAGGCTATAAAAATATCATTTACACATGCCTATATAATCCTTAATTTGCTTCTTAGATATGCTTCCACTAGCTAATAGAAATCATCTCTCTTTGCCTTTCTTCTTTGCATTACCACTAACCAAAGAGGAAATACAAATATGAGAATAAATTTCATTTATATCTAATATCATGCATTAAATATGCTTACTACAAAACCATTTGCTAGTTTAGAATTATATTCTTTACATCTTGCATTCCCTTATGCAAACCATGAAAGAATACAAATCCTTAGCATATTTAATTTGTTTTACTTATCATATATAAGTACTACAACTTTTCGTTTTGATACATTATCAAGATGAAAAATAACGGAGCATGTAATTCTAATATTTTATTAAGTTTCTAAGAATCATTCTTAGATGATAACGTTAATCAAAATTTGGTCCATTTGCACGATATAATGTCTAATTAATTAAAATAATGGGTTCATGGTTATAGCCATAAACATATGTAGAAGATAAGATCGCAAGTTGATATAAACTTGTTAAAATATTTAATTTGACCTTTAATTAAATGATACCTCCCACTAATTTTATCGGTTCCCACACTTCCTAAATGAGATCATGAATCTAATTAAAGACTCATTAGTAGATGACCATAGTTCTCTTTAATATCAATACCCCTCAGATTTGGTGCATTATTGGAATATTCATACAAAGAGTTAGCAACGATTACTATTTATATCACTATATATGATATGACCATTTTGCCCCTAAATCACCGTAACCTCAGGTTTGGTGCATTATTAGAAACATGATCTAGTTAGATTACACCCACCGTCACAATGTTGCGACAATTTGAATTCCGGACCTCAACTTTGGTGCGTTATTGGCCTCGTGATATTGGAACAACACAATATCACTATGCTTGCTAGGTAAACATAATACTTTCATGGAATATATCTTCCTACCTTTGGGTTAGCCAAGACATACCCAATCTAACAAATATAACCTAGGATAGTGGAGGGCAACGATAAACATTTTTACCGCTTTACAATCTAATATGTTTGCACGTAGGAAGTTTTTGAATTTAATTAGGTCTCACTTTGCACATTAGTCCATTCAGTATGCATACATCACATATAGTGTAATGCCTCGAACCTAACCCCACGCTATAGGTCAAGTCCGGACCCGTCACTCGGACATAATCTCCTCTGTACCGTGGACTAAACTGTTACCTGTAATTATCACATGCAATCCATAACTCACATTCAACAACACTTACAATCTATCTTTCAAGGTATTCATAGTCAACCCAAAATCACAAGGCCATTCGAGCCTTGGAACAACAAAATCTACTTATAGCACACAAGCATGCAAGACAAGAATTAATTTTAACTATAAGTAGTTAGATATGACTATAACCAAGGTTTCCTATCAAGTTAACAAACACCCAAGCATGCAATAAGAAAAGTAAACTAGAATTCATTATTACATGCCATCTAACTTAGCTATCCATCACATAAGATTACAAGTTACTACATTCACCAACTATACATAAGACCACAAGGTCTCAAAAGCACAACAACCAACAACTTCAAGCAAACAACACATATGATCAACCTTATCACACAGGAATCAAGGATTCTGATCTAGGTGTACTTCTTCTTCTTCCTCTACTACTAACAGCTGGGGATTCACCTCAACTTATCCTGAAACATGTTTAAAATGAGGAGTGAGCAACAATGTTGCCCAGCGAGGGAGGTGATGCAACATACCAGGGCGTGCAACATGATATGCAAATACAAACAGTTATATATATGAAAAACATAAACAACAAGATTAAATAACAAGAAGTAACCACATTAAAAAAGGATACGGTTCTACTTCAAGTCTTCAATCTCGAACCACGAGCCACGAACTTCACGTAAGTGCCGGTAAACCCTTACTTCAACAAGTTGGGATACTCCGAATGTATCCCGATCCTACGATCCTTTCTCCTGAGGTAGCACCATATGCCCAGCAGGTGAACCACGCCTCTGGGGTAGTGGAGTATACTCAGCGAGAAAGGGAATATGCACCATAGTAGTCAAGGGAACACGACAAGCTTGATGCCGCTCGTATTTCTCAACGCTACCATGTCCGAAAAGGTTGCGCAACCCCAAGACAAGCCCACAAGAATCAAGATATCAAATAACACATAAAAAGGTCGACAAAGTAGGTCACCTTGGCATTTAAATGCAAAATGAATCAACATATACACGAAATAACTTTATAGTATCAAAAGTAGCAATCAACATAACTTTTCCCCACAATCAACTCAAATAGCTTTATTATACTTTAGATAAACAACATAATACATGACAACTCAACAACAAGCTCTAAATGCATCAAATATGGCCAAATACTAATATTCCCCTTTCTTTAACCAAGCTTTCCTTCTCCTATGTGCAATTCAAGATTTCCAAATCATATCCTACTCATACTACAATCCTAATTAAGCCAAAAGATACCTATTAAGATCATAAAAACCCATTTTAGAAACAAAAGCTCGGGAAGACCTTGAGTGGGTTTTAACTATAACTACACTAACCGAACCCCAATTTCGAGTAACGAAAGCACCAAAAGTGCTTCCATACCCCATGGATACCCAAACCAAAGTCCAAAGATGACCGGATTGCACAACGAGAAAAGTTTCCTTTTTAAAGTTGACTAACTTTGCAATTTAACTCGGTTTTGGGTGATTTAACTTCACGTAGCCTCCCGACTAGCTTCACTAGGGTCTAAAGCATCTAATTGAAGTCTCAATTTAAGCTAATTAGCAAATTTTCTCAAAACCCTAATTCTAGACACTATTCATCATCTTCTTCATTCAATCTTAACATTCAACCATGGAATTCCTTACCAAGCTATGAAAGTTAACTCTATAGGTTCTAACAAACACATAATAAACATTCATAACAAGTTTTATAGCTAAAATTGACAAACCAAGAAAATTCAACATATGAACATATACTTTGAAAGCAATAAAAATGCATCTCCCTCACAAATTAGATGATGAAGACAAGAGGTTGAAGCCCCCAAGTGCACTAGAAGCCTTCCCAAGCAAGCCAAGAGCTCAACTCCAAGGTTTGATGAATATTTTTTTCCTCTTTTTCCTCCTTGAGGTGGTCGGCCATGGGGGAGGAGGGGACATAAGGATAAATTTTTTCTTTGTTTGTTGAGTAGTTAGTTTAAAATGTTGATAATTGAGTATATATGCATGAGTATGTTATGCTAAAAGAAGTCAAATGCCATTAAATCCTAGTCAAACTAAGCTAAACTCTACTCAAATGCTAATCAATTCAAAACTAAAGTTGTTACGTACGTAACACTATTCAAATAGTGCAAAAAATATTTTCTAATTGTATGCTCCCGAGCTCAAAAGTCCAAAATGAAAAGTTCTCGGTTCCTATTTTGTATCATATGACCTAGGAAAAATATTAAATCGCATATCCGAGACAGTAAATTTTCTTATAAATAGTACCTCAGAAATAAACAATTAAAGAAGACAACAAATGCATGTAAAATGCACAAGTAGTTTATGCAACCATTATTTAAAATATGTGTGATAAAATTCCTGGGTGTCACATATAGGCAAATAAATAAACATACATGCAAAATCATACATCATGGTGGATCATGGACTTGGACTATGAAATAAATCAAGACAAAATTAATACCTAAACAAGCACATCTTCATGTCTTCTTTACTCTTGTCTTCTTGATTTTTCTCAATGATCCAAAGCACCTTCAACTCCTTGAAAATCTCCAATGGTCTTTTTGCAAACTTCTTGTAGAAATTACATATATTATGTCTCACTACAAATTTCTCTCAATTGCAAGAAAATAAAACGAGACTTATGTCTCAATTACATAGTAATAAATGATATAATTAGTTACAATATCATCTAATGAAATTATAACTAATTAACCATTCACTAACCAAGTCTATAATCAAACTCACTATTTATCATCTAACATCACTATATAAGATAAAACTCATAAAGCATATGATATGCATCATATACATAAATAATGATGCTAAATAAGCAAGCTAACACAAACTAATGTATCCAATACATTAAATAAATAAAAGACATGTTTGCAATAAGTTTCATATCTTGAGATTTTAACATCTCATGTTAAACAACACAAAAGAACTAGATAAAACCAATTTTAAGTCCATACTTGTTGAATAAGGCCCAATACAAAACCTTTGTTAATTTTATGGCCCAATTTGAGTTCCTAGACACATTTTAATCTTCACTAAGAAAAACAACATCATCTAATCTTATTAGGCTAAAGTCCATTGATTTTTAAGCTCATTGGACTTAACCAAAATCAAACCAATTAGTCATAGCTTTTAATTTATGACCCATCATAAATCTGCTGCACATATATCAATTGTTTTGACTCGTTTAGCCTACCTACAGATCTCCAAATATTCTGAAAATTTTCAGCGACGTATATCTTCGAGTGTAGATAGTTTTAGAATCAAACAAAACTCAATTCGGAGTTAAATTGACTGAGTTATGTCTCTAAGAACACAACTACGCAAGCTGTCCAGCTTTACGCGGGAATCAGTGAACTTACTGATTTTGATTTTTTTGAAACCCTTAGCCACGAAATTAGGAGATGCACATTAGAGTATGAAATGTTCTACTATCTCTATAGAATAACGTGTCCAAAAATCAGTCCCAAACAACAAAATTTTACCTTTCAAAACAGTCACGCAAAATCAGTGCGCATAAAATTTTTCGGAAATGTTGAAACCTTTTCCTTGTTATTTTGTGCTCAAAACTTTAGAAAACTTCAAGCAAATACTTATGTAATCACATGAACATCAAGTCCTTAAACTGATGCTACTTAAAGGATCTCATATATTTAGAGCTATGAACATCATCTAGATAAGAATCGAGCGGAAGCGAAACATGACATTCAAAAATTTCTGGAATTCAAAGCATAATGTTCATATGAAACTCTAATCTTGATATCATGTGATTAACATATGCAAAACATATATATAGTAAGTATATCTATTGGTAAGAGATAGTAAAAGAGTATACCTCTTGTAGACAACTCATGGAAGCCATAGATCTGAATTTTTGCACACTTGATGGAAAATACCTCCTCTTGAAACCACAGAGCTCTAGTCGGTCCATACGAGCAAAGAATGATTTCTCTGTCTTCATGGATATTTTTGTGCTAGATCTACCATGGAAGATTTATGAGTTTGTTTGTGAAAAAGAGAGCAAAACTATTTCCTCTTTTTTTTTGTTCATGGCTACGTTTTTGGTGAAGAAGAAGCGAAGACAACTTCATCTCTTTTGCTTCATTTTTTAGCCATGTATAGTTCTCTTGATGAGATGAAGAAGACCTTTTATTTTTTATTTTTTCAGGCATGGAGGCTTCTCTCTTTTGTGTTTCATCCGTGTAGGAGCTTGGAGAGAGAGAAGGTTGACAACCTTTTTCACATGAAACAAAAGACAAGCCATGTTTCTAGGATGTCTTGTCTCCCCTTTGAAAGAAAAGAGAAGACAAGCTTTCTCAAATTATGGTTGTGTTGTCTAGCTTTTTTTTTTTTGAAAGATAAAACATACATACATACATATATATATATATATATATATATATATATATATATACATATATTGTGTAGTATTCTTCCATTAATGTAATAATATTCATACATACATCATATGTATATTGTGTAGTATTTATCCACTAAGACATTTAAATATTCAATATAATCACTATTAGTTGAAATTATGAAAACAACCTTTTTATATTTCCACATTAGTCTCAACACTTAATTATAATTGTTTATTGACCACAATAACTTTTAAATGTCAATCACACCATTGTTAACTCCTTAACAATTCAAGAGAAACACAATACTATTGTTAACACTTTAACAATTCAAGAGAAAACTAATTGCAATTATTAACACTTTAACAACTCAAGAGAAACTAAATCAAGCTCAATAGAAAAACCATTCACCGTGCTTTATTGTGTGTGACTTTATAGATACATCGCTATATAGCACTGAAGAAATGTTGAACACTTTTAATGTTAATCAAACTATTTAATTTGTTTAGAGAATATCTCCCGTCATTCTCAAAATACCTTCAGAGTTCTTGAGTGACGTTCTAGCTACCAGCGTATCAAGATAGTTTATAAAGCAATGAAATCTTATTCAAGTGAATCTATTTATGGTCGGCATTATCGTGTAATCCAATCCTTCCATTAATTGTCACGTCGAGCAAGAACCATGATACGATTAAGTTTATAAACTCAATACTATGCATAGATCTAATTGGTGTAATGAGAGATGACACATGGTAAATCCTTTTCTCCATCATTCATATCTTGGCCAAGGATTTCATCATTAAACAACCAATCTTTGATCCCATAGGACATCGCCTCACGTCGGAGGTTAATGGATCCTCTCTTGACCACTACCTGTCAATCACTATACCAGATGAATAAAACTGCGAGAGGACGTATCTCATCTCGTTTTTCGAAACAATCATTGTCCAAACGCTAGAATCAAACCCCAATACATATGACAATCGTAATGTCTCAAGTCTAAGGATTAGATACACAATTGCAACGATTAACAAATTATTAATCCAAAGTCATGTAATTTGTTATTCACGTTACATTTAATGATCGATTCAACTAATAGTCATCCACATGTTTGTTAGTCGCATTGCTATGCTGTTATGACACGTGGCTTACCATCCTTTATCATTAACATCTCTATATTAATCAAATGTAACAATACATGTGATACTCCGTAATTGATTATTAAAGTCCCGATCAAATATTCTAAGGACTATGAACACTTTAAGTATTTATCTTATTAAAGAAATACGCCAACATATTCTAAACGCTTTTAGAATACATTCCTCTAATGAAAATACTAGGGACTCATTCATACACATAAAGAAGGAGAATATGAATGTCCTAATTATGTCAATATATAAACGATCATATAAACACTAATGCCATAAGTAAATGTCAAAATGCCCCAATATATGTCATCCAAATATGTAGTATTAGGGCATATCTCTAACAGAAACACAAATATGTATCATCACATCTTCCATTCTGATATCTGTTGGAGCCATCTAGCCACCATTCCAACAAGAAGAACAGAAAACAGAATTCATTAATCATAACCAAATCAGTACAACAAAATGTCCTACTTACTTCATACTAGTCAATACAAAGGCATTTCATTTAACTTATGTGATATATAAATATATGAAACTAATTTATATGCATAACCCATAAGTAAAATATCCTAAATAACTCTTACCAAATAAAGATTCAATCTTAGATTTTTCCTTCTAATTGGACTGGCTTAAACCTGTTAAAATATAAAAAGAAAAATTATTGGTTTGTAATTGAACTTTGAAAGATTAACAAATTTAAAAGACAATTCTACTGTTAGAAGGTGCAATAGATATAACCCCATGCAATGGAAGTTTGGAGCATGTACTTTTGATATATATATATATATTCTTTGAATCCACATAATTCTTCATGGATTAATCTTTATATCTCCAATATATATCTAAAAGGAATAATCACCGCAAATTGGGAATATAGAGGTATTATTTCTACTTATCCAAAAATTGAAAAAGAGATGCCTTTTCTTTTGACTACAATAGAAATCAAAATTATAGTTCAAATTTTTAAGACAAAAATAGTTAAATAGTGACCTATTGTACACTTCTATTTCTTGAGAGCTTTCTACAAATGCAAATTCGAGTCTATAGCTTTGCATCAAGAAACCAATATTAGTTCTCTTTCCAACATTTTGCATATATATTAACTATTCTGATTTGGAACCACAAATAGGTTTCATCAAAACAGGCATGGCAAGGTTCGTATTTCAAGATGAATACAATCCAAGATAGGGAAGAATTGCTGTTGCACAATCAATTTGATTAGTTAGCTCCACATTTGGCCATTTGCAAAGATAACGATTCAAGCTGCAGAATCACACAAGGCATGAATAAAATATAACATGCAAGGTGCAAGATCAATTCAAATCATTAAAGTTCCAGCAACAATTTTCAAAGGCTATGCAATTGAGGTATTTCCACGAACAGGTAGTGTACAACTGGGATTTCAAAGCCAGATCCTCAAGACAAAACACATGAAATGCATTACAAAAGCAATGAAAAATGAAAAGAATTGATTACCACGAAGCACCATAAAGATTCGGCAAAGAGAAAAAGATTCAGTAACAACGATCCGACACATAGTCTCGTAACTGAAGCACCACAAAGATTCTGCAATTTTCCACAAAAAAAAAAATTAATAATAAACTCTAATTCAACCCTTATTCTATTGAAATCAATAATAAAAAAATTAAACAAAAAAATTTCGAAAATAAAAAATAAAAATCTTAAATTTTTGTAAGAAAGTCCAAAAATTAAAAAATAAAGAAATCCCAAAATCAAAAAAAATAAAAAAATAAAAAAAAAACCGAAAATAAAAAAGAAATAAAATCTGAAATTAAAAAAAATCCAAAAATTCAAATATAAAACAAAATACTTAAATTAAAACAAAAAATAGTAATCAAAAAATTAAGCAAAAAATAAATCCAAAAATAAAAAATAAATAAATATATGAAATTTAAATAAAATCAGAAAATAAATAAAAAAAAAAAACACAAAAAAGAAAAACCAGAAAATAAAAAATGAAAACTAAAGAAGACAAATATATATATATACATCTATATATATATATAGATGTATGACGGATGAATATGTAATGAATACGTACATATATGTGTATATATATATATGGATTCATACATATATAATGAATCCGTGCATATATGTGTATATACGCTGTGGGTCACGAGGAAGGGTGATGGAGTGGCGAAGTTGGTGCTGATCCAATTGATGGGTTGGCTGCGGGGTCGTGGGGTAAATATGGGGTCGAGGGGTGGGAGATGGCTGCGAGGTTGCGGGGTAGAGGTGGGGGGTGGCTGCGAGGTGATTAGCCCTAATTTATTTTTATTTATATTGAGTGGATAGAGACGACCCGGTCCATCTCTATTTATGGAGAAGGACCGGGCCATCTCCATCTTTTAAATTGGATCAACTCTTAGGGTTGATCCAATTTATTTTTCTTTTTATTTTTAATGTGGGTGGAGATAGATTGGGCCGTCTCTATCTTTTATTTTAATTTTTTTCTTTTTTTTAATGTTGGTGGAGATGGCCCCCGTCTCCATCTATTTTAATTTTAATTTTTTTTAATGTTGGGTGGAGACGGACCGGGCCTTGTCCATAAATGGAGACAGACCGGGCTGTCTCTATCTTTTATTTTAATTTTTTTTAATGTTTGGTGGAGACGGAATGGGTCGTCTCCATCTTGATCCAATTTTTTTTTTTTTTTTCTCTTTAATGTTGGTGGTGACGGCCCAATCCGTCTCCATAAATGGAGATAGACCGGGCCGTCTCCATCTTTTAAATTGGATCAGCTCTTGGGGCTGATCCAATTTATTTTAATCTATTTTAATTTTTTTATTTTTTTTAATTTTTAATGTTGGTTGGATACAGCCCTATATTTTTGTCTCTAAAAAAAATATTTTTTTTCTTTGTTATAATTATTTAAGACATAAAAATTACATATTAAAATACTTTGATTAAATTTTTCAAAAACATGTGAAAATATTGTGTGAATTATATTTTTTTTGACTTTTTATCAAACTACAAATATCCGAATTAGTAGGTATATTTTTTTTTTGTAACTAAAATAAATATATAAAAATAGAATTTAAATGAAGTTAATTCATTAATAAATCTTAAGTTTTTATTATGAACAAAAAATTTACGACTACGTAGTAATACAAAAAATTGGTTAATTAAATAATTAATTTATATTTTAATCTTATATTAATTAATATGAATTATATTTGTAAATCTATGAACTACTACGAACAACATGCACATAAGCGGGTCCGTCCCTTCTCTAAACTAGCTCAAAAAAATTGGAGTTTCGTGCACTGTGCTTCCTTTATCATTTCATAACTCGGATAAATTCTAAATTAACAACTGAAAAAAATATTATTTTAAAGTAGGATAAAAATTAAGAAATAAGTAAATAAATAGGTAAAAACCTGAACTAAAGAGGGCCTGCTGAGGCCAATGTTAGAGAGGGCATTAGCAAGACGGTCTGAAACGCTAAGAGACGTCAACGAAACGCTTTCGTCAGCAAAGAATTTATTTATAAGCACATAAAAATAAATCAATAGAAAGCGTAAATGATTTTAGTAGAATTACAGTATAATAAACAATAATTAGGTGAATAAAAAACTTATGCTATATGACGAATAATAACGGCATAAATGCACTAACAAGAGACTTAAACATTCGTATTGATTTAACAAGGCAAAATTAACTCAGCATCTACCTAAACATTTGTATTGATTTAACTCGGCAAAATTAACTCAGCATCCACCGCTTAACTGCCTATTATTTACTAGCATTTGATTTTGATTTAACCAGAGACTGGAAATTACTTAGGCACCTTCAAATTGCGATTCAAAGCGACAACCGCAGAAGCAAGGGCTTGAGATTGACTCTCCAAAGAACGTGAAATTTCCTTTAAAGCCTTCACTTTTTGGCTTTCTTCTTTCCTGAGCTTCTTATAGACCTTCTCCCCAGAGTTATAGAGCGTAGTATATGAAACTATTATCGTTGTGGCCCTTTGGTTATTCTTACTCCAGATACCAAATGGATTCCACTTGTTTTCCTTCTCGTTAGGGTCGAGGGTGGGGTTCGGGATGGGCAGAGGCGGTCCCAGGAGGGGACCGAGGAAGCCCGGGTCTCCCCAACCTCCAACCAAAAAAAAAAAAATTGAGTACAAATTTTTTCTCCCCCCCCTCCCCCTCCCCCTCCCCCTCCCCAACGTCTAATAGCCAACCAAAAGAAATTTTAACATTTTCATCATTTTTCAATTTTTTCATCATTTCACTTCACATTTTTTAAATTTTTTAGCCTTCCCTTTTTCTTTAACATCTAACTTTAGTTATTTTTTAACTTTTTCATCATTTCATTTACTTGTACTTTAAAAAAAAAAACTAATCTAATATCTTTCTTCTCCTAGCCGAAATATAACATTAATTGAATTCCTCTTTTTCTATCTTCTTCATCTCCCACTGTGCCTAAGCTTCTTCCTAAAATTTTAAGTCTCGCAAGATAAATCATACACTAATATAGATACACAAAGTTAAGGTAATATATCATGAAAAAATTGTATTATATTTATTTATTAATTTTTTCTTGGCTATATATCATTTTATGCATAATTTGTTTTATCAATGTTATTTTTTTTAATGAGTAATAGGTGAACATTGTAAGGCAGACACTAGTAAGTGGCTAAGGTAAATAATTTGACTGAAATACTTATCGAAATATTTTTTGGTGTATACTTTTTTTTGTTAATTATATTTTAATGGCCAATTTAATGTAATAAATAGATAAATTTAATGGATAAATTTCAGTAAGGTATAATTTATTTAATGTTTTGCTAGTTAATTTTAGATCTTTTTATACATCAAAATTAAGGGTTCTTCATTATGATTAGAATTTTATACATCAAAATTAAGGGTTCTTCATTATGATTAGAATTTTATACATCAAAATTAAGGGTTCTTCATTATGATTAGAATGATTAAAGACATAAATATAGTTTGAAATTCTATATAGAGTTTTTACACATATATATAGCTAAATAGAATTTTTTACACTTATTTATGTTTAAAATATTTGTTATCTAAAAAACACATAACCAAATTTTCTTAATTAAATTTTGCCCCCCTCCCAATACTAATTTCCTGGATCCGCCCCTGGGGATAGGATTCAATGGAGTGGACGCCATGGATTTCTTTTTAGAAGCTTTTTCTAAAATTTTAGCAAGTTGTTTGGAGACGAAGAGATGATTAACATGCTTAAATAGAGTGGTACTTGGCCCTTCTAACACCACTCGTAAGCTAGGCCCATACTGTAAAACGAATGGTTTTGGGGGGTAGAAGGTTGGGGGGGGTTGTGTGTGTGTTTTTCCGGGGGTTGTGCTTGTGTTTATCGCTTGTCTTTCTATTATGGGTTGTTCTTCCCACCATTTGTCAGCACATCTTTCTGTATCTAATATGCACGCGCTTCATATAAATACTTTATGTGGTGAAAGCATGTACAACACGCGCTGGCTTAAGGCATACTTTTATATTGTTAGTGTACTAATAATGAGCAAATTGTTGATGGAGGTGTGTGGTACGTGAATCTCTTTATAAAAATTAAAACTTTTTCGTAATGATGAGGAGGAGGGAGGAGGGAGGAGGGAGGAGGGAGGAGAGGGGAGAGGTGGGGGGAGTGTGTGTAAAGTCCGGAAAACCCTCACTAAATTTTGATCTCCGGTGCTATCTCTTTCCGCTCTCCGACTAGAACCTAAAAGGCGATCTACCTTGGGCCTTTCCACTCTACCAAATCAAGGGAAACTCTCTACGATACAAACCTTATAGACCCATTAACTCTTTACTATTTTTAGACGACTAGGAATGTCTTCTCAGACAAATAAAGGTCCTTTCGGGTTCTAATTATTTGCCGTAAAATATTTTTTAATTTTTTGGTGTTTAATAATATTGAAAAATTAGATTGGCTTGGATTTCAGATAATGGAATCATTGGCCATGGAAAATCAGTAGATTGGAAAACACAAATGGAAACTCACTGCAGTATCAAAGGCGTCAAGATTTTCCTATAGATAACAAAAAGTACTGTTATTCTCTGAACATTGAAGAGAGAAGGAGATACCTCGTCCGAGTTACATTCATGTATGGCAACTTATTATCTTTGAATATTGAATATGTGACACTTTTAGCCCCCTTTCACTTTTCGTTTAAAATTTGACAACATAAACAAAAAGACATACAATTACGTAATGATTACGTGTTTTTTCAACAAATTTTAAACAAAATGAAGTCAAAAAAGATTAACGATGTTATATATTCAAAAGATAAAGAACTACAAGATTACACTTTTAAAGATAATAGACTATACCATTATATCAAACACGCTAAAGATAAAGTATTAAATTGGGTATTAGCCCTCAATATTTTAACTTATAAGCCAAACTCATATCTATGTCTCCAACGACATTAGAACATCAACTATGAGTATGAGTTTTACACTTATGCATACAAGTAACCTAAATCTTTCTCTTCTTTCTTCTTTTTCAAGTAAGAAATTTGCATCTTAAACTCATATCATGTCACATGACATCTTTGCAGAACACATTTTTGACTCCGGATCTTATCTCAGTTGAAAAGGTTGAGTTTCATCTCATTATAGCACCAGTAAAAGAGTCCTATGACCTAGCTCAAGCTGCATTCATGGTGCCTGAGGGAATTAAAGTTCGTTTGAAGGTATGTGTGGTGTGGCTAGAGAACACCATTGATGGGAATGGCACAAGTGATGCTGCATTAATGCCCTAGAAGAACTTCATAGATGTTGTGGAAGTCAAGAGATCATCAACTTCACCTTCTTGGTGGACTCTATGCAAGATGACAGATAGAGGAGCCATTTTGGTGAGGCTGATGAGCATATTGCTTGGCGATCCAAGTCCGGAAACATAAATAATTATCTAATGTTACAGATGAAACAAGTTTTCAATATGATATTTGGATTAGATGCAATAAACTTGAAGCAATAATAATCTCTATGCTAGATATACGAGGGAGTTATGAAGTTTAATATCGATGTAATAATTTCTAATCCCTCAGGAATAAATGGCTGTAATGACCATAAGAATAAAAAATCTTGCGGGAATTTCAGATAGTGAAAGTATTGTGGCAAGTCCAAGTAACATTAGAAAAAGTAGGTTTTCCTGTTTTAGCAAAGGAAAGAAGTTTTGTTTTTATGAATGTAAGACAAAAATATAAATTGCAGGTCATGCAATATTAGCAGAGATAAAACATTATATTTAGTATTATTAAGTTAGCTTTTATTCTTTCATTATTGATGAGATCAAACACACAAAACGAATTGATGAGGTGAATCCAAGTTTATAATTATCGTATATTTAAGAAGTAACACTCTTTCTACTGAACTTTAAAACTTAAATAAATCTATAATCACTAGCAACCTAGCTCTAAATAATTATATACCACAATCATGGATTATATAGAACAAGAACAATTAAGATCTCGAAAAGATATAATGCTTCCACTACATAAATCCAGACAAGAAAACAAGTCTTAACCACATAAATAAATCTAGATGTCAACACTTATTCAAAATAAAGGTTCCAAGATGGAATTATAAAGATCTTTTTCTTGCTCAGCGAATAAACCCTTTCATTTTACAATAAAAAACATTACAGCAAAAGCATGTACCACTACAAGAAAAAACTATTTTTTACAACAAAAATTTTATTCCGTCGTGAAAATTGCGATGGAATGGAGACGAAGGCCCAGAATGGAGATGGAACCAAAGATCCGTCTCCAAGTTGGAGACTGAACCAAATATTCCAGTATTTACTTAGGACAACATTCTCCAATTTACTCCTATATTTACGTAGTAAGCTAATTTTACCTTTAAGACAATTCTATCCTTAATATGCTCTTTCATTTGTGGGGTAAAACCAAAGATCCTACCTTTCTATTCAAGCCAGACATTGTAAACATAAGCATTGAAAGCAACTTTAGTAAAGGTAGTCTTGAGGCTTTACTCAATTTATCTACCCACAACTCCCAACAAAGATTCAGGTTGCCACTTCTTAGTTTATCAGTGCACCACTTCTAAATACAATTAGTAAATGGGCGCTCAAAGAACAAATGATCTTTACAATCCATTCCCACTCCACAAAAAAACACAGCTAAACTTTGAAATAGAACCCTATTTAAAGAGGCGCATCCTAGTTGCAAGTTTATCAAGAATGGCAAGCCAAGTACAGAAGCTATGTCGTGGAATGATTGCTAGATCCTAAATCAGTTCAGCCCTACTTATAACTTCAACATGTCTTTTAAGGATTGCATCCCAGGTTGTATAAAAGTTGAATGTACCAGTGGAACCAACAGTCCACATAATCTTGTCCTCCATATTTTTTGTAAGAGAGAAGTCCACCAAGGTCTTAATCCACCTTAGTTGATCAGGCCAAATCCAGTTACATTCGTGAATAAAATCCGCAACTCTGGCAAAAACATCAGGATTAAATATGTTAGAATTCTTGGCAACATCTGCAAGACTGCCAACAAATAGCCAAGGATCCAAAATAAGAATGTACGACGACCATTAGGAACAATGTGGCGGATAAGCTTACAAGCCATCGATCTACATTGGAGTAACTTTCTCTAGGTCCATGTTGCATTGGACGGGATATCGATACTCCAAATATTAACTCAGTCCAAAAGTACACAGTTAACCCAATATCCCCAAAGAGAGTGACTATCATAGTAAGTATGACAAAATTGTTTCAGCAGTGCAACTTGATTAACATCACCAAGACTACAGATTCCCAAACCACCTTCCTTCTTAGGTTTACAGACCTTAGGCTAAGCCACTTTCGCTCCTTTAGCATTGTTACTACTACATTTTCAAAGAAAAGCAGCAAATTTTTTCTCAATCTCTTCAATAACTCCCATTGGTAACATAAACACATTGCACCAATATGATGTAATACTGTGGAGAACAGAGTTAATGAGCTAAAGTCTACCTGTGAGCAATAAAATTTTGGTGCAAGTCAAAAGAAGACAAAAAGCAATAGGAAATGAAGAAAAATCTTTGGTTGCAAAGTTAGGCACACACAATTTTGTGTTGATTTCACACTACACGTAGGAAGACTTTTGGTGCAAGATGAGCCTATAAATAGAGGCTCAATCTTCACCATTTGAGCATCACCAAACATTCCAAGTTAGAGAGAAAAATAAGCTTTCTCTTGAGTATTTTTCTTCCTCTTTTGTTGTTCTATATTTGTGAGTGAGAGTTAGTTTTTCCTATTATTTGAGAGAGTGATATTGTTCTCTCCTTATATTAGAGAGAAGGTTATTGTAAAATACTCCACATTATAGTGAAATCCTCCATTACTTGCCCGTGGTTTTTCCCTCGATTTGTTTGAGGGTTTTCCACGTAAATCTTATGTCTCTACTTTCTCTGTTCTCATTCATATTTTAGCTGCGTGATACTGTTTGTCCCAGACCATTCCGCTGCGCCGATACCCAACAGTGGTATCAGAGCCATTGGTTACAGGTTCATACGGGGTTACTGTTCACAGTTACTATTCACGTATTCGATATAGTACTATTTACCTATACAGTATCAATACTATTCCCATATACAATTTTGTACTATTCACGTATACGATACTATTCACAGTGAAATAGTGCGAGCCGGTTCAAGTTACGAAGCAGATCATCGTTAATACTATGGCGGTAAAATTTGAAATCGAGAAGTTTAACAGAAGAAATTTTTCCCTATGGAAATTGAAGATGAAGGCAATCTTGAGAAAGAAGAATTGCTTGGCAGCAATTGGAGACAGACCAGTGGAGGTGACGGACGACAAGTGGAAATAGATGGATGACAATGCTATGGCTAATCTGCACCTGGCATTGACAGATTCGGTATTGTCAAGCGTTGAGGAAAAGAAGTCAGCAAAAGAAATTTGGGATGCGCTGACTAAACTGTATGAGGTCAAGTCACTTCACAACAAGATTTTCTTGAAGAGGAGACTCTACACCCTTCGGATGAGTGAGTCCACATCAGTGACAGATCACATCAATACCTTAAATATGTTATTCTCTCAATTGACTACAATTGGACATAAAATAGCGGAGCTTAAACGTGCATAAATTCTACTTCAAAGTATACCTGATTCGTATGATCAACTCATCATTAGTTACACTAACAATGTTCTTTCAGATTTTGTTATTTTTGATGATGTTGCAGCCGCTGTTCTGGAAGAAGAATCTAGGCGCAAAAGTAAGGAAGACATAATCGAAAGTTCACAACAAGCAGAGGCATTATCAATGGTGAGAGGTAGATCAACGGAACGTGGCTCTAGTGGGAGCAACAACCATGGTAGATCAAAATCAAGGAGTAGAAAAAATATCAAATGCTACAACTGTGGCAAGAAAGGGCACTTCAAGAAAGATTGTTGGAGCAACTAAAAGAATCCCGAGGTGACAAATTCTCAGGGATGTGTGGCGACTGCACCAGATGATGGAGATATTTTATACAACGAAGCAGCAACTGTATCGAAAGGCAGAAAGGAGCTCACTGATGCTTGGATAATGGATTTAGGAGCAACATGGCATATGACCTCTCGTAGAGAATGGTTCCACACCTATGAACCTGTCTCTGGAGGATCTGTGTACATGGGTAATGATCATGCCTTAGAGATTACTGGCATCAGTACCGTTAAAATTAAAATGAATGATAGTACCATTCGCACCATTCAAGGGGTACGACACGTGAAAGGCTTAAAGAAGAACCTATTGTCCATTGGACAATTGAATGACCTTGGCTGCAAGACCCATATCGAGGATGGGATCATGAAAGTTGTCAAAGGAGCGCTTGTGGTGATCAAGGCAGAAAAGATCGGGGTAAATCTATACATGCTTTTGGGAGATACGTTGCAGGAGGCAGATGTATCAGTTGCATCAGCTGGTCAAGAATAATCAACTATAATGTGGCATCGCAGATTGGGCCACATGACAGAACGAGGCTTGAAGATTCTTGCTGAACGTAATCTCCTACCCGGGCTCAAGATGGTAAACTTACCTTTTTGTGAGCACTGTGTTACCAGTAAGCAGCATAGATTGAAATTTGGGAGATCTACTGCCAGAAGCAAACACATTTTAGACTTGATCCATTCAGACATTTGGGAATCACCGATTTTGTCCCTAGGAGGAGCCAAATACTTTGTATTATTTATTGATGATTACTCCAGGAGACTGTGGTGTATCCAATCAAGAACAAGTCAGATGTGTTTCCAATATTAAAAACATTCAAAGCGCTGGTGGAACTTGAATCCGGGAAAAGGATCAAGTGTTTAAGGACGGACAACGGAGGAGAATACACTGGCGGGAGCTTCTTGGCATTTTGCAAGCAAGAGGGTATTCAGAGGCAATTTACTGTTGCACATACACCTCAGCAAAATGGTGTAGCAGAGCGGATGAACAGAACTCTTCTTGAAAGAATGAGAGCTATGTTGGAAACTGCAGGTCTAGCCAAATCATTTTGGGCAGAAGCAGCTAGAACTGCCTGTTACGGGATAAACCGGTCACCGTCAACTGCAATTGGGTTGAAGACACCAATGGAAATGTGGACCGGAAAATCCGCAGATTATTCTACCTTGCACATATTTGGATGTCCGGCATATGTGATGTATGGTTCCCAAGAAAGAACAAAGCTGGATCCAAAATCCAAGAAATGTGTATTCTTGGGAAATGCTGATGGTGTTAAGGGGTATCGCCTGTGGGATTCTACTGCCCACAAGGTTGTCATCAGCAGAGATGTGATATTTGCAGAAGATAAACTGCAAAGTGAAGACGACAGCAACACTTCAAAGGAGACTACTACAATACAAATTGAAGATAAGTCAGAATAAGGAGATGCTTCTTCTGAAGCTGCACCGGAGCACGAGGAACAAGAACCAAATGATGCTGAGGTTATAGAAGTCCGACGTTCATTGCGTCAGACAACAAGACCAACTTGACATTCAGATTTTGTCATGGCGAGCAATGCTGCATACTGTCTTCTAACGGAGGATGGAGAGCCATCTACCTTTCACGAGGCTATAAAAATCCCCGATGTTGCCCTGTGGATGACAGCAATGTAGGAAGAAATTGAAGCTCTATGTAAAAACAAGACGTGGGAGCTTGTTCCACTACCACCTGGACGGAAAGCCATTGGTAACAAATGGGTCTACAAGATCAAGCGAGATAGTAATGACCAAGTGGAACGATATCATGCAAGACTGGTGGTGAAAGGATATGCTCAGAAAGAAGGAATTGACTTCAACGAGATATTTTCTCTTATGGTAAGACTTACAACTATCAGAGTAGTCTTGGCCATGTGTGCTGTGTTAGACTTACATCTAGAACAGTTAGATGTAAAGACGATTTTTCTTCATGGTGAGCTTGAAGAAGAGATTTACATACTTCAACTAGAAGGTTTTGTTGAGAAAGAAAAAGAAAACTTGGTTTGCAGGTTGACCAAATCTCTGTACGGTTTAAAGCAGGCGCCAAGGTGTTGGTACAAGAGATTTGATTCTTTCGTGATTAGCCTCGGGTACAACAGACTCAGACCATTGTATGTACTACAAGAGGTTTGGTGATGATGATTTTATCATTCTGTTATTGTACGTGGACGACATGTTAGTAGCATGTCCCAGTAAAGATCGGGTCCAAGAACTAAAGGCACAGTTGGCTGGGGAGTTTGATATGAAGGATTTGAGACCAGCAAACAAGATTTTAGGGATGCAAATTCACCGAAATAGAGAAGGCAAGAAGGTATGGATTTCCCAGAAGAATTATTTGAAGAAAATCTTGCGGCGCTTCAATATGCAAGATTGGAAGGAAATCTCGACCCCGCTTCCTGTCAATTATAAATTATCCTCAAGTATGTGCCCTAGCACTGAAGCGGAGAGGATAAAAATATCTCGAGTACCGTATGCATCAACAATGGGAAGTCTCATGTTCGCTATGATATGTACGAGACCAGATATTGCTCAAGCAGTTGGTGCGGTCAGTCGGTTCATGGCGAATCCTGGTAGAGAGCATTGGAATGTTGTTAAGAGGATCCTAAGATATATCAAAGGGATCTCGGATGTTGCATTATGTTTTGAAGGATCAGAATTTACTGTCAAGGGTTTTGTTGATTCTGATTTTGCAGGTGATACCGATAAACGGAAGTCTACTATAGGCTATGTGTTTACAGTTGTAGGGGGCGTGGTAAGCTGGATATCTAAATTACAGACTGTTGTGGCCCTATCTACAACAGAGGCTGAATACATGGCAGCTACACAAGCCTGTAAAGAAGCAATCTGGATTAAACGGTTAATGGAGGAGCTCGGGTACAAACAAGATAAAATTCCCTTGTTTTGTGATAGTCAGAGTGCCTTGCATATTGCAATGAATCTAGCATTTCATTCCAGGACGAAACACATAGGTATTTAATATCACTTTGTTTGAGAAGTAGTGGAGGAAGGGAGTGTGGATATGCAGAAGATTCACACCAACGAGAACCTAGCAGATGTCATGACAAAGCCAATCAACGTTGACAAGTTTGTTTGGAGTAGATCCTCCTTTGGCCTAGCAAAGACGTAAGCAACATGGAATTGGCAAGTATGGAGAGATTTGAAGTGTCACCAAAATTTTAAGTGGGAGAATGTGAGCAATAAAATTTTGGTGCAAGTCAAAAGAAGACAAAAAGTAATGGGAAATGAAGAAAAATCTTTGGTTGCAAAGTTAGGCACACACAATTTTGGGTTGATTTCACACTACATGTGGGAAGACTTTTGGTGCAAGATGAACCTATAAATAGAGGCTCATTCTTCACCATTTGAGCATCACCAAACATTTCAAGTTAGAGAGAAAAATAAGCTTTCTCTTGAGTATTTTTCTTCCTCTTTTGTTGTTCTATATTTGTGAGTGAGAGTTAGTTTTTCCTATTATTTGAGAGAGTGATATTGTTCTCTCCTTATATTAGAGAGAAGGTTATTGTAAAATACTTCACATCATAGTGAAATCCTCCATTACTTGCCCGTGGTTTTTCCCTCGATTTGTTTGAGGGTTTTCCACGTAAATCTTGTCTCTACTTTCTCTGTTCTCATTCATATTTTAGCTGCGTGATACTACTTATCCCCAATCATTCTGTTGCGCCAATACCCAACACTACCCGCATATGAAAGCCACTTTGTTGTCCAATGGTAGATTCTAGATGTAATTTTTGCCACAAAAGCAACACAACTTAGTTTGTTGAGCCTACCAGTAATTAATGGAATTCCAAGACAATGGACAGGTAGACAACCCCTCATAACACCCAACATATCACAGATAAAAATACAACTTTCAGAGCAACCGCAATGTAGATCTCACTCTTAATTGTACTGAAGGGGAGACCTGAAAGCTTGGAGAAGATAGCAATAGCTTTCTTGATAGCATCAATTGAACTGGGGTTAGCCTTATGCAAAAGATAAGAATGTCGTATGCAAAGGCCAAATGGTTGAGCTTAGTACTCTTGCACTTAGGATGGAAACCAAATCCTTTCACCTTACCACACCAGTTAAGAAGTTGCGATAGGACCTCTATGACAATAACAAAGATGTATGGTGAAATAGGATCACCCTATCGAAGACCTTTCTTTCCCTGAAAAAATCATTCCATTTGACCATTGATCATTATCGAATATGAAGGAGAAGAGATGCACATATCAATCCAATGGATAAAAATTCTAGGAAATACAAATGCTTCAAAACAAGATCTGATAAAAACCCAATCAACAGTATCATATGCCTTCATAATATCATACTTAATAACACATCGGGGGGCTTATACGTTTTCTCTCATAGTTTCGAACCAACTCTTGTGCAATTAAAATATTATCCAATATTTCTCTCCCCGGGATAACCGTTGTCTGATTCAGAGAGTTAATTGAGTCAAGAACTCGACACAGACGATTAGCAAGAACTTTTGATAGACAATTGTACAACATATTACAGCATGATATGGGCCTGAAGTCCTGTAGCCTAGAAGGGTTATCCACTTTTGGAGTCGTAGTATTGACCTTTTTGAGCAAAGCACATGAAACAAAGGCATTGCGAACCGCTTGACAAACATCACTTCCAACCACATCCCATGCATTCTTAAAAAACCAAGTAGAAAAACTGTCAAGACCCGGACTTTTCGAATCATGATTAGAAAACATAGCCTCTTTGATGTCAGATTCATTGATTAGTTGGGCAAGCATTCTCTTATCTTCAGCATTAATAGTTTTACTTAGGATTCTCTTAATATCATTAACTGAATAATCAACAGCATCGGCCCGGGCTGAACCAAGTAAGTTCTTGTAATAACCAATGAATCCATCAATAATATCCGAAGGGGAAGAGAGGGTACAACCATTATCATCAACAATAGAAGAAATAGTATTTCTCACCTGTCGCCTTTTAACAACCTTATGAAAATATGCAGTATTCAAATCTTCATCTTTTAACCAGTTGATTCTTGACTTCTGCTTAATCATAGATTCTTCACAGGTCAGTGCTTCCTTGAGTTGATTTCTCAGATCAGTTTCTTTCCTCACAAGATGATGATCAGTAGAGGCTCCCAGAGTCAAAAGTTGAATGGTCTCAAGTTCAGCTCTAATTGAAGCAATACCATTCCCAATACTCAAGAAGTGATCTTTGTTAAATTGTTTTAGGGCGATCTTGAGTAACTTCATCTTTTTCACAACTCTGTAGATTGGATAACCAGTAACATGATTATTCCAAACCCTTTCGAGTAACGATCTATAATGATCACTACAGGTCCAAGCATTATAGAACCTGAAGGGAGATTTGCGAGGAGTAGTTCCAGGCTTAGAATTAAGCACCAAAGGACAGTGATCAAAAACTCCGGGAGAACCCATAAACAACTCAGACAAAGTACAACAAGTTAACCACTTATGGTTCATAAGAGCTCTATCGATTCTGCTAGCTCGCATTGAGTCGCCTTCAACCTTATTACTCCATGAAAAGTGAGGACCCACGCATTGATGTTCCACCAGGCCAATAACTTCATAAACTGACATTAACTCAACTGCACTGGAGGGGAGGTGATAGTAATTCAATCGTTCATCAGTACGTAAAATCTCATTGAAGTCGCCCAAGATACACCACTGTTTATCTCGGATATAAGTGTTCCAGTCTACCAGTTTAGACCATAGGCTACTTCTCTCGAATATTAGAATTGTAAAGATCTTTCTTCAATTCCTTCATGATGGATCATCAAGTCAAGCTGGTAGTCACTATCTCAACTCATCATGGTAGAATTCCAAAACTCATGACTTGACCAAGTTATACCATTTCCATGGACACCAAAAAAAAAGTTATACTTTTCAAATTATGTTACTCCAAAATGTTGAAAGCAATGGCCAAAGCTAAACAATTTTTTTATAAGCGACAATCTTCATGCCTAAATAATTCACATAATTCAACAATCTTCTCGTTCCACACCAGTCATTTTCATTTCTCAATCACTCATTGCTGAGAAAATACTCTTCAGAATTTATCTTCAAAATGATGAACATTTTGAAATGACAACTCTACAACTTTGGGATTTTGCAATTTGGCTTTACTGAGTTGTCCGAGCAGGTATAATAGATGCCTAGACAGGTCTAGTAGATGTCAAATCCAATAGAAGTCTGAATAGGTCTAATAGCCACCCAAATCAGTTCAATAAATGCGGGGACCGAATTTTACAATTATACAAAACTGCAAAGAATACAAAAAAAATAGAGAAAAGGACATCCAGGTCCCTGCCTTTTTACCTTTGTCTCAAATAGGTCCTCCAGTTCTTAAAAATGTCTTTGGAGGTCCTTCACTTAAGGGCAATTTAGTCTTTTTAATAATAATTAAATAAAAAAATAGTAATAAAAGTTTAATAAAATATACACACCCTAAAAGTTTAATAAATTATACACAACAACACCACCACCCAAAAACACACATACACGAACACACCCGAAAATACACACACAACACACACCAAAACACACCCACTAGTATTATACACACATGAACACACACAAAGCCAAAAACACATACACAAACTCGCGAGGGTGGGGGTGGGGGTGGGGGTAGGGTTTGCAGTGGGTTCACGTGGGTGTGGGTGTGGGTTTGGGTTTGGGTAGGGGTGGGGTTTTCAGGGGATTCCCGTGGGTAGCTGGTGGTGGTGCTCGCGGGTGGTGGCTAGTGGTGGTGTGGTGTGTTTGTGTGAGTTGACAAGCAGCAACATCCTTTGTTGTTTGAGTTGTAATATGATTTTTAGTTGTTGTAAGAAGAGATGAGATGGTTTTGATTTGTAAGAGTCTTGGAGATGGCTGCTAAGTGACGACATAGATGAGAAGTTAAAAGAGTTGTTGGTGGAAAGCAGAAGTGGGGTGGGAGGCATGGGGGAAATTACGTCGAAGAATACTACATAAGGGTGGTGACTTCACTTTGTTTCTAAGATCATGTAATGTTTTGGGGTGTGTTCATGTGTGTCTGTTTTCGGGTGTATTTGTGTGCATTTTTTGGTGTGTTTGTGTGTTTTTTGGTGGTGGTGTTATTGTGTATAATTTATTAAACTTTTATTACCATTTTTTATATTTTTTTATTTAATTATTATTAAAAAGACTAAATTGCCCTTTAGTGAAGGACTTCCCAAGATATTTTTAAGAGTTGGAGGACCTATTTTGGGACCTGAATGTCCTTTTCCCAAAAAAAATAAGGCTCATCTTTTGTAAGCCTGACCCTACTCCTTGTGTGCCTTGAATATTACTCATTTTCCTCTTTGGGATTTTTTTTTTTTTTTTTTGTTGCTAAAAGTAAGCTTTCTTTCATTGATTCACAAAAAAATTACAAAGTAAAATACCCCAGGGGGTTTACAGTAGTTGCCTAACATCAATATTTCAAGCAATGCAAATAGCTTGGTTCAAAAGAGAGAAATTAAATTTCCTAAACATGTATAATTTAGTCATAATATCAAACACGATATTCTAAAAAATCTAGCCTTCATTGAGGAACGTATTACAAAAGATCATATTATTCGTTTCTCTCCAAATGTGATAGATGAATGCCCCAAGGAATAATATGATGCAAGTGGATTGGAAGGTGTCTTTGATCGATGAATTCACAATCCAATTCTCAACTTCTGTCCAGTTGGAGTACCTTGGTCCTTTCGACTTGTGCCATCTTCTGATCCATATACGTTTGTTGAAGGTACATTGTTGGAAAATATGTTCTTTCTCTTCAATGCATGAATGACAAAAGATGTTTGAGGGATTCAACTCCAATTCCCAAGAGATAAGTCTTTTTTTGTAAGGAGTCTATCAAGCCAATAAAGCCGTGAACAAAAAGAGTGTTTAGGGGTAGCATTGCTAAACCAGATGGCCTTAGACCAGGTGGTGTGAGGATGATGGTTTCTGATAAGCTCCAAGAAAAAGTAAGAAGACTTGCAATACATAGATATTTTCAATTTTTTAATTAAACAAATATTTTTTCTGTGGAGATTGAATAATTTTAATTTTTAACTAAAAATACATAGACATTTTATGTTTTGTTTGAGCAAAAGGTTAGACTTTTATCGCTGATCCTTACTAAGCTCCATCATTCGCTTACACTCCAAAAAATTGTGAAAAAAAATCTTGGAGTAGTTGATCAATCAATCTTTGGGAAATGTCATTTCATGAATGAATGGTTTCTTTTTTTATTACGATGAGTGTCAAAGTTATAACTCAAACTCATAACCTCTCGTTATTGGGGGCATAAACATTTTGATTGCCTTTTTCACGTCTTGCATGCATGGGATTTTTTTTCTTTTTTGGGTAAAAATTGCATGCATGGGCTGGCTTTCTTTTATGTTGCCCAAAAATGTGACTCGGCTGCTTTTATATTGCACAAAGTTGACTCATGCTTTTTTGCTATCCGAAAGTTAACTTACTATTTTTAAACAATGATCTATGAAGAGCATGTCAACAGCACGTGGTACTAACCAAACCTTAAATCAAGTTTAATTTGTCCAAAAAGTTAATTAAATTAAACATGGGAGGG
Organism: Ehretia macrophylla; assembly: GCA_037974665.1. NCBI lineage: Eukaryota > Viridiplantae > Streptophyta > Magnoliopsida > Boraginales > Ehretiaceae > Ehretia > Ehretia macrophylla. Next base: position 40,755,425 of record CM075783.1, read on the forward strand.
GGAACCGTCGGGGGGGGGGGGGGGGGGGGGGGGGGGGTGGGTAGCTGAATTTGGGGGTGTTTGATCATAATTTTTTCTTTTTTTTTGTTGTCAAAAATTATTTTTGGGGTTTAAAATATGAAAAGATTAAAATGCCCTTTTAATCTTAAGAATTGTTAATTTGGCAAAGACAAAAGTCATGAAAGAATTTGTGTAAATAAAAAATCTCGTAGCCCTCTCCCGTTGTTTTTCCCGGACTATTCATCTCTTCCTTCCCAACTAACCACCTTCCACACAGTAGAGGTTTGCCTTAAAAATGAATAACTGGCTCAAAACATATATGACCCACTATTTTTGCTCACTATTTTTGCTGATGTTGCTCCTCTATGATAGTTCTCTATGTAGCTTTTTCATTGAATTTTGTTCCTCCAAATCAACTCGTCTTATCCATCCATGCGTGACCTACTCTTCTCGTTAACTTTGTTCCTCTATGTTAATTCTCATGTGCAACAATTCTTGGTGAATTTTGTTCCTCTATATTAACTATCGTATTCAAACATGTTTATCCCTCCTAGTCACGCTAATAAATTAAATTATATTAATTTCATTGAATTTCCTTAATAATTTTAATTACTCAATAATCAATTATTTTATTAATATTAATTTATTATAGGTTTATTAAAATTATTAATTGCATTTTTAATCATTAATTAATCAATTTTTAGTTAATTTTCTTTAATTATTAATTAATTAATTTAATAGTAGTTAGTTATTAGCTAAAATTTTTAGTTATTAATTTTTAAAAATTTTTATAATAATTAGGTAAAAATGTGTTAAGCGGTGGGAAGTCCGTTAGCGGAGGGAGGGAATAGAAAGCACCTAAACACATATAAAATGTGTTTTCCTTTTCTTGTTCTTGAAAAATTTCTTAAAACAGTTTTGTAAAATAATCAGTAAAAACAATGCATGTCAATTAAAATGAATAGATTTTTGAGAGTGTGCTTTGTTTTGGGAGTTATTGTTGGAGCTGATATAGCCTGCGATTTCTGTTTATCTGCAGATTTTGTCAAATAGTGAGCCCAGTATCTATTATATTGCACACCTCACGCAGTACAAACTGAATAGATTGTTACTAAACAAGCTCGAGAACCTCGGCTTTCAGTTTTTCAATACCTTCTAGTATGTGGCAAGAGTTCGGTTCTTTCATTTAGCAAAATAAATAAATAAATAAATAAAGAGTTCAGGTTCCCTCTTATCTCATCAAAGAAGGACGAATCCAAACAAAGCACCACAAATCCCTCATCAATATGGTTTTGGACTATATTTTTTTACTATTACAGAATATAATTTTTTGATAAATAGTAGATTAAAAGATTGTTGTATAAGACGTTATGCTACTCCATATTATAATATCAATGGGTTTGAGGATGTAACCTTCTATTTCTTAACGTTGTAACTAGGTCTTGGTCCAGTGTTATATATCAACATGTAACCCACTATTTTTGTTGACTTTGCTCCTCTATGTTAGTCCTCTTATGTAGTTTTCTCGTTGAATTTTGTTCTTCCAAGTCAATTTATCTTGTCCATCTATGTCTGACCTACTCTTTTCACTTACTTTGTTCCTTCATGTCAATTCTCATTTGCAAACAATTCTCGTTGAACTTTGGTCCTCTATATATGCATGTATGTATACATCTATGTATGTATAATATACATGAATATATCATTTTTTATATGTATAGATCTCTGTGTGTGTGTATATTTATGTATACATGTTGATATATATATATATATATATAAACAAAAGGAAAACGGAGAAAAGAGAGAAAAAAAGGGCACTTGAGTCTTTTTGTGCGGTTATGTTAGCTATATTGATGAAAAGCTGGGAGGAGTCAGGTGTGCTGAGTTTATAAAAACCACAAGGGATTTGTTAGGAGATTTTTGAACTATAGGAAGTATTGTACACTTACGTCAAACCATAGGGAGGTTTGAAACACTTCATCCATTAAAATATCCCAGTGGATAATAATTGGTGTGAGTGTGCTTTGTTTTAGGAGTTATTGTTAGTGCTGACATAGCCTGCAATTTTTGTTTATCTGCAGATTTTGGATCAAACAGTGAGCACAGTGTCTATTGCACACCTCATGCAGTACAAATTGAATAGATTGTTACTAAACAAGCTCGAGAACCTCGGCTTTTGTGAGATATTAATGGGGCATGAATGCATCTCAATCAAGACTGCAGACGATGGTGTTACAACGACTGTTTCTTTTGAGAATGAAGGAAAGCGCAGGGAGAAAGATATCCATTGTAATTTTCTTGTTGGTTCAGATGGCGCAAAAAGTACAATCCAAAAGCTTGTAGGCATAGACATGAAAGGTGAAAAGGACTTGCAAAACTTTGTTAGTATCCTCTTTTGCAGCCAAGACTTGGGACATTATTTGATATAAGAGAGACCAGGGATGCTCTTTTTCATCTTCAATCCTCAAGCTGTTTGTATTCTTATTGCTTATGGTCTCAACCAAGGAGAGTTTGTTTTAAAGGTATTGTGTGGTCTTATGTGCTTTGAGATTCTGACTTGTTGGCTATTAAATTACAACTCATCTAAAATTTTAAGTAGATAGAGAAGAATTTGTTAAAATTATTTATTGTGTTTAACACGACCTCTTACAAATAGGCTAGATAGTTTTTGACTGAATCTTGCTTGTTGATCATGTAATTATGGACATGGATGATGGTGAATTTTTAATCTAGAACTTTTTGATGATACTTGAATTTGTGATACCATATTAAGTTATCTTCTTATCTAAAAGTTTAAACTATTAAAGACGAGTTTTTTTATTTGTTTATTAATATTATTGCCCATGAAAACCTATAATTTACATAAAAGTTACTTACTTCATAGGTACCATATTATCTACCTCAACAGAAGCAGGAGGACTTCAGCCCTGAGGTATCTTTCATTGTTTGCATAATACTTCCCATGAGCAAAACAACTTGAAATTTATATGAAGTTGTTCAACATTCATCATGGGTTAGATTGAAGAATGAGTGAGATGCATTTCTACTATTACATGATTATCTCATCTAAAAATTAAATTGTTAAGAAGTGTTTATATGTTATATTTATAATTGTTAAGCTAGCTTTGCATTTAGATAGTTTTAATATTTTGATTGAGTGACGGCCATACTAGAACCAAAGTCTGAGCTCTAATAACATATTAATTTACCACCTTATGTCTAAAAGTTTAAACTATTAGAAATAAATTTATTTTAGTTATCGTATGCTGAAATGGGTACAAAATGGAAACGCATTATCTACTCTGTTTTGATTTCCATGCTTAGTATGAAATAATGAACTCAGGAATCCTATTCCTTAGGTAATGTGATTCCTCCAAATTTAGGATTAGCCATTTCAGGAGTCCTATTCCTTAGGTAATGTCACTACAAAAAAAAAAAAATTTTGGCGACGACCAAAAGTCATCTCCATATCGTCGCCAAAAGGGTATTGGCGACGGCTAGCGACAACGCGGAGATGAAAATTGGCCATCGCCAAAAGTATCATCGCCAATTTGTCGCCCCATTGCCAATTCATCACCTTTGGTGACGGCATTTTAGTCCGTTGCCAAATTCATCTCCAAATCGTCTCCCAAAATTGTCATCTCCACACCGTCGCCAATAAAACTCCATCTCCAAACAATTTCCATCTCCAAACCATCTCCAACTACATTCCGTCTCCGAGCTATCTCCAATAACATTCCGTCTCCAAACTGTCTCCAATCACATTTCGTCTCCAATTATTTAGTCTCCATGTCTCGCCAATTTTTAAATAATTTTTTTTGGACGATTTCTATAATTAGAATAACAGAATTAAAAGTTCTTTAGAAATGTCAAATTCATATAAAAAATTTAATTAAAATGTTGACAATCAATATTTAAATTTAAATAAATAGTCATAAAACATAAATTTAAAATTACAAATTATTTTAATTACATATGTAGCACGATATGTTCTTGAACAATCACATATGTATAACTAAATGGACAAGCTCTAATATTTCTTCACCCAACACTTGCATCTCAAATTCCTTCCATTCTTTGAGGGACATGAGGTGTTTTCCCATTGTCATAGTTTGCAGCTTCCTGTACACAAATCAGATATAAAATCTTTAATAAACTTGCCATAAATAAAGTAAAATATGGTCATTCATATAAGATGTTGGCTTCAATTATAATATTATATAGCATAAATACAAGATAGGAATGAAACGAAACTATATACAAGATAGGAATGAAACGAAACTGTATCTTTCTTATACCAATTCTTTCTTTTCTATTGTTTATTATCATATGCTTCTTCCAACTTAGAACTTTAATATCTTGTTTTATATGGTAAATAAGAAATTGAACAACATAGGTGATTGTTGCAAACCAAATAAACTGCCGAAATACAGTCCTCCAATTGCAAGACAGAGAGTTAAGTATTGTTTATCTTATTGTTAATTGTCAAAAAGGCTTCCATTATGACAGCAACTCCTGTGTTTTCCTCAACATAAAAGATATTAGACTCCTAAAGTTAACTTTCTGACATAATTGAAAATGCTTCGTTTTTCCAGTTTTTGCAACTTTACAAGCTATTAATATGAATGCTCAGAAGCTCAATTATCAAGAAACCTTCCCTTGCCCTGTAATCAAATTACATTAGCAATTGGCGCATATATTCTTCTACATCAAACAATGCCATATTCCATATACATACATGCAGTTATGTAATACAAGTCCACATAAACAACCAATTCTAACTCTATAATTGAATGCACCCGCAACAAAATTCACAAGAATAAGAACGAACCATACTAAATCTTTTGCATTACGGGCACAAATACTTAAAGTTAATAGAAATCATTAACCCCAATAAGTTGTACCACTTGACGGTCTCCTGCAAAAAAAAAAAAATCTAGTTATGTGTATGTTGACGGTCTACTACGTAACACTACATGAATACTCATACACACACATTAAGCACACTTATATATACACACCCTACAAATGGAAACTTATATGAATTTCACTCAATAAATTCTTCAATCCCATCCTGAAAAGCAAAAAAAGAACAAGCAGATTCCAAGTTTAATGGTAACTATCACACCTAAATACCCCTTACATAAAGTATGTCATTTAATTAAAATCGAAAATAAAAAAATAAAAAAATAACATATTAAAAACCTAAAATTAAAAAACTAAAAAAAAACAAAAAAATAAAAAAAAAAAAAAGAAAAAAAATAACAAAAAACAAAAATAGAAAATGAAAACAGAGAAGAAAATATTATATATATGTATACATACATACATATATACATACATACATATATACATATATATATATATATATACATACATATGTATATATATATATATATGTAAATATATTATATATATTTATATAACAAAAACAATAAAATAAAATTACCTTATGGTTGGGGGAGGGGGCTGTGGGCTGCTGGGATGGGGGACTGTGGGTCACAGGGTATGGGGGTGGGGACGCTGGGGGGTGCTGTGGGCGGGAGACGGTGGTGGAGGTGGGGTACCGTGGGAGGAAGGGCGGGTTTGGGGAAGTTTTTTTTTTTTAGTTTGGGAAAGTTCAAATTGAAAAAAAATCTGATGTCTTTTTTTTATTTATTAAAAAGCCCAAATTGGAGACAGACAAGCTTGGTCCGTCTCCAAAATGGCTCAGTAGCCCAAATTGGAGACAGACAGCTTGGTCCGTCTTCATTTTATGGCTCAACAATTTTTTTAATGTGTAATTATTTTTTATTATTATATTATTTTACTATATTTTTTAATGTGGAAGTAATTAATTTTTAGTATGACTTATTATTAAATTAATTATTAATAAAAAATTATTACTACTAATTTATAAAATTAGAGAACTATGTAATTAATATTTATCAAATTAAATGAATATAAATTTTAAATTAATCAAATAATTAAATGGATACTTTTGGAGACGGTTTACAATATCGTCTCCAAATAGTGACCAATTGGAAACGGTTTACAATTGTCCGTCTTCAAGTAAGTAATTTTTTTTTGTTATGTTTCTTTATTATATTTGTTTAATGGATACTAAGAGTGTCATAAAAATTTTAATTTTTAAATAACATATATAAAATAATTTAAACTAATCTTTTAAAATTGAAAATACCTTTAGAATTATATGAATTTTTTTCTTTTATCAAACTATAACACATAACATTACTAGTTTAATTAATTATTTTAATTAAAAGCAATACATAAACAAAATTTAAATTAAGTTATTTCATTAATAAATCTTAAGCATTAGTTATTAACAAAACATTGACAACCGCGTAGTAATAAATAAGTCGTCACCACGATGTCGCCAAGTGGTGACAGTTTGGAGACGACATAGATAAATCGTCTCCATGTCGTCACTAATTGGAAACGGTTTGGAGACGATTTGGAGATGACATATCTATGTCGTCTCCAAATAATCGCCAACTAGTGACTTTTGGAGACAGGTTATAGTGTCGTCTCCACGCCGTCGCCAATTGAAGACGGTATGGAGACGAGTAAGCTATGTCGTCTCCATTCCATCTCCAATTGGTCACAATTTTTGGTGACAAAAAGTTCCGTCGCTAATTTGGTGACAAATTGGTGACGGACCGTCGCAAAATATAATTTTTCTTGTAGTATGTGATTGTCCCAAATTTAGGATTAGTCATTTCAGACAAAATGCATAGAATTAACCTATTCTCGTGTTCTCAGGAATAAACTCATTTATCAAGAGATTAAAATGTCCTTTGAAAATATATGTACAATAACAAAGGTCAGTCCTCCGTATTATTCTTATTACTATCATTATTAGTATTAGTATTAATATTATACTTATTGTTATTTACTTCTGATTATTATTATTATTATTATTATTATTATTTAATAGTTTATGAGGATTATTTATTATTTACTAATAATATTACTATTTATTAAATGACATAAATGTCCTTTCAAAACATCTTAATAGCAAAAGGGTAATCATTATTATTATTATTATTATTATTATTATTATTACTATTAATTATTTTGCAATATGATCACTCTGTATTTTCTTTATCATTATCATGTCACTCATTTGTGAAAAATGGAATCTAGAGTCTCTTGTTGAGATAACAATTTCGGAACTATTATCATAAATCTTTTTTTTTTCGCTAATCTGGGGCAAATTAGTCACTGCCTACTGATATCGGATGGGACACGCCCGACATGGACAACTATTTTTTTACAATGTTGAGGTTTTGCCACTTTTTTTTTTTGGCCCCCCACTTCTATGAGATTCAAATCCTGATCACACAATTATCATTGGGAGTTGTCCACCACCATAATACTCTTGAATATCATGTTTAACTTTATTATTTACTGTTGAATATAATAAATAAATACAACAAACTCTTTTTTAACAATTTAAATTTATAGATAAAGTGGTCACTTAATATTCTACCAGATCTTAAGTACCCAAAGGTTCGAAGTTCAAAACTCATCGCGTCCATTTTTAAAATTAAGTTCACATACGTGTAAGGATTTTAACTTTTGAAATGAGGTAATAATATAATATTTGCCACCTTTGCTTTGCAACAAATTATTGAAAAATACAATTATCTTATATAAATAAATAATAATCTTTTAACAATATATAATACGGTGAGTCATTTTACCTAATACTAGTTAGTTTTAGGTAATACAAGTTAAAAACCATCTTCTAACGCGTTCAGTTTTGATCAACTTGTTGCATGCGGGACATAGAAGACCAAGGACTCATCCATACGAGATCAACCATATTCTTTAGAATCATAAAATCAATTCAAGCCAATAATCATGAGTCTACGTATAGTATTAAAATACTTGAGATTTTTTACATTGGACTAAAGCATCAAATCTTTTAAGATAATGTTGATTCATTAACATAATAACAGATCTTGAGCACACACAACACAAGCACAATTACAAGACTTGGAAACCTACGCAGCAGTGAAAATACACCCTCCGGTAATGGTAAAATTCCTGACTGTATATTGAATTAGATGATCAACGAAAGAATTGTTGTCGCCCATCTTCACCCTGCAAGAAAGAAAAGAAACATCATCAATCATCAATCATCAATGGGGGTGGAAAATTAATCAGATTTTACCAACTTATCTACAAAGAATAAAAGATAAGAAAAGGACGCACGCCGCCTTTACCTAGTTGTGTCGGCGCAGAGAGATATCGATAACGATTGAGGTTTTTTTCTTTTTCCTGAAAGAAAGTTAACGATTGAGTTAAAGGAAGGCTTTAGGTCAATCTTATATAGTATGAATATATATATATATATATATATATATATATATATATAACAAAGTTGCATATATTTAGGAATTTACCAAAGATGTATATATTACCTTTCATGTATTCCTAATTTCTTATTGTAAACTTCTTATGTATACATACAGAAATCAATGAAACAATGATCCTTTTTCCTGGGATATCAATTCTCACATTAAATTTTCTTCCGATCAATCTTGATAAGTTTTATATTTGATTAATCAGGATTATAAGTCGTTTGAACAAAAAAGTTATCTTTTTCGAAATTTAACACTCCTGATATAAAATTAAGAAATTTCATAGATAAAGTTTCTTGTTATAAAAGAAAGAGATTTATGGCCTTTGGCACAGACAAAGAAATATCCTTCTATCACACGCATTCTTGTAGAAATAACATGCATGATGAGTAATACCATTTAGGGTTTTTGGTGATAACCATGACCAAAACTGATGAGCACTAGAGAGGCATTAAATTTTATCTAATTATGTGGAAATGCATCAGCTTGATGTTTGATTTAGCAAGAGATTAGGGAATTATCTTTACGTTAAATAAGATTATTAAAAAGTTTTTACACCAATGAAAAGTGATACCTTAAAAGATAATTTAGAAAATTAGAGACTATTACAAAAGTTTAATGATATATTTGATGTTTCTTAATTGTCCCACTCATTTGATCTCGGCGTGGTTAATAGTAATCAGTGATGTAACGTGTGAGTAACAAATGAGACCCTACCACTAATTTGCACAATGCCAGAAAATGCTATATGCTATATGCGGAAAGGTGATTATCAAAAGATTGCTACAAATGCATGTACGAGATCATTTTGGCTCTTCTTCAGGAATAAAAGACTGAGAGTGATCGAGGAATAAACCATACCATATTTCGATTATCTATAAATCATTTGATACTTTGAGTCAACGATCGGTCTTCTAAACAGTTAACATTTTTAAACAATAACCACTTCTTAATTAGGCGGAAAATCAAACATATATTTTTATCCAAAATTTGTCTCTCATACACCGGTCTCTTTCCTTTAAAGGAGTATTTTGAAATAATTTGGTGAATTTAAAGGAGTAAGTTGTAAATTTGTTTCCTTTCTCTTTCAAAGTGATGAAAAAACTAATAAATATTAGCTATAATCAGAATTGTGCTTATAAATAATTTCTATTGGCTTCAACCTGAAGTCTTTTGTTTGGCATCTGATATCTGCACTCCAAGCCTTCCTATGAAGTTTCGGGCTTTAGAAATATATATGGGTGTTAATGTTAGTATTAATTTCGGATTGAGTATTATGTAAATATGGGTGTTAATGCTAGTGTCAATTTCGGCTAACCATTTTTGCACCTACATTGCATATTTTGTATTTATAAATCATTTCTGTCTTGAATATACTTTGTTTTGTAAGTTTTCAACCAGGGCCGGCCCAAGCCCTGGGCTAAAACTTTATCCTAAACTAGTGTCTTTTAATTGAAGTCAAGAGGGCATTAGAGTCCCAAGGCCTGCTCATTAAACGAGCAGGCATTCATCAATAAATTAGTTGAAACTCTAAGGCCCCATTGACCCCAATTAAAAGAATTTTTAATTTTTTTTAATGATTGGTTGGGACTCTATCTTTTTGTTAACTTGTACTATTATGTTATTTTATAATTCTAATTTTGGTGTTTTTTTTTATTTGTAGTGATTATTTTAGTAGAAAATTTAGAGTTGTTTTTATTGAGAAAAAACCTCTCATTATTAAGGCCCCCATTTAAAATATCGTCCAAAGTCTCCAAATTATTTGAGACGGCTCTGCTTTCAACCTACTTGAAGTAACTTCCGCTATGTGTTTAGCATCAACAAGAAGGTTTAATGTGATAACTTATTTGCTCCTCTGTCATTATGCAGTTATTTGCACTTATACTGAAATATATATGCTATTTTTAATATAATTAAATACATCTTGATTCTTGTTAAGTGAATTCTCATACCTATTTTTCTATACTCTAGCTTTTATCACGCTGCCGAGGATAAGCCTCCATCTGTCATCCCCTACCCCCTGGCCCAAAAGACAGAGCATATGTGAGACCTCGAATTTGCTCAAATTTGTAATTGCGTGATTTGACCTGTTTATATGTTATTTGAATTAAAATATGTTAATTAAGTGATTATAACATCTATTACATGATATGTGAGCATTCATGAAATTTTTATAAAAATTTGTATCGAAAATTTTATCGTTGATATTTATGAATAGTATTTGAAGCGCACGTCCGCTAAAATTTTGACACAGGTCATTAAAATGTTTTAAATACTACTAGCCTCCATTATTAATAGACCCATATTCTAATAAAAGTTTTTTTGAAACTGATTAGGAATTTAAATAGACTTTACGGGCGAAAAAGTACGTTTTTAAGCAAAAATAGTGATTTCTGCTACATTTAATTCTTGCGTTGACTTTTGTTGACTTAGTATATATTAAATACAAATTATATTTTATCTTAAATATTTCTAAAATGGCACAATTAAAAAATGCATTTAAAAGACATTTGAAAAATAAATAATATGAGTTTTTCATCGTCTTTTGCAAAAATAAGCGTTTTATTTTAATCGTAAGTAAATATATGCTTATGAATATTAGTGAACCTCAAAATATAGCCTACTAAATATATGGTATAAGTTAGATAGGTTTATTATTACTATTTTTGGCTAAAACAACTAAAATATCAAATGTTAACAACTTTGACCAATTCTTTTTGCATGGCTTTTTACTTAACTTAATATATACTCAAATATCAGTCAAAACACCACAAAAACACACCAAAAACTGTGGCTCATTGGAGGAGAAAGATGAAGAACATTTTCAAGGTTTTGCAAAACATTTTTCACATAAAAACTTCATTTCAAGACCAAATCACTTTATTCAAAGCTTTATTTTGCTTGTTGGGCATCCATTCTACCTATTTCTAGCCTTAGTTTACATCAAAGGTGAGTAAAAAACTAAATCTTATTTTTAAAGTTTGTTCAAATTTTAGTTGATGCATTTGTAGTTGTTATTTTGTTAAATTAATGTTAGATTATTGCTTAGTATATGTTAAGGCCCATTTACATGTATTCTTAACTATTTTGAACGGTGGTACCATTTATTTTTATTTTTTGGGTATTTAAATTGATTTATTGGTTTATAATTGAATAATTGTTATTGTAGTCGTTGGAATTGAATGATTGTTGCTTCTATAGGCTTGTTAATTATTGGGGAATAATGTTGTAATGCGGAATTTTCGATTTAAATGCCATAGCAAAAGTCTAGAAATTTCAGCAAAGGTGTATTGCCAAAATTAGGATTGTTGGTCTTGTTTTAGATGACTTTTGGTTGGTTTAAGAGGGGGCTAATGTGCTTGTATTGATGGTTGAGTGATAGGAAGTGGATTGGAATTTGTTTGATTAGTAGATTGTAAGTTATGAATTTTAGAAGTTTGTGTAGTCTTTCTTTAAAATGTTTAAGTGTTGTCTTTAATTGTTTGATAGTGTTTATGTAGTTGATATTTGGGATTGTCTTGAGTAGGTTCGAGTTTGAATGCATGATGAAATGTGTGTTGAGTTGGATGGCCTACCTTGTCATCTAACTTTGATGTATTAGAATTGTTTAGTTGTTTAATTGATTGTTGAATTTAATAGAGGGGCGACCTTCTTTATTGTTCCCTCTGAGAGTGTTGATTGCATGATTGAGTGATTAGTTGTGCATGCGAATGTTTATAACAATTGTTATCGTGCTTGGTTGTGTTGTGTTACCCTAGGATGCCTCGGGCTTGCTAGACGATAACCCGACCACCATGGTCAATTCCCTCACTCATATGGACGGGGAAATCCATGGGTGTTGGGTCGTACTATCAAGGTTTCTGGATTCTCTTGAGTGGGAGTAACAAGGTGGGAATCTTAAAGTTCGTGAAAGGATTAGATAGAGTCCAACGGCTTCAAAGGAACAAGTGTATCGTATCCTTACTGATTGTTTACTTTTATTGCTGAATTTGTATTGTTATTAATGTTTATTGTGTGTTCATTGCTCCTAGGATGATTTCCCAAGTGATAAAGAAAGTAATTCCAAAATATCTTTTGAATCCTCACCGAGCTTTGTTATATATAAGCTCACCCTCATTCGTTTATTGTCATCAAGTGTAACTGAGCCAGACTTTGGGTATGTCCCTTAGGAAGCTGAGTATGTGCCTTCTGTGGAAGAGTCTTATGTGCCAGAGTCTTTTCCATGGTGTCTTGGTTGAAGTTCTCTTTTTGATGTCTTGTATATTAGAACATGTTGTATTGTATTTACTTTGAAGTTTATATTGTATAAGATGTTACAAAGATTGTGAAAAGTACAATTCTAGTCTAGTTTTATATCAAGTATGCATATGTATAGTATAACTTGTGGTATGTTGTTGAAACGGAGGCATATAACTTGTGGTTGGTATGTTGTATGGTTCTTAATATATGGTGTTGGATGTATTGAATGTTGATGATGGTTGTGGAGTTGTTGAAATTTGGAGTTGGTTGTGTGATGTTATAAAGGGTTGGTTCAGAGCACTGTTGTCCATATTACAGACATTATATTGCCAAAATTATGTTGTGTTCATGACTGATCATAAGTGGGGTCGAGTTGGGGTGTGACAGCATATACAAACTGCGGATGACTTGTCAAGCAAGGTTGTAGATTGCTTGAAGATTCTAGTCAATCTAGAGTTGCTTCAACAGAGACTGTCCACGCAAGAGGCAATTCTGGATCATCTTCCTCACCTGCTCAATTGGCATGAATAAATCTATTCCATCTTTCTCACCAGTTGCTCATCCTCGAACTCTGCGGCAAGGATCTAGCGATCGATCACCTTGCCATTAACATTGATTCTGAATCCAAACGGTTGATTAGTGAGGAAACCAATGACAATAAAGGTATATTTTGTAGAATAGACATAATTCCTTCTCCATTTTTCACCTTTTTCAAAAGGATCTTTTTAGTTTATTATTATTTTTTAATATTGTGGTAATTGCAATTAGTTAGAGCTAAGTGACACGAGTCAAGTGCAAACCATTATGCGCAGCCTCCTGTTTCTCGAGGCTAAGGATGGGACTAGCCAGTAACACTAGGTCGACAAGTATGAATAAGTGAAACATAACAAGTTCGAGAAGGTTGGATGTTGAGTTTGATTCACATGTTCGTAAACAGTAGGCATAAGTGCGCCCCGTATGGGTAGAGGCTACTCAACGTGGTGCTCGAGTGATGGGTCCCTGTCAATACGTGAAATGAAGTGACATGAAGCTCCTGTTAGATCCCCTATAGTGTTGTTTGAACTTAGGTTTTAAGTGGAATTTGCTTGGGGATGAAAATCGTTCCTGAACATTCATGGCTATGTGTTTGGTATCGCGTAAGGCATATGCGGCAGAGACATGGTCATTTTTTAAGCCATTTCAGTTGGGTCAATGTCGAAGATAGCAGGACAGAATTTCACTATCTTAGCATAGTTAGAGTTACTGTCGCCGTTTACCGAGGCTTCTATTCAAAGCTTATAACACTTCTCCTTCTGACCTTCCAGCATCAGGAAGATGTCAGACTCTATATACTGTGTTACCACACAAACAACATAGCTATTATCATTTTTTCAGCTAAAGTATTATTATATATCACTCCTTTATACTTTTTTATATAACAAAATTTTGATTATATACATAAAAAAGTTTGATATTCAATACAAAAAATTTTATAATACAAAAGATGAGTGAAGGGTGACATAAACTATTGCTTTTCTAGCAATATAGTACCTTAGATAATAAGCTAAACAACAACAAATTATTAACATATTCCCTAGATAAAATTATAAATGTGTATCATGTGAAAAGACATGAACTTGGTAACATTTCTAAGGAACAATTTGATGACAACAATCAATATATTATCTAAAGCAAGCTTCAACACTTATTAATTTGACACAAATATATCCAAAAACCAAAAAATAGAAATAGTCAAATTGATAAATTGACAAGGTAATAGGATGATCTAGCATTCATAACAAAACGATTAGATAACTAAAATTTACGTGTATAGCAGGCGAGTTTTAAATAAGTATTTTAATAACTTAGAATAGTCAAATGTATAACTAAAAATTGACGTCATCCATATAGAAGTGATATTTTAAGTTATTTTACCAACATTGGAGTGTAATAATATTAAACTATTAGTTGCCCTAATTCAAAATGTAGGCAAAGTAAAACGAAAAATGATAAAGACTCATAAGTGATCAAAGGGGAAAGAAAGCTGCAAATTGCAAGGGATTTTTAGATGAGAAACATTATCTATAAAATGTGTAAAATTTGTTATAGCAATAAGAATTTTTGTTGAATAAAAGTTTGCCTTAAATTGAACCCTTAAAATTATAGGATAATGTTATCATTAACGTGAAATGTTGAACATCACTTAAAAAGTCAAGAAACAACAAGGACTATTAGCAAAAGGGTAAAGTGCACCAGACCTCCCTGTACTTTAGCGAAAGTGCACAACACCCCCCCTATTCTTAAAAAACCCTTGAATTAATCCTTGTGGTTTTCCAAAAATGCACAACATTCCCATGCCGTTAAAAAATCTATTAAATTTAATGAAGAGTCTACTTCATACGCGTTGAGTGAGATTTTTATTGATTTTTAACAAATTTATTCATTAAATAATTATAAAAACTGACAAATTACCCTTTTTTTTTTAAAAACAAAAAAAAAATAATAAATAAAAAAAATCATCTTCCCTAACCCCAACCCCCAACCCTCCACCCCGTCACCCCCTACCCTACCTCATTCCCAGCCCGTTGCCCCTCTACCCCCTAGTCCGTCACCCCCCATCCCCACCCAGCACGTCATCCCCCATCCCACCTAGCCCATAACCTCCTACTCCTACTAACTTGTCACCCACACCCTCCTACTACCCCCACTCCCACTCCCATTCCTACTTTGTTATGTGTGTCTGTATTTTTCTTTTTTTTTGTGTATATATATATATATGTGTGTGTGTGTATATATGTATGCATGTATATATATATATATTTCTTTTTCTTTTATTTTTTTGGCCTAAACAAAAATGAAAAGGACAAAAGAGAGAAATAAAAAAAATTGAGGGTATTTATGTCTTTTTCGCAAAATCTGTTAAATATAATGGATTTTTTAACTGAAAGGGAGTGTTGTGCACTTTCAAAAAATACAGGGATTAATTCAAGGATTTTTAAACTATAAGGGGGTATTGTGTACTTTCGTTAAAGTACAAAGGGGTCTGGTGTACTTCACCTTAGCAAAAACTACCCCTTATCTTTTTAATCTTTTTTTCTCTTTCTTTATTTTTATGTATGAATTGTATTACAAGACTGTTGTGTTTCCAACACAAACAAATGTGAGGTGCACGACCAATTTTGGGACACAAAATGTGACGCCCGAGATTTAGCCATGCATTTAATTACTGTTGCATCCTTTGTTTGCGCATCTCTTTCTATGCCTTATTAACTGTCTTCTTAAGTTACTATTCACTCCATTTTTTAAACTGCATTCTATTAGTTAATTAGCATTTTTATTAAATCATATTAATTGTTAAAGTAGTGGGAAAAATGTGCAATTGAGCTAGAGGTGTTAAGAGAGCTCGTTTAGAAAATGATTTTTGTAGTTCAATGAATAGTGTTACATAACATAACTTAGAGATTTAATTAGTTAGCTTCTACCTTACACTTTAGGCTCGTAATTAAGCTTTCAACGCGCATTTTAGGAGTCCACTTAAGCACCCAACATGACCCCACCTCAACACATACTCAATATATCATAACAAGAGCTCATTTGAACACAAAAACAAAAAAATTCAGCAAGTGAACAGTGCCAAACCTGACAGCCCTTCCCTTGCACATTTGGAGATTTTTGCTTCATCAAATCATCAATTCAAGCCAAGCCAAGCCTTGAGCAACTAGTGTAGGGTGTTTGCAAGCTTCCTAGGTGCTCCTACGCGCATTGGTGAGGGATTTCACGGCTTGTTTTTGCATTTCTAAATAGTTGTCAATTTCTTGATTTGTTAAAAATGTGATCAAATGCCATTGTAAATGTTATCTATGCTATTATACCATGTATATGAATGCTAGAGAACATATTTGAGCCATCGTTTCGCAATTTAAACGGTTAGAATCGTTAGTTTGATTTTTAGGGTGAATAGTGACGTTTTTCTAGGGTTTTGCGTAATTGCTCGAATTAGCTTGATGTAATGCTTCTAATAGATGCCTTAGGTGATAGTGAAGGTAACCTAATAGCCCCGTGCACTTGCATTGTCCTTAAATCGCTTAAAATGGAAAATAGCCGACTTTAATTTGGGGCTTTCGGGGTTAATGCGAATCCGGGTGAATTCGGGCTTCAATTCTAGTATCCTTAGGCTACCTAGGTGCTATAGATGCCTTGATATCCCTTGTTTGAAGCCCGGACAATGTAGGTGTAGTTTAAAGCCAAAAGAGGGAAATTGGGGCTTTCGGGGTAATCGCGGGCATTTGAATAAGTTAAAGGGTTAAGAGGGTACCTTGGGGGTTAGTTAGAAGGTTGGGAGAGTTTCCTTTGAAAATGAAATCATTAACTTTGGTTTGGAAGAGAAATAGTTCGAAAAACAAAGGGGTTTAGGTGCAATTTAAGTTGTCTCACACTTCTAAACCCATGTCAGGACTTCTTGAGTGTTTATATGTGATTTTAAATTGATTTGGAGCTTTTGGTATGATTCTATGCTTATTTTGTATATGTTCATTTGTAAACTGCTTATTAGCTTCTATATTTGCTTCTATCCTAATTGCACCGAGGTCAACCTACTTTGTTGATCCTCATATGTGTTAATGCTTATATTATTGCTATTAACTTGCCATCGTTAAGTGCATTGCATAGTGGTTGCGCAACCATAGTGTCAGGGGCGGATGTGTTGAATATCGGCTGGGCGGCAGAGGGCTTGCCGGTGGATATTCAAACTCCGTGCCCTAGTCCCTCATTCGCCTGGTCCGGAGATTGCCAGGGGATGTTGGGTCGTAGGATTCGGGGTACATCCGGAGTACACCCACTGGAGTGATTGGGGTTATGCCGGCTTATCGTGATCGTGCTCGTGGTTCGTGGATCGTGATTGAAGACCAGTGAAGATTGGTGTATAGGGGATTGTTGAAATGTATCCTTTTAAATGTGTGGTTACTTATGTTATCATTGCTTCTTAAATTGTCTAAGTGATATTGTTGTATAACTGTATTATCTGTTGCATTGCACGCCCCGGGACTATATCCCTCACTGGGCAACAGTGGTTGCTCATACCTCGCTAACATGTTTCAGGTGGCACAGTTGGTGGAGTTGCCTTAGCTGCTGTGTGATATTTGTCTGAGGTGGATGTGCTTTCTGGTTGCTATGTGAAGAATTTGTTGTCCTATGTATAATCTATTTTGGGGCCTTAAAGCTCATGTATGTATTTGAGTAATATGTAAGCTGGAAGTCTGATAATGTAGTAGCAGTGGTAATTCTATGGCTTGTAATAATTTATATTTCTATTTCTAGTTGCTTTGCATGCTTGGGAGTGAATGGCTTAGTGTAGAATGTTTTATCTCTAAGTATGTTTAATGTTATCCTAGAATGGCATGGCTATTAGACTATATTATAAACAAGTTACTTGCATGCTTGTGTGGTTTTGGAACTGTTGTTTGCTTCAAGGCTCGGATGGCCTTGAATCTTTAAATATTTAGCCATGAAAAGTTTGTTTACCTTGTAGTTACCTTATTTGAGAGTTTATAGGTTTTTAGAATGTCCATAGTATAGGGGAAACTCTGTCCGTTTTTCTCTAAAATTTTGTGACCGGGTTTGGTATTGGGTTGAGAATAGCATGGTTATTAGAGCCTCCGGTCTCGTGAGGGATTGGGGCGTTACACAAAAGCTGCTTGCAGTCATTATCAAACATCAGTAATGAGTTCTCTTTCAGTATAATATCCATGTAAGTCCACACCGTGTCCTACTTCAGAATGTTAGTTATCCTTTCATGATATCCCGTTTCACGTTCCACCTCGATTTTGTATGATATTTGTGTTCAATTTATAATGATTAAGCTTACTCACTGTCAATATGAATTTTAACATTTTAAACGAGTTGATTAAGTACGATGACCAGTAATTGAGCTTTGATCTTTACAGATGGTATAAGAGATAGCCTTCAAAAATGGCTATCATGCATACTCATAAGAGTATCAATTGGTGGTCTTTTAGCATAGTCTATTTTAACTGCATTTATAGGTCTGAACTTTTTCGGATTTCATGCATAGGGAGAATTTCGTACATCATATTTTGTGTAGTCATTTTTTTCTGCTTCTCATTGACACTCAACTAAAACGAGTTCAAGAAATTACTGATTCTTGTTTATGTATTTGCATATCAGGTTGGAAATTTTGTGTTGCAGATAGCTTACCAAAATATGTAGCCCTACCTTCCAGACTATGAAGTATGAGTTCTTGATTCCTTAGTTCAAGAAGAAGATTAGTTCTTCTCATTCCATTTGTTTCTTGTACTTCTAAACCACTTCTCTGGGTAATTGTAGGAAAAAGTTCTCATGTTTTATCAAAGTTACATATTAGAACATTATATATAATAAATAATTCAATAAGTCAACACTGGCCGGGGCAGCGAAGCATAATTTTCATAAAGTTTGACAGTTATTAAATTATTATACTACTATAAAATTTAACGTGCAACTTTAACAAAAATTGAGGTTTTTTTTTGTACTTTACTTAGCCGCTCTCTTCCTTATCCCTCCTATAAAGAAGTCAAAAAGGTGAGGAAGTGCTCAGAAGAATGAAGATGATACCCTTTGAGGAGCTGAATATCTTCAAGATAGCAATGTTGTATCCTCTTCTATGGATTTGGATGTTCCATCTAGGAGTGTTGTGCTTCAGACATGCATTGTTACTTCCTTCTTGATTGGTGCTTTAGGTGTTATAATTCGTCAGGTATATTTTCTTTGCTAGAGATCATAAGCTAGTTTCTGCTTTTGCATCATTAAATCAGGCTAAGAATTCGTGCTTGCAAACGAGATGTGTGTTGTAGGTAGAATAACTCTCTTGATAAAATATCAGCTAGTCCCAAAATAGTTTACTCGGATTATTACTTAAGCCCAATGGCAGACTGTTATGCCCCGAACCCAAAATTTCAGGCCCACAAACGTGACTATTATTTTTTTTGCACAATCAGCAAAGAGATTTTCATTGCAACATAGCAAAGTACAATGGGAGTGTATTTGATCCCTGGTCAAACTACCAAAAAGTCATTCACAAAAGAATGAAGTCATCAATCTTCCAAGCTTTACATATATTGATGCTAATTCTTATATGTCTAACTTTCATTTTGGTAAAAAAAATTGCACTAATATTTGAAATCATTCTATTCAACACTTGATCCTCGGACCTGGCAGTGTTGTTGTGCAATCTGAGATTCCTCTCCTGCCAGATTTGATAACAAGAGCACAAAAAGTTGTTTTAATGATCAGAGCCTGCAAGTGTGACTATTGTTGTAGCCATAAAAAATAACTATTTGAGCCTCTTTTCTACTGGTCTAAAATAGTTAACCCAAGTTATTCCTTATACTCACAACATCTACTTATGAGCTACACAATCACGCTATATTCCATTGATATGAGATATTACACACATCTCCCTTTAATGACCTAGAGTCCTCGTCAGGGGCACACATACCCAGGACCAACCAAGTGGTGTAGAATTCTAGAGGTGGCTCCTATGGGTTCAAGAGGTGGCTCTCACCAACCTTTTAAGCGTAATACTTTGCCTGGCATAGCACTTAGCTTCTGCGAATCCAAAATCCAAAATCCAAAATCCCGAACCCACAAGCACGACTAGTGTTTTAGACATAAGAAACAACTATTTGGGCCTCTTTTCTATTAGCCCTCTGTCACGCCCCAAGCGTAGACTCCCAGGCCTACTGATGAGGACATCAAGGCTGGTTTTACTCATCCAAGTTGATCTACAAGAAAGCCAAGAACCAGCCATACACGTCCACATTCATTGAACCATTTAGGTGTCCACATTCAATGAACATTTTGGGCATTTTTAGAGCAAAGAATCAAGTCAAGATTCTATTTTCAAGATTCAAGAACTTCAAGATTCTTTAAGAAGTTTCAAAAAGATTTGGTCAAGATTTGATTTCTTTGTAATTCTATCTTAGTTTTAGTTTTAGTTTAATTTGAATTCTAGTTTTTTCTCTAAAATCCCTATGGACGAAAATTAGGTGTTCACACTAAGGAGAAGTCTTTCTTGGGCTACAAGTATGCTTCCTTTTTAGTTACTATTTATGTTACTATTCATTAGAATAGTTAATATGAGTCTTTTTTGGGCTCCAAGTCTACTTCTTTGACCTAGTTACTATTCACATTTTTCCTACTTGGGCTAGGGTTTAGGAGTCTTTTTTCAAGCAGGATACTTATTTGTTATTGCCTATATAGGCTGTTTTTTGTGATAATAAAGTAAGACAATTTTGATTCATAAAATTTGTGAGATTATTCTCCTTTGAGTTCTTCAAGAAACTCTTGAACTTATCAAGATAATTCTTGTGGCGTTCAACCTTGACTTATCAAACGATTTCTCCATCCTCGTTTGTGGCGTCCTCAACTATACCAAGGTTCTAGCTTTGCTAAGCATAGGGTCGTGGTTCCATCCATTCCTAAAAGGTCTTGGGGTTGTTTGCCATATTTGGTGTTGGGTAGCGTTGTATGTTGGCGTGGTTCGTATCAGTTGGTAATCAGAGCTTAGGTTTATCAGGTTTGCCTATCATTTTCTTATTTTTCTTGGTCAATTCATGTGTCTTGTTTTAGGTCTTAGATTTCTTTTGTCGTTCTTGATTGTGTCTTGCTTCCAATTCATTTTCTTGGTTGTGTCTTGATTCCATTCTTGCTCTTTAATTTCGTGTCTTGAGTCTTGTTTTCCGTTTCTTGAGTCATGTTTTTCAATTCCGTTTCTTGCTTTCAATTGGCCAAACCCTAGAAACATGAACTAGGGTTTCTTGTGCTTCTAAATTTGAATTCTTGTGACTTGCTTATTGTGTTTTGTTTCTAGAAAAGAAAAAAACAGAAAAGAAAAGTCAAGAAAAGAAAGAAAAACAAACAAAAACGAAACAAAAAAAAAGATAGTGAAGGTCTGAAAAAAAAAATTTTGTTGAATCAGCCTTCAAGACCAAACTTTTCTGAAGAGAAACGACGTTCTGAGCATAACTCAATGTTATATAGTGAGCACGACGCTCTTTTGGCCAAATTCCATCGTTTACTAGGTGTTTTTGACGTTTTGTGTGTTTTCGCATAGATTTTCTTTAACTTTTCAATTCACCCTAGGTTTTTTTTTCCTTCTTTGTTTTAATTCTTGGTTCTAATCTTGTTCCCCACGTCATAGAGGACTGTTTGCAAAAAAAAAAACTTCAAAATTCAAAAAAAAATGAAAATTCAGATTTCGTGACAGAATTGTTACGTTACTTTGGTTCCTTTCTTGATATTCTTGGTTAGTTTCTAGGGAACTTGAAGGAGAATACGAGAGGAAAAAGGCAGAGTGCATGAGATTAATAGAAGGTAAAAGCCAAATTGAGTTGAGTGAAACACGTAAGAGAGTGAAATTTAATCATGTCTCAAAACCAAGCGGACAACACCAACGAAGGAGGTCAACAAGCTATTGCTCCAAATTTACAGATACAAGCTTTGATAGGAGAGATGAGACGAATGATGAGAGCTGAATTTGAACAAATACATGAGAGGCTTGAACAAATATATAAGGTCAAGCCTGAGTCCAAACAATCTACCAACGCCACGACCTCCCAAGGTAAATCAGCTTCTACTACGACTCGATCTAGTGAGATTAGATGTTTTAAATGTCAGGGATGGGGACACATAGCAAGCCAATGCCCAAACAAGAAAGCATTGGTAGTGTTGGAGAGTGATGAGATTGAGTCCGAAGACGAAATACATTTTGATGACCTGCCCATACTAGAGGACATCATAGAGGGAGAAGAAGAATTTGGGGCAGATCATGGGGAGATACTTGGACTAGTGGCACGACGAGCCTTAAGTTTGGAAGCTAAAGAAGAAGAAGAAGTAGTGCAACATGAGAACATCTTTCATACTCGTTGCCACGTGAAAGATAAGGTATGTAGTGTTATTATTGATGGTGGTAGTTGTATTAACGTTGTTAGTGCTTCAATGGTTGATAAGCTAGGACTCATAACAATTAAGCATCCACGTCCATACAAGCTGCAATGGTTGAATGATTGTGGTGAGGTAAAAGTTACAAAACAGGTTGTGGTGTCATTTCGCATTGGAAAATATGAGGATGAAGTATTGTGCGATGTGGTACCTATGCATGCTGGACATCTTCTCTTAGGAAGACCATGGCAATTTGATCGACGTGTGCAGCATGATGGTTTCACCAACGCACTCATTCATGTTTAATCAACGGACAATTACTCTAGTTCCAATGACCCTAAAACAAGTTTATGAGGATCAAGTTAGGTTGTAAAAATTGAGTGATCAAAAGAACTTGAGTGAACAAAAGAAATTGAGTGGACAAAAGAATTTGAGTGATCAAAAGAATTTGAGAGAGCAAAAGAATGAGAGTGAAAAGAAAAAGAGTAAGGCCTATTCGTGCTGCAATGGTTGAATGATTGTGGTGAGGTAAGAGTTACAAAACAGGTTGTGGTGCCATTTCGCATTGAAAAATATAAGGATGAAGTATTGTGCGATGTGGTAACTATGCATGCTGGACATCTACTCTTAGGAAGACCATGGCAATTTGATCGACGTGTGCAGTATGATGGTTTTACCAACAAGTACTCATTCATGTTCAATCAACAGACAATCAATCTAGCTCCAATGACCCCAAAACAAGTTTATGAGGATCAAGTTAGGTTGCAAAAATTGAGTGATCAAAAGGACTTGAGTAAACAAAAGAAATTGAATGATCAAAAGAACTTGAGTGGACAAAAGAATATGAGTGATCAAAAGAATTTGAGAGAGTAAAAGAATGAGAGTGAAAAAGAAAAAGAGCAAGGCCGAATCTGAAAAGGTAGTAAGGAGAGAGAAGAATTCAGCCAATGAGGTAAAAACAGAGGGAAAACAAAGAAATTTTTATGCAAAAACAAGTGAGGTTAAGAGAGCTTTGATCTTAGAGCGGCCGATGATTGTACTTATGTACAAGGAGGTTTTTTTAAACACTAACCAACTTGACTCTACATTGCCTAGTGTTGTTGTTTATCTCTTGCAGGATATTGAGGATGTGATTCCCGATGATATACCACATGGTCTACCACCTAGGCTGGTCTTTGAACTCGGAGGATTTGAGGACAAATCCTTCTCAAGAGGGGGGGAATGATAAGGACATCAAAGCTGATTTTACTCATCCAAGTTGATCCACAAGAAAGCCAAGAACCAGCCATACACGTCCACATTCATTGAACCATTTAGGCATCCACATTCAATGAACCATTTTGGGCATTTTTAGAGCAAAGAATCAAATCAATATTATATTTTCAAGATTCAAGAACTTCAAGATTCTTCAAGAAGTTTCAAGAAGATTTGAAGATTTGGTCAAGATTTGATTTTTTTGTAATTCTATCTTAGTTTTAGTTTTAGTTTAATTTGAATTCTAGTTTATTATCTAGAATCCCCTATGGACGAAAATCAGGTGTTCACACTAAGGAGAAGTCTTTCTTGGGCTGCAAGTTTGCTTCCTTTTTAGTTACTATTTATGTGAATAGTTAATAGGAGTCTTTCTTGGGCTCCAAGTCTACTTCTTTGACCTAATTACTATTCATATTTTTCCTACTTGGGCTAGGGTTTAGGAGTCCTTTTCCAAGTAGGATACTTATTTGTTATTACCTATATAAGGCTGTTTTTTGTGATAATAAAGTAAGACGATTTTGATTCATAAAATTTGTGATATTATTCTCTTTTGAGTTCTTTAAGAAACTCTCGAACTTATCAAGATAATTCTTATGACGTTCAACCTTGATTTATCAAACGAGTTCTCCATCCTCGTTTGTGGCGTCCTCAATTATACCAAGGTTCTAGCTTTGCTAAGCATAGGTTCGTGGTTCCATCCATTCCTGAAAGGTCTTGGGGTTGTTTGTCATATTTGGTGTTGGGTCGCATCGCATGTTGGCATGGTTCGTATCATCTACAAGTGCGATTAGTGTTATATGCATAAGAAATAACTATTTGAACTTTTTTTTACTGGCTCAAAATGGTTAACCAAGTTATACTTTATACTGACAATACTCATTTATAAATCACACAATCACACTATATTTCATCGATTTAGGATATTATACAGACATTACAAAAAATTAAAATTATATTCGGACATGTTTGACTACAAAAAAATGAAAATTGTTGTCGGACATATCTAACTACAAAAAAAAAATTAGAAATTATAATCGGACATAAAAAGGGAAAACTGATTCCGAATGAAAATTTTTAAGGTAGTGATTGGTATGTGGGAATGAGTTAGGATTCCCAGTCCTATTTTAATTCTCATGTTTGGTATGATGGAATGAAGTTTGGAATGTCATTCCCAAGGGAATTCCATTCCTACATACATGTAAATAGTCATTCCAGATCAAATACATGAGAATCACACATTCCCATGTGTTTGAGAATAACCTTTACTACTATACACTTAATAATTATTATAAAAATTATAATTATTATTATTATGAAAATTATAATGAAAATAAAAATTATAATAATAACAAAAATAAAAAATAATAATAATAATAATAAATAATAATAATAATAATAAAAATAATTATTAAAAAAATAATATTATTATTAAAAAAATAAAAATAAAAATAATAAAAATAAACATGATAATAATAATAATAATAAATAAAATAATAATAAAAACAAAATTAAAAAATAATAATAGTGATTAAAATAATAATATTAAAAAATACACATAATAATAATAAAATAAAATAATAATGATAAAAATAAAAGTAAAAAAAAAAATAATAATGATAAAAATAAAAACGAAAATAAAAATAATTATAATACCAATTTATTATTATTAATAATAATAATAATAATAATAATAATTGTTGTAGTTATTATTATTGTTATTTTTATTTTTATTTTTATTTTGTTATTAATAATAATAATTATTTTTTTATTTTTATTATTTTTTATTATTATTATTTATTGTTGTTATTGTTGTTGTTGTTATTATTATTTATTACTTTTATTTTGTTATTATTATTGTTGTTGTTGTTGTTGTTGTTATTATTATTATTATTATTATTATTATTTATGTTTATATTGTTTACGGTTATGTTTATATTTATTCTTATTTTTAATACTATAATAATAAAAGTGCAATTCAGTCATATTATACAAGTAATTCACATTATTATTCTTAATTCCTAGAGCATACTAAACATGTCATTCTTATTTTCAAGTTCATTTCATTCCCAATTTTATTTCATTCCTTGATTCATTCTATTTCTGTCCAAATCTATTTCAATGAACCAATCGCTACCTAAATACTTTGCTTACACATCGAACAAGGTGGTCCCAATTGACAAGAGGACAAATTTTTGTTATCCAAAGAAAGAAGATAATGTGGGCTCCATCTCATGCTATCTTTTAAATTCTCCTAAGATGCCTTTGCATGCAAATGTCCTATTGCCCAATCTTTTTTTATTTTTATTTTTATAGTAAATCTTATTACCCAATCTCACATCACAATAATTTAGTCTGGCATTACACAAAATCAAAACATATAAAAAGGCGGGTTAAAATCAATAATAGGTAATCAATTTATAATTTAATATATAAGAATTTACAAACATGTACTTTGCTAATATTATAATCTCACGAAAATAAAGATTAGTCTAGCAGAAAATTTGAAAAAAATTCAAAAGAAACAAGGGAAATAAACCGTTCAATGATCTAATCAGTATTATTATGATTCGAGAGATAATAAAAAGGCTAAATAAGGGAATAAAGCACTATAACAATGAAGAAAAGAATCAAACAAAGGTCAATTTTTTTTTTTTAACTTTACAGCGGTGTCTTATTCCAACATTAATCTTCTAAGCATGAAAAGATGGTCCCTGAAATATAAAGCTAATATACTTTTCACTAGGAAAAGTAGATTGCTCCTAATAGCAAACATAACGAAGTGAGTAATTTGGACTATGTTTTTTTCGAGTAAGATTATGCATCTTGTAATTTAACATTTTTAGTACTAGCAAAAAGACTTCATATGGGAGTTCGTGTCGTCAGACAAACTAGTAAATGAGAAAGGTGAAGGTACATGAAGTACAGATATTGAGCATACTAGGAGACTTGACTTCATACTTTCCAGGAAGATACTAACCTCAAACAATTTCCTCACAGTCCATTTTATCTTCGTCCTATTTATCTCATGGATTTTCCTTCACAATTCATCATCATACTTCTTTGTTTAACTCCATTAATTGAATGCCAAGTTACAGGTATGTCATCCTTACATCCTTTACAAGTAGTTCTCTTCACATGATACTATATACTGAAAATGAATATGCAACCACCCAAGAGTTGGTGTAATGGTCAGGTAGCGACATATTATAATCAGAGGTTTGAAGTTCAAACCATGGCCTCAGTCTCTATTATACCAAAAATGAAAAAAAAGAATATGCAACTATAGTTTTGTAGGTCAGGAAAATGTTAGGAACATATTGCACTTAAACTTCTGGAATTCTAACTTAGTATAAGATGTCAGACTTGCTAGTTGAGCTTAGATATGTAAATAAAGAATCATGGTAATTTAGCAGCTTGGACTAAGGGATCAGAGCAATTTGCGGGGTTTGGGAAGGTCGGGCTAGTCTTATCTTGTATTTTAACATGAGGTTATTTCTATAACTTGATTATCAGTGATAATTTTATCGTTGTACTAAAACTCGTTTCAGAGATATATAATTAATACAATCATAAATCAATATGCAGAGTCTGTCAGCATAGATTGCGGAGATACAAGAAATTATACTGATCCACATACTGTATTGGCCTGGATTTCAAATAATGGTATCATTGGCCATAGAAAATCAGTAAAATTGGATAACACAAATGGAAACTCACTGCAATATCAAAGGTGTCAAGATTTTCTTAAAAATACATAGATATTTAATTATTTTTTTTCAAAAAATACATATAAATTTTAAAGCTTTTATGGGTTAGTAAGATTGCAGCTCCATCTAGCCCTTAACTGCCTCCGCCTCCGAGTGGATAGACTCAATCAGTCTCTATGCACACATAGTAAATGAGATTTTAGTAAAGTGACTTGTATCTATGGCTCCATTTGTTTGCCGTAAAATATTTTCTCAGAAAATATTTTTCGAATTTTACAGTGTTTGGTAATATCGAAAAATTGGTCAACTGTAAAATATTTTACGGTCAAAAATTGAGGCTGCTTTTTCTTAATTTTACGGTGTTTGATAACACTGTAAAATTAGTCAACCGTAAAATATTTTCTGGTCAACAATTGCGGCTAGTACAAAATTTTGTAAAATGTTTTACGGGACTTTGGGAGAGGAAAACATTTTACGGAATTCACAATACATCCAAACACTAGAAATATTTTCCAGTAATTTATTTTCCGGAAAAATACTTTCCCCCAACAAGTTATTTTACGGCAAACAAACAGAGCCTTGTAAAATATTTTCCAAAGAAAATATTTTCGCATGCTTTGGTCGAGATGTTAAACTAATCAAATATATACTATCTAAAAGTTTAACTTTTTAGATTAAGTATTATTCACTTGAGATGGTATTAAAGTCTTGTTAATTAAAAAATCATAATTTCAAGTCTTACAATATAACTTGTTGTCACGTGTATACTTTAAGTCTCACTTTCACTTGAAGAAACGTGTTATAGGCTCCGTTTGTTTGTCGTTAAATAACTTGCTTGTGTAAAATATTTTTTAAGATTTCAAGTCTAACAATATAACTTGTTGTCACGTGTATACTTTAAGTCTCACTTTCACTTGAAGAAACGTGTTATAGGCTCCGTTTGTTTGCCGTTAAATAACTTGCTTGTGTAAAATATTTTCTGAAAAAACATGTTATAGACACCGTTTGTTTGAAAAATATTTTACACAAGCAAGTTATTTAACGACAAACAAATGGAGCCTATAACACATTTCTTCAAGTGAAAGTGAGACTTAAAGTATACACGTAAAAACAAGTTATATTGTAAGACTTGAAATTAAGATTTTTTAATTAACAAAACTTTAATACCATCTCAAGTGAATAATACTTAATCTAAAAAATTAAACTCTTAAATAGTATATATTTGATTAGTTTAACATCTCGACCAAAGCATGCATGACGAATGATGCAATCTGGTGATAAGTAATGATCTTAGGAAGATAGGATACTGCTTTCTGCTCACGTATGTTGGTCATGCTTCTCATGATCAAGCCGCAGTTTTTGTAATAACTACATAAAAGTTGTAAGCATTGGCTGACAAGTTAGATGGGCATCGTTTGTAAGTTTGTACTTTTTAGCGCTCAAAATTATAATAAAAAAAGTATCTAACAATTAAAAATAGATTAACTACTTTACAACAAAATATAGGGATTAGTCATTTAGTCCGAGTTTACTAGTGTCTTGCAAAATAAGATAAAGAATCGCGGAGGTAAAGACTTGTATGTTTTTTAAAGTGTGAAAATAAGTTAGTTTTTCCAAATTCAATTAATCACTAGCAGTTGAGAGCAATTAATAAGAGTGAGTTACCTTCAATGCGAGTCTTGCAAGGAATACTTATACTAACATTTGTAGGCATTAAATGTTTAATGTTGTCCTTACTATTCATTCCTGAGCCTTTACTTTCTGAATAAAACTATTATCCAGTGAGTAATACTTTTATGTCACATCTAACATTAATAAGAGGTCAAAAAGCAATTTGCGGGTTGGACTGCAATCGAACCCGGGTTGGGTTATGCCCACATTAGGTCGATCAGTTATGTATACCCATATCAGTAGCACTTCAGGATTTTGGACGTACTAATGGTCGATTATTGTTGAAAGGTAATTTCATAATTTTTGACGAAATTACTTGTTGATCAAGCATGGTATATATCAAATTTTCGTGTTCAATTGTATAGAGTATTTGCCAGGTGTAGAAAAACAATAAAATAAGGGGGAGGGTTGTCAGTGTGTGGAAGAAATGGGAAATATAGAGGCAAAAGAGGAGGAAGATTACATATGTTTCCATGTTTGGGCTTCAAATTATATTTACAGCCCATATAATGATTAGATTTCTTATAACTAGGCTTTTGAGTTGTCTGCTGTTATGGTTAGATTGTTGGCCTTTACGTATTTGGGCTCAGATTTATATTTTCAGGTTAAGGACCATTAGTTTTTCACACCATGAACATATGCTTCCATATTTGGGCTTCGAACTGTATTTACAGCCCACACAATTATTAGATTTATCGGACTAGGCTTTTGAGTTGCTGCTGTCATAGTTTATTGGGCTCTGATTTATATTTTCAGGTTAAGGCCCATTAGTTTTCATACTTTGAACCCAAAACTGTCTTGGAAACACTTATTTTGCCCTTTTCCTAAAAAAAATGCTATCATTTTTAAAATCAAAGTTGAAAAATATAATGTCCCACATTGTAACGACATTATATAAGAGTAGTTCCATATTAATAAAAATATTATTTGAGAGTAGTTTATAAATAAATGTTGTGAATTTAAATATGATTCGGATTAATTATGTGAACTAGTAAATTTAAAAGATAAATAATTATTCTCAAGTCTATCATAATAATCTTACATGTAGGTTCGAGAGTTCAAGATAACCCAAGACGTGACACAAAATAACCAAATTTTTTTATTTTTATTTTTCTTTTTAGTTTGAAACTAGGTTTTTCTGGAACCATTTTTTTACTTTTTTCCTTTTTCAATTTCCAAAAAATTAAATTATAAAGAATTAAGATCTAGCTAACATTCACTGCGCAAGGGTGAAAAGGAAACAAAAATGTGTAAAGAAAACAAGAATGTGACAATATACGATTAATGGTAGATTTCATATGCTGAGTCAGTCATCTATATGCTATTTGTTCAAGTAAATGTTGAACTTTTTACAAATATTGTCTAGATCTTGACTAACCTTAAGTATGCATTAGGTTTGTATTGCTATACCATAAAATTTATAGTCACGGGATGGAACTGATATAATCCCGTCTTACGGAATTCCTCGTCATCAAAAAGATAATTTTGAACTCTTAACTACAAAGATTTATGACATTCTTCATTAATGGGAACTCTAGGTTCAGAGAATGAGCCATCCACGATATGGTTTGCTACCCATTCATTTGCAGCTTCACTATAATGTGTGTCATCCCAACTGATGTATTTTGATGGATCACTGCAAGCAGCTCCATGAACTTCACTTCCATTCACCATCACCTTATTCCAACAATTAAAACCCCCAATTTCCCCACAGCAATATCCTAGAGGATCAGGAAAACCTGCAAGATATAATTTCAACTTAATATCTAGAAATATAAAGATTACGTATTGAATATATAATGATTTGGATTTTCTACTACTGTTACACGAGCTTAAGCATTTTAAGTCAGTTAATTAGGCCCAATGTATTGGTAGGTTAATAACTGAACCTGCTTAAGCATTTTAAGCGGGTTGTTACAGATGTAGGTCCTCTATTTGCTTGTTGATCCTGAATTGTGGTCTCGTTTTACCTGGCGCGATGTATGTGTTACGTATTTAAGGAAAGGAGTTTGTACTCATCCATCCTATTCTACATTAGTTGTATGAAAAGATATAACGACTTGAGTTCTCAACTACTGTTTCCATAGGGCTAAGCATTTTGAGCCCAATTGATTTTGTTCACTATATTGATAGGCTAATAACTGGACTTGGATCGTTGAATGATCTTACCGTAAACCTTTGCATTGCTGATTAAACTATATTTGGCCGAGTAGATATCAACATAGATTACGATTGCATCATGAATTTGGTCCCGGAGCCTGGAAACTCTGTCCTTAAGCTGCTGGTTGAACTCCTGAGCCACCTCATTGTAAGACTTGAGACAACCATTTTTGTCAGCATTGTCTGGCTTTGGTGGATGTGTAACAACCAAGGTAGGCAAACAGCCAATTGGACCCGTATTGTGAATCCAAAATGCTCTTCCTCCTAGCTTGTGGAGTTGCCGAGATTGTACAACAGATAGGTAGTGACCCTAATTTTTATTATTAATTGAGAGTCTTAATAGAAGAAAAAAAAAGATAAGATAGGATAAGTGATTTGAAAAAAATATATATATATATAATAGAATTTTAGTTATAATAGGATTTTTGATAAGATAAATATGAATTTTGATTTTTTAAGATTTCAGTATTTAAGATAAGAGATAATCTAAAAAATAAGATAGAGTTTTAATTAGTATTAAATTCTGAGAGTCTATTAGATTATAATCAAACCTCTATATAAACGAGGCATGAGACCTTAGAATCTCACAAGTTTTGGAGAAACGTAAAAAAAAAAAAAACTTAGGAGAAGATTTTATCAAGCTTTGAAGGTTTGGAAGGCTTTAATTATTGGTTCTAATATCGTAGTTTTGAGGTAAGTAGGATTTACCGTTCTTTTGTACCCCTTTGTTGATCAACAAATTTTGTTTCATTCTTCGTCTTCTTTGGCACTCCTTATTGATTATTGTCGGATCTTGTTTCTTGATTTTTTGGACAAGATTAAGTGCGTGACATGTTTTGAGCCTATGGACTATACAAGTTGTGTATCGAATCCTAAACGGCTGTGAGTTAATTAGTCGCCATCTGTTTCAGTGTGAATTGTGAATCGCGCTGCCAAGCAGCCACAGCTTGTTACAGTTTTGTTAGTTTCAATATTATGTCATTGCATTAATTATTGAATTTCGTATCGATTATTGGCCTTTGGTATGCTGTCGCAATCAACCAAAAATAAAACCTGTACTCCAAAAAATATTTGTAGTAGCATGAGTAAGGATTGTTCCCACATAGAGTATCTAGACTAATTTTATGCTATGTGAACAAGGTTGGGGGGGGGGGGGGGGGGGGTTGAGTTTAACATAAAAAATAAAAAATAAAAAATAAAAAAGATAAGTAAAAAGCAATTCAGATTAAAGTGTCAAAATTAATCAAAGGAGCAAACCTTGGTCTTAGTCAACATTCACCATCGGAATCTTGTAACTGATTATTAATGCAAATATATATTAATTCAAACTTTAAATATTCACCGTTGTAATTATTTTACTATCTTTCCTTATTTGTAGTTAATTAGAATACACGCGACCTAATTAACCCTAACTATTAAACAACCTTAGTCACGCGCTAAAAATTTAATTCAGTAGTAGCCTTAAGAATTAGACAGATCAATGAAACTAAACAACACAAGCACAAGCGGTTGCATGTAATTTAGTTAAACGTTCTTCCTAA
This sequence comes from Ehretia macrophylla, assembly GCA_037974665.1. NCBI lineage: Eukaryota > Viridiplantae > Streptophyta > Magnoliopsida > Boraginales > Ehretiaceae > Ehretia > Ehretia macrophylla. The sequence goes on from CM075783.1 coordinate 40,788,281, forward strand.
GATCTAATAATATATGACGCAGCAAATCATTAAATCCTACCGCTTCGCAAGTTAAAGGGATCAAACAATTACGGATTTGATATCTAACCTACCAATAGATTATAACGAGTAATAAACTAGTAGGCCTCCTAGCAATCAAACGAGATAATCATGAAATTAACACAGAAGAACATTCAATATTTAAAGTATAAATTGAACAATAAAAACTAATTAGATCTCACAGTTTTCTTGATTCCAAGACTTCAGTTTCCTTCGACCAAGAATAAAAGTTTAGTCACGCAGAGCAATGAAGAAAACTCGAAAAATAAGAGGAGAATAAGAGAGGTCGTCGAAATCTTATGATTTCTTCTCTTATTTATAGTTTGTGAAGCCTACAAAATAATAGAATTCTAATCTAAACAGAATAAGGGAAATATTAAAGATAAGGTAAAGTCCTAATTTAACTAGGAAATCTTAAAACAACTAGAAAAGTCCTAATATAATTAGGATAGCTAAAATAGCTACAATTTTAGTGCACCACTTCCTCCACCATCTTCTAGAAGCTTCTAGATAAATAACATTCCAGCACATTAAACAGCACAGGTGCAGCAACTTCACATCTAATTTTGACCTAGATGCAGTGAGTATCTCTCAAAACTCAAAACATAAAAGTTGTAGATCTTCTTCTTGGCTTTCCAGAACATCTTGGATTGCCTCAATCGGAGCTCGGATGAGAGTGTTATGCCCAAAAGATGTAATAGTATTGGAGCTGTCCAAAATTGCGCGATTTAACTTTGTTTTGCACTTAACACCTCCATTTGCGTCCTAAATCAAAATATAAAAATAATGAGTGTATTTAGACATCTAATAGACGTAAAAGATTAAACATTAAGGGAGAAAAAATATGAAATTTTGCATTCTTATTAAATTTCTCCACACTGAACCTTTGCTCGTCCTCGGGCAAAACTCAAATTTTCAAAAATACCAAACTTGCAACGCTATCAACAAAGAACAACCAAACTCTTCAAAACTCATAACATATCATGAACAAACATTCTTAACCTACTCATAATTACTTAGCAAGCATTCTCACTCGAAGATGGAGTAACGGAATACGTAGACTCTCACAGAAATAAACACTCGCCTCTTATGTGTTTAAATGGTATGTATTTCGCTCAAATTCATACCAATGAAAATGATCTACCATAGGCTTGCATATCTTCTCATTCTCCACCACAAAGATCACATGTGTAACATAAATCATAAGGACTTTTCAAGGATTATAACGGGGTTTAGGACAAAGGTGGGAAATATTTAGAAATGTAGTTCAAAAGCCATCAAAACTAGAGAAGCAAAAATAAACCAACTCAAGCTCGAATATATAAGACGTGTAAAAACCAATCACTTCATTCAATAACTTCCACTTTCGTATATATCACGTATAAACAGAACACTTTTCTTGGAATTTTTAAGAGGAATTATAAACATGGACAATTTAAAAGAAATTTTCTCCATTACTTCTTTTCTTCTTTTTTCCTTTACATCTTTTTTCTTTCTTCTTCTTTACACCCCCACACTTATTTCCTGCATACCCATACATATCATAATGTTGAACAATGCTCCACTAGTGCTAAGGCTTGGGTAAAGACATTATTTTTTGGGTTTAAAACTTATAACGTGAGTTCACAATAAATAAAGTTAATAAAGCTCAAAGGGGCTTAACAAAGAGAAATATTAAGTACAAGGTAGCCTATTTGGCGTATGTAGCTAAATCAAAGAAGGCCTTAATCATGTTCATGCATGCATGCGTCAATGTGACCTCGAAGAGAATCAAGGCAAGTCCTAGAGAAATAAATCCATGGAAGAATATCTCTCATGGAAAAAAAAATGAGACTGATTATGGATGTGTCAGTCTAAAGGCTCAAAATCTCACCTGCTTTTGTCTACATAATTCAGTCACTACCATGCTCAAGAAAAATAACTAAACTAATTAATTCTAAGTGGAAAGAGTACTTATTCAATCATGTTCTGAATCTTTCAAGCGTAATTGTACCTTGCTCATGCCATGCTAAAACAAAAAAAAAAAATTTGAAAACCAAATTTTTTTAACACACAACCTAAATCCCCTCCCCCGCACTTAAAACTGTCATTGTCCTCAATGAGTAAAAATAAACTTTAAAATTTTTGCAAAGGTGAATAGAAACATGAAAGTAAGTGAGGTAAGAGAAATAGAGTTTGTAGGAGGACATACCTAAAACACTTGAGAGAAAGAAGAAAAGTAATGTTTTAAATCTGCAACTATTCAGTGAAGCCCAAGAAAAGAAGAAAAAACAAAATAACAGGAAACAACAAAAATAATAAAGTTCTTTATTTTTTTGTTTTTCATTTTTTTTATTTTTTCATTTTTATATTTTTTGTTGGCCAACCCTATTTACATCCCCATACAAAGGCTCCAAACTCTAGGGGGCACTGAAACCGACTATGTGAAACAATAAAAATGTCAAACTAACTAATACCTAAAAAATAATAATAAAATACCTGGATCCATTTAACGTCAGGCAGTAAGAAAAACTTCCCTTGGGTTGTCTCCCAAGCAGCGCCTTTGTTTATTGTCGTTGGCTTGACTCAATGTTTCCTTCTTTAATTAGTATAAGTTGGATCCTCAAGTTCCAATTCTGTTGCATTCTCTACTTAGAAACCTTCATAGAAAGGTTAAAGTCTATGGTCATTCACCTTTAATACTTTGGAAGTTGCTAAACTTTGAATTTCAACTGCACTATGAGGAAAAACATTAATAACAACAAAAGGTCCAATCCAACGAGAATGCAACTTACCCAGAAACAAACGAAGCCGTGAATAGTATAGAAGGACTTGTTGACCAACTTGAAACTCCTTCCTAGAGATTATCTTGTCATGAAAAGCCTTCGTCTTTTCTTTGTAAATCATTGCACTCTTATAGGCATCATTACGAATTCCCTCTAACTCTTGTAGTTGCAACTTCCTATGTTCTCCATTTTTATCCATCTTCATGTTGAAACTCTTGATAGCCCAATAGGCCTTGTGTTCTAACTGAACTGGAAGGTGACATTGTTTCCCATATACCAATCGATAAGGTGACATACCAAAGGGTGTCTTATATGCAGTCTTGTACGCCCACAAGGCACCATCCAAGCGCAAACTCCAATCTTTCCTACTCGGATTGACCGTTTTTTCAAGGATGGACTTGATCTCTCGATTCGACACTTCCTTTTGTCCACTGGTTTGCGGATGATAGGCAGTTGACACCTTGTGGGTGACATGGTATTTTCTCAACAAAGTCTCCACAATTCGATTACAAAAGTGAGTACCTCAATCACTTATTAGAGTTCTTGGAATTCCAAACCTGGAAAATATGTTAGACTTGATAAAATCTATAGCAACTTTAGAATCATCAGTCTTGGTAGCTTTAGCTTCTACCCATTTAGAGACATAATCAACAACAAGCAAAATATAAACATAACCAAAAGATACAGGAAACGGTCCCATGAAATCGATACCCCAAACATCAAAAATCTCACAAAATAGTATAGGGGTCTGTGGCATCTTATTCCTCTGGGATATATTGTCACGCCCCGACCTAACCCTACGCCAAAGGTTAAGTCCGGACCCGACAAACGGACAGAGTCTCTTCTGTACCATAGACATTTTGAAATCCTGTAAGCATTCAAATAAGCAACAGAACAACAAGAACTCCATTTCTAATTCAAAACCTAGCTTCAAGGCCATCCAAGCCTTAAGCCATATAAACAGTTTAGATACATACAAGCATGCATTCACAATATAACTTCTTTACAAAACCGCTTATCATACCACTCCATGATAGCATTTAAACATTCTTAGAAATTAAAGACAACCATTGCAACCCCTACAACCACACACAAGCATGCAACAAGCTAAAGGTGAGGAGTTTAGTTTTTTTTTACATGCCATAGTACTTATCATTCATTACATTCACTTACAACTACACAAATATGTACATGAGCTCAAAGGCTCCCAAAATAGAACATTATAACAACAAACAAGGTCTTAACAACACAACAGCACGACAATCCACCTCAAGCAAGTAGGACACTGCAACTAAGGTAACTGATCAGTCTGGACCTCCTGCTCTCCACCCTCAACCAAATCAAGCTGGGGTTCAACCTCAGCGTCTCCTGAAATATGTTAGCGAGGTATGAGCAACCATTATTGCCCAGTGAGGGATAAGGTCCAACCGGGGAGTGCAATGCAACAAGTAAAGCAATTAAGCAATAAAAACAAATAAAAGACAATAGAAATAGTCAATGACCACACAAATCAAAAGATACGATACACTTAACCCCAACACTCCAAAATGTTCTTATCTTCGATCACGAACCACGATCAATGTGCCGGCATAATCCCAATCACTTCAATGGGTGTACTTCGAATGTACCCCGAGAAACCTACAACCCAACACCCCCGGGCAATCTTCGGACCAGGCGAGTGAGTGACTAGGGCACAAAGATCGAATATCTACTGGCAAGCCCGCTGTGACCCAACCGATATTCAACTCATCCGCCCCTGACACTATGGTTGCGCAACTACTATGCAATGCACTTATCAATGGAAATACAATAACAATAATGGAAACAATAACACATAAGAGGAACAACAAAGTAGGTTGTCGTCAAAATAGTTATAATAGAAGCATTAACAAATAAACAATTAAAGGATTACAAAAGGCAATAACATAATTCACATAGAACTTTAACAGAAGCTCAAGAATGTCTTAAAAACACATTTAAACACCCAAGGAGCCTTTACAAGGTCTTAGGGGCGTGAGACAATCGAATTCCTACTTCAACCCCTTTGTAACTTAAACCGTTTTCCTTCCAAACTCATGCTATTGTCCTAGATCCGTAAGTGACCTATTTCATACTTTTAATTAACCCATAAGGTACTCTTAGGATCCTCGAAGTTGCCCAATTACCTGAGTTTAGCACAAAAGCCCCAATTTTCCTCTTATGACTTTGTATTACACGTACCTCAATCGGGACTCTATCGAGGGCTAGCAAAGCTTATTTAGAACCTATATAGCCTAAGAATACCAAAAGTGAAGGCCAATTTAACTCGGATTCGCGATAGCCCCGAAACTCCTTTTAAAAATCGCCTAATTCAAGGTTTTGTTAGGTTACGAGCAATTAAACTTTACGGAGTCTTTACACTACCCTCATTAGCACCTAAAGCATGTATTTGGACCATTGAATCAAGCTATAAGATTCGATTTCACAAAATCCTAGAAATCCCATCACTATTCACCCCTACGAATCAACCACCGATTTCAACTTTTTAAAATATGAAACAATGGCATAAATGTGGTCTCTACTACTTGTATATAACATACATTAGCATATTTAAGCATTGCATGATCATTTGAGAACAAATCAAGAAATTCAAGAAAATTGTAACATTTCAATAATACAAAATAAGCATGCAAATCCCTCACCTAAGGCGCGTAGAAGCTCGGAAAAGGCTTGAGAACCCTCTAAACTACTTGTACCTAGCTTGGCTTGGAATAGAGAAATGAAGTGCAAAAATTATTCTCTTGGCACAAGAAGGGCTGCCGGGTTTCAGCTCTTGTTTTCAACTTTTATTATTATTTTTTTTTGTGTTATATTATGCTTATAAGTGTTATGTTGGGTATAGGTGAAGTGGTGTTAAGTTGGGTGGGTTTATGTCTACTAAAATGGGTCTAGTTGGCTTAAAAATGAGTCCAATAGAGTGTTAATATGATAATTAACTCAAATATAAAATTTAGCTACGTAATATTATTCATTTAACCACTAAAACATTTTCCAAACGAAGACTCCTAGCACAAATTGCCCAAAAACACATTTTTCTCATTCCTAAAATAATTAATGTGATTTAAGAAAAATGTTAATTCGAAGTAATTAAGCAGTTGAAAATGTGATGAATAGTAATCATATAAAACAACAAGTAATGCACAGAAGATATGCGCAAATAGTGAATGTAACAGTAGGTAAATGTACGGCTAAGTCTCTGGTGTCACACCTTCTCCCCCTTAAACTAATTGCGCCCACGCAATTCTTACATGATTCAGCGAACAACTCGGGATATCGATCTCGCATCTGATCCTCTCTCTCCCATGTGGCATCCTCTAACCCGTGATAATCCCACAGAATCTTAACCATCAGAATGCTTTTAGTTCTCAGCACCTGAACCTTCTGATCTACAACCCGCAGAGGTTTCTCTGTATAAGTCAAAGTCTCACTGATCTTTAACGGCTCTGGCTTAAGAATATGAGAAGGATCCGGCTAATACTTCCGAAGCATAGACACATGGAAGACGTCATGAATTCTGCCCAAGCTAGGACGTAAAACTAATCTGTAGGCTAATGCACTGACTATTTCAGTTATTTCAAACGGTCCCACATATCTCGGGCTGAGCTTACCCTATTTTTCGTGCCAAATCAAACCCTTACGAGAAAAGATTTTCAGGAATACCCGATCACCCATGACAAATTTCAAATCACGTCGACGTCTATCTACATAGCTCTTGTGCCGGCTCTGTGCTGTAAGCATTCTCTTTTTAATAAGCTGCACATTATCAATCATTCTGTTCATCTCAAGCAACAAAGTAGGTTCAACATTTTTCATCTTACCAACCTCATCCCAATAAAGAGGGGATCTGTATTTACACCCATAAATTGCCTTATACGGTGCCAAACCAATAGTAGCTTGATAACTATTGTTATAGGTGAACTCTGCGAGTGGCAAATACTTCTCCCAACTCTTTCCGAAGTCTAGAATGCAAGCTCGTAACATGTCCTCGAGTATCAGGATAGTTCTCTCAGATTGACTGTCCGTCTGAGAATGATAAGAAGTACTGAAGCTCAAAGTTATATCCAAAGCTTTCTGGATCTTTTGCTAGAACTAAGATATGAACCTGGGATCTCTATCTGACACAATATTCCTTAGAATCCCATGAAGTCTAACAATATTCTCAACATATAACTCAGTTAGCTTGTCAAGAGAATCAGTTTTCTTTGTGGCAATGAAATGAGAAGTTTTAGTCAATCTGTCCACGACTACCCAAACGAAATCATTACCTTTCGAAGACCTCAGCAAGTTGGACACGAAATTCTTAGTATTGTGGTCCCATTTCCACTCCGGTATTGCCAAAGGTTGTAATAACCCTGCAAGTCTCTCATGCTCAGCTTTAACCTTCTGACATGTAAGACATCTAGCAACATAATCAGCAATCTCCCTCTTCATGTTGTTCCACCAGAAGTTCTGTTTCAAATCTCTATACATCTTTGTACTACCTAGATGGATAGTAGACTTTGAACGGTGAGCCTCAGCAACTATCTCTTTGTTCAAGACTGGTTCATTCAGAATACAAATTCTACCCTTGAATTTAAGAATGCCATCATTATGAAGTTTGAAATCCGACTCTTCCCCTTTAGACTTTTCTAAGATTTTCAATAGTTGAGGATCAGTTTGTTGAGCTTCTCAAATCCTGGATAGCAATAAAGATTAAATCTGCAAACTTGCAAATTGAATACCAGAATTTGAAGTCTTAGGCTTCCATAAGCATAATTCTTCCATGAATTCTCAATTTTTGATAATCAAGCTAGCAAAAGTAGCATTTCGACTCAAAGCATCAGCAACAATATTGGCCTTACCGGGTAGATAATTAATAGTGCAATTATAGTCCTCAAGTAATTCCAACCAACGCCTCTGCCTCATGTTCAACTCCTTCTGTGAAAACAGATATTTCAAGCTCTTATGCTCTGTAAAGATCTCAAATTTGTTGCCCCAGAGATAATTACGTCATTTCTTTAATGCAAGAATAATAATTGTGAGCTCCAGATCGTGCGTCGGATAGTTAAGTTCATAAAGTTTCAGTTTCCTGGAAGTATATGCAATAGCCTTTCTATTCTGCATCAATACACAGCCCAGACCCTCCTTAGAAGCATCACTATAGATTACTAGATTATCAGAACCCTCAAGTAGAGCAAGAATAGGAGCTGTGGTTAACCTCTTCTTCAATTCCTGGAAACTAGCCTCACATTTATCATTCCAGTCAGACACCGTCTTTTTCTGAGTAAGCTGAGTAAAAAGCCCTGCAATTTTAGAGAAATCCTTGACAAATCTCCGATAATACCCTGCTAAGCCAAGAAAGCTACGGATCTCTTTAACAGTTTTAGGTCGTTTCCAAGCTAATACAACCTCAATCTTCGCGGGATCAACAGAAATACCATCCTACGAGATAATATGGCCGAGAAAAGCAACTTGTTTAAGCTAGAATTCACATTTGCTGAACTTTGCGAATAGCTGATGCTCTTGAAGAGTCTGCAATACAATCCTGAGATGCTGTTCATGCTTCGCCTCAGATTTAGAATATACAAGAATATCATCAATGAAGATAACCACAAATTGGTCCAAATAAGGACGGAATACCCTCTGCATTAAATCCATGAATGCGGCGGGAGCATTAGTCAGACCAAACGGCAGAACAACAAACTTATAGTGACCATAACGAGTTCTGAAAGCAGTGTTAGGCACATCATCTTTCTTAATCCTCAACTGATAATAATCCTGCCTCATATCAAATTTAGAAAATACCCTGGCCCCTTGCAACTGATCAAATAACTCTTCAATTAAAGGCAATGGATATTTATTTTTAACAGTTACCTTATTAAGATCCCGATAATCAATGAATGCGAAGAGATCCATCTTTCTTCTTAACAAATAGAATTGGTGCACCCCAAGGTGAAGAACTCGGCTGAATGAATCCCTTCTCAAGCAAACCCTGGAGTTGAACTTTCAATTCTTGCAATTCGGGTGGAGCCATTCTATACGGAATCCTAGAGATAGAAATTGTCCCCAGTAATAAGTCAATCATGAATTTTATCTATCTATCAGGTGGTAAACCAGGTAATTCCTCAGGAAAACCCCCCGAAAACTCTCTCACAATAGGCACATTATTCAGTTTTAGCTTCTTCGTAGGTTGATTAATCAAATAGGTCAAATAAGCATCATAACCTTTACTCAACATTTTAGTCGCCTTAATAGAATAAATTATACAAGTACCCGTAGACTTACGACTACCAATAATCTCAATTACATGTTGATTAGGCACTTCTAGTTTCACAATTTTTCTTCTACAATCTAGATAAGCATAATATTTACTCAACCAATCCATACCCAGAATTATTTCAAAGTCCTTAAAGGGTAAGATAATCAAATCAACAGGAAAGACTCGACCCCCAATATACAATTCACAGGTTTTACATACAAATTCAGTGAAAATTTTAATGCCCACAGGTAAACCTACCTTAATCTTATAAGGCAACTTATCAATTTCAATGCAGTAGATTGAGTGCACATAAGTATGATAAATGAGTGTGTAGGCCCAGTATCAATTAAAACTGTAACTGATTTATTATTGAGAAGAAAAATACCTTCAACAACTGCAGACGTATCAGGAAGCTCCTCTACATCTAGAGCAAATACTCGAGCCTGTCCCCGTGGTGCTGGTGCTGTAGCTGGTGCCCTGGTCTGAGAACTCTGTCCAGATGTCTGACCTCTGGTGTTCTTGAATTTCAAACAATCCTTGACCCTATGCTGGTCACTCCCACAATCGGTATGCCTGTTCAATTTCCTCAAACAGTTCTCTTTAGTATGGCCTTAACGTTGACAAAAGTTACACTGCTAGTGATGTCTTGCAACAGTGCCTCCGAAGGAGCTCTGTAAGAAGAGGTAGCTAAACTACCCTGCTGAGACCGTGCTACAGCTGGACAAGACTGCCCCTGATTCTGACTCTGAACTGGTCGTGCCTGAGTCTGAGTAGGCCCAGTGTAACTCTGAGTCTGCCTCTGCTGCTGACTCTGACCAACTAAAACAGCCTGCCTCTGAAATCCCTAGCTCTAAGTCTGGTGTAGCCGTTTACTCGGCCGGCTCAGTTCTCCAAACAAGTTTGCTTTACGTTTCTCATACCTGGCAGCTATCCTGACAGCTGCTGCATAGGAAGGAAATTCTTGAGTGGATAGATTCACTGAAATATCGGGCCTCAACCCCATAACAAATCTCTGGATTCTTTTGATCTCTGGCTGCACCAATACAGGCACATAGCGGGACAAGCGAGTGAATGCAGCATCATACTAATCAACGATCATGTTGCCCTGTTTCAAATTAATGAAATCCTACTCTTGTCTTTCAATAGCCGTTTCAGTAATGTACTTCTCTCGGAATTCTCTAACAAACTCATCCCAAGTCCGAGATATTGTGTCCGCCTCCTACCTGGATTTAACGGTGTGCCATCACTGCTCGGCATCTCCCTTGAGCAAAAATTCAGCACATGCAACCCGCCTCGCATCAGAGTACTCGAGGCCTGTAAGAATTTTCTCTACTTTGTTCAACCACTGTTCAGCCTGCATATCATCTGGTTTCCCAAAGAAACTAGATGGTCCACGGTGCAGAAATTTTTCAAGGTAATTACTACCACTGCCCTCTGCTCCAGTCTGATCCTGAACCGGATTGCCCGCAGGGACATTACCTCCCTGCCTCTGAAGTACTTGAGCAATCTACTCTATAGCAGCGGTCAACTATGCATTAATTGTACTCTGGTCAACCTCTTCTTCTCCAACATTCAGATTTCTATTCTGCCAACGAGGCTCCATCTCGAGTAGCTAGAATGCAAAGTGTTATAACATGTATATATGTAGTTTACAAGTAAAGTACATAAGAAGAAGTTCAAATAAGTTCACATAAAGTCACATATATAAGATCATATGAATATTTCATATACATGAGGTACATATAAGTCACTTAATCATACTTTACATTCTAGACTTTCCACATTCATACAATAACTCTTAAAAGACCTTTCACATTTTTATTTCCATGCTAGCATGTTCTTTACCAATTCAGTTTTCACTTAGTCAAATCAAGAGTCATTGATTCATACAATCACGCAATCACGTAATAGACCTCTACCCACAGACCAAGAAACATATCCCGACTCATGCATTCTATAGCTCTGATACCAGCTAAATGTCAATCCTTGACCCAACCCCACGCTAAAGGTTAAGTTCAGACCCGATAAACGGACAGAGTCTCCTCTGTACTGTGACATTCTGAAAACCTGTAAGCATTCAAATAAGCAACAGAACAGCAAGAACTCCATTTCTAATTCAAAACCTAACTTCAAGGCCATCCAAGCCTTAAGTCATACAAACAGTTTAGATACATACAAGCATGCATTCACAATATAACTTCCTTACAAAACTGCTTATCATACCACTCCATGATAGCATTTAAACATTCTTAGAAATTAAATACAGCCATTGCAACCCCCTACAACCACACACAAGCATGCAACAAGCTAAAGGTGAGGAGTTTAGTTTTTTTTTTACATGCCATAGTGCTTATCATTCATTACATTTACTTACAACTACACAAATATGTACATGAGCTCAAAGGCTCCCAAAATAGAACATTATAAACAACAAACAAGGTCTTAACAACATAACAGCACGACAATCCACCTCAAGCAAGTAGGATACTGCAACTAAGGAAACTGATCAGTCTGGACCTCCTGCTCTCCACCCTCAACCAAATCAAGTTGGGGTTCAACCTCAGCGTCTCCTGAAACATATTAGCGAGGTATGAGCAACTACTATTGCCCAGTGAGGGATAAGGTCCAACTAGGGCATGTAATGCAACAAGTAAAACAATTAAGCAATAAAAGCAAATAAAAGACAATATAAATAGCCAATGACCACACAAATCAAAGGATATGATACACTTAACCCTAACACTCCAGAATTCTCTTATCTTCGATCACGAACCACGATCAATGTGCCAGCATAATCTCAATCACTCTAATGGGTGTATTTCGGATGTACCCCGATAAACCTATGACCTAACACCCCCTGGCAATCTCCGGACCAGGCGAGTGAGGGACTAGGGCATGGAGATCGAATATCTATTGGCAAGCTTGCTGCCGCCCCAACTGATATTCAACTCATCCTCCCCTGATACTATTGTTGCGCAACCACTATGCAATACACTTATCAATGGCAATACAATAACAATAATGGAAACAATAACACATAGGAGGAACAACAATGTAGGTTGTCCTTAAAATAGTTAGAATAGAAGCATTAACAAATAAACAATTAAAGGATTACAAAGGGCAATAACATAATTCACATAGAACTTTACCAAAAGCTCAAGAATGTCTTAAAAACACATTTAAACACGCAAGGAGCCTTTGCAAGGTCTTAGGAGCGTGAGACAATCGAATTCTTACTTCAACCCCTTTGAAACCTAAACCATTTTCCTTCCAAACTCATGCTATTGTCCTAGATTCGTAAGTAACCTATTCCATACTTTTAATTAACGCATAAGGTACCCTTAAGACTCTCGAAGTTGCCCAATTACCCGAGTTTAGCACAAAAGCCTCAATTTTGCTCTTATGACTTTGTACTACACATACCTCAACTGGGACTCAATCAAGGGCTAGCAAAGCTTATTTGGAACCTATATAGCCTAGGAATACCAAAAGTGAAGGCCAATTCAACCCGGATTCACGATAGCCCTAAAACTCCTTTTAAAAAGTTGCCTAATTCAAGGTTTTATTAGGTTACGAGCAATTAAACCTTACGGAGTCTTTACACTACCCTCATTAGCACCTAAAGCATCTATTTGGACCATTGAATCAAGCTATAAGGTTCGATTTCACAAAACCCTAGAAATTCCATCACTATTCACCCCTACGAATCAACCACCGATTTCAAACGTTTAAAATATGAAACAATGGCATAAATGTGGTCTCTACTACTTGTATACAACATACATTAGCATATTTGAGCATTGAATGATCATTTGAGAGCAAATCAAGAAATTCAAGAAAGTTGTAACATTTCAATAATGCAAAATAAGCATGCAAATCCCTCACCTAAGGTGCGTAGAAGCTTGGGAAAGGCTTAAGAACCCTCTAAACTACTTGTACCTAGCTTGGCTTGGCTTGGAATGGAGAATTGAAGAGCAAAAATTCTTCTCTTGGCACAAGTAGGGCTGTCGGGTTTCAACTCCTGTTTTCAGCTTCTTCTTTTTTATGTTATGTTATGCTTATAAGTGTTCTGTTGGGTATAGGTCAAGTGGTGTTAAGTTGGGTGGGTTTATGTCTACTAAAATGGGTCTAGTTGGCTTAAAAACAAGTCCAATAGAGCGTTAATATGATAACTAACTCAAATATAAAATTTAGCTACGTAATACTATTCATTTAACCACTAAAACATTTTCCAAACGAAGGCTCCTAGCACAAATCGCTCAAAAACACATTTTTCTCATTCCTAAAATAATTAATGTGATTCAAGAAAAATGTTAATTCGAAATAATTAAGCAGTTGAAAAATGTGATGAATAGTAATCATGTAAAGCAACAAGTAATACACAGAAGATATGCTCAAATAGTGAATGTAACAATAGGTAAATGTACGGTTAAGTCTCGGGCGTCACATATATTACCTGTCTTTTGAGAATGCTCACATGACTTACAAAAATAGTATGAATCTCAGAATAAAGACGGCCAAAAGAACCCATATTCTAGCACATTTCTCGCCATCCTCTTAGCCCCAAAGTGACCTCCACAAGCATAGGAATGACAAAAGGTAAGAATAAAGATAATTTTATTTTCAGGAATGCACATTCTTATCACTTGATCTGCACCATGCTTCCATAAGTATAGGTCATCCCACACATAGTATTTGGCATCACTCTTGATCTTATCCCTTCGAACCTTAGACAAACCAGGAGGTAACATATCAGTAACCAAATAATTGACAATATCCGCATACCAAGGCAATGTCCCACTTGCGGAAAACAATTGCTCATCAAGAAATATTTCCTGCAAATGAAGCTCATCTTTCACATGAACTAAACGACTCAAATGATCTCTGACACAATTTTCTGTCCCTCTTTTGTCTTTGATCTCCAAATCAAATTCACTTAAGAGAAGTATCCATCTTATTAATCTTGGTTTCTCATCTTTCTTAGTCATCAAATAACGCAGAGCTGCATAATCAAAGTAAACAATGACTTTAGTACCTGGCAAATACAATTGAAACTTTTCTAAAGCAAAAACAAAAGCAAGTTCTTTTTCAGTAGTAAAATAATTTCTCTGAGCATCATTCAAAGTCTTGGAAGCATAGTAAATGGCATGAGATGCTCTTCCAATTCTTTGACCCAAAACAGCTCCTACTGCATAATCACTTGCGTCGCACATTATCTCGAAATGAATGTTCCAGTTAAAAGGCTGGATAACAGGGGTAGAAGTCAACAGTTCCTTCAGCTTATCAAACGCCTTTTTCGCATGCCTCATCGAACTCAAAAACCACATCCTTTTGTAACAACTTGCATAGGGGTAATGCTATTTTGGAGAAGTCCTTGATAAATCTTCGGTAAAAACTTGCATGTCCAAGAAAAGAACGAACTTCCCGTACACTAGTGGGGTAAGGGATAGATTGGATAACATCAACTTTAGCTTTATCTATCTCAATTCCCCTAGATGAAACAACATGACCCAAAACTATACCTTGTTCAACCATAAAATGACATTTTTCAGAATTTAACACAAGGTTAGTTTCTATGCATCTTCGAAGAACTAGTGTAAGGTTATGCAAACAGTTATCAAAATAGTCTCCATAAACTGTGAAATCATCCATAAAAACCTCTAAGATATGCTCAAGATAATCTAAAAATATGCTAACCATACACCTTTGGAAAGTGGCTGGGGCATCGCAAAGGCCAAAGGGCATGCAACGATATGCAAATGTCCCGAATGGGCATGTAAAAGTTGTTTTCTCTTGATCATCCGGAGCAATTTCTATCTGAAAATAACCTGAATAACCATCAAGGAAACAATACTAAGAATGACCAACTAACCTTTCAAGCATTTGATCAATAAAAGGTAAAAAGAGGTGTTCCTTGCGGGTTACGGCATTTAGTTTCCTATAGTCTATACAAACCCGCCACTCATTCTAAACACGGGTAGTGACTGACTCATCATTCTGATTTTTCACAACAGTTATTCCAGTCTTTTTAGGAACCACTTGAACCGGGCTAACCTAATTGTTATCTGAAATAGGGTAAATTACTCCAACTTCAAGAAGTTTGAGGATCTCATTTTTAACTACTTCCATCATAGGCGGGTTCAATCTTCTTTGCGGTTGACTGGTAAGTTTTGCCCCTTCTTCAAGTAAGATCCGATGCATGTATGTAGACGGGCTAATTCATTTAATATCTGCAATTGTCCAACCAACATCTGTCTTATGCTCCTTAAGGACCTACACAAGCTTTTCTTCTTGTGGTGCACTAAGTTTACTGGAGATAATCACTGGTAATGTTCCTCCGTCTCCAAGGAACACTTACTTGAGGTGATTGGGGAGAGGTTTCAAATCTGGAATAAGGGCCTGCAAAATAGAAGGTAAAGGTCTATCGTTAGAAATGGGTAATGTAATATAAAGAACTTTACCTGACTGTTGTAGCTTAGGACAATCATTCAATGCTGCAACAGTTTCCTGCAAATCAACACTCAAGGCTAACTCCTCATTCTCTTCCTCAAGATATTTACTAATGGTAACTTCTAATCCATCTTTTCCATCAAATTCAAAAAACTTGATGTGCTAAAGAATTAATCATATCAATAGAATAAACAGGATTATCATCACCAGGATATTTCATGGCATCATAAATATTAAACTTAATAATTTCACCATCAAATTCCATGGTAAGTGTGCCACTATGAACATCTATCTTAGTCTTGGATGTTTTTAAGAATGGTCTTCCTAACAAAATAGGAGTATTTTGATCACCGTTCTCCATATCAAGCACATAGAAATCAGCAGGAAAAACCAAAATATTAACTTGCACAAGAACATCCTCAACTACACCCTTATGATAGGCATTAGATCTATCAGCTAATTGAATCACTATTCAAAGACCCAAGTTTTGAAGAAGCATATATCGAATATGGCATGACATTAATGGAGGCTCTTAAATCTAACATGGCCTTCTCAAATCTAGTGTTACTTATCGTACAAAGGATAATAAACATACCTGGATCTTTGCACTTTACAGGTAGTTTTCTTTGAATAACCACAGAAACATTATCCCCTACTCTCACATTCTCACAACCTTTAAGTTTTTGTTTCCTCTTAATTGTACACAACTCTTTCAAGAATTTAGCATAACGAGGTACTTGTTTAATAGCATCTAAAAGTGAAATATTTATCTTGCATCTTCGAAAAGTCTCATATAAATCTTTATTTTGCTCATCTTTTCTAGATTCTGCTAAGGCTTGAGGAAAAGGGTGTATTGGTTTATAATCAGAAAGAGGTGGAAACTTACGCTTAGGTGCCTCATCATCATTGGGCACGCTCTTGTCTTCAACGACGTTTTTCTTTTTTTCTTGCTTCGACGCCTTTTCTGGAATCCCTAACTCTTTATCACTTTTCAAAATGATTGCACTTGCATTTTCTCTTGGATTTATTGCCGTTTGAGAAGGTAGTTTTCCTGAACTCTGCACCTCTAGTCGACTAATTATTGTTGCCATTTGCCCTACCTGCTTGTCCAAACTTTGAATACTGGTTGAAATTGTAAAGTACTAGAGGCAAGAGACTTAACAATATCTTCTAAAGACATACTTGAATTAGACGTTTGGCCCGATTGTTGATATGGTTGTTTATACTGCTGAAAATTTGGGCGATTTTGAGTTGTGGACTGATTTGCTTGTGGATTCCCATAGCTAAGATTGGGGTGATCCCTTCATCCTGGATTATATGTGTTCGAAAAAGGATTATACTTACTTTGTGGTTGTCCAGGAAAACCACCAGCCGTATTCACTTGTTTAACGGACTCCTCTTGAAGAGTTAGGCATATATCGGTTGGATGCCCCACTACCGAGCAAATCCCACAAGCCTTTGCTATTTGCATATTACTTACAGCTATTTGACGAACAAGAGAAGTTAGACTTGCAATCTATTCTTCAAGGGATGAAACATTTACCTCATTAACACGCTTAGACAGAGCTTCGAGCCTTTTGCCAAACTGTTGAGAATTGACCGCCATATTTGCAATCAAAATTTTCGCGGCCTCTGGAGTTTTATCCACCAAGGCTCCTCCACTCGCGACATCAATCATGCTCCTATCAATGGGTAGAAGACCCTCATAGAAATATTAGATAAGTAGTTGCTCACTAATCTGATGATGGGGGGTAGTTCGCACATAATCTTTTGAAACATTCCCAATATTCGTGCGGGGACTCCCTACTATGCTGCCTTATACCACAAATGTCTTTTTGTATGTTGGCCGCCCTTGAAGCTGGGAAATACTTCTCCAAAAATAACCTTTTCATCTTGTTCCATGTGGTAACACTCCCACAAGGTAGATAATAGAGTCAATCCTTAGCCGCATCCTTCAGAGAAAACGGAAAGGCTCTTAATTTGATCTGCTCGTCAGTCACCCCCGTGGGCTTTATACTCGTGCATACCACATGAAGCTCTTTTAAATGCTTGTAAAGATCTTCACTTGCAAGGCCATGAAAAGTAGGCAAAAGATGTATTAGGCCAGATTTTAACTCAAAAGTAATATTAGCATCTAAAGTAGGAAACATTATGCATAAGGGTTGTTGATCTAAATCAGGGGTGGCAAGCTCCTTCAAAGTTTGATTTCTAGCCATGACTTCCTCTTCTTCTGAATCAAAATCACTAGCAAATAGGGAATCAACAACTAGTTCGTTCTCTTCAGAATTCCTCCGAGCTTCTTTTCTTAACCTGTGCGCAGTTTTTTCTATTTCTAGATTGTACTGCAAATCACTTTGTTTAATAGATCGAGTGACAATCATAAAATCAAGAAAGCGCTAATAAACCACGAAAAATAACGCAGGAAAAAGAAATCTAGAGAAATAAGAAAAATAAAAAATCTACGCAAAAACACAAAAATTCCTAAAAATCCTAGTAAACGATGGAATTTGGCCTTAAGAGGTAGGGTTCATAAGTCCTATGGACTAATGAGACTTGCTCAGAACGTCGTTTCCCTTCAGAAAAGTAAAGTTTCGAGACTTAATTCTACCAAAATTTTGAAAACTACTAAAATTGTAACGATAAAAAAAATATTTTTTTTTAAGATTTCAAGAACGAAATAAAAAATGCAAAAAAAAAACACAAAAATAAACTAGAATAACTCCCCGGCAACGGCGCCAAAATTTGGTGTGCTGTCGCAGATAACCAAAAATAAAACCTGTACTCTGAAAAATATATGTAATAGCGCGAGTAAGGATCGTTCCCAAAGAGAGTATCTAGCCAAATTTTGTGCTCTGTGAACAAGGTTGGGGGGGGAGGGGAGGGGAGGGGGTTGAGTTTAACATAAAATAAAAAAAAAAAGGATAACTAAAAAGCAATTCAGATTAAAGTGTCAAAATTAATCAAAGGAGCAAACCTTGGTCTTAGTCAACATCCACCATCGGAATCTTGTAACTGATCATTGATGCAAATATATATCAATTCAAACTTTAAATATTCACCGTTGGAATTATTTTTCTATCTCTTCTTAATTATAGTTAATCAGAATACACGCAACCTAATTAACCCTAACTACTAAACAACCTTAGGCACGCGCTAAAAGTTTAATCCAGTAGTAGCCTTAAGAATTAGACAGATCGATGAAGCTAAACAACACAAGTACAAGCGGTTGCATTTAATAAGTTGAACGTTCTTTATAAGATCAAATAATCTTTGACGCAGCAAATCATTAAATCCTAGTCACTTCGCAAGTTAGAGGGATCAAACAATTACGGATTTGATATCTAACCTAGCAATAGATTATAACGAGTAATAAACTAGTAGGCCTCCTAACAATCAAATGAGATAATCATGAAATTAACACAGAAGAACATTCAATATTTAAAGCATAAATTGAACAATAAAAACTAATTAGATCTCACAGTTTTCTTAATTCCGAGGCTTCAGTTTCATTCAACCAAGAATAAAAGTTTAGTCACGCAAAGCCATGAAGAGAACTCGAAAAATAAGAGGAGAGTAAGAGAGGTTGTCGAAATCTTATGATTTCTCCTTTTATTTATAGTTTATGAAGCCTACAAAATAATGGAATCCTAATCTAAATAGAATAAGGGAAATATTAAAGATAAAGTAAAGTCTTAATTTAACTAGGAAATCTTAAAACAACTAGAAAAGTCTTAAAATAATTAGGATAGCTAAAATAGCTGCAATTTTCGTGCACCACCTCTTCCACCATCTTCTAAAAGCTTCTAGATAAATAACATTCCAGCACATTAAACAGCACAGGTGCAGCAACTTCACATCCAATTTCGACCTGGATGTAGCGAGTATCTCTCAAAACTCAAAACATAAAAGTTGTAGATCTTCTTCTTGGATTTCCAGAACATCTTTAATCGCCTCAATCGGAGCTCGGATGAGAGAGTTATGCCCAAAAAATGTAACAGTGTCGGGGCTATCCAGAATTGCGCGATTTAACTTCGTTTTGCACTTAACGCCTCCATTTGCATCCTAAATCAAAATATAAAAATAATGAGTGTATTTAGGCATCTAATAGGTGTAAAAGATTAAACATTAAGGGAGAAAAAATATGACATTTTGCATTCTTATTAGCCTCCGAATTTTATTGATATTTGAGCCTCAGCTTTCTTTGGGGTGAGTTCTACTTACTGAGCATTGTTTCACTAACTACTTTATTTGACTCTTACAGATAAGAACGAGTAAATAGAAGGGTTAAGGTTCCCTGATTTTGACTGCGAGATTTGACGAATGAGTTTAGATTTTTCTGTGTTAAGATTTTAATAAACATATGTATTTAAGATATTTCAAGCTTTTATCTTTATGAGGTTTTAGAAGCTCTGTTTTGTTGTATTTATTTCAAGGATTATATTAGTTTAACTTATTGTTGCTTTTTTGGTTTTAGAGCTTTGCGGGTTTAAGAAGTTGATTTTCTTAGGTTCGCGGCAGTCATGTTCTTGAATTTGTCTCAGCAAATTTGGGAGAGTGACATAAGTTGGAAATAGGCATTAGGAAAGTGCATGCTACCTATAGCCCTTTGGTCTATTGGTATATTTTTTGTGTGATTACGAAAAATTATGAGATCAATTTTTGTAAATGATATTTTTTATTATATAGTTTAGGCTACCCCTAAATAAATATAAATAAATAAAGGACTTCAAAAGGCTGCTTATATTCAAAGAATGAAGATAAGTTCTGCCGACTATATTACCAACAAAAAAAAAAGTTCTGCCGACTAGTTCGTACAATTACAAATTTGAAAACATTCAATATTCAAATAGATAAATATCTCATTTCAGCAAAAAAAAAAAAAAATAGATAAATATCTCATCTATTGTTTCTTAATGTCAGATGGAGTTGTTCGATAGATTTGAATCTCCTAATAATATAATAATATTAATAAGAAGATCAATAGAAGCGAGGTAATATATATAATTATGTTGAAATAATTTAAACTACTGAGTGTATGTAATTATCAAATAAGTACATTGTGACTCCCGAGATTTAGCCATGCATTCAATTACTGTTGCATCCCTTGTTTGCGCATTTACTTTTGTGCTTTACTAACTGACTTCTGTGACTACTATTCACTCCGTTTTTAAACTGCATTCTATTAGTGAATTAGCATTTTTATTAAATCATATTAAATGTTAGAGTAGTGGGAAAAATGTGCAATTGAGCTAGAGGCGATAGGAGAGCTCGTTTAGAAAATGCTTTTAGTGGTTCAATGAATAGTGTTACGTAACAAAACTTGGTAAATTAATTAGCTAGCTCACATCCTTCACTTTTGGCTCGTTTTAAGCTTACTACATGCATTATAATTGACCACTTAAGCACCTAAACTTGACTCCACCCAACTATCACCTTATATATTATACATTAGCTCATAACTTAGAAAAACAAAACAAAAAAATTGCTGAAAGTTACTGTGCAAGGCCGAGAGCAGCTAGGAGGAGGAGAAAGTGATTTTTTGCTCTTCAAATCTTCAATCCAAGCCTCCCCAAGACTAGAGCAAGTAGTGTAGGGTGTGTGCAAGCTTCCTAGGTGTTCCTACGTGCATTGGTGAGGGTTTTCACGGCTTATTTTCGCATTTCTAAATAGTTGCCATTTTCTTGATTTGTTGAAAATGTGATCAAATGATATTGTATTGATTATCTATGCTATTATACCTTGCATATAAGTGCTAGAGAACATATTTGAGCCATTGTTTCGCTTTTTAAACGGTTAAAATCGTTAGTTTAATTTATGAGGTGAATAATGACGTTTTTCTAGGGTTTTGTGTAATTGCACGTATTAGCTTGATTCAACACTCCTAATAGATGCCTTAGGTGCTAATGAAGGTAGTCTAATAACCCCGTGCACTTGAATTTCTCTAGAATCGCATAAAACGTAAAATAGCCGACTTTAACAAAGGGGCTTCGGGGTTAATGCGAATCCGGGTGGATTCGGGCTTCACTTCTCGTATTCTTAGGCTACCTAGGTGCTATAGAAGCTTTGATAACCCTTGTTTGAAGCCCGGATAAGGTATGTGTAGTTTAAAGCCATAAGAGGGAATTTGGGACTTCAGGGATATTTGCGGGTGTTTGAATGAGTTAGAGGGTTGAAAGGGATCCTTGAGGGTTAGTTAGAAGGTAGGGAGAGTTTTCCTTTGAAATTGATCATTAACTTGGGATTGGAAGAGAAATAGTGTGAAAAACAAAGGGGTTTAAGTGCAATTTCGGTTGTCTCACGCTTCTAAGTCCATGGCATGACTCCTTGAGTGTTTAAATGTGGTTTCAAGTTGATTTGGAGCTTTCGGTATGATTCCATGCTTATCATGTATATGACCCTTTGTAAAACTGCTTATTAGCTTATATAATTGCTTCTATTCTAATTGCATCGAGGTCAACCTACTTTGTTGATCCTCCTATGTGTTATTGCTTATATTATTGATATTAACTTGCCAATATAAAGTGCATTGCATAGTGGTTGCGCAACCATAGTGTCAGGGGCGGATGTGTTGAATATCGGTTGGGCGGCAGAGGGCTTGCCAATGGATATTCAAACTCCGTGCTCTATTCCCTCACTCGCCTGGTCCGGAGATTGCCAGGGGGTGTTGGGTCGTAGGATTATCGGGATACATCCGGAGTACACCCACTGGAGTATTTGGGGTTATGCCGGCTTATCGTGATCGTGATCGTGGTTCGTGGATCGTGAATGAAGACCAGTGAAGATTGGTGTATAGGGGTTATGTGAAATGTATCCTTTCAAGTGTGTGGTTATTTAAGCTATCATTGTTTCTTAAATTGCTCAATTGTTATTGCTGTTAACTGTATTACTCGTTGCATTGCACGCCCCGGGACCTTATCCCTCACTGGGCAACAGTGGTTGCTCATATCTCGATATATGTTTCAGGAGACGCTGAGGGTGATCCCCAGCTTGTTGAGATAGTTGAGGAGGAGGAAGTTCAGACTGATCCTTTATCTTAGTTGTTGTGCCTGATAGCTTGAGGTGGTTTATATTCTTGCTGTTATGTGGAAGGCTCATCTGTTTATCTTATGTCCTATTTTGTAACCTGAGGGCTATGTATATGCTTGTTGTACAAGTTGAAGGATAGTTGATTGTGGTGTAGATTTGGAAGCCTATGTCTTGTAATAACTTATGTTTCTGCTTTTATTCACTTTGCATGCTTGGGAGTGATTGGCTTAATGAAGAATGTTTTATCCTTTAAGTATGTTTTAATGTTATCCTAGAATGTCATATCTATTAGACTATGTTGTAAACAAAGTTACTTGCATGCTTGTGTGGTTTTGGAACTGTTGGTTGCTTCAAGGCTCGGTTGGCCTTGAATCTTTAAATATTTAGCCATGAAAAGCTTGTTTATCTTGTGGTTACCTTATTTGAGAGTTTACAGGTTTTCAGAATGTCCATGGTACAGGAGAGACTCTGTCTGTGTGTCGGGTCCAGACTTAACTTCTAGCTTGGGGGTTGGGTCGGGGTGTGACATTCATCACCATGATCTCCTTAAAATCAGAACATTATTACATATCTAAATCTATTGTCAGATAGTGATTTTTCGTGATTAAAAAAAGTCCAAAAGTTCGATATTTTTTCATCACAAATATTGCATACTCCTTAATTGACTTACGACATACCTTTAGACCCGTTGTTGAATCATGAAGTTAATTAGCCTTAGAATAGATCTAATGTGATCTTGTATAAATGAGTTCTACGTTATTAACAAAAAAAAAAATCTCATCTACATTATAATGATATTGGAAATAAGTGTCTCAGCCATTAAAACCATTAAAGGCCATAGATATATTCGGTTGTTTCTTCATTAATTTCTTTTTTCCAGTGAAAATGACTATTTGTTAGCAAGAACCACCTGCCTAATCAATTAATAAAATGTTCTTGTTAGAATGTTTACATAGTGTTTGCTTGTTTCAAATTCCAATTCTAAAAGTTTAATTCTTAACAATACTATCGTGGAAAGTGTAACATCCTGTCTCACACTAATTCTAAAAAAAATGTGTTTAATTTATAATGATTTGAATTAGCTATTAATGTCACTATATGTTTAAATATTTTGAATTAATTATTTAAATTTAGACTCAATATATTATGTTTAATATATAATAATTTAAGTTCTTTATTCTTGTCATTATGAATTTAAATATTTTGAATTAAATTACTTAGACGCAATATATTACCGAGCTAGCAATTGCACTCAAATTGTAATAATATAATAATAAGAGTAAATGACCTAAATGGTCCCTTATCTTTGAGGTTTGTGATATTTTAGTCTCTCATTTACGAATTGTGATATTTTAGTCCATTATCTTTACTTTTGTGATGACGTTAGTCCCTATCGTCAAAACTATTACAAAACGGATTTTGCACGTGCAGCTCACGTGATAGCTTATTTTCTTTTTTGGCAAGGTCAAAAATGTCATTTTATCTTCAAATCTCTCTATTTCTCTCAAATATCAGAAGCCCCAAATCAATCTCTCCCACCCTACTTCTATTTATTTCTCTTCGAAATCCCTTTCTTCCTTCAAATCCCTGACACATTTTTCCTCAAATCCTAACCCATTTTCCCTTAAACCCGTAACCCATTTTCCCCAAACCCTTAAGCCATTTCTAAAAACCAATTTCACGACATCAATTTGGCGATATAAATTTCGCGACATCAATTTCGGCTAATTCAATTTATCATTTCAGCAAATCCTTAACCTACTTCGAAAATCCTTCAACTTCGACGAAATGGCTTTATCATGTGATTGCGGAACTCCAGCATTGTTGAAAACTTCTTGGACTGACGGGAATCCAGGGAGAAGATTTTTTGGGTGCTCGAATTATGGTGTTGCTGGAGAATGTGGCTATTTTGAGTGGGTTGATCTGCCAATGTGTGATCGTAGCAAAAATATAATACCTGGTCTGTTAAGGTCCTTAAATAGAAAGGAGGCTGAGTTGCGCAAACAGCAACAGTCTCTAAAAAGGTTGAAGATGCCATTATTGATTATGTTTCTTTTGTTGTTATTTATGTTGCTAGGTTAATAGGTTGTGTAATGTAGTTTATTGATGTAATGGATTGTGTGTATGTAGGTGTTTCTAGTGTTGTGATTTCTTTAATTTAGTTGGATTATTACTGACGGATGTTCCATCCGATTAGTTAATCTTGTCTAAGTGTAATCCAACAATGCATTAATGTATTTTCATTTTGTTTTCTCTATTGGTTCTCAAACGTATTAGTTGGTTTAGGTAATGCTATAGAGGTGCAAGGCGAATTTGTTTGGAATAGACATATTTTTCATCGATTCTTAAACGCTAGCACTTTGCATGCTATCTTCTTCTGCGTAGAATGAGCAAGACAAGCTTTTTTTGCCATTGCGCTTGAGATATAAAACTTTGTTATTAGCAGATTGGTGGTTAATTAGATCATGAGAAATCACCTCCAAAAGAGAGACCTTTTTTGGCTCAACATAAGCATGAAGTTGGATGTATCCGATAGTTAAACATAGAAAAGTCACAAAGCAAAGCATATTACACCAGTAAGAAGAAGTTTCAGAAATGTCTGCCAATCAAGCTTCCGGTATGAAATGGCAGAAACTCAGGATATGACCCTATGGCTTATAACGAATGCAGATGAATTCAATGCGCGACATCATTTTTAAGGTTCACTTGGTGATAGAAACAAAGGAAGATGATACCATTTCTGACTGCCTATTTTTGCATGCACAACTCTATTTTTTGGTACACATAATTTCACTCTTTGACAAAAAAGAGAAGCAAGCATCATGGCAAATATCAAATTATAACGACCATTCACAACCTGCTTCATTCATTAACAAGAAAAAGTAGCATAAAGTTCCAACCATAATAAACATTAAGTAGTATAATGTAGCAACCCTAACAACATCAAGTAGCATAAAGTAGTAACCTTAATAACAATTCACAAACATCTGTTTAAAATACAATTGCTCAATTCTTTGATGTATGCCTGCTCCTTGTCTTTTTCTTTGAAGATGGTTGGCCTTTTTGCACACTAGTTGAAGTAACTGTCGTGAGAGAATTTAAACTAATGCATCGTTGACCCTTCCATATTTGGCCAGTAGCATTCAATGTGGTTGAGCCAATCTTTACTTGTTTGTTGACATGTATAGCAGTTGATGAAGATGGATAAGGAGCTCTCATATGTATGTCTGCTCCTATTGGAATGAAATGTGGCTTTTTTGTTTGCATTGCACTAGGTGGAACCTTAATCATCTGCATGTTTAAAGTTTGCATTAGATTCAATAGTACTATACATATAAGCCATTGAAATGTGAAATTTAGAATGTCATATACAAACCTCCTCATTAGCATTTGCGCCTTGGTAGGGCATTTGTTTTTGCTCACAGTTTTGCCAACCACATTCGAAGATATGTTGTCAGTGATTAAAGGGTCATTTTGTACTTCGGTGCAAGTTTTTCTTTTTCTTGACTTTACTTGTATGGTGCTATCATCAGCATCTAATTGCACTGAACTTTCAGTAGCAACCACTTGTATATTGCTGTCAATTGCATCCACATGAACTTCACTAGTCCTACCATTGACATTGACAAAGCTGGCAGTTCATCCACATCTACCAAGCTAGATTTCGCTTGCACTTGAACATTTGGACTTGAATTGAAATCCATTTGAACACTTCCAATTCCATTTACCTCCAATTCAGGTTCAGTCCTTGTTTCTAGATCTACGCTTGCACTTTTCTGAGATATAGGGCAACACCTCTCTTGTTATAGCCAGATTGATTGCAATCAGAACACTTCCCTTTCATTCATTTTCTACTCAACTTCCCTCCTGCACGGTTCTGAGCTTTACGAGTAGTTGAGCTTTTTTTATTTCTTTGTTTTTTTTCTGGCTCCTTTCTTCTACATTTTTTTGGTCTACTTGGAAGCTTGATTGTTTTCGGTGCAAGAAGATTCCTCATACCAGTCTGAGGCCACAATTGTGGCCCATTAATAGGGCATATAACAGGTTCATAAGCCCTAAAAAATATTTCTTTGCTATAGCAAACATTTGCAAAGTCCTCCAGATCATAGCCCAAACATGTCATTCCCGAAACTGCATGTGCACAAGGAATACCTGACAATTCCCAACTCCTACATGAGCAGCTTTTAGCATCAAAATCAACAACATATTGCTCTAAACCTAAGCACCTCACTTGGAATAACTTTTGTCCACAAAAGGTTGCATTCCAAGGTGCACTCTCTTCCCTCCTCTTATTCACAATTTTATAAATCTTCAGGCATATAGGATCATCACATTTCATAATCCACTCTCTTCTCTCTTGCATCCTCGTCATCAAGTACATCCTAATTCTTTCCAACAACACCAAGATAGATTTATTTTTTCCAACCCATTGTCTAAACCCATTCCAGGGATTCTATAGTAATACCCTGCATTCCCCTCATACCCTAACTTTTGTGTCAGTGTGTCTAACTCACATAACGACATCTCATCAAAGTGACAGTTTGTCGCTATTGTAGTATCACCACCAACATAATATTTCTCTGGAAAATCCTTAAAAAAACCACCATAATGCAGCTTCATATCAAATGATTCTGAACATACATGTTATTACATTCATATTAGCAACTATCAGAAAAAATATGTACATAAACCTCTCTAAGCTAGAAAAATGGTCAATTGAAAATCTTAATAGTATAAAACACATCTTCATATCATAGACATTTTCCATTATTCTAACAGTATAAAATAGAGCTTCATATCATACACGTTTTTCATTCTAACACTAAAACATCAGCTTCATAAAAAAGGTTCTATAAATGAAAATCACCAAAGATTTACTCATTCGCACATATCTTATTCTAACAGTATAAAATACAGTAAATCAAGCAATATACATACCATAGACGTTTTCCATTAAAGCTTGTTTGGTTATAATCAGCAGCTTTCAAATTTAATTGCGAGAGCAATCACGAAATGGGGTTTAAGGGATTTGGGTATATCGAAATGGGTTTTTCTGAAATGGGTTTGCTAAATAATGAGATTTAGTGAAATGGGGTTTACGGATTTGGTGGATTTTTTCACTTCATTAACATAGAGAAATGGGGTTGGGGTTAGGGTTAGGGATTTTAGATTTAGGCAGCAGTCAAATAGGTTTACGAATTTAGGGATCTTAGATTTTGATAGAAGAGAAGTAGATTTGAAGATAAAATGACATTTTTGACCTTGCTAAAAAAGAAAATAAGCTATCACATGAGCTGCACGTGCAAAATCCGTTAAATTTGTAACAGTTTTGACGATAGGGACTAACGTCGTCATAAAAGTAAAGATAAGGGACTAAAATATCGCAATTCGTAAATGAGGGACTAAAATGTCACAAACCTCAAAGATAAGGGACCATTTTGGCCATTTACTCTAATAATAATAAGGTGATATCAATTGGCACTTGAAAGTGTAGCAAACTTGTCGTGTGGACTCTGACAAGCCCACAGTGGAAGGGATGGGGGGTTGTTTGTTTGGGTTGAGGAGCAAAAAGAATTCTAGTTTTGGGTTAAGCATATTTACCAAGGAGCGAACATATTTGTGGATTGACTTATTAATTTTGAGTTATGACAGTTTCTTATTTTACGTATTATGAAGAGTATTTCCCACCAATTACTTATCCTATTGCCAAAAGATAAGCGATGTGAAATATCTTCTAGGATGATCCCACTATAAAAGCGGATCTAGACTTCGGATTGTACGACTATAGTTTTTTCTTTTTGTTTTAATACAATGAAAATTGAAATCGTGGTTCAAATTTAAAATATTTGATCACAACAGGTCATTACTCTAACTATTCCACCCAACTAACTCTAAAAATTGATTTAAATACATTAAAATATCTTTGTATATTTTTTTTAAAAAACTGCTTAGCCTTCACAACTCTACTAGTTTTGATGTCCAAAATCACTTAATTTCGTTGAATAAATATCTTACAACCGCCCTTGGCTGTGTAAATACACATACATTGAAATAGAAAATTGTCGACAAAAAAAAAAAGAGAAATAGAAAATTTGATTAACGAGAAATGTAATGAAATAGGCATAAAAAAGTACTTGGCGTTGCGTTTTGCATACTCCAGTTATGTAATGAAGATCATTGCTCGACTCTTGGAACAATCTGATGGAAATTTTATGCAGGCATTATAGCTAGGCTAGCATAAACCCTCAAATTTACAATTAAAAACCGTGAGTTTGAGGTTTCACGATCTATTTTTAGTTAGACACTAACAAGTTATAGTATAGTTGTCTTCCAACGCATCACCTACTCATTTGCACCTATTGAGTTTGGATTGGACCTGGTCCAACGATTAACCATTTGGGCTTGGACTTTAGTCACTACAATTAACTATCAAGTTTCTGTGTCATTATATTATGACTATTGAGACAACATTATATATGTCCAAGACATAGGGACAAATCCATGTATTGTTTAGTGGGACTGAAAATACACAATTAATATACGTATATGGATAAACTTTTTTTAGTGAGGGTTAAAATGATTTTTTAGTCCAAAAATACCTTAAAAGTATACACATTTTTAAAAAATGAAATCCCAACTCACTCTTAAGGTCTCCGCGCGTTAGTGGAGGCTGTAGCTCACTCTAGCTTATGAATCCTTGGTTAGACATACAGAGAGTGCTTGCCTTAACAGTTAACATATTCATAATTAATCCAACTCAATTCTATGTGCAAGTGAATTTTAGTATATGCAAGAGTTTTAAATCTTTCAAAGTGGTATCTGATTGATGGCTCGGGCCTCCCGGAAGGAGTTGTTACCTTCGATCTATCATATAAAAGCAGATGATACACATATACATGGTACATTGTCCTATCTAGAACAAAATCATACATAGCAAACCATGCCTACCTCTAAAGTTGAAGCTCGAGGTACACTTAATGCATGAGTAGGCAATCTACAGTTCCTCCTCAAGAAATCATACATAAAATTGATAACTATCTTTTTAAACAAACTAGAACCTTGCTTTGTTTTCACATATGAGTGCCCCAATATGTAAGCTACACCTGTCTCCCTAGCTTCCATCAGTTCTTGTAACTCATCGCGAGCATCGCTGTCTATAGTTGGACTCTCTGGAATGACGAATCTCACCCTTTTCCTGGGCGCGGTTGCTAATGGAGACCGTATTTCTCTAAGCTCTGATGTGCCGGTTGATGCTGCATTGTCCTGATCATCATCACACACCTTGATTCCATGTAAATGTGTTGAAGGGGTTCCAACAACCATCATTTCCTCACTTTTCTTTGGTGGATCTTCTTCTATCCCATTCAGTCCTGCCTTTCCGGACCGTATGAACTCAGCTATACTGCATACAAGTTCATTCTCGAATTCAAGGTCATCCTTGTGAGCATCGCGATAACCATACCTGACAATGCATCTATATATACGATATTCCTTCGGGCCAATATGTCCCACGAGAAATCTTTCTTCGGGTTTAACATGTGGAACTGGGACGGATTTGACACACAGGAAAACTAGAACCTGGTGAAAAGCTGGAAGATTTGTCACGAAGTGGGAAAAGATTGCTGGGATTCCAGATACAAGCTCGGTATGTATGAGACCAATGCCGCGAACTCTTACAATGCCTAGGCTAGGTCCCAGGCTGAGAAGCCAGTCAACAGAGACCTTATTTTCGACATCAAACTCGTACTTTTTGAGTGTTCCATAATGCCAAATGCACATCACCATCATAAAGAAAAATGCAATGGCAATGGGTACCCATGCTCCTTCGAGAAACTTGATTAGAGAAGCCGAAAAAAATAGGGCTTCGATGGTCCCAAAAAAAAGTACGAAGCAGATAGCAAGGAGGACACACTTGTGCCAACACAGCACGATAACTAGAGACATTAAGCAGGTTGTAACCAGCATCACCGTTATCACTGCCAAACCTGATTCAAAATGAACGAACATTGTATTAAAAACTTCAGTAATAATACGACATTTAGGATATATAACGAACAAAATGCCTAAGTTCAACCAAGAAAGACATTTTGGGACGCTGATATTTCCCTTCTTCTGATGTGACAAGTGGAAAAAGGGGATTGGAAATGCAAAAAGCTCAGCAATCATTTAGTCCACCTCAAGTTGGCCTCGATTGGAAGCTCAATTAGCTATCTGAGGATATGTCGAGAGTCTGTAAATCTTTAGTTCAATCACTTTCCAGGAAGAGAAAAAGATAAATGACAAATTAAGGAGAAAAGAATGAAGGTCCTCAACAAGCATATATCTATTGCTATCCATGACAAAATCCAGAAAATACAATCAGATTCCAAACCAATTGATTGCAGAAAGCGAGCTCGCCAGTTAAGCCAGTTCGACTTAACCCTGCCTGATTGCCATTTTCAATTGAAGTATGTGCATAATGCAATTGTAAGAGCCCATAGGCCTCACCAATCCAATTGCCGTCTTGATTTTGATAGATAGACGACTCAATCACATAAAAGGTCAATCTACACTTGCCACACTTATATCCCACCGGACGAGTGGAAAAAGAAGTAAATACACGTCTTGAAGCCCAATCAAAAACGATTCATTTCAATTGGCAAGCAGAATCAAGTGTCACCCCGAATTTAAAATTTGTCATCACAGTGAAAGTGGTTTTTACCTTGAGCAATACCAAAACGATCTAATATGACATGTTGTATATGTTACGTGCTCTAGAACTTTCCGTACCTGAAGCATTACCAATAGTCCTGGTGTCTCTGAAACCAACTGTAACAGCCAAACATAACAGCATCAAGGTCCAGTTGACCTCTGGAATGTAAATCTGGCCATGTACTTTTGATGACGTGTGTACTATTTTCACTGGCGGGAAGCACCCAAGACTAGAGCATTGCTTAATAATAGAGAATGTTCCAGTGATTACGGCTTGGCTTCCCACTACTGCAGCAAGTATAGCAATAACCAGAACTGGCACCCTTATAATTTCTGGCATCAAAGAGTTGCATTCAGTTGCGAGAAGCAGGCTTAATAATCATACGCTTATGGCTTGCAGTAGTAACAACTGAAGATACTTACCAGGTACAGAAACATAAAATCCGATATTCTCGTTATTTTCGAAATCATGATGCTGAGATATATAAGCAGCTTGCCCCATGTAAGCAAGGATCAGAGATGGATAAACTATTGAAGTGAAAGCAATCTGCATATAGAGGTCTATTAGAAAAAGCAGCAGGGTTACAGATACACTGACATCACTTAGGAGAGGTCAGCTTCAGTATTAGCTAATACACTACAAGAAGCAACAACATATCAGGGGTTGGTGGATTCTTGGTGCTTAGTTATAATTATGACAGAAACAATGGAAATTAGGGACACCTAATCTGCCTTCTCTGGAACTAACTGATGGAATGTCATGAAAAATCCAGCTTCTGTAGGCAGTGAAGAAATTATTTTCCTTCGTATTTGTGCAACGATATCAATGCAAAATCGCCATTGTGCGTTGATAACAAATTATGAAGTAGAAATGACAGGCCTTGAATATAGCAGCACTAGGAATAAGCAACAAATGTAGAAAACTATAATCAAATGCGTGCCATAACACTAGATGCAGTTTCCATGTCTAGGATAGCCACTTGCGCAAATCTCAAATAATACATATAGTTAGTTAACAATATTATATACCTTTATTGACAACTCAGAAAAGTGTCCCAGATCGGCAAACATTGCTTCGGAACCTGGAAGTATGAAAATGTGTATAAGGGAATACAAGATATGGAAAGAAAGAACAAACTTCCTGGTGGTATTTTATCTGAGATGTTGACTACCACACCCAAAGAAGAAACAAGAAAATTAAAATATGTATGGACTTACCTGTTATGCACAACAAAGTCCCTCCCAAGGACTTCCAACCCCTTCCTTGGGTTTTCCGCAAGAATTTGTACATGTAATAGGGAGACAAAGCTTGATACACATGAGGGTTCCAGCGGAAAATGTTATATAAGCCGATAGTGCTGATGCACAACAGCCATATTATAACCACCGGCGCAAACAAGAATCCAACCCTGTGGGTTCCATAATGTTGAAGGGCGAACAAAGCTATCAGTATGATACAAGCAGCTGGGACTTCAACATCTGCAAAATTTTTGCATTTTAGGAGGAAGTACTACGTGCCACTTACATGGTAGAAATGATGTGGTACACCAAAAATGTAAATGCAAATACCAGTGAAAGAATATGGTATCAAATGTTTCTTCGAAGCATGAGCATCTAATAATAAATTATGCAAACATTGTTCTGCTAATCCAAGACCATAAAAGATAACCAGTAGAAGCTTTCCATTTCTTTGTTGTTCGCCATGCATTTATTAAGTTTTTCTTCGGGATCATCAGTGCAACAAATTGAGGTTCCCAAAGGGGTGTACATAAATAATAACAGAAATTCTGATAATGCAAAATTTTAATCGGGAAAAGAACATACTGTCATAGAAAAACTTCTGAATAAAGTGTCTATGTTCTTGGGTAAGATTCATCAGATCATGGTCTCACAAGCTACGTATTGGCTTACATCAGTATTTCGTTTTGTATATCAAACTAGATTTAGTCTTCTGTATTTTTTATTTTTCAGAAAGAAGCAAAATTAGGAGAAAGAACAAATAATTTCAGAACTTCTGGATTGGTACTAGCCATTCCGTTCCATCAGTTTCTCTCTATAAAAGCAGATGGTTAAGCCCCGATATCTTAAGAAAAAAATACCAGCTTCTACATCTCAAGCAGAGGAAAAATTTCCAGTATGCTTTCGTTATCCATGACAAAAAATTTTCCCATCTAAAACACTGTCTGGATTTCTCTTTCGTTGTTCTTTTTTTCTTTCAATTTCTCTAATTAGATACTGGAATTCCTTTCCTGTTATTAGGAAGGGAAGCTTCATATCTTCATGTAACGGAACATTAATGATAAAATGAATACGGAAGAGGAAGACAGCCTTCTAAATCAATTCTGAGTTAAAAAGAATAGACTACTGACTGAAGGATGATTAAACGAAACCATGTTAACCGTATATTTCTTCCTATGTGTCAAAGTTTCAGAAACTTCCGAGCTCTAATTTCCATATACGTAGACCTTTGTGTTTGAATTAACCAAGCATAAGTATGCAAGAATATTCGACAACGTTCAGAGATTCGATTTAATGTTAAACAAACTAAACATTAACTTTGTGGCATTCAATTAATCCTATCATAGAAACACCATATATAAACAAAATCTCCAATACTTTCACTTATTGAGCAACGATTTCAGAGGATACCGAAAAGGAACAACATAGAGTACATTATACATGGAACCAGATTAGGAATCTTACATTTGTGATGCTCTTTTTCCGTAGCAAGTTCAACACCCGAAACTGCAGAAAACACTGCACAAAAAGCAACAACAGCGAGCCAATTAAGAAACAAATACGCACAGAGTTCCAAATTGCGCAAGAATCTACAAGAATCAATAACATACCAGAGAGAGCCGGCGTAAGAATACCATCACCAATTACCATACAAGCGCCAATTAAGGCCAATAAAAGCAAAAATCTCTGCAGCACTTTGTATTTCTCCAGGATGGATTTCAGCTTATCCCCGAAACAAGTTTGCGCCTGGCTAGTAACATCATTCTTGTAATTTGATAATTGTTCATCTGCTAATTGACCACTAGGCAATGAACTCACTCTGGCATGTCTGCACAGAAGTGAATACAGTGCAAATGTGCCTCCTTCACCATTATCATCAGCCTTGAGCACTATGAACACATATTTTAAAAGAGGAACCAAGGTCAATGTCCAGAAAACAAAGGATAAAACTCCATAGATTTCTTCATTTGTCTCTGTGTGTTTGATGTCTTCAGCAAAAGTACTCTTGTATACATATAATGGTGATGTGCTCAAATCTCCATAGACAACACCTAAGCTCTGATATGCCAATGACAACACTGTTCTCCAAGACTCTTTCTGCATATCCCAACAAAATTTTTCTAAATTCATCAAAATCACCACACACCATATGAGCAAAATCATATGCTATGCTTCAAGAACAACAAAAACACAACATTAACACCCGAATAGTCAAGTAAGTTCGAACTACAGCTTCAGCAACCATCGTACCAAACAAAAACCCCAACATGAACACAAAAGGGAAAAAAAAAAAAGAGAAACTAAATTCACCTTAACATTATTCTGAGACACCCCAGTTTCCAGATCCATG
This sequence comes from Ehretia macrophylla, assembly GCA_037974665.1. NCBI lineage: Eukaryota > Viridiplantae > Streptophyta > Magnoliopsida > Boraginales > Ehretiaceae > Ehretia > Ehretia macrophylla. The sequence goes on from CM075783.1 coordinate 40,823,118, forward strand.
ATAAGTCCTCTTAGTACGCCAAGAAAGCCATTTTCACAGCAAATTCAACAGCTTCAATATTGACCCTTTTGCATACCACCCTCCTCAGTAAAAAGCTTCCAAGCAAATGAATACTGACACCACACACACACACACACACACACATACACACACGCACACACTAAATTATATACCAACAAAACAATAGTTTAGTTGGAGTGTAGTGCATAAAAAAAATAGCTGTTCAACAAACTATAGACTAAAAGTAAACAAGAAAAACCAAAGAAGAACAAATTAATATTCTTTGTAAAAAATGGTTTGGAAACTTTTGGTATAAGAGCATAAAAAGATTAGCTTATGATAGTGAATGACGATTATAACAAGCTTGCAGATAATAGTATTAGAAAAAGGAAAGAATGTGATATATGTAGTAGTGGTTTTCTTTGTAGATGGTGTGTTTTTTACGTTTGTTTTTCAAATGTTTTTATGATATAATAACAACATTATATGTTTTTTGAACTCCAAACTATTTCGGTGAATTAATACGTTACTCAATCATTTCACTTAACCCGTATACTTTGTTATTGTGAAAGTTTGTGTTTGGAATTTTGTCAGTTGGGAGAGTTAGTTTATTACATGGGGTGATGTCAGTTGTGAGCGTGAGTCCGCTTGGCTGAGAGACCAAAAGGTTTCAACGTGCACCTATATATACCAGAAAACATCCCACTCGCCATTTATGGTCTAATGGCATTAATCTTACTTTAAATATAAATGATTTTGAAATTTATTCTTGTGTGAAATATTTTATGTGATATAAAATATTTTAAATTTATTTTAAATAAATAAATATATATATATCCAATAGATTTGAGAGGTGAAATAGTGATGGGTGAAAATCACTTGCACATATTTTTTCACTAATGATATATATCACTTAAATTGTAACGTTTAAATTTTACATTTTAATTAGTGTTTTATGTTGCGAGTATCACGTGTTATTAAAGGTAGATTTAGAATTTGTGTTCAATAAAAGCTAAAAATATACAATTTAAAACTTATATATGAATAGTTTTTTTAGTAACGGCTAAATTAATTTTTTAGTCAAAAATACTTTTAAAATATATATATTTTTTAAAATAATAGTGAGTGGGGATTGCAGCCGCCACTTATGTGAACATAGCTCTGCCCTTGCATGTCCGTTAAACTTATTTATTTGAGAAAATACATAGAGTAGTATTTGGTACATAGGAGATGAAGATGAGGGATGCCATATTAATAATACGGTATCGACAATCAATAGTGACTAGAAGTTAACAAGATCAATTTTTTTTTTTGGTTTTTGGTTCAAAGGAGTCCTAAGACATTTTACATCATTGAAGATGTTACACATGAGAGTAGATCTCAATCAAAATCTCTCACATTTAAAACGAAAATCGTACCACTAGAACTAATAGCCTTTGGTGATAACATCAGATTAATTGCCAATTTTTATTTAAATGCATTTATTTATTTATTCTTTTGGAATCTTTTCATGGGCCTAGAGAAAGTAATTACAAACTTCTTTTTCATGCTTGTCCAAATTCACACATTAGAAACATAAACCCAAAGAGTCTATTCTGTTGCATGTAATGCGATATAAATCATCGTATTCTCGAAAAAGAAGAAAGATAAAATGGTATTTAGGAATCAAAATTGGCTTTATTGGTTTAATCATCCAACTTTGAGAATTGGGCATAAGGAATCGTGCAACATTATCTTGGATTATATATATGCTTGTAATTATTAAATTATTACTTCATCAAAAAGTTTAAACTGTTCAAAAAGAGTTTTATTATATTTTTATTTTCACACGCTCTCACATTTGTAGTCTAAATTTATTTTTTAATCTTGCACTTAAACAATTTTAATGTCTTAAAATAGGTGATGGCGAGACTTGAGCAAGACCAATTACTGAAGTCTCATTGCCATAAAAATAGACTCATTTTCCCTTTTTACTTGTCCCATATTATAGTCTACTTTCCTTTTTGAAAATATAGTTAATTTATTAATTTTCTTGATATGTCCCTATTTAATGTGCGTATTTATCAACAATTGCACCATTGATCAATTATAATTGGAGTAATTAATATTATGGAGGGGTATATTAGAAAAAAAAAATTTAAAAATTATGTTTTAACTATATTAACTACATTTTCTTAATCTGTGTGAAAATAAAAATAAGCTTATATTTGTGAGAGGGTGTTAGTATTTAAAAGCTTAAGTTAGAGAGATTTTTTTTATTATTATTTTTTACTCCTCACCCCACTTGTCCCTAATCTCATAAAATTTGAGCCTTAGTTTTCTAATAAAAAAAAAATTATTATATTTATTTATTATCTTTCAACAGTATTGTGAGAAAAACAAAAAAAAAGAGTATTTTTTTCTTTGTATTCTTTCTCGCACAAGTCTTTTTAGCTACTTTGGGCGGCCAAGATTCCTACTTGGAGTCTTAGAGCAATGGTACTCCCCAAACCACACAAAAAAATTAAAAAATAATTATTGATTTGGTTCAACAAAGATCTATCGACCATTATTATAATAGTTGTTAGGTTTTAGATTAGTTTAATTAAAATAATAGCAGTAACTTCAAACGTCATGTCTTGTGATAGTTTAGTAAACAATTGTAGATTTGTAGTCTGAGCATATGCCTACATTGGCCCTTCAAGGATTGTGACCTTTTTTTTTTTTCCGGTGAAAAAGGATTGTGACTAGATAATGGTGAAAATAACTAGGAACTCTAATTACCAAATTAGTATATATTTAATCGCACAAAAGTTTGATTAAATCAACAAGGTCTACTCTTTTAAAAAAAAAAAAAAAAACTAAGTGTAGACGAAGTCAAAATCCTATTTTACAATCATTTTAAGAGATGTCACACCTTCTTTGTCTTTGTCCAACCACAAATCTAGCTGAATAATGTCTATTTTTCTTTGATCATAAACCTTTGAGTGCAAGTTTCTTTCCAACTCAATGCTTTATGTTATCATGTATCGCAAGTAAATTGCTCGTGATTGTTCAATTATATTGCTTAATTTCTTTCAATTTCTTTTTATAGGTTTGGCTATTTTAGGCTAGGTTGATGAACTCATCACATTAATAATTAATAATCTTCTTTATTTTATATGTCATTTATAGTTAACATCGGACTTAAATAATTGAAAAGTATCATATTAAAAATAAACATGAATAGTTTCATATCGAACAATCTAGAAACTTGATAGGATCTTGTAATAATTTTCAAACCATTGAATTGAAAGTCCAAACCGCAATTTTAATAGTGTCTTTGGAATTTAAAGCTTAAAGACAAAATAAAATAAAATTGAATTTTAAGTCCCCATTATATATTTGACTCGAAAGCTACTTGTAGTCACTACCATATGTGAAATAAAATACTTGAGGTCCTCGACGAGGCAAGAGCACCCAATTGTTAACCTTTTACTAGTCTCCATCAAATATCTCCAACCAATTAAGATTTTTTTTCTTTCATTTTATTAGTCAGAATAAAGTTAAAATTAAAATTCAATGGTTAGTAGGGATACATCTTATAATCAACTAAGACATTTATATTTCAAATTCAGAGTGTGCACAACTACCGTAATATAACTTCGCCACTAAATATACTTTCGATATAGAAATAAAACTTGAAAACCTATAAAATTTGTCGTAATGGTTTAAACTGATGATCAAATAAAATCAACTAAGTTTTAGAAAAATCAAAAAGTCAATTGAAATCACTGGTTTAGTCAAAGCTTTTAGGTGCCTCTACTATGCGGGAACATGTTGCCCAATAAGGGCAAAATTTCTGGACAAGATTTGTGCTTCCAAGCATGGGTGTCTAATTAGTCTAAAATTTTCACACTATGAACTCAAAACTTTAGACTTATAAACAAGACTGTACTAATAGATTTAATAATTGTTATCATTTTTTTAATATCAACGAAGTCAAAATAGTTATTTTAAATTATTACTTAAAAAAGTTATTTTAAATATTTAAAAATACGTCTGGATCTAAATAATATCTATCCAGTAATATTTGGACTATAATTTTGTATTTAATTGTGAATCTTCTTGGGGTACAACTACTATCAACACATTCGTATAGACTTCATCTTAGCAGCCACTTAATCAATTTAATATTGCCACGTTAATATTAATTATTGAAAAATTACTTGTGCGCATATTCTACAAAAAAGTCAAGCAATATAAGCAACTTGTGCCCTTTAAAAGAATGAAAATAGAAAAGGCAAGTAACACCATCTAATGAACTGAAAATGTAACAATCTACTAGTAGAAATAGAGTGAAAAGGACATATAGAAAAAGGGCAAATTTAGAATTTTTAGATCATTATCACATTTTGTAAATTTAGCATGTCAAATGACTAGTTTAACAAGGGCCATTTTAGAATATTTTAACAACGAAATTATCGGAGTTATGTGAGAATTTAGTTGATTTTGTGATAAAATTAATAGGAACTAAGTGATTTTATAAACTAATAACACCCGTTTGTGGACTTTATAGAAGAGCCTCTTATTTTCAAAATTAGAATCCCATTGCAATTTCCCTTTTTTTTTTGGTGATCAAATTTTTTGCCAACTACCAATAAACAACCTCGAAATGTGAATAAATTTATAAAATTAATAAAAATTACAAACCCTATAACTATATACGTAACTCCCTCCCTGTTTATGTTATCCTTTAACTTTCACTCACTTTGTTTCTAATCCATTAAAAGATGCCATGGGGGGAAAAGTTCTTTATCCATTAAAGAAAAGTAATGAACAATTTTGATGACGAAATAGCTCATAATGCTTGTTGTCTCCTTTTTTTTCTTTTTTTTTTGTAGTCATAAAGTAAATGGAAAACTTTGAGTCAAAGAAGCAAATGAAGAGAACGACTTTGCAACATTTTAGGTTAGCCACTTGGAATTGAACCTAACCAATTGTGCTAAGGTTCATCATGGCTTGCTTTTTCTGATACATTAGTTAATGGCTTTTGTCTAGTCAAATTATAACATTTGAATGTAGCACACTGCATGAATTATTTCACTAAATGAATTTAGGGTTTAAATCCTTGGCTCTACATTATTTTTATTTTTATTTTTTGAAAATTAATTAAGTGGAAATTTAATGCTGATTTACAGTTAAGTGATTAAAACTAAATCAAACCAAACTTTGTCCAACTAGGTGAAGTCGGTTATATGAATTTATCAATACCACTTATTCTTGTCGATAATTCTCTCATCTATTAGCTCCAAATAAACAAATTTATCACACGAAAATATTTTCATTCAACTCATCTTAATTAGGTCTTCCTCTATCTTTCTTAAGGAATACAATATTATTTTCATATATTCACACCTTTTAAAAAGTGTTTCTATAGGTTGTTTTTTAATATGTTCATATCATTTTTAATAATTCTCCCTCATCTTATCTTTAATTAGGGTTACTTTCATTTTTTCTCATACCACCTCATTCTTAAAGTGATCAAAATTCGTTGAGTTAATATAATGAATCAAACTAATTACTCCGTGAAAATTATAAATCCCACAAGGCAACAAGTGTAATATTTTTGGATAACGAGAGAATTTAGTTAGCAGAACTTGACTATCAACCAAAAAAAAACTTGACTATCGAATTATTTAGTAGAGTTTAATCACTAACTAGTAAATTAACTTTCGGGTGCCGTATATTTCACACGTACACTAAGTTACTTAAAAACGAATTTTAAAATAATGAAAAGATCAAATTCATGATTTTAAAAAAATAATTTTACCTTACGACCGCTCATGACGCTGGGACAACACGAAGGTGAATATTTTCTTCTGGTGGCGGCTTCAACATGTAACATAGTGGACACTTCGTCAAAGTTGAGAATGATAAATTAAACGAGAACCACATATAGAGTATATTTAATTGTTTACTTTATATGTGCTCTCACTACTCAACCGAGAAGTTGGCTTGCTTTTCAAAATACATGTGTTTCGCATTTGAAACCACTTATCACTTTCGAAACACAATGTAAAAGATCTAAGAATTTTCTTTTCCTATCTTTTGACAAACGTGCTTTGACAATAATTGTTGACAATAGAACACAACAGCTGAATGGTTTTGAGAAAAAGCTTTCCTTTCAATAGTTAGGTTGTCGCGTTTTATGTTCAGAATTTCAAATTTCACATACCGAGTTATACTTATGATTTTGCAACCCTCATTTGTCATATTTTCTGTGAAATATCACATAAATCTCCCATTCAAACATGTTAAATCTCTCTTTGATTGTGACACAATTCTTTACCAATAATAAGAATGAATGGTTATAGTTTTACTTCTCTTATCTTTTTCAAATATAAAAAGTTTTTCAATGATTTATAATTTGGAGCACAAGAAAATAGATATTAACGCAATGATTTAGACTCTTTCTTTAGGTCTTCAAATATAATCTTAATTTTTTTTATTATTATCATTATTTTTTATTCACGGGAGGCCTAATTAGTCATATAAGACATATTAAAAAAAGTCACGTACGAAAATTAATCTGCAATCTCTCACACTCACAACGAAAAACATACCACTAAACCAAAGGCCTGTTGGTATTTTCTTGATTTGATACATAACAAAACTTTGATTCCATAAAACTCTTTTCTCAAAACCTAACAAGACCATCACAAGACCTTTGAAAAGATATGTACTTCTAGTGCTTGAAGTTAATGCTCATAGTTTCACAACAGCACTATATAGTCATCGAGTACTTTCTCATCATCATGATCATGGCCCTATTTGGAGTGATGAATTTGAAATGAAGGAAGAATGTGTTTTCAAAACTTTAGCAAATACATATAATAGAATCAAGGGAGCATTAATAGCGAACCTACAAGTAATTATTTAAAGGGTTAATACCTATTTTGTTCCTTCATCTTTGATCTAATTAAAAAAATGATCCTTTATTTTTAAAAATAATATATTGTAGTCCTTAATCTTTTAAGTGACGCCGTTAGTATTTTTTAGTAATTTCATTAAAAAAAATTGAAGGAAAATGTACATGCTAATTACGTGCAATTTGGAAAAAAAAAAAAAAAAAACATGCTAATCACGTGCGTTTTTTATCAATTTTTTAACAAAATCACTAAAAAGGACTAACAGTGTCATTCAGACAAAATTTAAGAAACTAAAATGTATCACTTTTAAAGATAAATAAACACTCTGTTAATCAGGTCAAAGATAGAGAATCAAAATATGTATTAGCCCTTATTTAAATGTCTTCATGGCAAATCTATCTCTTCATCATACTTCATATTAAAGTCTAGAATTAATGGTGTGCACATATGGTTTATGTTTTGTTTTTGATTTACTATAGTTTAATGCCAATTCGACAAAGTTGAGGATGTTGTACACTCTGCACTGTAGTATAATTTTCTCTAAATATCTCAACTGGTCGAGCGCGAGTATGCATGCAATGTTTATGACTTTTATCGTTTTATTTTTATTTTGTTTATTTTTATTTAAGGAAAACCTAATTAATCATTTTATACAGGTTAAATATTACACACGAAATTTGATCTCAAAATCTTATTGCCCCAACCCAGCGATCTATTTGATTTGAGAAACAATAGACGTTAAATTATAAATTTGGACAAGACATATATAATTAGGTAAACAGTACAGAAAATGCATGCCTTTAGCTTCTGGCAATTAACTTATTGGTTTTGACATGATATAATTACGTGAACTATACGTTACCTTCATGCAGAAAAGACATCATGTGTGAAATGTAATGATATATATATATATACATATATATATATATATATAACTATATATATAAAATAATCATCTTCCCTACTATATTCTAGGAGAAGAAAACAAGATGTGGGTGTTATTTAGCCAATTGTACATCTCAATAATGTTATTTACTATATATAATGATATTTTGTTGCAGGACCATAATTTCGAGACTGTAAACACCAAGTCTAATATCATATATTTAAGAATAAGTAAAAATTTTATATTTAATCCCTATTATTTATATATTTTTTAATAACATCTTTAATATTCTAAAAGATTCATAGAAGTTTCCAATGTTTGCAAAAATGACTCAAAATGGTTCCTATTGTTCGATACTAGCAAAGTTGGTTCTTATTATTTTTTTAAAAATTCAATTTAGTCCCTGCATGTGACCGATGTTTAGGGACTAATTTAATTTTTTTGAAAAATAATAAGGACTACATTAGCTAGTTTTAAATAATAAAGATCATTTTGAATCACTTTTGTAAACATTATGACTAATATAATTTTTTTGAAACATTAAGGACCAACTTGAAAAAAATTGTAAACAATAGGGACTATTTGCACAATTTACCCTAAGAATAATTATTTTGGGTATAAGCTTCTAAGGGCATGGTTCAACGGTAATTGGGGTGAAATCAGTCCTAGAAAGTCGTGTATTCAACACTCCACTGCTCTGAAATTATGCTCTTAAATAACATGGTGCATGCATTGCACACTGCTGCATCTGGAGATTTACCAACTGGTGGTCGTGCTCTATCGAATAATTCAAAGGTCGGACTCTGGTAGTTAAATTCCCACGTCATCAAAAAAAAAAACTATTTTGGATATAAAGTTCAGAAGTATAAAGTAGTTTAACTGTGTAACCATTCAAACCCACAACACTTATAAATCATTTTTTCGTTATATATATTTTTTACTAATATAAAATATCACAAACACATCGTAAACTATCCTATGTGTATTTGAACTCACTCAAAATAATAACAACCAATCAATCAATATATATATATATATATATATATATATACACAAATTGCATGCAAGTCACACCATTAAATTAAACTGAGCCGCCAGGGCAGGTTGAGCAGTAATGGCAATTAAGGAATGCATATTAGTCCATACGCAGTTAGGTAGAGGAGACCATCAAAGTTCTCCATCGACAGCAAACGACGTACATCATACGAGAAGCTAAAATCTGAGAATAATGTGGTGGCCCTTACACCGCCTCTATTTTCCTTATTCGTCAATTTAATTATCTATTTTATTAATTTTTATTATTTCGTGTACGGTATTATATTTTATTAGTTTGTTATGGAGAAAGTTTTGGAGGGAGAAGAAATAGCTCGTGGGTATGGATCATATAATAGAAATATATACATAGTCAAACATTCTACAGTAATTTGCTTAGAATCTCCAAAATAGATGTCTTATATTTGAACAACAATAACAAGTTAAATATGAATATATAGTTCGTTGTCCCAAAAAAGAAATAATAGACTCAAAGTGTATCGTATACGAGATCTCGTTATGTATAGAGTTTTAGGAAATGATTTGACACATTTTGAGGCCTATGGACCCAAAAAAGAAAAAAAGAAAAAATCATTAAGGAGTCAAGCGTTCATGTAATGTTGTTTGTAAGTTTTAGTTTAATAGAAACAACCCCAAATCTAATTACTTTCAAAACAGTATTGGTGAAAAGAGTTTTATTTATTTATTTATTATTATTATTATTTTATAATGACGAAAAACTCACCTTAAGTAGAACCGTATTTAATCCATCATAAAATTATAAATCCTATAATACAGTGACGTGCTAAAAACATCTACAACATACCACAAGACATTGTTCATTTCAACCGTTTGTCTTCATCAATCTCCACTGGCTTATTGCAGGTTCTGAACAATAACATCATAATAATTTAGAAACAAATCTTGATTTGTTTTCTTCAATAAGGAAAGGATCGACCCCTACCTTACTGGACCGCGAAAATGATATATACTTTGGAATCTACCTAAATAAGTTTTGAGTACTAAATTTGTTTAGACTTTACCTAATTTTGAGCCTCCATTAAAATGATTGCATGTTTATATAAAGGGTAAAATGCAGCAGTAGTCCCCATTGTTTACTCAAAAGTCAATTTAATCCCCATTGTTTCAAAATGCTCAAAAAGGTCCCCAATGTTTGTAAACATGCTCATTGTGGTCCCTACCGTTAAAATTTTGGTTAGTTTTAACAGATGTGAATAGTATTTCAAGGGTAAATTTGAAAAATCACAAAAAACACAAAATTTCACACAAAAATACCAAAAAACACACACTAACACACCCACAAACACACACACTCACAAAAACACCAAAAAACACACATTAACACACCCACAAACACACACACTCACAAAAACACCAAAAAACACACATTAACACACCCATAAACACACACTAACATCAAAAAACATACACTAATACACACTCATAAACACACACTAACACCAAAACACACACTAATACACAAGGAGGGGGGTGGGGCTGTTCGCGCAGCAGGGGGGGGGGGGTGGGTGGCGCTGTTCGCGCAGGGGGGGTGGGGGGGCGCTGTTCGCGCGCTGGGGGGGGGGGGGGGGCGGCGCTGTCGCGCGCAGGGGGGGGTGGGGGGGGCGCTGTCGCGCGCAGGGGGGGTGGGGGGAGGCGCTGTCGCGGCAGGGGGGGGTGGGAGGCGCTGTTGCGCGCGGGGGGGGGGGGGGGGTGGGGGGGGCGCTGTCGCGCGCAGGGGGGGTGGGGGGAGGCGCTGTGCCGCAGGGGAGTGGGTGGTGGGTGGTGGTGGTGCTTGGTGGTGCTTGGTGGTGGTGGGTTGAGGGTTTGGAAGAGGAAGAAGAAGATAGGGATATTTTGGGTATTTTATTTTTAAGTAAGGGTAGTTTAGTTATTTTATAAATTTTCTGTTAAAATTTTAACGGTAGGGACCACAATAAGCATGTTTACAAACATTGGGGACCTTTTTGAACATTTTGAAACAATGGGGATTAAATTGACTTTTGAGTAAACAATGGGGACTACTGCTGCATTTTACCCTTATATAAACATCAAACGATTTGATATTAGTACATAGCACGTGGTGGACTTTCTTGACTTTGACCTTAGCCTTCTTGGTGGTCCAAGTCACTTGATGGAAGCCATTTGTTTTATTCAGAAAAATTCATGTTTATGTTACATCACTTATTTTTCAAACTTCTATATAGAAAATGCATTTATAACGCTTAAAAATTTAAACGCTCGTGAGCAACTTTAGTCTTGGTTAGAGAACCCAAAATTATTTTGTTAGCACATAAAATTTTTCGACCTCATTTAAGTAACATTTTTGTTTACCTATGACACAAGAAAATATCAATAAAATTCCTTTACATTTTATTACTAACTTTTTGTTCATAATGATAGGGATAAGGCATGTCTTGTTAAAAATCTAACCTGTCATATCAATCTACGGAAAAAGTTTGCAAGTATATCACAAGGGAAAAAATTCAAAACAAATATTTGATCGTTTAAGTTATGTGCGTGTATGATGTGTGAAATTCATGTACTTTTAATATGATGATAGTTTACGAGCTTTACCTCAGTAGATAAAAGACCTAATTCAAAATTTCTGATTTGAACACATATGACACATCATGAAACTTTTGGTATACTACAACTATAATACTAGTACTTAGTAAAGAAAATTATTTTTCACAAGAGAAAAATTTACCCAACTTAAAAGTACTCGTGAACTAGAGACTTGACACTTTAGTATGAGGTCGAAAATTTTTCTGACGAAGTTTTCTATCATTAAAAAAAAAAAATGGTCAACTAATCAAATCATAAATACATGACAAACCCCCCACATATACATAATCAATTATGGTTTGAGTTAAGATCGAAACCAAAATCTAAATGGTTGGTTGCTTTTAGCTCCTTATCCATTATATTAATAACATCATATATATAATGTCCCCGATTAGGACATATAATTAAAATTCTATTGCTATTTTGATTCTTGAAAACAATGGCAACCAATGATTCTAATTATTTTGAGAACCTTGCTCGGGGAATAAAGCCAAGTCAAAGATTGTTTGCATCTGCATTACTTTTTTTGGTTTAGACCACCCCAAAAGGACTCGTACAAGTAGTAATATGTAATTTACTTTGCCAATATGAGTAAGAAAGAGAGAGAATTCTTTTAGCGCGGAACCCGGAGACCCTTAATTAAAATAGAATAAAGTGCACAAAACTCATCTATATTTTTGTTAAGGTGTACATGACTTCCATGTACTTTAAAAAGTGTACAGAACTCCCTTGTAATTTTTAAAACACATAACAGTTAGTTCTTCCGTAAAAAAAACTGTTAGTTTTAACTGCAAGTGTATGACACACACTCATTTTGCAACTGAGATTATTTTTTTTTTATCAATTTTACAATAAAATCTATTTATTCATTTACTAAAATACCCTTTTCACAAAAAAATTAAAAAATCAAACAGTCATCTTCTTCCCCAACACCCCCCCCTCCCCCTCCCACCCACCCAGTCAGCCTCCTCCAACGCCCCTCCCCCCCCCAACACCCGTCAGCCACCCCACACCCCACCCAAAACATAAATTTAGAGGCAAATTCGATTGATCCATGGATTTTAATTTTATCATCACTAGGCCTTTGTTCAACTTAATGGGTATTGATCTTATTCATCAGTCAAAGGCTTATATCGTGTTGGCTAGGAAACTTTAGTTTCAAATGAAGTCATGTATATGAATGGATCTTAATCTCAATATACATGCTAGTATGTATTATTATATAGAGGAAATGTTACTCCGCCTCCTTGTATTATGTCAAAGTATCACGCTACCCCTATGTTTGTAAAACTATCAAAAACTCCCTTATACTTTTTGAAACCCGACACACGGAGTTATAAACGGAGGGGGAGGTGTGTCGGGTTTTAGAAAGTACAGGAAAATTTTTGATAGTTTTATAAACATAGGGGTAGCGTGATACTTTTACATAACACAAGGGGGCAGAGTGATATTTCCTCTATTATATATGTGTGTGTGTGTGTATGTGTTTTTCAGTGTGCTATGTGTGTGTGTATGTATATGTATATATCATTTTTTTTTGGTAATGTGTATTAAATATATATATTTATATATATATATATATATATATATAGATAAATAAGTAAAAAGGAAAAGGAAAAAAGAGAGAAAAGAAAAAAAATATAGTTATTTATGTCTTTTATCATTTTTCGTCAACTTTTGTAGACGAAAAAGTAGAGAGGAAGTAACCGTGCTGCATTTAAAAAAACAGAGGGGGGTCCTATGCACTTTAATAAAAATATAAGGGGGTCTTGTGTACTTTACCCATTAAAATATAATATATTTGATGAATTTTTTTATTTTGACAAAAAATAATAATTTGAGGAATACCCTCAAGCAAACGTAGCTCCACCAGTAAAAATGGTAATATTCAACAAAGCTAGCGACTGCTATAATAAACCGGTCGTAATACAATTAACATATAAAATTTGTCAAATTTCTCCACTCTCTATTTATAGTATATACCTCTTTTCCTTATTGTGATACTCTATCTATTTTTTTTTTCTTTGGTAAGATGCTCTATCTACACAATTGGATATATTTCACTTGATGTAGCATAATTTTACATCATCAAATTATGTTAGTTGAGAACATCAAGTTTAAATTTATATCATTTCATCACAAATATTTTTGACATTTAACTAATTTGGAACATGCACTAAGGCGTGAAGTTGTATCACTAAATTTATAACTTGGAGGTAGATCCAATATGATTTTGTTTTATGGTGATCACTTTCTCATTATATATATATATAAATCTCACAATTAGTCCCTATTATATTTTAGACAATTAGTCCCTGTTATTTCATAAATCACGCGATTAGTCTCTATTATTTGTAAAAGTCTCACTATTAGTTCATATTATTTCAGAAGTCACGTAGTTAGTCCACATTATTTGTGAAAGTTTTACTATTAATCTATATTGTTTGCAAATGTCTCACTATTAGTTCCTATTATTTGTAAAAATTTTACCACTAATAGTGAAACATTTACAAATATTAAGGACTAATATAGAGACTTTTACAAGTAATAGTGACTAAATTAGTGACTTTTGAAACAATAGAGACTACTAGTGAGACTTTTGCAAATAATAAGGACTAACCGCGTGACTTCTAAAATAATTGAGATTATTTATCTAAAATTTGTAAATAATAAAAACTATTTATCCAATTTGCCCACAAATGAATATGTGGGTTAAGAAGAATCCCGAATCAATGAGCCATGACAAAATTCTCGAGTTTTTGTTACGTCAATGAGAATATGATAAAAAAAAGGGGGGGGGGGGGGGGGGGGGGGGTGGTGGTGGTCCTTGTTTGGAATAATGACAAACGATTTATTACTCCTTCAGATTCAAAGGCTAATTTTGTGGTCGTAATAGAGGCGAAAAATTGTGCTTGGAACTCGATTTTTTTTTTAAAAAAAAATTAAGAAAAACTTAAGACGTACAATACATATTAATGAATATCACTATAAGAATTGATCTCTCAATTTTTTACACTCACAACGAGGAGTATACCATTAAACTAAATTTTTTGTTGATAAATCGAAACCTTTAACTATAGAAAAATGTTAAATACCATCTTATTTTTATCTCTCAAATACAACTTCTTATGTATATTCTTAGTTGGTATACTAAAAAAAGAAAGAAAAATTAATTTTTTTTTATTTTAGCATACTAACTAAGCATCTATGTATAAGGTATTATTTAAATGATAAAAATATAATAATATATAATAATGCTCTTAACTATCGCTATCTAATTATTTCATTCACTTTTTGGACGCGTGTTCACCATACCACACGATAAAAGAGTTGCATTACTTGACCTCGGCTTTAGAGACTCTGTAATAGTTTTAGGCCAACCCATGTTTTGGGATAGATGGATGGGCCTTTCTTTAGGCTTTTGTGTCTGGGCTTGAAATTTTTATGTAGTTTTTGTCTATTGGGTTCTATGTTACTTTGAGCCTCTTATTTGTAATTTTTGAGTTTATGTAATCCTTTATGTTGGGCTGGAGATAGCCCAACAAATTCTAAACTCTTCCTCCTTCTAGGCCTAGTTCTCCTATATTGTTGGGCCTTATTATATAATCATATTTCACGAAAAAATAAAACAATATCACGTCAGCACTGCGTCACGTGGGTAATTGCAATAAGAAAAAGTTCTAAATTAGGGTTTTAGAATTCTTCGATTTCACCTTTTCTCAAGCCTATAATTCGCAAATTTCTCTTCGTAAGCACTCAATTTCCTCACTTTCTACACATATATACTTATATATATATGTATATACATGTGTATGTATATATAGAAACCCTAATTTTGAAATTTTTGAGGTTTTTGGAATAGGTAAGGAGAATGGCGAGAGTGTATGTGGGAAATTTGGATCCGAGAGTGACGGAGAGGGACCTCGAGGATGAATTTCGAATTTACGGTGTCCTTCGAAGGTAATTTTTTTATATTTTTTTTAAATTTACTTTCACGTTCTTTTGATATTTAAAATTGTTTAATTTTCATCTGTTTATTTATTTAAGTTTTCAAAATTGTTGCAACAGTTTAATTTTTCATTCATTTTTCTATAAAATTGTGCAATTAAAACTTGTTGAAAAGTATGATTTTTTCATTGTTTTCTCTAGAATTGTATATTTTTTATTCATTTATTTGTTGCAAGAATATGGTTTTTAATCCCTTTTTCTCTAAAATTGTGTACTGTTCATTCATATATTTGTTTATTCTTTAAAATTTGTTGCAAAATTATCATTATTTTTTCATAATCCGATGAAATTAGCAGCTGTTTATCACTCTAAATTTCTCTTTTAGATTTGCATTTGAACGAGTGGCAAGTGTAATTTGATATGAGAAAAATGTGGAATTTTTCATGTTTGCAGTTGTAATTCGATACGAAATCTTAGGGATCTTGTTCTGTAATGTAATTGTAAAGAAAACTAGGGAAATTTCGTTGCTAGAGTAGATTAATAGAAAGGGAATTCTGATGCTCTCATCCGAAGGCAAAATTTTGACCTAGGGTAGGTTAGAAGGAGGGGAATTCTGATGCTATCATGGGGTCGAAAGTAAAACTTTTGATTCTTGGATAGGTTAAAAGAAAGGATATCTGATGCTATCGTGGGGTCGGAAGTTGATTTAGTTAGTTAGTTTGCGATTAATACATGGGTTTGCAGCAACATATAGGAGTGTAATGTGAAAAATGACTAATTTTCTATGTGGAAGCCTGTGTGACAAGACATAATTGATTGTCCTCGGATTTTTGTTGCACACCCTTGGTGCTTTTTAATACAATTTTTTTTTCATTTCTCAAAAAAAAAATGATGAGAAAATTTAGGGCTCCTTTTCTTTAGCATATATTTTTTTTTCTTTTAAAGAAAGGGAAATTTTGATGCTAGGATAGGTTAAAAGAAAATGATTTCTTAGGCTATGGTGGGGGTCGAAAGTTCGTTTACTTATTTGGGATCAATCGATGCATTTGCAGCTACGTATACGATCTAATGTGAAAAAGTGGTTAATGTTTTATGTGGAACCATGTGTGATGGGATATAAATGAATCCTCTTATCAAATTGTTCTTGGGAGTTTGTATTAAGTGAGGATGTGTATGACATAAATGCATTAAAAACAATTATAATGTAATTAGAATTTGGTGCTCTTAAAGGGCTTATACCTTTTTGCAGTAGTTGCATTTTGTGTTTACTAGATTTGGAATTCTTTTTGCTTTTGCGCTTACGGTGTATGTGTCATCTTTCAATGATATTAATGCAGTGTGTGGGTTGCTAGAAGGCCACCTGGTTATGCATTTCTCGAGTTTGATGACCGCAGGGATGCCCTGGATGCGATTCGTGCATTAGATGGTAAATATGGAGTGAATTATTTTTGGAAAACTAATATGAAGTGAATTCTTTGTCAGCTTGGGGAAATGATTTCTTCCACTTTCCTCTTTGGTTTAGTTAACGCAAGTCTATATTCTCAAATCTCATGTATACATCAATTGTGTATGCTAGAATCAGAAAAAAAAAAAATATATATATATATATATATAAAGATACCAAGCGCATTCCTTTCTCCAGACTAATTTTGTGGAACCAACTGATATTAAATTTACAAGCTACATATGACCATCGTGAGATGATGCTAGTAAGAGGTGAATTAACAGGAGTAGAACTAAGAACAACATGTCCATTGAAAGTTTGCAATGACGAATAAAGCCTGAAAGAAGAACTTCAGAAAGAATACATACATCAAGGACATGTTGTTCTTAGTTCTACTCCTGTTAATTCACCTCTTACTAGCATCATCTCACGATGGTCATATGTAGCTTGTAAATTTAATATCAGTTGGTTCCACAAAATTAGTCTGGAGAAAGGAATGCGCTTGGTATCTGATATCTTGTTTATTAATGAGAGTTCGCAAGTGATATTATGTTTGGCAAGACCTTTGGGATTTTTATTTAGACAAAAACATGGTTTACCAGGTAAGAATGGCTGGCGTGTAGAGCTCTCACATAACTCTAAGGGTGGTGGTGGAGGCCGTGGTGGGCGTAGCCGCGGAGAGGATTCGAAGTGTTATGAGTGTGGTGAACCTGGCCATTTTGCTCGAGAGTGTCGCTTGCGTGTAGGTCCTCGAGGTTTAGGAAGCGGCCAACGACGAAGTCCTAGTCCTAGACGTCGTAGGAGTCCAAGTTATGGGCGGAGGTATGTTCTCCCTCTACCCTCTCTTATTCACTTCTTTCCTTCCTTTCCTGCTCTGCAATTTGCATTCTGCATTATTTATGCATTCTCAAATAGGACATCTGATGACGTGATTTAGTATACATGTCTGTATTTCCCTAATATCTGAATTTTGGATATGATGTTATCCTTGGAGAACAACAATTTGAAATCATAGTTCAGCATGTATTGCATAATTGCACTTGACAGAGGTGTGCATAATAATGATATCTGCAAGTTTGAGAATGTTGAATTATGTGATGTGCACGTGGTAGACTGCAAAGAAAAGCACATTTAGCAATACATGTCTGTATTTCCCTAATATCTGAATTTCGGATATGATGTTATCCTTGGAGAACAAAACAATTTGAAATCATAGTTCAGCATGTATTGCATAATTGCACTTGATAGAGGTGTGCATAATAATGACCTCAGCAAGTTTGAGAATGTTGAATTATGTGATGTGCATGTGGTAGACTGCAAAGAAAAGCACATTTAACAATACTTCTCATAATTCTCTGTTTTGAGGTCAGCAGTGGTCAGTAAGACAGTAGCTTAATTTGGCCCACATGCATGTATTGCACTCGGCTATCCAATAAGTAATCAGATCTGATAGTTTAGCCATGACGAGTCGCTACTCCTGGATATACTTTACAAGAAATGCCTTCATAGAATTTTATGATTGACATTAAAATGAGAAAGTTGTATATTTTCTTGGTTAATACACTTGCAGTCTCAATTATCCATCTTGGTTCTGCTTTAAGTATCCGCAATGTAAAGCATCATTTCCTACTCTTCAGTAACTCCAATTAAACTTCAGCTCAAGTTCTATTATCTGACATCTTTTTCAGACATGGAGTGAACAAGTGTTGATAAAGTGAAATAAGTAGATGTTTCCGGGTGCATCATTGTTTTTGATAGCTTTGCAGCTACACATAGATAGTACTATAATGTTGCATCTATGTTTTTATTTTTCTTTTTTCTTTTTGAATTCTTTTTTGGATAACTATACTAGAACTTCTATTTCTTTTCATATCACATGTATCTTAAATCAGGAGTTACAGTCCTCGTGGGAGAAGGTCTCCACCTCGGCGCCGCAGCATTTCTCCTCGTCGTGTTTACAGCAGATCACCCCCCTATCGTCGTGGTCGTGATTCTGCTTATGCTCTCAGGTATATATAAATTAGCACTCAATTTGCTGTCACATGAACGTGTTAGTTGCTTTCCTTCTGGCCATGTACACACCTGTTACAATTATCACACAGGCAGCATATCAGCTCGTTGTGGGCATGGTAGCTACAACGGGTCACCAGTTTGTTGGCGTGGTCTTTGTGATTCACCTTATGCAAACGGGTACAAGAAGGCTCCATTGGCACATTTCTAGAGGGCGACCTCTGAGGGCTATCACTATACATAGTGCTTACATTGTTGATGATTTTGTTTTCATATTGGCTTCTATGTAGTGGAAGTTTTCCCTTAACTCTCTCTCCGCATGTTTCATATAAAGTAAGGGGAAAGTTAATCCATGTTACTTCTTTTTGAAGGGGGATAGGAGTGGGTTGGGAACTATCTCTGTCATTTACATAAGCATAAAACTATTTTGACACGCTATTTTACGTATGCAAGCTGATGAAATTTTTATTGTTTTCCAGAGATTAAGGATGGAGCTGGAGCTAATGATGAACACAGAAGGATGATATTTTTGTGACGCTGTAGTCTATTAGGTTTGATGAACAAACAAGAGTATATCTGTTTTAGGTATTATCATGACAATTGGGTGTGTTTTGAACCTGGACCTTGGATGACTTCTGCACTATGTAGTCATCGAAAAGGACGCTAGGCACTCCATTGTGGCGTCAGCTTGCTCTGTTCGGCCTACTGAAACATGGAGGTCTCTTTCATACTTTGAATTGACAGCATATTCTATTAATATGATCCTACCTGCCTTTAGCATATGATATAATTTAAGTTGCTCTCTCTCTAAAAAAAGTTTTGTATCTTTTTGTTTTTGAGGTGTGATTATGGGCTAAAGACTACATGGTTTCGCCACTTACTGCTCCTTACTTCATCTGGTTATCACCCTATCTGCTACTCTGCATCTTATCATCTACTTCTCGTTGCTCCCTGTGCTTCTTAAGAGTTCAAATAGACAACCGATACTGCAAATGCTCGACCTTAATTGCATACGGCCATTCTCTGCAACAGTACGTCTTAGGACCTTCTCTCAATCTCTGCAACAGTGCTTCCCTAGGACCTTCTCTGCCTGGTGGTGGAAGAAGATTGTAGCAGTTTACTGCCCTTCGTTCACCATGTTCAAGCTATTGTTTCCCTTAAGACGCGAGGTTTAGTGGCATTCTTCTCAGTTAATTGCCAACAGCTAGACACATATACTTGACTGCTTGGTCTTCATCAGTTGCTGTAGTAGGATGGTGGGTTGACATGCCAGTTTTCATTCTTGAACTATCGCTCTGCCATACGTTAGCCGAGTCTGTGACCTCTTCGGAGGTGAGCAGGAGCCTGCCCTTTCCACATCGTTTCATCTCTTATTTTGCTGATTGTTTAGGGAGAACCTCATTTTGGATGTTGTTATGGGGCTTGTTTTGACTTGCAGCAGATTTCCTTTTAGATCTTAGAGATATGTTTGATTTCAAGTATGGCTCTAGTACTTCTTTCTTTTTTTCTGGAAAGCCCGTATTTGGGCTTTGTCCGACTAATTCCGCAGGGAATACGGTTCTAGTACTTATACATGTTGACCTCTGACTAGACCCGATCCATTACTAATTAGATCTCTATTTCTAATTCAATCCTTTGTGATGTGTATCTTGTTTAAATTTTGAATGCTAGTTGTTAAACAACTATTGAAAATTTGCAACTTTTCTTTTGAAAATATGGTACTTGAAATTTTATTGTCTTTCCTGCCAATTCCTGGTGACCAAAGTTGACGCTTTTTTTTTTCTTTTTTTCTTTTAAAAAAAAGATTATAATGGAGATCAAAAGTCGTAGTTTGAATTCAAAACTTTTAATTATAAGTTATTATTCAATTATTTCACTCAACTCTTGGTGTAAATTGATGCATTCATTCAATCTATTCTTGATCCAAATGTTTACCTGGTTGAATGAAAGTTTGCTCATTTTATTTTTTGATAATGGGAGATAACCTTTGGTAGTTTTTCGAACACACACCAAGACACATGACCTCGGAGAATTTTGAGACGTGTGACTCCATCGTGCCCCGGTCCGAAAGAGAATAGGTTTTACCTCATTCAGATTTGCAATATTAGTAAGCCTATTATTCATGCTCTAAATACTTCGCTATTAGTTTGTTCACTAACATTTATTTCAACTGCATAATATGCTATAGAGAAATTTGAATTTAACCAAAATTCCGATAAAATGGATATCTGCCAAAAACCAGGAGCCACATTGCTCTAATGAATTTTTCATGATATCATAATATTATAAGTAGAATTGAATGATTATAAAAATATTATTCATAATATTATAACGTTATAAACGAATTCATCCACATTGCTCTCTAAAGTTCACTTCTTGTATTTCAAGACTTTGGCGCAGCCGAACTTGCAGCATGCACAAATCCGATGAGTAAATTGCATTTATGAACTGCATTAAAACATGTTTCCCAATTCCTAATGCTGCTTGATCCCATCAACTAAATGATAATAAAATGATAATGCAATTATAACTAAATAATTTTTAAATCATATAATCACAATTGTATTATCTCATCACCAATGCTGATTTTATTCTATTTGCATCATTCCATCATTATCGATTTTTTTTTTTTGAATGACATGAGAATCCAACTGATGGAACCCAACCAACGAAACTCAACCACCAACTGACAAACCCTCAGGTGTAACAATACGTCCCTACACATACACTAAGTCAATCAAGGACGAAACTCCAAAACAATGAGAAATGTCAAACCCGTAACCTTACAATAGCGATTTCACCCCCACTACGAACCATGCCCCTAGGGGCACGTCATCATTGACTTTATCATAACTACATCATTTTTCCACCATTGATTAATCTTGTAACAGTATAACATAATGAAGAAACTCAAATCCGTTTTATATGTAGAAAATTGAAATATAGTTTCCAAAAAATGGATCATATAAAACGGTACTCGGCAAATGAAGGTTGCAAATAAAGATGCCGCACTACTACTACAACATCAAGAACCAATGACTGAAAAAGTGAAAATTCATCTCTAAAAAGATTTGAATTCATACAACTCTTCTCATTGAATAGATAAATAGCCTAGTTGGATCCTCCACTTGACCCTCATTTATTCTATGGACTGTTCCATAGAGGTTGAGATACAACAGTAATGAACTGCTCCTTCGAATACTCCAAAAAAACATACGATCATTTCGCGGTCGAGTCTATTACCTTTTTGGCAAAAGAAGGCAAACAGAAAGCTGCAGAATGTAGCTGCATTGACAGAGGAAGCAATATGTAATGAATAACAGGTAAAACATGTCGAAGGATTTGAAAAGAGGCGCAAGGAGAGTGGAATGCTACCTCTGAGTTGTAGAACTTCAAGGGTCTTGATTTGGTTTGACTATCATCGGCATCTATTGGGTTTACTGGATGCTTGAAGTCAACAGGAGGACCCTCGGTAGAGCAAAGCATGAAGCCGATAACCCCACTAAAATAACAAGATTTGCAAATCATATGTCGTAAACTTCATTATAAGGCACGCAAAAGATTTGAGGT
Source organism: Ehretia macrophylla (assembly GCA_037974665.1). Taxonomy (NCBI): domain Eukaryota; kingdom Viridiplantae; phylum Streptophyta; class Magnoliopsida; order Boraginales; family Ehretiaceae; genus Ehretia; species Ehretia macrophylla. The sequence goes on from CM075783.1 coordinate 40,845,484, forward strand.
ACCAGGATCTTATCATGTAGGGAGTATCAATATAGCACGTAGACTAGGAGAGTGCGTAGCTCCTGGGGAAAAGGAGGGGATGGGAGATGGGATATCTATTGTGGCCTATCCACGATGATTTATACCGGAAGAGAAGGATAAAAGGGAATACCTAGGGTATGTAGGAACTGTAGTCCAGGCATAGTTGACAGAGCCCTTAAAAATCTGGCGGCAGTTTGCAACAATATCTTCTATAATGTGCATGTGAAGCCAAATGCTTTCAGCTTGTGTGCACACAACTCCTCCCGGACGAAGAGCTTTTGCTACTGATGCGAAGAAGGGCTTCTCGAACAACTCTTGTGCTGGACCTATATTATACACACACACAATGTTAAAGGCATGAAACTTTACTGTGCTGATTATATCGGTTATAGAGTTGGTCATACCGATTGGGTCGGAGGAATCTACTATAACTGCGTCATAAGTTCCCTCAGGCACATTCTTCAAAAATGCAACTCCTACATAGTCAAGTGAAATCTCATTAAGATGTGAACTTAAGCAACAAAACTGAAGGCAATGCACTGGTTAAAGAAGCATAGAGGCAAGACATGATATTTGTGACCGTACCATCACCAATGAGGAGGTTTACACGTGGATCCTCATATCCAACGGCTACGTCAGGAAAAAATTGTTTCGAAACCTAAAAGGGAAGATGATTATATCATTGCAACTTCTCAGCCAAGGAAAATATCTAGCCTACCATAACTTACAGCAATAAAAATACTCAATCAAAGCCGTTTCAATATTATGCACAAGGAGATGGGAATGAGATTATTATCTAGAACTACTAGATAAATCAAAAAAGCAAGCAAGAGACCCCAAATATCATAAAAAATTATATATATATATATATATATATATATATATAAAACAAAGAAAAAGATGTCAGGATGACTCACATCAATCACCATTTTATCGATTTCACATATATCTATCTGCTCAACAGAAGAATAACGAGCCACTTCACGCAAGACACCACCATCTCCTCCTCCAATAACCAAAACCTGGAGAAAAGAAGAAGTAGGTTGAAGCATCAAACCACATAAATTTTGGGAAAAGAATGACAGATATTTTGCAATATTTTCTCTCACTATGTCCACTTCACTTCTCTTTTTTTGTCAGATTTTGCACATAAAAGACTAAGACTATTACATACGAGAGAATAAGAAAACCAAAAGAATCATAGATCCAATATTTGGTTGTACATGTGTGATAAACATTCAAAGATCTCTGATGAATTCCACTGTTAATGTGCCACAAGACTTGAATTCGCATAAATGGAAGTCGAGAAATTGTTTAGGATGTGAAATTATGAAAACAGAAAAACGCATGCTCTGAAATTTTATTTGATACAAAATGAATGGTGCCAAACCTTCTTTGGGTTAGAAATTGAGCAGAGTGGGAGATGAGTAATCATCTCTTGATAAGCACATTCGTCTCTCTCCGTCAGTTGGATTACACCATCCAAGACGAGCACTTTGCCATATGTTGATGACTGCAGCAAGAATCAACCAAGAATTAGACCTATCTATAGTGTGACATAGGCAACATAAGAAAGATGGACTCTTTTCGTGTTTGTTAAACTTTCAGGAGCAGCTAATACCTGAAAGACCATGACATCCTGATAATCGGACTTCCCTTGAAATAATATCTTTTGTACCTTCAATGAGTGTGCTTCTCCTGCACAAATTTTGGCCGTGTAAATTGTTTAGAAGCTAGTTTGAATGAGATGAATAATGCAATTACAATAAATTGAAAAAGACTCGTCTTCGCACATCTAAAGTCCTATAATTATACAATTATCCATCAGAAACAAACCATAAAAGAAAACACAAAAAAAAAAATGCAATAAAATAACTAAAAACAGAGATTTTGCAAACATTGCCACTTTTGATTATGACTGCACCATGCTCCATCTAACTACTCTCAAAGAACCAACAAATAACAACGTATCAGAATACTCACACATACATAAAAACAGTCATCAAGTTAAACAAAATCCATGATCCAAATCAACAGAGTTACACACATTGATACACATACGTATACCAACGCATACAAAATTCCATATCTATATATAAGTCACACACATATAAACAGAGATTATACATACAAGACACCAATACACAATTTCAATTATCAGCATAGGAAAACATTTATACTTATATATAGAGAGAATCATCAATCTAAACAAAATCCCACCATTAAAATCAATCACCCAGTAACCAATATAGCTTGAAAAACACTCTTATTTACATACACACATATGTATTATACACGGAAAAGAGAGAAAATACGGTATTTTTACTGACCAGGGCACCAAATTAGGCCAATCTCAGCATAGAAACGCACTTGCACATGAAAAACCATCAATTTAAACAAAAAAACCACAATTAAAATCAATCACCTAGTAACCACTTTAACTCAAAGAGACCATCTTTGTTATACACATATATCTGGAAAAGATTGCATTTTTACTGATAGGCCACATCATTGTAATCTCAGCATAGGGAACATCAATTTAAACAAACATGCATGATTAAAATCAATCATCCACTACCCCATATAGCTCAAAAAAACAATCTTTTTGTCTCTCTCTAATCTCTCTCTCATACACACATATATTGATATATACATGTGATATGCAGAAAAAGAGAAAAAAGATGGTAGTTTTACTGAACAGGTCACTTTACACTAATCTCAGCATAGGGAAAGAATTCACATATATACATTAAAACCTATCAATTTAAACAAACACCCATGATTAATATCAATCACCCAGTAACCAATATAGCTCAAAAACAAATCTTTATTACACACATACACACAAAATATAATATATATATATATATATATATATATATATATATATATATATATATATATATAACATATCTATGCTACGTAGAGATACACACATATTGTGACATTCAGAAACTTCAATTTAAACAAAAATCCATGATTAAATTCAATCACCCAGTGACCAATAAAGCTCAAAAAAAGTCTTTTCTACATACAGATACACACACACACACACACACACACATAAACACATGTATATATGGCATATAAATAAAAGAGAGAAAATGGTATATTTACTGACCAGGCCACATTGGGCTAATCTCAGAGAACCATCCTGGTATAATAGAAGAGATACCAGCTGCAGCTTCTTTACTATTACTATTATTGCTGTTATTCTTATCTTCTGCCATTATCAACAAGAAGACACCTCTTCAAATTTCTCTTTGCTCTCTTTCAATGGCACTTGAAGAACAGTGACCACAGAAAGCAAATCTTGCTTGCTTTCACTCACTCAGTCACACCCTTTTGGTTTTTGTTCATGTATCTCTCTATGTCTTTATTTATATTATAAATGTTGTGTGTGTGTGTGTGTGAATATGAGAATCTGCTTAGGATAGACGCGTTTGGTGGGTGGCTGCAGCCTGGCTTTTTTTTCCTTCTGGGGGTGACCTAATACTAGTAAGAGCCCTACTAGTAATATACCACTCGAATAAAATTATGTTGTGATTGGTTAAAAGGAAAAAGGTGTGGTCGGTGAAAAAGGTATAGTTGGTTGAAATTGCGCATACGCTGTTGGGAGTTTGATATTCGTTATTATTTTGGAGTTTTATTTTTGATTGATCTGATGTATTTATAGATGTTATATTTAGAGGTTTATTAGTTAATGATTGAGATCTGTCGAATAATTTGATAATTAAACTCGCAGAGTTTCCGCGATATCCAAAAAAAAAAAAGTGTGGGGTATTTTAATTTGGTACAAATACTCCCGAGTATGATTATCTCTTTATCACAAGTATCTAATTTTAAGCATAAGTTTTGAATCACATAGTGGAATGACCATATAATAATTTATCATAATCAGATATTTTAACTTGAACTTTAATTTTGACTTCCATTGTATCAAAGAATGAAAAGAAAAAGGGTATATATTTTTTTTTCTATGACATAAAATTTACACAGAAAGAATCATATTCTCTTTTTGGATAAGTAAATAGGAAGAATCACATTCGTTTAACTCAAAATTATAGGTCTCTAGTCCAACATTGCACTTCAATACATGGTCCAAATCAGTTAATTACTAGACAATTTGAGTAGATATTTATTTATAGCGAATTCAATAAAAAGAAAGTCATATCTAAGCTAAGTGTTTGATTTCAAGTAAGGTAAAAGTTAAAGAATTGTTAAGAAATGATGTATATTTATTTGTTTTGGGGTAAATTTTTAATTGTTGTTTTGGAAGGGGATGGGTAGGTATTAAAATTACAATATCATGACTTTATCTTATATGATCTTATTAAACTTTACATTACGAGTGTAAACTTTAAGAGTAAGTTCAAAATTAGAAATTTGCTAGTGATGCTTGAGCATGACCGTTCTTTCTTACGAATGTGTGATTTTAGGAGTAAATTTGAAATTAAAATACTTACTAAGAAGTAAATATATTTGTTTGATCTTGCACATTTGGCAATGAGCATGGGTGTCTCCTCACTAGGAGCATTTGATTTTGAGCATAATTATGATCCAAAAAAAAAATATTTTAAGCATAATTTTTTGGGTCAATTGTTAAGCATGAACTTAAAAATAAGAAGTTGCTAAGACAAAGTATATATTTGTCCTTGGTCTGCAAATTCAATTACACTTGATTGTGACCGTTTTTTTTATAATTAGCGTTTGATTTTTTTTTTTTTAAACACAAAGTTAAAGACTCACTAATCGACCAAATATGATTCTTGACAAAAAAATATATATATATATATAATTCACATTCACTTGACGGTGATCATTTATTTGTCACAAGTGTTTAATTTTAAGCAAGAATTTGAACCTAAAAACTCGTTAAATAACCTTCTAACGGGTTGGATTTAAACCAACACTTTTTTTGCTTCGACAATAGATCAAAATAGACTATACATTTTTATCTAATTTTTTTCTATTAAAAGGGCGTAAAAGACGATAAAGACTCGCTAAATAACTAATCATACATATTTGGTTGAACACTATTATTATTGTTTTGTTTTTTTGGAAAGGGAAGAGGAGAAGATAGATAAGAGTGAGGGGACACGACCTTATGTTGAATGGTCCTATCAAACACTTTTTGTGCTTTTGTAGTTCCATAAGAACACGTATTTGCTCAATTGCCCCAACTATAATTGTCTTTTTTTTTTTTTTTGTAATTAATCCTAACTTTTGATTTTTCAAAGATGTTGTTAGGCAAGTCAAATTTGCATCTCACACGACTCTAAAAAAGGTCATAGGAAAATCTATCTTTAATTTTAGTGTTAAAATATTCACAATTTGTTTGACCATTCTAGTTCTTAATTCACTTTGAGTTGTTGACACCAAAGCTTGATTTTTTTCTATAATTATTTTATTTATTTATTTATCTAAATTATTTTTCACACTAGACCAGTTAAAGCAGAGAGGAATTAGACAAAATTTGAAGTAATCGCAACTTGAGACCCTCGAAGTCTTCTCCCATAATCTTAAGAAAAAAGACTCAGTAGATAGAAGCACATTTTCATTAACCTTTCTCAATTTTCCTACAATAATTACCAAATTTTACTCCACTATATTTTCTATTTTTATTTTTCAAGTTTACTAGCTCTAAAGAGCTTAGGAGTTCTTTTAAAAGCCATATAAGCTCTATATATCACTTTTTTTTTTTTTAATTTTCTCATCGTATTACACATAACACCCTATCAAATATATTTTGCTCTTTTATAATGTGTCAGTAATAATGTTCCTGCTATATTACTTTAGTACATAATAAACAAGTTCAATTCATTTGGAGGAAGTATAATTTTTATAATGTGTCGAAGGTTTCAGGATCAATTTTATTAGTGTATAATATTATTTGAAAGTGATATAAAATTAATTTTATTCCTTTTTTAATTTTTTTCAAAAACTTATATTATACTTCCTCCAAATAAATTCGTACATCTTAAAGTCTACTATATCGTACTTCTCAAAATTTGACACTTTTAACCTAAAATAGATGGACTTTATAAAAGAAGATATCGGCCGTTATGAAAAACAAGAAAAGAATGCATGCATGTATGGTCTCATTGCTGACTCTCTAGAGTTTGAAGGGTCATTATGATAATTGATATCATTAATCTCAACACTGTTTCTTCATGTACTATGTTTCACGTGGGGGCACCAACACGGTCCAATCACCACTTTGTTTCTTTTTTTTAATTTTTTTTTTTAAATAACGTAAAATTTTAAATAATGTAATTTAATTATTGAATTATTCAACAATATTCTATTATTAATTAATAAATATCTAAATACAATAATGCGCTCTTACATATACATCAAATCAATTAAAAATAAAATTTCAAAACAATAAAAATTATTAAACTCACAATTTCATAAAATCGATTTCACTCGACTCACCCCCACTTTGTTTCTTTTTCAAGAAAAAAGTAATGGAGACTTTAGCACAGTTGCAATTTGATTCGCACGAGTGGATGTGATGGAATGTTAGTCAAGAATAAATTCCAAAGGTGTAAGGTGAAGTCCCACATAAAGATGGGGAATAAAATGAGTGGGTAGTAATTGATAGTTTATGTAATCATGTTTGTGATGATGAGCTAAGCGTGAGACTTATTTTTAATTGAACACAATAACTTTCTTGAAGCATTGGTTCTAACAATATTCTCAATTGAGGTGGGAGATCCAATTTCTTTCTTTCTTTTTTTTTTCCTTATTTTTTTTGTCTCTATCTTTCTTGATAAATGTTCTTTCTTAATAAATATTAAAAAAAATTTATGTCAATTAAAAAAAATCACTAAATTTTTTAATTTTTAATCGTATATCCTATCATTTTATTATAACTAAATAAATTAGTCACTAACAAATTCATTTTGTATTCTAAATCAAACCAAACAAAATGAATCATCATGATTCTAAGACGTTCTCGTATACTCAAATAAAAAATAAATGTTTCTTTACACTTTTTTGCACGAGAAATAACCACCATCTAGGAATCTTTTGTTATGGCTTTAGGACTGTAGTTATAATTTTTTTTTTTTTTAAAACAATTTTTTAGAATCTAAATAAAATGGCCTAATCAAGTTTGCTTTAAGCTATATGTCAATATCAGATATTGCTATATAGTGACGTTGAACACACTTGTCATATATTAATTGAAAGCGTTCATGGGACTAAATTATAAGCTGAAAAAATAATTCAACATGGCGAACATGATGAAATTGTTGGTGAAAGTGTCTACAGAAAATGAAGATGCATGACATAAAAATTCAATAAAAAAAAAAAGTGAAGTCGGCAACAACTTGTTGACTCCTCTAAGTTGGATGTTCGTACGGAATTTTGTGAGGTGGACATAATTAATACGAGTTCATTTATTTTTTGAATATAACTTCACTAATAAAATATTTAGGGAAATATAATATCCAATAGAATTTTGTGAGGTGGACATAGTTAATACGAAATCATTTATTTTTTGAATGTAACTTCGCTAGTAAAATATCTAGGGAAATATATTATTTGTAATTATATCTTTTAACTTGCTTATTTAAAGGAAAAAAACAATTGTTTAACGTTAAGTAATAACTTGAATTATTTATTTTGAATAAGTGGATTTAAAATATGAAATAATTAGTGTTATGATATTAATCTCGCTTTATCCTCCCCGTGACTAAGGGCCGACCATAAAGGTCAGCAAGGAGCTTTAAACCTAAAATCTCCATTGACCTCTAGATTGTTTTAAATATAACATATTTTAAGATATTTTTAGTTTAAAAATTTAATTAAATTCCACTAACAAAAATTTATAAATGAATGCTAAATTTACGTATTGCAGTTTCTACTAAAAAAAACTCTAAAATTGTCACTATCTAGGGGCGGATCTATGTAGTATGGGAGGAGGGCCACGCCCCCCCACCCAACGTTTTAAATTTTTTAAAAAATATTTATGTAGTATCGTTAAAAAAAATTAACGGCCCCTCCAATTTTTAAAAATTTCTATATAGTACCATTAAAAAAATATTTTGGCTCTCCCAATATTAAATTTCTAAATCCGCCCCTGCCCCTATCAGTGACAAATTTTGTTTCATTTTTTGTTGGTTAACCCGGGACACATCTATACTTCAACTAACTCACAATGCATAGACCGGATTAAACACTATTATAGGACTTGAGCCCCAACAACGGGCACGCTGACATCTCACCAGCTAACTTAACGGCTGGGTGTGAATCATCTCACCATCCAATCTAACGGTTACGTGTGAATCAAATGCAAAAATATAATGCCCGACTCAAGACATGAATCAATTCAATCAAAAATATAATTTCTAATGATAGTAAAAAAGGCTCGAATCTGCATCTATAATTACTGGCCTTTTCCCACCTACTACTGAAGCGACTCGTTGAGGTCAAATTTGACTTCATAGTTGATCATTAACTAATTTTTTTTTTTTTGCTAATTGAACATTAACTAATCTTGTACAATGGATTCATGCCATCTTTTATTCATGACTCAGCATGCAATTAGATGATCCTAATTGCTCAATCACATCGTCTACAGTGTGATCATAAAGAAGCCATTGCATGTTAAGGAAGAAGACATACACATTCATGGGCGGTGAATTTTCTAAGCTGAAACTTTTGACAAAGTGAGCTTTTTACACTACCGAGATTCCTGCATGCTTGCAATTTGCTGCAATCTCGATGCATGATCTTACTTTTGTGTGTCAAAAAATGGCACTACTCCCTTGGATACCCCACTTGTTTTCCAGTGGGTGGATATATTCTCGTTTGTGGATTCTCTTTTCTTATTTCTCTTACTTTTGAAATGAAATATATTATACGTTATCAGATATTATTTTTTAATTTTAGCTACGTGGCAATCTGGTTAGATGAAAGAAGGCGGGCTATTTTTTTGGGACCTATTGTCAACCACTCACAATCGCATTGGTAGTTCTTATAAAATCAGGCTAAGTCAAGGTTAGAGATGCTTTAGGCAATGAAATTGTTGAGACGCTTCTTTCCAGTAGTAAAATTGGATTAACCAACCCACCTCTTAAATATTCTGCAAGACCCAGTGGCTGTATCCTCGTTTAAGAATTCTCTCTTTTCTTATTTCTATTACTTTTTAAATGAAATGTATTATACATTATTAGATATTATTATTTTTTTAATTCCAGCTGCGTGACATCTGGTATAGATGAAGAAATGAGGGCTATTTTTTCAGGACCTATTCTCAATTAGCCACAACCGCATTAGTAGTTTGCGTTAAATCAAACTAAACCAAGGCCAAAGAGGTCTTAGCAAATGAAATTGTTGAAACGCCTCTCTCCAATGACAAAAATGGATTGACCAACCCACCTTTTAAATATTCTGCATCGGAATAGCAGTAAGAAAGTTTATAAAAGTCGTATTAAGTTGAAACCTTCCTCTATCAGATTAGTTTAATAAACTAATAAATTTTTGAAAAAAAGATTTAAAAAAAGTAGTTGAGATTTAAAAAGATCAAATTTAGGACTCCATTTATTTGTAGAAAAATGACTCGGTAAGAAATTTTTTTTCTTCTAGAAATAGTATATTTTTTGATATGGAGTTGTTATATTGAAAATATTTTTTGACAAGATATTTTTTAAACATAAATTCGACTAATGGCCTACCAAGTGCAATAGATTCAGTTGATGGCCTATCAACCATTCAACCATCCCACTGAAAGACATTATTTACTCAGCCACATTTGCTCAGTTTAGAAGCAAGCCGAACATCCTCTGGGCCGGAACACAAGAAGCTTCGAAAATGAGTTGGGCTAAATGTCTCCCTTTAAAAAGATCCAACACCCATTTTCCCTTGGGCTAGATCACAAAAAGCTCCAAAAAATGGGATTGGGCCAATCTGTCTCATGTTAAAAAGATCCGACACTCATTTTACATTGGGCTGGATCACAAAAGCTTCAAAAAATGGATTGGACCAATGTGTCTCACTCTTAAAAGATCCAAGACTCATTTTCCCCTGGCCCGGATCACATGAAGCTTCCAGAAGTGGGCCGGGCCGATGTATCTCATGCTAGAAAGATCCGACCCGACGCATTTCCCCGCGTCGGTTCGTATTAGCTCGCAAAATAAAACAACTACTACACCCCAAAAAACAGAGAAAAAAAATCAAATTCAAATCCAAACCCTACCTTTTTGTATCGATTTTATTTTTTGTGCGATTTTGCTCAAATTAACTGTTATCTAGTGTTTTTGCAGAAGTTTTTGAACTCAATTCAGCTAATTTCAGCATCCTATAATGGTAATTTTTGACTCAATCTATTTCATTATGCAGTTATATGTGTGTGTTTTTGTGTGTGTACATATATGTATGTATGCATATATGTGTGTCTCTTCGTGTGTGCATGTATATATATATATATATATATATATATATATATTCGTGTGTGTATCTATAGTTGGATAATATATTTTAATGATAACGTAGCTGTTTGTTTTTGTGAATACTAGCTTAATTAACGGCTAATTTTCATTCTTCTGTTTAAGCTATGCTCCTTTCTGTTTTAATTCAGCTCGTAAGAGATTTTAAAATCAGGAAGTAAATAGAGTAACTCGATCATTCGAGTAAATTTTCTTTGTTTTTATATCTCGTGTGGTGTATTTCGATAACATTAGTGAATAAGATCAATTGTTTGAAGTGATATTTGTAGGAAACTAACTCGTTAAATATTAGAAATCAAAGGTGAGAGAAAACATGATTGTGTAGAGATATAAAATATTTGAAAGATTATAGTTTTAAGAATGTGAAATAGATAGCGAGAAATTATGGCTTCAGAAAGTGGTGTTTTTGTCCACAAAGTGAAGCTAATAGAATAGTTTAGGAGAATATTCAGTTTCTAGTGGCGTTGAATAGGATAAGAGTAGGCATGGATTCACAACATATTACGAGGTTTAAATTTTTTTTTTTGGTCAGGGGATTTTGATTATATTGATTACTTGCTCTGAGGCTCAAAATGCATAGGTCCCATAACTTCTATATTAAACAATGAGGTCATACACCATTCTATTGACAGAGATAATTCTTCTCCGTTCTAGAATTTCCTAGTCGGTGGGGTTAAATTTGGAACCTCACTTTTCAAATGTTACATATCTGCATTGTTCATATATGTGGCACTTCATGACTGGACATTTGTTTTCAAGGAGATATATGCTTAACAGTAAGAATTCTAGAAATGCTAGTTAAACTTTTCAGATATTGTGTGTTTCAGCCTTTCAGGTTTCCCTTGAATAGGTCATGCCTGTTGCATTCAAGAGCTTATGATTAGTCTTCACCATTGATACGGAACATTCAGTTAGATAAATATTGGCTTCTTCACCTATTTAGAATTTCTAATTTGTGGCGTCGTTAAATATGTGGAAGTTCACCTTTTAATGCTACATATCTGCTTTGTTCGTCATGCTGGATCCATGCTTTTTCCCCTTTCTGGGGAAGAGAGTCTTCTATTGGATATTGAGCAGATGTGGATAATGCTGTCTCCTTATGCAAATGACTATTATGTTTCAATGCTTTCACTTCTGGGTGATTATTGTTGATTACATATCATATGATTATCAAATTAACATTTTTTATTGTATTTGTTGTAGGCAACGCTTGCTGATTCTTTCCTGGCGGATCTTGATGAGCTGTCTGATAATGAGGCTGCTGATCTTGTGAGTATAATGCTTTTCGTGCAGCTTTGGTTGTTAATTTTCTTTGGAGGAGTTGCATTTTATATAAATTTCATTTGTCATCAGTTCCAGGGGCACTGGCTTATAAATGTGTTCTCCACCTTTTCTTTTACCCTCTCAGGATCAGGAGACTGAGGATACCGAGCATATGGAAGAAGATGTTGATGGAGACTTGGCAGACATAGAGGCACTAAATTATGATGATCTGGATAGTGTTTCTAAACTGCAGAAGACACAGCGTTACGCTGATATTATGCAGGTTAATACCGTCTTTACAAGCTTTGGTTTGTACATCATATCTTGCCTCACCATGCATGACATAAATGAATGTATGCTATGTTTGTGCTGTTCTCGATGCCTTGTTTGCCACCACTATTTTGAATTTAGCATTCTCTGTGTCTCCTAGTAATTTATATGTTGCTTCCTCTCGTTCTTGTGGTTTAAGTTAATGTGCATGTCAATAAATATGATGATTGATATTATTGTGTTATTGTAGAAAGTAGAAGAGGCACTTGAAAAGGGGTCGGAAACCTCGAATCAGGGGATTGTTTTGGAAGATGATCCAGAATACCAATTAATAGTGGACTGCAATGCATTGTCGGTTGACATTGAAAATGAAATAGCCATTATCCACAATTTTATCCGTGATAAATATCGTTTGAAGTTTCCAGAGCTTGAATCTCTTGTTCATCACCCAATTGATTATGCTCGAGTTGTTAAGAAGATTGCTAATGAAATGGATCTGACCCTTGTTGACCTCGAAGGTCTTCTACCATCTGCTATCATTATGGTTGTTTCAGTCACTGCATCAACTACAAGTGGTAAGCAGCTTCCAGAGGATGTCTTACAGAAGACAATTGATGCATGTGATCGAGCTCTTGCTCTAGACGCAGCAAAGAAAAAAGTCCTTGAGTTTGTGGAGAGTCGAATGGGATATATTGCTCCAAATCTTTCTACTATTGTCGGGAGTGCTGTTGCTGCAAAACTTATGGGAACTGCTGGTGGTCTCTCCGCATTGGCAAAGATGCCTGCTTGTAATGTTCAGCTTCTTGGTGCAAAAAAGAAGAACTTGGCAGGCTTTTCCACTGCAACATCACAATTTCGTGTAGGGTATATTGAGCAAACAGAAATATTCCAAAGTACACCTCCTTCTTTAAGGATGCGTGCCTGCCGGCTTTTGGCTGCAAAATCTACACTTGCAGCACGTGTAGACTCCACAAGAGGGGATCCAACAGGAAAGACTGGAAGGTCCCTCCTGGAAGAGATCTGCAAGAAGATAGAGAAGTGGCAAGAGCCTCCTCCTGCAAAGCAGCCTAAACCCCTTCCAGTTCCTGACTCCGAGCCTAAGAAAAAGAGAGGTGGTCGTCGGCTGAGGAAGATGAAAGAACGGTATCAGGATTTCTTTTAGCATCTCTCAGAAATTCTCGACAAGCTTTATCTAGTATACTTATTCAGTATGAACTTTTAATATGTAAATTTGATGCTTGTTTCTTCAGGTATGCTTTGACGGACATGCGGAAGTTAGCTAATAGGATGGCTTTTGGAGTACCGGAAGAGAGTTCTTTAGGTAATCTGAATAGAATGCTTTGCTTCAGAAATTGTAATATTGTATATGTGGCATTGATATCATACTTCTTACAAGTAACATTATCTTATTTCTTACATGTTTGCAACCGCATTTTATCTAGACTGAAAATATTCTTTTTTGGTTTTCATGCTTTAGTGTGAACTTGCTTGTATGAATTTGCTTATAGATCTTGTCAGTGCTGCTTGTGTCTTGCATCGGCTTGCTTTCAGTTGATTTCTTATATCTACCTAACATGCTAGTAGTATCTTTTCAAGTTGTGTATGGTTGACTTGCGCAATAGAGCTATGGAATGTGGTTTACGTTGACACACTCTTTTCTCACTCTACATATAATGTTTCTGGAACTAGGTGATGGACTAGGGGAGGGATATGGGATGCTTGGTCAGGCAGGAAGTGGCAAGTTGCGTGTGGCGGTTAGTCAGAGCAAGCTTGCTGCCAAAGTTGCTAAGAAGTATGTTTTTCTCTACTGCTCTTGATTTATTGTTCTTATTGCTAATAACATCCTTCCAAATTTTGACTATTGATAGAATTTCATTTAGTCTTTTGTTTGATTTTCTGTCTGCTTTTTGCCTCTGTCATCACACGGTCTCTAACTTGTTTTTCAGGTTCAAAGAGAAGCAATATGGAAGCAGCGGTGCAACCTCAGGACTGACTTCAAGTTTGGCCTTCACTCCTGTTCAGGTCTGGTGCTTGTTTACAATTAATGGTTACCCGTGAAAAAGAACTTAGTCCATAATTATACGTTCAAACTTTGTTCATATCTCTCCGTATCATCTAATTCATTGGGTTTATAGGGTCATAACTGTCGGTTTCCTTCTTAAGTAGGCAATATGAATCCAATAAATTTAGAAATATCATTCATGGGAGTTTCCTCTTTTATTTTTTTTATTTTTCATTTGTTTATTCGGACTAATCACATTCTGTAAGCTGGTCTGATTTGACTTTGAACGTTGCCTGGAAATTTTTCCCTCATTGAAGTGACATTCCTTCCTCCATCAAATAAGGGAAGAGTTTTGATTGGGAATTTTTTTAGGGGGGACAGGAAAGAGGAGCAACGATATCCAGCAATCCTTGATTATGAAACATATTAACTCTATCCATTATATTATGTGATATCATAGCATTGATCTACATAAATAGCAACATATTTTCCTTCTTCCAATTTTTAAGTCTATATATATAGTTGTTAGAATATATAATGCCTCTCCTCCCTCGGAAAATCATAAACTTTAAGATCACCATATAGGACCTTGAGAAGCTCAGTACCATTTGGTTTTAGGATAAAACTGAATGATTTTTAACAACAGTTATAGCTGCAAGTTTGGTTTTTGATATTGGGACGGACTCTGAACTGTTCTTATACTACACGAGACAGTAGTGTTCCGTAGTCAGGTAGCTGCAAAATTCTTGTCCCGTAGAGTGACTAGCGAACTCCAGTGATATTCCTTACTTTTCAACCATTCAAAATCAGTGTCACAATATTAGTTACGATATGTATCTATATTCTGTGGATTCCCTCTTTTACGTATCTTTGATTTTTCCCTATTTATACTTCGCCGTGGTGTTTGCGTTTACAGGGAATTGAGCTGTCAAATCCTCAGGCACATGCACATCATCTTGGTGGTGGGACGAGCACGTACTTTTCAGAAACTGGAACATTTTCAAAGATAAAGAGGCCATGAGGCTCCTTCAGGCATTGTTTTCATTGCCAACCTCTCTGTAACCTCCTAATAGCTGATGGTGATCTGGTAATTGCTGAAGATATATGATGCTGGGGGAATACTGATATCTCGTTTTAACGTTATGAAGGGATTCAAGTTCGAGTTTTTGAAGAAGCTGTTTTGAAACAACTAGATTGCATTATCTCAATATACTGAATGGATGATGGGAGTGTTAATGATGTTTAGATTTTACGTTATGAAGGGATTCAAATCTGGCTTTAGACCAAAGCTGTTTTGAGACAACTAGGTTGCATTATCTAGATACACTGAATTGATCCTTGTGTGATTTCCAGCTATGCACATAAATCGAGTTTGCAAGTAGATATGGAAAATAAGCATCGAGGTTTCTTTATCCGTTACATTTCTTTTTCTTATTCTTTTTCTTTTGTCCCGTCTCATTTGTCCCCGGGATCACCTCCAATAGTCGTTTTTTTTTTTTTTTTGGATTTAAAGGAGGCTTAAGGTTAAACATGCATATAGATGTAACTAATAAGATTTGAGCTCGTAATTTTTTGCAAATATTACAAGTGTTACGTCGTTAGACCAAATGGTCTTTGGCCCAATAGTCGCTTTTCACCTGCACCATTCCATGACCGTTCAAAATAACTATGAAAAGCTCAATTTTTATTTTTTTTAAAATAATCTTTTATGCAACTATTTTATTTTTTTATTCATCTTTTGACGGTTCAGAATTGAACTTGACTTAAAGTCGAAAGAATCAAGTGCCGAAAAAAAAAATCCGGTTTTTTAAGGTTTCAAACTACTCGTATTGTATTGAATGTTAATTTTTTTTTTATTATTATTATTTTTTCTATGTGGTAGAAATTTTATTATATTGCAAGTTTAATTGAGAATTGATATCTTCATAGAAGAAAAAGTTAGTCCGAAATAGATCATACTGAAAATTCATCATGCACCATCGTAGATGAGAGTTAATTATAAATAAACTAGATAAAAGTTAATTGAAAGAAAATAAAATAAAAATCGTTATAGGAATAGACTATACAACAAATCAAAAGCAACTGAAATGAATTCAAGAAGAAATTCAATACAAACCCAACTTGAAAATGATTTCGAAAAACGAAAATCTTCACCTTTTAAAACCCAATCGCCTCATCCACAAATCCAAAACCACTTATAATAGCTTCACATAGATATTAATCATTTCTTGTTGCTTGGAAGAGAAAAATTTAATGATTGTTAATTATTTATATAATTTCATTATAATTACATAGACGATGTATGACTCTTTAATCTTTCTCGTATAATTTAGAGGATTGTTACGAGGGAGACTAAGCCCGCCAGAAGTGTGCATAGTTACCCACTTAGCTATAAATTGGCTGTGAAATGTGCCTCATAACCCGTGGAATTCGTTGTTTGTCATTCTATGACTTGTGCTTGACTATTTTAGCTAAGACTTCATTCAACTCCAATTATTCAGTGCCGAAAAATTCGAAGACTGTCACATTCAATTCAGTGTACACGTACTTCTCAACTAAGGAAAATTATTTAAAAAGGCAGTTAGTACGAAACAGCTGTTATTGCTTTAGTAATCACATGTAAATATTGTTACCGAATATATTATGTTACTATTGTTATCACGTGTATAAGTATAATTATTTTATGTGTTACTGGTACTGTTATGTATAAATATTATTATTATAGTTACCGTTGTGAAGTCTATATCCTGAACTAAATGAACTAATTGCAAACGATTGAGCTAGTTACAACTTGCATACAATGAGTTTTTCAGTCCAATAGAGTTGGACATTAAACTCTTACATAATATAAACCCCACACGTCACCTCCGCTAAGTCTAATGTCGGCTGTGTCTTTTCCCTTGCATACTGGGACAAATGATGGGCTATACCACCGCCGTGACCGGCCTGGTCCAGAGAGAGAACCCTAACCTCTTGACAAAAACTGCCAAGAAAATCCTATTCTCTTTATCTAGACCATATGGCACATGGTTTTGTGCTCGTAGGTTTGTCAAGACTTTGTAATTCTTTATTTAAATAAACAAATGTAAAACTAAAGAAACCAAGGAGGTGATTTACAATTAATTAAATAAATAAATAAATGAAAAGGGACCTGAGAGGTGGGTTCAATGGTCTGCCACGTTTTCTTTTTTCTCACTTTCGAAAGAAAGTGAAGACAGCAACCTTCCAAGGGCATGCGCGGCGCAAAATATTGCAACAGGCTCCGTTTGTTTGTTTTAAAATACTTTTTTGAAAAATATTTTTTCAATTTTTTGGTATTTGATAAAATTGAAAAATATTTTTTAATAAAAAATAGTGACTACCTTTTTCTAATTTTTCGTTGTTTGGTAACACTGAAAAATTAGTCAATTGAAAAATATTTTCTGATTAAATATTACGGCTAGTACAAAATTTGAAAAAATATTTTCATGTCCTTTGAGAGAATAAAACTTTTTCCTGACTCAAACACCAAACAATGTTTTCTAGTATTCTATTTTTCAGGAAAATATTTTCATCCAATAAATTATTTTACGGCAAACAAACAGTCCAAAAAAATATTTTCCTCAAAATATTTTCTACAAACAAGTCATTTTACAACAAACAAATGAAGCCTAAATAGAAGTTTGTGCTTCAATTTTGTTTTTTATTCAACACATATTTTATGGAAAAAATTTAGTTGTTACGTGATATCCTAAAATGAGAGTAATTGATAAGTAAGCATTATTGATTTAGTATAACTCAAGCCAACAATTTTTACGAATGAATTCGAGGTCCAAGCCAGTAATTCTTAAGCATAAGAGACATTAGTCTTAGTAGCGGGCTTGGGGTTTGAGGTTTTTGGAGTGACTCTAAGGGCAAGCTTAATGGGGGGTTTTAAAATGTAAAACTTTCTATTTTTTGATATTTTTGTACTTTTTTAGAGCTTCATACCCTAAAAAGTAGCACTATTCATAAAAAAAGTACGTAAGGTCTACCACTTTTAAGTTAAAAGATGTCAAAATAGAGTCCAGACTCCAAAATGTTCGGCAAATTCATAGCTCTAAATTCTATAGAGCTTCCTAACTTTATTCCCTACTAGTCTAGAAAAAAAAAAATGAAAAATATAAGCCCCATTTTATCAAACATTGCATTCTGGTGGTAACACTTTGTATCTTGATGTATCTTTGCAATATGAGTAGAACATATGCTTCCTTCTTACCCAATCCAACCCTATTGCTTGTTGTTTTGATAGTTTAGAAAATTCTTCTCCATCAATAGGGTCCAAGCTTGAAGGATTGCTCTTAGAACATGAAGAAGCAACACCATTTTGGTGTTGTATGCAGCCTTGTATCTCTACTCCACTCATTGATACCACAAATGGTGCATTTTTGTAATTCACAGGGTATTTTCCTCCATGTGTAGCCCATTCTGATCCATCCCATATTGTGAGATAAACTGACATTGGCTTTGATGGATATACTGGAGAAATTGCATTGTTGTAGATTACTTCTCTTACGAGAACGTTGTCCACTAGAAACCTGTAATATTTAAAATACATAATCTGTAGGTAGGGACATGGGTGGATGCATAAAGGCCCAACGGGAGTTGCAGCCCCTGCTGACATGAGAAAACGTTAAAAAATTTTAAATATTGAAAAATTATGTATTTTAACCTCTATTGAGAAAAAATTTTGAATCCGTCCTGGTAGGGATGAATTATAGTAATTAGTTCCAATTTGAGGCATAAATTGATTGTAGTAAAATGCGATCAATTTACTAAGATCATGTCCATAACAGAAGTTTCGTGTACCGAAAATGTTGTTGAGTAAAGTGTGATCAACTTACACTATGTGATGATTATTCCACAAAATGCTGTATTCATGGAAGCTTTGTGTTGGGTCGAACCAAAGGTAAAATTTCTCTTCCCTTCCTGTTCTAACACTTCCATTGCCATAGATGTTTGTTTGCAGGACCCAATCTCTTCTTTTCTCATGGCCAAGCAATTCAATATCGATTTCGTCATGGTTTTTTGGGAAAACATCTGCATTGGACAACTGAATATAGAGAAAAAGAAAAAAAGATTTTGCCTTAGAGACATGTAATTAATTTCTCTTTCATGCATGCATATTTCAAACATGCCAGCTCAAAACCGCGTCAAATATATCACAATGATTGATGGGAAATATTGGTCGAATAACAAACTGTTTTAATGAAAGGGTCTGAATTCGAATTCCAGCGTTGAATTCCATTATACCAAAAGTAAAAAAATTATCATGCATAGAGGCATATTCTTGGACAATATAATTTATATCATACAGAAAAGTTATATTGTCTTACATGACATGTCATAGTACTGCAAATAATAACTGTTTCCTTTCTATGTATCAAGTAGGGCAAACCCTAGGCTTAGTGTTGGAGCATTTGTGGTGCAGTGGAGACTTTTTCATATCTCGGGTTTAAATTAATTAGTCAAAAAGTTTTTTTTTTTTTTTAAGAATCAGTCCCGATAAGTCTTGTGTTTGACTAACAATGGCGGAGCCAGAATCTTATGGTCAATATGAATACTCATATAGTAAGAGGAGACGCTTAATTAAAATCTAATATATATGTCTAATAAGTTTTTTTCTTTTGAGAAAAAAAAAAAGGGATTTTTTCTAAGTGAGAGTATGCAACCTCTTCTAGAAAAAGTCATGTGTCATGGGGTTTGACCATTCTGACGTGAGTCTAAAAATTTTATGAGTACGTTCTCCGTGATTAAAAAAGAAAAGAAAGGAAGTAAGGAGAACTTACATAGAAGGCTACTACAACTCCGGAAGTAAAACCAGCAGGAAGCTTCAATGCAGCACTGAAGAAGCCATGGTAGTACTTGTTCTTTGAAACCAATCCAGATCCTATATAGCACTCACAAAAAAATTAACAACAAATGCAAGAAAGAAAAAACATGACATACAACGTGTGATGTGACTATTACTTTTATAACATGTAACACAACAAAATATATACTACCTGAAGATTTGTCCAAAACAAGATCAGCATTGGACCCATTATTTGTCATATGAATATTATGACCTCCAAAAAACACATTATAACTTTGATTAACTGATACACGACTAAAACGATCAGTTAATTTCTCAACATTAGGGGGTGTATAAACAGCTCCACGAGAGGAAACAGCAATGATCATGCAGAGGATTAGGGAAATAATTAAGGGTAATTTTTCTTGAAACATTGCCATACTTGGTTAGATGTGTTTAGATGATGAAGGAATGTTGCAGAAGATTTTGGGTATTTATAATTATATATGAGGGAAGAACACGTATGAATTAATGTTTTAATTTGCTTAGTTGTTGCAAGCTAGCTGGATGTAGCTTCCAAGAATCCCCATTTAGTTTGGTGATGTTGGATCATGTAGACAGTGATTAGGAAATTCATGTGCTGTGAGTATGACATGTTTGGAAAGTGCCACAGTCCAACAATCAAGTGGTGGCCAGGTGGGGTTTAGTCTAACAGTGAAGTGTTTGAAGTATTGGTTGGAGTCGTTCACGTTTTGCAATTCGAATTAGTTAGTAAGGAAGTTAATTGTTTTGGAATCAGTACCAATAAACCTTGTTCTTGACCAAGGATGGAATCACTAAAGAGTAAGTGGGGATCGCAGCCCCCAATCAACCCAATTTTTTTTTTTGAAAATATGTGTATTGTTATTTTAGGCTGAAAGTTCAATTTCACTTCATTGGAAAAAAAAAATATATTTTTTGGCTGAATAAGTGGGGATCGCAACCTCCAATCAACCCAATTTTTTTTTGAAAACTGCGTATTATTATTTTAGGCTGAAAAGACAATTTAACTTCATGTGAAAAAAAAAAAAATCTATACATGAGTGTTTATAAATAGAGTATTTCTAACTCTATTAAACAAAAATCCTAAAACCTCTCATATTCTTAATTAATTTAGACTATGTCTTTTTTTAATAGAATCTTATATCATAAAATTTGACATAACACTCTTTAAAAAAGTTTTCAGTTAAAACAAATAACTAGATAAAAAGAAGTGGAGGCCAGGTAAATAAAGTAGGCATATCTACTTAAAATCTTGATGGGTCTACATAACTGTAATAAGGTTCTTTTTCAATGAACCTTTCCTAGATTTAGTCACCTGTCCCTACATCATCACAGGGCTTCTACTTGTGTAAAGTCTACAAAGTCGTTGGCTTAATGGTGAAAAAGTTGCAGCAAATTTCTGGTAAGAGTCTATCATTTGTTGGCTCATCAAATCAGATTGTAATTTGTCTCTTCTCAAACAGCTGTTGATTGGTAAGACTATCACGAAAAGAAACATATGTAGCAAGTGGCTCAACTTTAACTAGTCATTACATGAACACTAAACGGCGTTTGTTTCTTGCATGATGAGATATCATATGACCGCATATTTGTATTTCGGAACTTATTTAATGGGACAATACTTGATTTAATCGTGGTTTGATTTAGTTTAGTTTTGTATATTCATATGAACATGCATCTAATTGATGTTTCCTTTAAATTGATTTAAAAGCAAGATTCGCCTTATATCTGGGAGCCATATGAACAAGCAAAAGATGTATGCAAGGACAATAATTTTTACTGACCCAACAAAATATTTTAACATATTATTTGAATGCCTTGATATATTTTACGTGAAAAAACCGTTTAACACCCCCTCCTCCCCAAAATTATTAGTTTTGATCTTTAAAATTATTTATCTCTTACTAATAAAATATCTTAAATCCGTCTTATGAACAAATATCGTGGTATCTGGGATTGCCCACGTATAAATATGGATCTATTAATACTACGTGCAACTAAAAGCACAATTCAAAATCCAAAGAAAAGGAGAAAGAAGAAAGGACACATGGGGGAAATGGAATCTTTTAGTTATGGTTTGCCATAAGAAAGATAGAAAAAATTCGATTTAGTTTCTGATCTAATAGAATTCTATGAGTGCATGGCGCATGTGCTATTTTTTTTTTTTTAATTTAAGGAAAGTTTACCAAGTTAATGTTACATCACTTAAAATATTAACTCTAAAAATCGATCCCAAACTTTTCATATTTAAAAGAAGAATCATACCATTAGACCAAATTCTTACGGCATGCTCGCATATTCCACTAGCGTTTTTAATTCTAGAAATATGTTAATTAAGAAGAGGGGGAAGAAAAGAATTATTGTTATTTTGATATAGTCTCTAGCCATGTTTAGAAGATGTTAGTCAAATAAAAATATTAAGAGGAATGTGTAAGAATACTGCAAAAGAGAAGATCAGAAACAAAGTGATACAAAAATAAAAAAAAAAAAAAATTGATGTTGTCTTTGATTAGAAATAAGATGAGAAAGAATTATGGGTTACAACATATTAGGATTTGTATGAATATTTAGAGGTTATATGACATAAGAAAGATAAGATAAGACCTAAAATTTGATGAAAATACTAGACAAGATTTCGTGTACATTAAATTAATATATCAGAAAACTCACGAAGAAATAAGTTATATTGTCATATTCATATACTCGGTCCAATTTGAATTGATTTAATTTAACCTAATCTCTCATTATTATACGTATCTACTCAAATCTCAATTGTTTCCTGGTCAACTTGATTTCTCCTCTCATGTTCAATAGTATAAGACTATGCAGCCCATTAGTCCTCCAACAACCAAATTATGAGACCACAAATAGTCATTTTATAGTCTCCTTCGCATAATGGGAACGAATAATTGGATTGAGCAAAGATTCTTGTCCAAACACCATGCCAATAAGAAATCTTTTACATGGTACCCATAGTTATAATAATTCTGTAAAATAATATGTGGGGCTCATTTGTGTTTTAACCTTTTTGTCGCTAGGAAAAATTTCTTCTAAAATGATTATTCTTTCTCAATATATGAGGACCTTCTTAATAAAGTTTTACCTAGTTTCTCCATTAACTAGACATGCGAAGAAGAGAAAGAAAGAAACAAAACAATCTAATAACTATTTTGAGATTATTGGTTGTAATATTAGAATATGAATTCACTTCATTTGGTCCTTTCGATTACTTGTCATCTGAATATTAACAAGGGAAAATATTAGCCAAGTTATAGCACACTAACGGATTTAAGCTTGGGCCAGTGGGACTAAAAAATATTTAAAATATCTATGTATTTTTTTAAAAAAATTAAATTAAATAACGATGTATTCTTAATTAAAAAAAAAATTCATAAATTCGTACCTACCCAAGCACCCCATTAAATGCCATGCTTATGCCCAAAACAATATCCCAACTATGTCCAACTTTCGTCGAAAATAATTACTTAGCCAAAGGTCTTAATTTCAAATCTTTAAGACCACGACGCATTGCTAGGCATATCAACCTCCCAAGTACAACTCTCTCTCAAGTAATTGCATTCAATCCATTCAGTCCAGCAAGAGGATCTCTGTGTCAAAAAATGCCATATATAATGTTTAAGCATGGTTGCCAAAGAGATTAAATGTTTATGAATTATTCTTTCTTATGTATAGTGATTTTTTTTTCTATGACCAAAAAAAAAAAATGTTAATTTCTTTTGAATCGCAAAGAGATAATAATTTCTTTTGAGAAAGAGAGGGATTGGCCCAAAATATTAATCTATGCCAAATTCAGATTGTTATGAAAGAGTGGGATTGGCCCAACTTTAATCCCACACTTACTAGACCAGAACTATTGATCCCCTTAGAAGAGAAGAGGTTATCAAGGTAGATACTTGGTGTCTTATAGACATGGCGGTAGCATAGTCCAAGGCCTACCAACAATCTTTCTCTTCCCCTGTTCCTCTAGTTAGATTTGAATGGATGGGTTGAAGCCAGACCATCCAGTTTAGTGGACATGAGTTTCATTTGCGTGTGAGACCTACACATTATACAAAGTCAGACTGTATGATTTGATCTTTTTTTAGCTTTTTTCAAAACTAGTTGGTATTAAATATTATGGACACTCATAAATCATTATTGTTGTTAGAGTATATTTGAAGTCTTAACAAATCATTTATATTATGACATAAATTTAGATTTGATTTGAGAAATCACTACAGATTAATTTGCACGTTTATTTTATGAAGTTCATTTAACCGTGAGGCTATGACTAAGTCCTCATATTGTATTCCCCTATACCAAGACTTCAAGATGTAAAATGTCTTATGCAAACTTGAGATATATCATTCTTCAAGGGGTGGGTTTACTATTAATTTGGCTAATGATCGGTCCACTAATACTCAGGTAAATTTTATAAACATATGAGATTTACTTTTGTGTCACGGTTGAATGAATTGTTGGTCGAATACAAGAATTTTCTCTTTTCAAATGATTCTTGAATGCATAAAATTAAGGCATGGATGGCTTCTTCTTGTACCATTGATGGGAGTGCAGGGTGATCATTCAAAAGACAACATTGAAACGATAAAAGAAATTAACTCCTGAGTAATAAATTTCGAGATAATTTTAGAAACAGTTCCTTAACTTTTTTTTTTAAAAAAATAATAATTTGATTCTTAAAATTTCTCTATATCCTTTAATACTTTACATTCTAAATAAAGGATTCCGTTAGTCTAACTATGCATTTCAAATTCATGATTTTCATAGGACGTTAGGCATTTATTTTCCCTCGAGGTAATATTTCCTAATTTCAGAATCTAGTAAACCTATATATATATATATATATATATATTAGGCTTTTTAAGGTTTTGAGGTAAACTATCACATAATATATTAATAATCAATGAAAGTTTTATTCTTTTCTTTTCCTTAATTTCTTTTTCTTTTTAACATTTAACTAAAGACTAATTTTTAATGACGTCAATTTTAGGAGTAGTGAGTGAAACATTGGAGATGGTAACTCTACTAAGGTATCGGATCTAAGTCTCAGAAAACGTTCACGAGTCATTTAAAAAGAAAATATTTCCATGTGCTACACTGCTAGAGTTAATGGAAAAGAATCCGTTTATATAGGGGGAGAAGTGTCGAAGATATAAATAAATAAATTAATGATTATTAATAATTTAATTAAACTTATAAACGTGTAGTCATTTATTATGAATGTTTAAGTGAAATAGCCCTCGTAAGTTGTAGATGTGATGCCAGTCGCCACCCGCTCGAACCCTAGTAATATACACAAGACTATTGACACACACCATCTGATGGCATGGAAAATATTTTGGTAGAGTTGGATTTATTTGCATCGTATTATTTGATGTGCGTGTCTTGTTCATGCAGCGTACGTATGTGCTTGAACTCACTTCACGCACATGAGATGGTGTGAAATCGTTCAACCTACCCAATATATGCATTTCCCTAAATAGCTTTCTTCATATCTGATTAGAGAAACACACAACACCATAGATCCATATTTAAAGCCGAAACCTCGATAGAAAACTCAACTCTTCTCCTCTTACTTACAAAAGTTATAAAAAAAAAGATCTTCAATAAGTAAAAACAATAGAGTTCTTGAATTAGGGTTTCATTTACTCTTCAAGATAAAAGACAAGTCTCTTTCTCAATTTTTTATTATTAATTTGTGCATAAATAACTAGTGAATGTTCAAGCATTAATTCTCTAGTCTGTGATAGAAGATCCTATTTACTCTATAGTTTCTAACCAAGTTTACGAGAAGTTTGTGATCTCATGCTTTGATAAGAGACATAATATAATTGTGGTTTATAATTTTTAAGTAATTACTTAAGTTGTTATTTTTACACGGTCAATATTTTGGCTAACGATTATTATTATGTCTATAACATGGAGTCATGAGAAAACTACGTTAAATTGTTCATAGTAATTTTAAACAATACAATGTCTCAAGCATTTGTTTTCCTTATATCTGGGTATTTTACTATGAAGTCTCAAACTACATAGGTCGCACCAATCGTGGGTATTAATAATCTATATCTTCTGTATATAGGTATTGGCACAATCTTGTTTGACCAGGATTATAGCTTATTATGCTTATCGTCCAAATGAGGTTAACTTGTTCAATCTTTAACTTTCGAAAATCAACTACCGTAAAAATGATCTACGTTGTACCCGTGATAACTAAGTATTTTTTAACTTTTGAAAAAGAAAAAGACAAAAGTATCGATTCATTAATTAACGAAAACATCTCACACAACTCAACAATCAAAAGATCTAAAACAAACAAATTGTTGTTTCAATTAACAAAACATTTCACGCACACTCCATCTGATCATTTCCTTAATAATCATGCACTAAATTCGACACCAATAATGCCACGATAATGCATGAAAATTGTCGGCTACACGTCGCTTCACGTAGCCTTCTCTCCACGAGCTCTTTCCATACTCCTCGCTCTACTTTGCAATTAAGTCACGAAACTCCCCATGAAGCCTCCTGCTTCTAATCCCATCCCTTGGTGCCACCTGCCTCCCATCCACACCATCAGATCTAAGTCAACTCACCATCTTCTTACACGTGTCATGGTCAAAGTTCCTTAACTTCCAAGCTATATATATAGAGGCAATTGCCAAATCTATAAGCCAACAAACACATATTAAAAAACAAAACGTTACCAAAATTCAAAAAATCAACAGTTTGACTTTTCTCTCTTTGTTTCTTGCTTTGTATAGTTTCTTGTAAAATTCTCGTTTCTTTTCAAGATTTTGAGACTTGTTCTTCAATGATCAAACAATCCGATGTATTCACTCGCCGGATTTTGACTTTTCCGGCTATTCGTCCCGGCGAACATGTCTCATTCCCTAGCCTTGTCACTTCTTTGATCACTTTAGGCCACACCATATGCGACTATAAGTCCAAAACCTTTGTTACCAACAAGAAAAATGCAAGAAACTCGATCCGTTTGATCGAGGATCTTCTCAGTTTTCTTCAAGAAATCCGAGATGGGCATTCAAGAAGCGAAAATTCGATGATTTTGAGCTTGTCTGAGCTCCATTTTATCTTACAGAAGGTTCAGTTCTTGTTGGAAGACTGTACAAGAGATGATGCTAAGCTGTGGATGCTCATGATGGCAAAACAAGTCTCGGGACAGTTTCGAGCCTTTACGCGAGCCATCGGGGTGGCCCTGGATGTTCTGCCTGTGGAAGAATTGGATGTTTCTGTTGAGGTTGAAGAGTTGATTGAGCTTGTGAAAAAGCAAGCATTCGAGTGCGCGTTTATGGTGGAAATGGATGATGTTAGAGTTGCAAAGAATGTTCGATCTATTTTAGATCAGTTTGAAGATGGAATTTCTCCAGAACCAGAGGATTTTAGATTGGTTCTTGAGTATTTAGGCATTGCAAGCTGGAGTGAATGCAATAAGGAGGTGAAGTTCTTGGAAGGTGAAATTGGATTAGAGTTGTTGACATATGAGAAAAAAGAAGTTGGATTTCTTAGTAATCTGATCGGGTTCGTGATCTATTGCCGGTGCACACTGTTTGATGTTGTGGATAGTGCCCGTCCGCGGCGAATCGATGATGAATGCTGCAGTGAGATAATCGGGGGATTGAATCCTGAAGATTTTCGGTGTCCAATCACCCTGGAACTGATGACAGATCCGGTGACATTGGCAACAGGTCACACGTACGATCGATCTTCGATTTTGAAGTGGTTCAGTGCTGGAAATCACACCTGTCCCAAGACAGGTGAAAGGCTCATATCCACAGATTTGGTTCCTAATGTGGCTCTGAAGCGCCTGATTAAGCAATATTGTTTGCAGAATGGCATCCCTTTTGCGGAATCAGGTAGCCGTACGAGAGATATAGCAAGAACGGTAGATTTAAGTAGTGTTGCATCTCAACAGGCGATGAAATTGCTCGCGAATTATCTTGTTGGCAGGCTCGTTGTTGAACGCAGTGAAATGCAGAATAAGATTGTTTACGAGCTTCGTCTGCTCACCAAAACAAGCGTTTTTAACAGGTCTTGTTTGGTGGAAGCGGGTGCAATCCTACCCTTTTTGATTCTCCTTTCTTCAATGGATCCGTCAACTCAGGAGAACGCGGTTGCAGCCCTGATGAATCTCTCAAAATACTCCGGAAGCAAGAAAATAATAGTAGAGAATGGAGGGTTGGTATTGATACTTGACGTTCTCCATGAGGGACTAAAGATGGAAGCGCGACAGCACGCTGCAGGCGCGTTGTTCTACCTAGCTTCGGTTCAAGAGTACCGCGTAATGATTGGGGAAATTCCAGAAGTCATTCCAGGCTTAATGGATTTGCTCAGGAATGGAACAGATCGCGGCAAAAAGAATGCCTTGGCCACGATTTTTAGCCTCCTGACTCATCCTGGAAATCGTTATAGCGCGCTTGCAGCAGGATTAGTCCCCGTGCTAATGGATCTGCTAAAATCCTTCCAAAGGGAAGATCTTATAACAGATTCATTAGCAATTTTAGCAACTCTATCAGAAAGACATGATGGAACAATGGATTTACTTTGTGCTGGAGCTTTGCCAACAATTATGGAGGTTTTTGCATCTTCCATTAACTCCAGGGCTGCAAAGGAGTATTGTGTCTCATTGTTGCTGTCTTTGTGCATCAATGGCGGTGCAGATGCGGTTCGTGTTTTAGTAAAGAACCCATCTCTCATGGCGCCATTGTACGCGTTACTTACTGAAGGAACCTCGCGTGCAAGTAAGAAAGCGAGCACTCTTATCAGAATGCTACATGAGTTCAATGAAAAGAGCTCACCTGGCTTGATTACTCATGCTCTTCCACGGGAACGATCCATTCATGTGTGGTAGCCGATGATCTTCTGGCATTGGGCAGGCGTCAGCCCCATATATGGTCTTATAACTCTACAAGGTCACCTGGACCTGGGACGAGGCACCCTTCTCCCGGAAAGGTGACAAAAGATGACGTCAAGTCATGATGCCCCGTACGTGCGATTATTATAAGATTATTATAGAAGCATCTCTCATGTCTATACAAATTATTGTGTTAGATACTTATTTGTTCGTTTATTTCAGTGATATTAGCTCTAATTTTTAAGAGCTAGTCACTATATACAGCTTCTGCTTTTAGATGAAGCTTCAAACAAAATTCTTTATTCTTTTTCTTCAAATTAATATTGATAGGAGTGTTGGTTGTATAAACATTTATCTTTATAAATTAAGGTTGTAATAAGAATTGTGTTTTTACCAGAATATAAATATTTCGAATCAAGTTATTGGTCAGATGCTTCTGGTATTAGGAATTGGCATTTCAACTTGTTAGGTAGAAGAACTTAATTTAGGCCGAATTCTTTGAATTTACTTCGAAATTACAAACTCGTAATGGAGTAGCACATTCACTGCGTGCTTCAAGTTGTTAAAATTGATAAAAAATTGATATTTCCAATATAGAATCGTAATTAAATTGAGTCATTGTTGTTACTTTACTATTCCATCCAACTCTTGACGACAAAGGAACAACCATGTTCGAGTTGGCTTCTGGCTTATTTTTTGGAGAAAGTGGCAAGGCTCATAATATACTTGTGCTGCTTGAAACCCTGGACAAGCATATCAGTTTATATCTTTTTCGAATAATTCTAGAAACAAATTGCATAAGCCGACAACTGATGCACTTTATTAGTCTGATACAGGTTTACCGGGACGGATTTAGAATTTTTTTAAAGATTAAAATAAATAAATTTTTATTTATATAAGTATATTTTTTTTCAGTCGGGGTAATTAATTTTTTTAATTAAAAATACATAAAATATTTAATTTTTTTCAAAAAAATACATAAAATTTTTAACGTTTTTTTGAACTAGTAAGGGTTGCAGCCCTTGCTCGACCTCATGTAACTCCGCCCCTGCAGGCCTATGGCCGGATGTCCGTCTTAGAGAGGAAAGGTAGGCTTAAAAGTGGTTTCGGAAATTTTTGTTCAATAAAACATGTAATTTAGTATTTATATATAGATAATTTTTTAAGTAAAGACTATATCAATTTTCAACTTAAATTAGCTTAAAAATACATATATTTTTAAAGAATACAACATTAACTCATTCTGTAATAATTATGTTCTCGGAGTCGATAAAAATGCTTACCTATAAATATATCCGTCCATGAATGGCCTCATATACAAATAAGACGAACTTATGTGAATATCAAACATTCTGACATTATTGATTACAAATATATCCCACATTTATTCCGATGAACCAGTCATCCATCTCCTCTCTTTACTACCATCAAAATCTTCTTTATTCTGATTTGTCGGTACTTAGCAGTAAAATGGTCCAATGAGTAACTGGCTTTAATTTCCCTTTAACAAAAAAGAAAGAAGAGCCGTGTTTCGCTCTACATGGAAAAACATGCTAAAGCATATCATATTTGGATGGTCCAATAAATCTTTGGCTAAGAATAAATTTATCTAATTCGGAATATGGATGAGAAATTTATTCACGTATTGAATTCATATTAGTTAAGAAATTAGTTTTCCTTCAGGGTTAATCTTGCTAAATTTAATGTATGACTAACTTAAACTATGTCGCTTTCGTATAAAATCATATGTCTTTAAATTTGTAACACTTAATATAAACACGAAGAGCATAACAAAAGTTCGGTTATATTAACCAAAAGAGACTTCCAGTTGTCATCTACTCAAGTTATGTGGAGGCAATCATAAAAGCCAGTTCGATACCATTGCTAATTTCATCCGTCCTCCATGTCTAGCAGTAGCCCTATGAGGTACCGCTCAAGCTAAGTAGCGCGGTCTTCGGGAACAATTTCTTTCCCTTTCGCCTGCCACTCCTACTTCTCTTCCTCCCACTGCAGTAATAGGGTTAGACTTTTAGACTCTTCATACTGTCAAGTCAAAGCTAAGACCGCTAATATTGCATCAATTCCGTCATTCAAGATAAAAAGAAAATAATTAATCAAAGAAGGCGTGGCTAAACCTTCGAACTAAGAGTATTTGTATAGTCCAAAAATTGTAAAGCATAGCACAAAATAATTATAATTAATTAAAAAACACTGTTAAGGACTATTTGCCTACTTAATCAACGTTGGTATGAGTAAAATAGTCACAACATTGGAATGAGTAAATAGTTTTTTGAAAGAAAAAAAAACCCGGTCATGTTTTTCTTTATCAATAACTTTTTTATTATTGATTGAGATATTTACCTGCAATGATTGACTTCAAACGGCTATAAATTATTCACATTACTTTATTAAACTGCATTAATAATTATTAAATTTTATTTGTAAGATTATAAGTAAATCCATTTTAAAAAAATAATGTTCATTACCACTTTAAAAAGGATTGACTTAGCGTTTTGAAATCTCTCTAGCGATGAGACTCACATCATAATAAAAAATACTTTAAAATATAAAATATTTTGAAGCACAACTCCACTTTAGAGTTCCTCTAACAATAGGTAAAGTCAAACAAACGAGAAACTCTTTAGTCTGTCTGTCGAATCAAATATCTTAAAAATATATGGGGTAGATCGTTAGATTGAAATCACATGTGTAAAATCTACCTCATGTAAGTAAAACGTTAGTCCCACATATGGAGCAAAGAGTTTCTCCAAACAAACTTGGAAAACACCCCATTTGAGAAACACCCACATGCACATCAACACCCAACACCCCCAACAGATGCTGTCTCCGTAAGTAAAATATCCACAACTAGCAGAACATAAGGTCCGACTAACGCACTGTACGTTGTGCAGCAGAAGTTGTACATCGTGCATCAAAAGTTTGTACCTTTTGGATAAGAGGTGGTACCATTTTAGCATATTACAATATCCACCAATAATTTGAGTGATACATGCTTAGGAAACACCCCATATTTGGTAAATAACCCCACATGGCCACTTGCACACCTCCTTAAATATCTCTCTTATAAATGATCATCCATCCAATTCGACCACCAAACCCCATTGTACATGGTGGTTGTACATCATGCCTTCAAAGTTGTACATCATGCCTCAAAAGTTGTACATTATGCCACAAAAGATGTACATCTTGGATTAAAGTTGTAAATTTTAGCATAATCTCATCCACTTATAACCTACTAATAACTAAAGTAATACAACCTTAAAAAGCAACCCATTTGTGTGCTGAACCTAAAGATCTCCTGAACGATCATCCAACTCCACCAACTACTCTTATTGTACAAGGTTAGTCTTTCATTTGCTATTCAACTGTTCGGTCTACTCACAAACATGTAGGTTCCATAAATTTTTGGGTAATTAACACAAATGGTCATTTATCTTTATCGCGTGTGCCAACTATCTCTCTTATCTTTCAAGTGTGACATTTTGGTCCCTAATCTAATACTAAAATGACGCTATTAGTCCTAACGTGTGAAATCTGTCAAAAAAAATGTCGAAAATGACATATTTTGCTCACGTGCTGACTTATGTAAAGGCAAAATAGTCCATTACAAGTTAGATATTCATTTTTCATAGGGTTAATGACACAAATGGTCCTTTATCTTTGTCTTGAGTGTCAACTAACTCCCTTATCTTTCATTTGTGACAAATTGGTCCTTGATCTTGAACTACAATAACAACGTTAGTCCTTGCATGCGAAATCCGTTAAAAATAAGACGGAAGTGACATGCTGACTATGCGTGCTCACACATTGCGTATAAACCCATCTAACAAGGTATGGTCTTTTCAAAGGGACATTTTTTGAAACGATTTTTTTATTATTTAATTTTCACTTTAAACACAAAATAAAACTGTATTTAAGCTATGTGAATCAATTGAAAAAAAAGTAAATTAATGGTAAACAACAAAAAATATGCACGTACAAAAATTAGGCCTTAAATATGTGGTTCATAAAAGTGTAATTATCGTTATGAACGCATGATGAGAGTTTTTTTTCCCAATTCTCATAAATTGTAAAAGTTATTAAACTATTATCTCGTAAATTGCAAATTCAAAAAACACAAAAAGGATTTTTTCGATATCAATTAATTAGAAACATCAGACAAATATATATTTAGGGAGAAAAAAATTAATAAAAAAAACTAAAAAAGAAATAGATATTATTAGCACCAGGATATAAATAAAATCTTTGTAATTCAACAAACAATATGAGAACAAACCATTTTGTCCTTGCAAAATAACACAAAGCGTTAGCATGTGAGGTCAGCGTGCTACTTCCGTCTTATTCTTTACGAATTTCGCACACAAAGATTAACGTTGTCACTGTAGTTCAAGATCAGGGACCACTTCGTCACAAATGAAAGATAAGGGAGTTAGTTGACACTCAAGACAAATATAAAAGACCATTTATGTCACTAACCCTGTGAAAAATGAGTGTCTAACTTATAATGGACTATTTTGCCCTTGCATAAGTCATCACATCAGCGAAGCATGTCATTTCCGTCATTTTTTGGACGAATTTCACACGTTAGGACTAACGGCGTCATTTTAATATTAGATCATGACCAAAATATCACACTTAAAAAATAAGAGAGTTAGTTGACACACATAATAAAGATAAACGACCATTTGTGTTAATTACCCTAAATTTTTTATCTCATAAACTGAACAGTCGAATGCCGCCCTCAAGAATTTTCCCACTGTACATTGTGCACCAATAATTGTACATACTGCAGCAAAATTTGTACACCATGCAGCAAAAGTTGTACATCATGCAAGAGAAGTTGTACTCAATGCATCGAAAGTTGTACAATTTTCCCGTTATCTCATCTCCAAAATAATTGAAGTCGTACAAGAAAGCACCCCATTTGCGAGCACACCTCCAATTATATCTCTCGACAGATCATCCAAGTCAACCACCTAATGTCATTGTACATGATGCACCACGAATTGTACATTGTGCATCAAAAGTTGTACCTCACGCATCAAAAGTTGTACAATCTTACGAATATCACTTCCACCTATAATGAAACAATCTTAGACCACACCCCATTTGTGTGCACCCCTTAAATATCTCTTGACGCAGATCACCCACCACCCCCCACCCTACCCACCCACCCAAACCACCCACCACCAATGGCCGTCGACGACGACGCAGAATCATCACCACTGATAATCCCAAAAACACCCTCAACAAATCCGAAAATCCCAAAAGACACCTTCCACTTAGCCTACATAATCTACTTCACATTAGGCACAGGATATCTCCTACCATGGAACGCATTCATCACAGCCGTTGATTACTTCTCTTACCTCTACCCAGAAGCCTCCGTTGACCGTGTCTTCGCCATAGTCTACATGATCATAGGCCTTGTTTGCCTACTCTTCATCATTGCATTTTCTCATAAATCAAACGCTGCAGTGAGAATCAATGTGGGGTTGGTGTTGTTCATGGTGTCTTTGTTGATTGTGCCTTTGATTGATGTGTGGTATGTGAAAGGTGTGAGTGGTGTGTATGGTGGATTCTATGTGACTGTTTGTGCTGTGGGGCTTTCTGGGATTGCTGATGGGTTGGTTCAAGGTGGTATTATTGGTGCTGCTGGTCAATTGCCTGAGAGGTACATGCAGGCTACTGTTGCTGGCACTGCTGCTTCTGGTATGATTTTTTTCTGCTTTTTTATTTTTTAAATTTTTTTAGTGATTTTTTTTTTATGGGTATTGATTTTTGTCTAGTTTTTTTTTTGGTGTGTTTTTGGTTAATATTTTATGATGGGTAGCTTAATTTTGGTGTTTTTGATGATAAAGTTTCAATCTTTCTTAGTGAAATTAGCTGCAACTGAAATATGATTTTTTTTTTTTTTTTTGTGAAATTGGTTTTTTTTCTTTTTTCTTTTTTCCTTTCTTATTTTGTTGACTTTTCTGGCGTGTAGCTTGATTTTGGTACGTTTGATGATAAAGTTTGTTTCTTCCTTAGTGAAATTAGCTAAAACTGAAGTATGACTTGTTTTAGTTTTGTTGCAATGGTTTTTGTTTTTAGTTTTCTATTTGTTTTTATTTTTTTTTGGTTAATATTTTATGATGGGTAGCGCTTGGTGTTTTTCATGATAAAGCTTTTATTCTTTCTTTTTTATATATGGGTTTGACTTGGTTTTGTGTATTTTGTTTAACTGTCTTCTGCTGGTGATTTTACTATTTTATTTTTTTACATTTTCATGATGGGTTATGGATTTTAAGCTCTGATTTTGGTGTGTTTGATGGTCAAGTTTGTTTCTTTTTTTAGTGAAATTTGCTTTAACTGATATAAACTTTTGCTGCTGCTTGAGCTCTGATTATGAGTTATGTGATTTTGAGCTATAAAGTTAGCTCCCTGTCTATTGAAATTAGTTAAATTTTAGGCTATGTCTTGATCTATATCGGGAATTTGATTTTTTATCATTTTCTTTTTCCCTTTCTGTAACGAGTTATAGGACATTGAGCTATGAGGTTAGCTCCTCCATTAGTGGAATTAACGAAAATTTACGTATACTGTCGAGCTAATTCAAGAACTTGATGTGGGTTCATGTTCATTCATTTGCTGATACAGTTTTATCATGTTGAATTAGCATCAGTTCTTGCAACTGGTTCATGAACAAAAATGTTGTAATATTTTCCATTCATTTATTGCTCTATGTTGTTGTTAATAAAGTTTTCTTTTTGAGCAAACTGAGTTGAATCTAATAACTTTGATGTAATACAACTTCATAGTATTATCTTTACTTAGTTGAGTTCTGATTCTCTGTGTTTACCTTTGATTTAGATTAGTTTTGCTTGATACTTCCCATAAATTGGTGAATTTTTGGCATAACTGAATGAATTTTCAATTTTGGCCAATATTTTCCCTAAAGGAAGATGTTATTGTAAGAATGCTTTTGTAGATTACTGATCTGGGGAGAGAGAGAGAGATACACAATTGAAGCTCTTTTGTTCTCCATACTTTTAAGATAACCATCTTCAATGCTTCTCCCAACATTTCGAGCCCATGCGGCTTCTGACTCTTCTCTTTGCTTCTTCTCTTTCGCTTTTGTGGGTTGGTTGTATTAGAGACAATAGAATTTGCTAGTCTGAATGTCTGAAGACATGATATATAAGTAGCCCCGTACTAGCAAGTTTAAACTCAGGAGGCAAAATAAGCATGTGACATTTTGTGAAGTAAACAATGAAAGCACCCTGCGTACATCTCTTCGTTACTCACTTATGGAAGCCTGGTTTTCTATAATAATTTTACTTTTAGTTGTTTGAGCAACATTTTCAGTTTAAGCCGCTACAGGAAAATCATATTGATCTCTTCATATCAATACTGTGTACTGCAGGTGTCCTTGTTTCTTTGCTAAGAATTTTAACTAAAGCTGTATATCCGCAAGATGCCCCTGGGTTGAGGAAAAGTGCAAACCTATATTTTATTGTCACCATTATTGTGATGGTCGGGTGCATTGTCTTTTACAATGTGGCACATAGACTCCCAGTAATCAAATATTACAATGACGTGAAAACACAAGCAGTAAACGAGGAGAAAGAAGCAAAAGGTGATCTAATTCGAGAATTATGGAAATCTACCTTGTGGGACATTGTTGGGACTGTGAAATGGTATGGCTATGGTATCCTCATTATGTATGTGGTGACATTGTGCATATTTCCCGGGTTCATCACAGAAGACGTGCATTCCCTGGTTCTCAAAGACTGGTATCCGATTCTGTTGATTACAGGCTACAACGTATTTGACCTCGTAGGGAAGTCTTTTACTTCATTGTATCTCCTTGAGGATGCAAAGGTCGCCATTGGCTCCTCCTTCGCAAGATTGTTGTTTCTGCCACTTTTCTACGGCTGCTTGCATGGCCCCGAGTTCTTTAGGACAGAGATCCCAGTGACGATACTAACATGTCTCTTAGGCCTCACCAATGGGTACTTCACCAGCGTGTTAATGATCTTGGCTCCTAAGACTGTCCAGTTGCAGCATGCCGAGATTGCAGGTATCGTGGTTGTGTTGTTCTTGGTTGTTGGTTTGGCAATTGGTTCTGTTGTATCTTGGTTCTGGGTTATATAGTTCATCAGCAGACCGTAAGGCAAGGCATTATACGTGCGCACCATTGCGCGACGTATAGTTTGCAAACTTGTGTCCCTCTAAGTTCCACATTTGAATGTTTTACCATATCATCAGTTTCAGTTGCTTACTCAAACTTGAACTGTACTATTCATCAGTCATAGTTGTATACTGACGCTTGAAAAGTATGACATTTGTTTTTCGAACAATTTAAGAAATGTATATTGCTGGCTATTGTTCTTGAAGACTACATTATTGTTTTCCTTTTTTTTTTTTTTTGGTTTTCTGATCATTGGAAGGCTAAGTACCATCCTAGGGATGTTTCATCCCGCCTATCTTTTTCAAGAACAAGTAATGGTAAAAGAATTTGTTTCACTGAATGACAACCCAACATTTGGCAAAGCTCAAGTTTACCAGCCAAACATTTGCTTCTTAATACACGTGTCACTTTGTACCGGCCATGTTGTTATAACATACGCTCACAATTTTCAATAAGAGGTGTGAGAGGGGATGCAGCTTATCGGAGTATTCCTAATGAGCTGAACAATATGCCTAAGGGAGTCATGGGCCCGAACAATGTGTGGGTGTACGCGCCACAAATAAATGTGAAGCCCACAACACGTTTTATAGTGTGACCCTATGCCTAAAGTGAAAATTTGGATCATGTCATTGCATCATCAATTCTCTCATGTCATAAGAGTGATTTGTGTTATTGGTTGTTTAATCCAACCCTGACGAAGCATTAACCACTTTAATGAAGTAATAATTAAATATATACCATCTTCATCACTTCATTACTTTAAATCAAGTCAATCAATAATTTAAATCTTTTTAGATCTCTCGTAACACCATAACATTATGGTTCTTAACATTATAAGAGACGATCCAAATCCCCTAAGAGAGGCCACTGCTCACGGCACGACAACTCAGCTACTAAGTTGCGGAAGAAACAGAGGGTCCTATCAAGCCCTCACAAGTTCTAGCCATCCAGCCTCTAAATTATCATTCTGTAGCCAAAAACTAAGCAGAGCATATGCTGTCCACAGACTATGGAGAAAGCAATAGGAATTGAAACTGAATAACAAACACTTGCATAATAATGAAAACTATGAAGTTCAACATTATGGACTGGAGAGTAAAACAATGCCTTGATAACAATTTCAATATTATGCTACAATTTCAATATTATACCCCTTCGAAGGAAATACTAGTGAAGAACCTTCTCCGCGACAAAAGAGATTTGAAACACGAAAGAGAATTCAAGCTTTCGACCTAAAAGCAAGACCAGTCTCTACTTTCTTGATTTCAAAAATAAGCATCCTCCACATCTTGAGTACGAACATCTCAGCTTCTTCATCCAGTATGGATTGGAGGTTCTCCAGCATTGTAGATGCCTTTACATGTTCATGTGTAGTAGATACGACGTACTCCACTAGTGTAGGCTCTTCCTCACCAAGGAATTCTGTAATCTTCTTAGAGATCCACGGTTTCATTCTCTCGTGCAGATTGTGCTGTAAAATGCAATGATCAACAATTTTATGTCAGTTTTCAGCATACTAAAAACTCAAGTACAAAGCAGCAATTACACACACAATGCCCTATTTTAAAGCATTTAGCTCCTAGATTCCGCTCCAGCCTTCTGTCTAACTAATAGCTTTAATATATTCCCACTCCAGTATCGGCCCAACAACTTCGAAAAGTTGCAGGAGTTGAGAAAAACATTCTGGACAGTCAATGGTAAGTTATGTATCAACAGCGTTTGCAAAGTTGTCAAATGTCAAACCTTGAGCTCTTATTAATCCACTTAGATTGTGAGAACTTCAAGGGTGAAATGGGAAGCCAAAACCATAGTAACTCAATTCTGCACTCCGGACATGCCATCATACAAGTACATGAAAACTGAGGAAGCAAACATTTTCTAGTCATCTTTTCCTTAGACTTAATAAGCAACCGTAAGGCATTTTCCTGAATCATATACTCAAAACTAAACTTTGAAGCCCATAACTTTACTTCAAGGGTGAAATGGGAAGCCAAAACCATAGTAACTCAATTCTGCACTCCGGACATGCCATCATACAAGTACATGAAAACTGAGGAAGCAAACATTTTCTAGTCATCTTTTCCTTAGACTTAATAAGCAACCGTAAGGCATTTTCCTGAATCATATACTCAAAACTAAACTTTGAAGCCCATAACTTTGTAATTAAAGCTCAAGATTCATTAGACTCTTCATGTGTTTATTGGGCATCGTTAGGGTTGAGCTCTTAAGAAAAGTGTAAAATATTTCTTAAAAAATCAGTAAATGATTCATAAATAAGGTTGAAACAGGCAATGTTCTCACCTCTTCATAAATGTTCCAGTTTATCTCGTACGAGAATAACTCATCTTTGGTCTTTGGGATCATATCAATCAACTGCTTCGCATCCAAAAGCTTCTTACTTTCTAGTGCCTTCCCTTTATCTGTTCCATGATCTCTAACCTTATCGCGATCAGAAGACTCTTTTGCACTCTCATCCCTTGACCTCTTACCCTCGCCATGGTGCCTATCTCGATCCCGCTGGCTAGATCTATCCTGGTGCCTTCTGCTTCTTTCCCTATCTGCATCAGGTCTCTCTTCTTTGGCGTTAACATTTGAGATGCGCTTTGCAAATTCTGCTGCCGCAACCAAATTTGAAGATGGTGCTTCAGATGGAGGAGGTTGAACAGCCTGCTGCTCCTCAGAGTAATCAAGGGGAACCAGAGGTCTCATCTTCTTTTCCTTCTGTGCATCCTCTTCCTCATCCTCATTAAATACCGAAGGGACTGCAGTTCTCTTTCCTGACCCCTGCAGGCCAAACCCCAGCTTTCTTACGGGAGCATTGTTAATCTGGTGCATCTCCGATTCATCAGCAGTACCATTTTGTACTTCACCACCTGCAATGTAAATGTCAATATCCATGTATATATACAAGACAATACGTTTAAAATATTCTAAGAGGTCTCACAAAGTGCCAATTACCATTATAATCATCTTGAACTGAATCATGATCAGAAGTCTGATTCAAAGCTTTATCTTTGCTCGCAATATATTTTTCATCGGGTGTAACGGATTTATCAATTCTATTAGCTGCATGACGTGCTAAAGTTTTCAATGCCTCTAGTTGCTGTTTTTGTTCTTCCTCAGCCCTCCTCCTAGCCTCAGCAATCTCTTCTTCTTCTCTCAATTTGTCAGCCAAGTCCTCTTCCCTTTCCCTTAGTCTCCTTTTTCTTTCCTCATCACTACCTCTGTATTTCCGCTTTTTGGTATAACCATCATCACTTTCACGCTCTTGATCCATTATCTCCCACTTCCGCTCTTGTGCCCTTTCTTTCTCTCTCTCTCTCTCTCGCTTCCGCCAATGCTCTTTCTCTCTTTCTCTTAATTCCCAATCCTTTTCACGTGCCTTATACCGACGTTCATCGTCTCGGATTTTATATTCTCTCTCCTTTTCTCTCTTAGCTCGGTCCTGCTCACGTTCTCTCTCGTACCTCTCAAGTTCCCTTTCCTTTTCTCGTTTCGAATCTCGCTCACGATCTCTACTTCTCCTATCATCTCGCTTACTGCGATCAGGTGAGCTTGGTTCAGGCCGTTCATGCTCACTTGAGGGTCTATGATCACTGGCCAACTCATCTTCATTCTTTTCTTCTGCTGCACCAGAAACCAAAAGTTGAAGCACAATGCATAAGATACCTTTATTGCAACAAACATCCAGTTGACATATGACTCTTAACAATTTCAAACATTATGACCAAAAAAAAACAATTTCAAACATCATCAAAATATTCCAACAACAAAACCACTATAGGTAATGCTAGCAAAGAAGCCCACTAGACCCTAGACGGGGAGGCATAAAAGTAAACAGAGGGGACGCCTCAACTCCTGTAGATTAAAAGTAGGAAAAAAGCGGTAAAATGTTAAAAGTAAATAAAGGAGACACACCCTTCTTTATAACATCCGCGTCCGAGTCCCCTCCCTTTTCAAGTTCTGAGGTTGAGTTGGCAGAAGCATCAGCCAGAGTCTGTGGTGGTGGTGGCGGCGGCGGCAATGGCTTGTTCTTCAATCTCTCCTCTATCATGCCTGTAAGCTTCTCCAAAGCCTCTTGGTCAGATTTCCTATCTTCGTCTGTAACAAGACCAAAGCTGGCAGGTTCATGCTTCTCCTTATTTTGCATGTCACCATCATCTTTCTTAGTTTCCTCGGAAGAGACTTCAGATGATTCTGTGGAAAGCTTAGAAGATTCATTCTTTTCTGCACCAGGTTCACTTGCTTCCTGTTTTTCAGGCTGCTCACCTTCAATTTCAGTATCTTGTTGATTCTTAACGCTTTCTACTTTCTTTTGAACATAACGCTCTAGATATTCCCTTGTTGCTTGATTGACATTTAACTGCACAATCAAATACAAAAAAAATCAGCCATGATCAATTTCATGGTGATTAATCTTTACTTTCTTTGCTACAAGATGACAAGTGCCCCCACCAACCCCAACCCCCCCCCCCCCCTCCCCCCTTCGAAAAAGAAAGGAAACGAAGAGCAGAAAATAAACTAAGGCGCTTTCTCAATTCCTGGTGGCTACATTCTGAACAGGGCTTGTTAGGAAAATGGAAGCAGAGAGGTTTTTCTAAAGAAGGGAAAGAGTGGAGGCAACTCAATTGGCTGTGTCGTGGACGCTGTCAAAGAACAAAATAGGAGAGCCTTTGGTGGTGTAGAGTATTCTTTCATTCAGATTCAGAAGTCATTCTTATCTTGCTTTTCTTAAGGTGACGGATATGTTTGGCAAGTTTGCTATGCACACATTTAGCTGCTGTACAAATGCATCAGGGTTTTCCCTTTAATATAATGAACTTAATTAGCAGAAATGCAGTCATCACTGCCCAGTAATAGCAAAATATCAGCTTTTCTTCGAGCACAAAGGCAAGAGAAACAGTAAATGAAGAGGCAGAAAGATAGACGATAGAAAAACTTGTCTATTTATATTTTTTCAGGTTATGGAGAGATATAGAGAAGAAGAAGGGAAGCAATTGATCAATAGAATAATATACTAGACTCCCATTTTATGGAGCTCATTGTATCACAATGCAAGCAATTAACAAAAAACTCATGGTTATGTGCGTGATAGTGAGAGAGGGTCATGTGCTATGTGGTTGTGTGTTTGTGCCGGTGTGTGACGTACCAAAAAAGGGAGGGTGTGTGTGTGTGGAGAGAGAGAGAGTGAGGGAGTGAAATTCATACCATCAATTCCTGTCCATCAATGTTTAATTTACTGAGTAGACGTAGTGCACGAAGGACCCCTTCAGCAGCTTCAAATTCACAAAATCCAAAACCTTTTAAAGCTCCACTGGACGGATCTTGAGCGCGTTTCCAACTCTTGACAGGACCACAAAG
Organism: Ehretia macrophylla; assembly: GCA_037974665.1. NCBI lineage: Eukaryota > Viridiplantae > Streptophyta > Magnoliopsida > Boraginales > Ehretiaceae > Ehretia > Ehretia macrophylla. Next base: position 40,887,799 of record CM075783.1, read on the forward strand.
CTTAAAAAAATTCATTGCAGTCAATGAGAGTAAGATCAAATAACCCTCTCATACCATTCTTTATCATTATCCTCTATTGGTAGTTGAACTCTTTAGGAGGAATGTAATAGTTTTAAGAACTTCAAAGGTTCTTTAAAAAATGTGTTCCATGAAATTCGCAAGACACTCACTTGAAAAATAAACTGAGACCCATCAACTATTATTTTGGAAGTCATAATACGAAAGAAACGCTATGCACCTTACCCAACTATAATTCTAGTCCTTTCACATAGTTGTGAAAAGAAACAAAGAAAGGACAATAAAAATCATAGTCAATGATTAGAAGACCTTCAAAAACCTTTATGACACTAATAGTTGACTCTTTCAGAATTTTTTACTCTTTGACTTTTCCTTCAATATTTTCTCATGACGAACGTCGTCTAGTAAATGCATAAATAGAAACATACATCTACAAACTTCACGGAAATTTTTGCATAAAAAAAGCTTCATACTTTAGCAATCAATACTCTGCTAATGAACTACTCTACAGAATATATTAATAGCTAAGCATAAGGAACAAAATGTATTGGGAGATGGGATAAAGATGGTTCAGAGATCTCATCAATAATTAATAAAATAAAATTTTACCTGTTACTTTGACGTCCACAGTAAAAGACCAAAGTAACATTACAAGGGACACAGAAACCAAACAAATGACTTACTTGCAGGAGGGAAAGTATAAAATCATTTTCCACTGTTGAAGCTATTTTGCCAACATAAACAGTTGTCTGTGCCTTTTCTGTTGGTGCAACACTTGGAACAACGGCCGGCCGAACAACAGGGGGGACGATTGGTGCACGAACCCCAGGTAATGGAGGGCGGGACAGCGGCGGAACAAGGCCAACTGCTCCCGGGGGGCGTGGAGGAAACATTGGTCGAACTACTGGCATATATGGAGTGGGATAACGGGGCATTCCTGCAGAAACAGACAAGAAACATCTATGCAAATTTGTCAGTGGAGGCTTACACAATCAAATACATTTTTAAGTTTTTTCTAATATGAATATATAGGTGCATGGAAAAATACAACGAGAATAATTAAATGCGGTTACCAACACATTACAAGCAATAAGACATGGCAGCACAGGCATGACAACATTCACCAGCTGTACAGATAACCTGAAGGAAAATCAAGACAATAACATTGAATTCATAAAATCATGAACTTGTGTACTAGGCTTACCTTGCATCCTTGAAAAACATCCTCCTCCTTAAATTATCCCATGCACCAATCTCAAGATTTTGGGTAACATGAGACTTCCAGCGTCTCATTCTCATCAAGGCATGGGTTTCTAGACTCTAAATCTTAAACGTTGCACAATTTCAAGTATATCAAAAATATTTAACAACCTTACGTAAAACATAGCAAAGGTAAAACAAAAAACAAAACCCAAATAATGATATGAAACGAAGAGATTGTGATACCTTGGTATACAAAGGCAAGGAGCATTCAGTTGTTAACATGGCCTGCTGCCGGCAATTCAAAAATCAAGACCCCATGAAAAGGGAATTATCCTTATCACTACAGGAAAATAGCTTTCTAGATGCACATAGATAACCAAAAACCATTGAGCATGGCAAATTGCATGACTGGATTGATTGCATTATTCCACCAATGTTCTTCTACCATGACATTCAATTTCACATAGTGAATCCAAATTTTACACATAGTAATGCGAGTCTGTATGTGTCTCGTCCCCAAAATGATGTCTATGCAACAAAAATCAAAGAAACTAGCAAACATGTGCATACCCAAAAAACGAGTTAATGAGTGGAAGTCAATAGTCCCTAAACGACTGCAAAATGAAGCCTTCCGACCCTTCTCATCGTAATCAAATCAAGATACTGTAGAAGAAAACATCCTGTCATCGATACCCCTAATTCAACCAACACAAAACCTCCTGAAACTCCTCTAAACCAAATTCTTCCCCTCTCCATTAAATACAATACAAATCAAAACAAACTAAGCACTACATCACCATAGATGTAAATATTTGCGCAACATAAATCAGCTGATTTTATCTCGATTATCTTTTAGATCAATTTTTACTACGAACTATACTTCAAGAACACATCAAATACTCCAAAAATTCAATAAAGTATTAATCTTTTGCCACTAATAAAACTGCTTGTTATCAAAAGTAATAGTAATTACACGAAATTAGCTCTAAAGCATCGAGATATTCGAAAATATATCTTGAAAATCCTCAAAAAATGGCACATGTCGCTTGTATATTTACATACATAGATACATGAATTCAACAGAAATGAATGCAACACAGAAAGAGAAAACCCACCCGGAAGAGGCAAGGCGCCTTGAGGAATTGGCTGAGGCATACCCGGGTACGCATTCGGAATCATCTGCGGCATCGCGTACGGTGGCCTCATCAGCTGACCTGGCTGCGCGTAAGGCATCATTGGTGGCATCGTCGCAGAACCACTCACCGGCTGAGGCGCACCGGGAGCAGCAGGAGGAGGAGGCATCATAACCGGCGGCGCGCCACTCACTCCCGGCGGAAGAACTCCGGGGACAGGATAAGCAGAGTTCGGCGGTACCGGAGAGAACTGCGGAGGCGTGGCGGACGGTATCGGCGGAGCTGGGCGGAAGGACGCTGCGGCAGCGTATGACGGGACCGTCGGTGGCGGCGGGGGCGGCGTAATTGGAGTATTGTTGTTATTAGGGTTAGGGTTTTGAGGTGGAGGGGTTGATGATGAAGATGGAGGAGGAGGAGCTTGCGGTGGATCGAGTTGGTTACTCGGGTTATCGGGTTCGGGTTCGGGTATGGGTTTGGGCTCTGTGATGATGGGTAGTTCAGCTGTGGTGGAGTCCGCCATGTCTCCGATACTGTGTGTGTGTGTGTTTTTTCTCAGTGGTGGTATACGGTGGTCACTACTTATTGGATTATGCACCAAGGTAAGGTAAAATACAAGTAGGGAAAATGTAAATGAATTTTTGGTGTCTTTCGAGTTTTTTTCATCACGAGTAACGCATTTAAATTCTTTCCTTTTCATCCAACATACCCCAATTTAAAAATATTATAAAATTTTTCTCATTAAAATAAATAAAAAAAATTTAAAACTCTTTCATAACCTTTCATTCCTCAAAATTTATAATTCAAACAATAAAAAGAATTAAAAAATCCCTCTCTAACCTTTCATTTCCTTTAAAAATGCCAATCTAAACAAGCTGTAATACTCCACCTAAACCCTTGAAAGCAAGCAAATTTTCAATTTTCGCATCTTGTTGCATCCAAATCTACTAACAATACAAGTTTACAGTATAATATTGTACATAGTCAAGAGTTACACCTTTAATTCAACAAAGCTCTATAATTGATAACCTAAAATTCAAAAAATAACGGTAGCAAGAATTAGAATGTCTACAAAGGAATGAATTGTTATCCAATCCATAATAAGTACAATTTCCACACATTTACAAAAGTACGACAAATTTAGATTATATAATAGAAGTGTCGTTATACATTACTAAAAATTGTAAAGTCCCAAGTAAAGTTCATTATCACTAAAATTCATTGTGAAATATAAAAATAAGCATACACTCACTAAGAGATTATTCCGCTAAAAAATAGCTTGTGACTTTTTTTTTTTTTTCAAATATCAATCAACCATATAAATAGGTTAGACATGAGGTTTTTCATATGGATGACAATGAGTATCCGCTCTATACGAAATTTATGGGTAACTGTTTTATAAAAATCCAATAACAAAACCTGATAAGGAATCTGTTAGGGTTTTGATTTTATAAGAATAAACAGATAGTGTAAATAAATTTGACATGAGGTTGCTCTTTACAATTTTTTTGTTTACAGTATTAAGTCACTATATTTATAAATACAATTTTTTTAAACTTTCAATCACAAGACAAAGTCAATGATAAGAAGTTATTAATCATGAAAACAAAATAGAAACTAGTGAATGGTGCACATGAAAGATTAATGACCTTGTTGTTTTCTCCTCGTTCTCTAGTGACAATAATCTTGCTTTTCCATTTCAAAGATGATGAAAAATCTTGGATTGAAAAATAAAGAGAAGAAATTTAATAGGGAAAAAACTCGCAAGAGGAAAAAGAATAAAAAATAATTACATACGAATAAGATCAAGAAAGGAATAGAGTGACAAAAGGAAAATAACAATGATAGTGAAAAAAAAACTATAGGATAATTTTGTCCTAAAAAATAGCAACCAATTTAGTGGACTTAGATTCACAAATTCCACCATCGAACAAGGATTTAAGTAAAATTTGAGAAAATTCAATATTTGAATTTTCAATTTTTAAAAAAGGTGATTTCAAGCATAAATAATTAGTTTTGTAATTGAATCCCGCAAAATTTTATGAATTTCATTTATTCAAACAGTATGTTACCATGAATCTTCTTAGGGTTAATTATGCTATTCGTTTTCATTGTTTCTCACATTTTCAAGTTAGTCCCATTTTTTTTATAACGATCAAATTAGTCCTCGTAATTTTTATAAATAATCAATCTAGTCCCCAAATCTTTAAAAAAAAGTTCGATCTAACCCCCTTCTTTTTCTTTCCCTCATTCCATCCCCTTTTTTTTTCTCCATCACACAGACATACATCCACAAAATACACCCTTTCCCTCCCCCCACACATATATATGAACAATGGGACTGGTTTGACTATTTTAGAATAATGAGGGCTAACTTGAAAAAGTGAGAAATAATGAGGCCTAATGTCATAATTAATTCTTAGGGTAATTTAGTCAATTTATACATTTTCTACTAAATTTAACAGAATTTTTAATAATGAGGGACTAATTTGACTACTTTTATAAATAATAACCACTAATTTCGCTAACAATAAACAATGCTAACTAACTTTAAAAAAACATGACAACATTTGGGACTAATGACATAATTTTCCTAATTTTATTAATAGGGAAAGTGGAAAAGAACAATTTATTTATTTAATTTAATTGCAATACTAAGCAGAGTTTTCCTTTTTCACATTTTTCGCTTATACAGATTATAAAAGGGTAATTTTGATTCACACCCCTTCCATTGTTAGTAAGTGTGATTCACACCCCCACACTTTTTACAAACTTTGACTCAAACCCCTTCTGTTGATAAATCAACAACTTTTCCATTTGCAAGTTGCTAAAGGACAATTTTACCCCTGTTTTGCCAACCATTTAATAGCCAATAGTGGCGAAAAATTTGACATCGTACTGTTTTCATTCTATTAATTTTTTTTTTTTTACCAATTTATACTTTCTATATCGTTTTATACAATATGGACAAGAGAAGACATTAGCTTTCCATATTTTTATATTATATGTTCTTTTTTTTTACTCGATCAAAAATGTTATGTAATACTACAATGCATGAAAATATGTTGCTTGGAAACCCAATCCTTCACCGTGTAATTTACTAAATTAAACACACATGAAAAGACAAATATAGTGCTTGATGATCATTATACACAAAATTAAATCCAGTGCTTGGAATTGTTTTCTCATAAAAATACAGAAGATAGGTTTCCATTTACTTTAACTATATTGAATTTTCACAATATTCAAATAGTGTACGAGGATATAAACAATGATTTCCATTTAATTCCTTGTAATAAAACCCAATCCTCACTCAAGAACATTGATTACCCCTCTTATCCATAAAAAAATGAAAAGAAAATACTAGTAAAATCGAAAAAAAAAACTAAAGGAAACGCACATGCAAAAGAAAGAATTGTAAGAGTATATTACACAATATAAAATAAGAAATACTAGTAGATAGGGGTGGTGGTATATGAGAATGAGCTGAGGCTGCAGCTCCCACTACCCAAAAAAAATGTTAAAAATTTTATATATTTTTTAAGAAATTTTTTTAATTATCTATGTATTTTTTAGTTAAAAAAATTAATTAGCCCCATTGAAAAAAATATACGTATATAGTTGAAAAATTATTTATTTTAGCTTCTACTGAGAAGAATTTCTGAATTCGTCCTTGCTAGTAGAATAATATTTATTAGAGCGAACCTTTACAAGAACAACATAAAAATGACTTTTTCAAAAAAATTATGAGTAAAATAAAATGCAAAAGAATAAAAAAATTAGGAAAACAATGTTCAACACACATGCAGTAATTAATCGCTTGACATTAATGCTTGAAAATAGGCTTTTACCTTTTTATTTGCATTTAAAATTGAATTTTAGTGCAGCTTTTAAAAGGTAGATAAGAAAGAGTGATTTTAGTTGATGAAGAGAGGAAAACGAGATAACTCATATAAAAAAGCAGTTGGTTGAGCAGGATGGTACAATTCTTCATCTTAGCTTGGACACGTGTCAGAATAAAATTAATTTATTTTCCCTAGTCTGAATAGGGGTCAATCCCTAACGAACCACTAGTATCTTTTCTCTTTTGTTCCTTTTTGTATTATCTGCAAAATGACCGCTCTACCCTTTTATAGACGAAAAGTTTAACAAAAATTTAATAAAAGGAGTCTGAATCAAAATTTATAAAAAGTGTGGGGTGTGAGTCACGCTTATTAACAATAGAAGGGTATGAATCTCAATTACCCGATTATAAAATAAAATATAATCCTAAGTCAAATCAAACAATTGTCACGTGATTTATAATCCTCGCCACGTCATTTACTATCGCCACCACAATTCTTACTACACCAACACCACATCGCAAATTATTCGCTTTGTTTTCTCAATTTTCTGCTGCTTTACGCCTCTGGCAATATCCTTTCTAACTACTTACTATTTCCACTCCAGCACTTCACACATGCTCATAAATTTGTCAGCATCAGCATTTTCCAACATACACATATATAAACACACACACATACATATATAAATTACATATACGTATATAAATATATATACACATATATATATATGTGTGTGTATATATGCATGGAAGGAGGGGAGAGAATGAGGGGAGGCCCAACGGAGATAGACTGGGGGAAGCTACTTCGTGGCGGCAAGGACGAGGCGGAGCAACCGCGGGTGGTGGCGGTGAGGAAGCGAAAAGCGGCGGACATGGACGAAGGAGATGACGATGATGAGCTGGCGGAGCAATTCCGTGGCATTTCGGATAAGGAGTTGATCGAGAAGATTGCGCGGCTGCAACGGATTTCGCCGGTGGCGCAGCGGATGTCGGACGGTGGCGAGAAGTTAAGAATCAGTATCAAGCGCCATGAGGATGAGCTGGAGCGGCGAAAGCACCAAATTAAGGTTTTTTCTCATTTTTCTTTATTATTATTATCATTATTATCGTTTAATGGTTTTGTTAATTTTAAAGTATAATTTAAAAATGTAAATTGTTGTATTGTGTGTGTGCATGTGTGTGGGCGTGTGTGTGTGAGAGAGAGAGAGAGAATTTTCACTCGGTGAAAGAGTTTTGAGGCCTTTGGTCATTTAAATAGTAAAATTTAAAAATGTAAAATATTCGTCGAATATTATATATATATACATATGTGTATTTTTTGGTTGATTTTCGCGTGATAAAAGAGTTTTGAAGCGTTTTTTCATTTTATACAGTATTATTAATTAGATTTTCGTGAAATTGGAGTTATTTAAAGTCTGTGATTTTAGGTATGTCATGTTAAGACAGTTACATTGCTGGTCAAATTTTAGGTTAGTTGAGCTTGTTAAGATAAATTTTAGGTAACTTGAAACTTTTTTATATACACGAGTCGGGTTTGTGCTTATAGCTCGGAGGCTCGATTGTCTGATCATTTGATTTTGCATAGACATTTCCGGTCAAATTTTTGGTTAATCGAGCTTCTGAAGATAAGTTCTAGATTACTTGAAACTTGTATATATACACGAGTCAGGCTCATGATTATAGCTCGGAGGCTTGTTTCTATGATCATTTGAGCTTTGTGTAGATCTGCCCTTACTGTATTATCTTGGCTTATGTTCCATTAGTGTAAATTGAATAGATTTCTAAATGATTTGAATCTCTGCATACCAGCCTTTTGCTTTTTGATCCCTTGAAATGCATTTAAGTGTTGCCTTCACAACTTTAATATTGACACTGTGGAAGTCTGGTAGTTAGCAGTTCGACGAGTTTTGTCAAGTTACATTTCATAGGTGAAACTCGGACTCGATCAAATGTTGTACTTGGTTCAAATTTGGCTTGTCTCTGATCTTTGCTTTGATATCATGCCTTTTAACCTCTGCCCTCCCTAACCCTCCACTTCTGTGGGAAAATATTTGGTATTTTTGTGTTTGTTTCTGACTTTTTTAGATAACAAAAATGGGTAGGAAAATCCTTACAAAGAAGAGAAGAAGAATTTTCCAATAACTGCTTTGGAGCATCTATTTGGGTGATGTTTAAGCTTTGTTATGTATTGGAAGGGGATGGGCAACACTGTGTGGTACTGATGTTTTAGCTGCTGATATGAGGTTGAGGTGATGAGCATTTGGGTCAAAAGAACTGAAAAGAGTAATTAGAAACAGTTCCGGAACCTTTAGCTGTTGACATTTGGTGGCGTAATGACCTGCTACTTTGTCATCTCATCCTAGAGAAAGAGGTGTAGTAGTTGGCATCTTATGGGTTTATAAAGATATATTGGTTCAAAATGTAAGTCTCAGGTTGTGTAGAATGTTTTTTGGGGGTTTTATGTTTTAATTTTTATATTTAAACCCTTATTTTTATTCTGTTTTTTTCTTTTGTTCTTTAGAGAGGGGTTATTGTTGGTAGGGATGGCAACGATAGTTTTGGTGAAGTAAACGATAATCCAACTGAGCATATTTTCATATATGTTTCAGTCTTTTCCACGATTGATTTATTATTATTTTTTTTTCTAGATTAAGAAGTGTTTGGAGTTGTTATGCAAGCTTTTCAGAAAGGTCCTTTCTAGTGGTAAGTTAATTTCACCGACTTGTAGTTTCTTCGCTTGTCTCTTCCTTTCTTGTTTACTGCTTTAGGTCTCATCTAAGGTCTAGCTGGGGTTCTCACTGTTAAATGTGACATGATTTTTGCCTCCTGGAATGGAGTTCATAGTTTTTGCTTCAATAACTTGAATGACGGGCTTCACATTATGCAGCTGCTGCTTATTTGACAACAACTGATATGGTTTTCTTCTTTAATGTTTCATTTTTGGTTTTATATATTCATTCTTCCATCTTTTTGGCCTAGAGAGTTCTTATGTTTTGCCAAAAAGCTTGTTCGATGACAACTTCTTGTTAATATGCTCAGCCATCAATTACCATAAGTTGGAGTATAGAATTCATGTGTTAAGTTTAATGGTGGTTATGGTATGCGCTGGCAGGACAGTGAGAAATGTGAGAAGCCGGTGCAGTTTCATGATCTGAGTTTCTTTGGTAAGCTTCCAGCTGCTTTGCAATTCCTGAAGCTCGTTTACCTTATAAAGTCACAAGATGTTTGTTTGTGAGGCATGAGGATCTTTTGTGTAGGAGTGTAGATATGGAGTATTTACTCTTTGTATATTTGTATTTATTTTCTGAAGGACCCAATGACTAAAGTGTGCATTTTTCTCTTAAATTATTGAAGTTGCTTGATTCTAGGCTTTCTTTGACAACCCTCTCAGTGATAGTTCCATCCTCTCCTTCACTTCCTGATCTTCTTTATTGGAAGGAGAGGATGATGGACACTTACTTAAACTGCACCTGCTGTTATTTGGTAATTCAAGTTGAAAGAGAAGCCACTTTTGAATGAATGAAGCAGCACATAGAATGATATTTGCAATGGATAAATTTCATTATTAATGCATTATTCACTCTATTTTGAAAAGTTAAAATTCGGAAGTATTTGTTCTGAAGAAAATAATCTCAAGTTTAAAGCTATATGCTCTTTGTAGGTGCTTCTGATGGCTGTCGGCAGGAAACTCCATCTTCAGTGCCAAGATCTGGGTCTGAGTTCGCCACAAGTGTTTTAAAGAAAATGGAAGAAAAAGTATGATAGGGTCCTAAATTTAATTTGTTTGCCTGGTTTATTTTCTCTATCTAATTTGAAGAGCAAGGTCCTTTTTTAATATTCCATAAATTGATCAACCAGACAGCTCATACAACAGAGAATGTCTTGGAAAAGGAACTATCAATTTTGAACTGCTCTGACCGTCAAAGGACGAGATCCATCGGGTACCATTCATCAGTGGGAAAACATAGGGGAGCTCTGTCGTCTAGAAGAACACCATTTCAGTCCTGTAGTAGCCTTTCTACAAATGTTGATAAACAAAACCAATTGAATGGTGATCAGAAGGGCAGGTTCTCTAGGACTCCGGCTCCTCATCATTCTAAGGATGCTTTACTTAACCATTTTGCCAAAAAGTATGTATCACTACTCCTCTGGTTTTCTTATGCTTGTTATCCCCCTCTCTTAATTGCATACAAGAATTTACAGGCTTGGTATTTAGAAGTAAAAAATTATGTGTGCAAATTTAACATTTTCTTGGATAGTTAAAGAGGAAGGAAGATGATTTGGATGTATCTATCATTTCTGATATTTTTCCTGTCATTTTTTAGGAGGAATTCTTCTCGACTTTCAAATGATCTGAGAAACCACAATGCAAGTGATTCTGTTTTTCCCCTGTACACTATGTTTGCCCATTACAATCATGATAATATTATTGCAATAATGTGAATATGTGTTGCATATTCATTTCATTCTAAGAAATTGGAGTTTTCTTTCCTATTAAATCTTGTATCTTTTTCTTGATTTTTATGCATAAGTTAAATCTTTGTGCAGACTGTTGTTCTAGTGGATGAGGAGGAACCTGAAATTGCAGAGATGACGCAGCAAATCGACCAAGTCAATGAATGGTAGTAAACTTTTGACTTTTCCAATCATGCTTTGTTTCTCAAGTTATTTCTTGGTTAGTCTACTGCTCAATTTGCGGCTGAGTGAGCCATTATAATTCCTTGTTCTTTTTGTTGTCAGCGTGAAAGAGGCTAGGATATATTATCCTTCCAGGTATGGCTTGCATTGACCTTTAACTTCAATTACATGTTATATGCTGGCCTTCTTAAATTTATATACTTTGTCATGCCACAGAAACCACCTTTTCAAAATATTGTATACACATTGTGATCTGTTGTTCTTGTTCTCATATGTGAAAATAGGGAGGATCCAGAGTCCATGGAAATCAGTTACTCAGACTTACGAAGCCTTGCCCCTGAGGCATATCTGTCATCAACTATAATGAATTTCTACATTCGGTATGTTAATAAGGTTCACAGAGATTTTTTAATGCATAATCCTCTGATGGTCAACAAGGAACGCCAATTTTGACCAACTCTTTTTGTATCTGCTCTTGTCGTCAAACTGGTTTCTGTTGCATATTCGTGAGATGAATCAAAAAAGGCTGAGTTCTGGATGTGAAAATTTGATATGTGAATTCCATCAGTTCATCAATTCTAATCTTAGAGAATTGGGTTTAATTTAACACCAATTATGGACCTGAACTCAGCATTCAGGGCTATATATATTCATGCTTTAAATAAACTGCAGCCAAAGGCTCTTTTCAGTTTGCTTAATTAAATTGATCATTCTAAATATTTGAAAGAAAAATTATTAAAATTCATGTTATATTAACGATTTCTTAAAAAACTGTGTTTATTATTTCATTATGCAACTATTGAGAGTCAATTTTGGTATAGAAATTGTCAATCAATTTCTGTGCAAGTCAGTTAAATAACCAAGCCACATGGACCCATGACTGCGCGTTTTAAGTGATTGCAGTGTATAGATCGTAATTATCTTTCTCATTCCTGTTCTATGGCAATGACTTGATAATTGTATATTTAAATTATATAATCTTTGATTTCAGATCTCAATCAGCTCACTGTACTATTACTTTCTTCAATCAGGTGGAATTCTTGAACCTGCGAATACCTTTCATAAATCGGTTGTGAAACTGGTGTACTAGGCATTACAAGATTTAATTGTGTAGTAGGACCAGATTGTTAAATTGTATTCAATAGTAGTATAAGATGAAAAACCACATTTCTTTTTACATGTGATATTGCCATTTAATTCTTAATTATACTATATAACTGCTCAAAAATGGTATTTTACAAAATTGGAAAAATAATTTTTGTACGAGCATGACCTAGTTGTTCATCAATATTAGGCAAGATTTGAAAGTGCATATTATCGTCCCTTTTGACTTTTTACGTTCTTTGCCACTCATTTTAGACATATGTTGACTTGGAAAAACATTTGAGATTGACACTGAAAGTCTCATTAAGTTGGTAAATGCAGGTATCTGCAGCAGCACCGATACTTGTTGAGTGAGCAAGGGTGCAGTTATCACTTTTTTAACACTTATTTTTACGAGAAATTGAAAGTATCCATATTGAAGGTGTGCTTTTCTCTCTGACTGGAACTTTTTGAGCAAATTTTACTACCAAAAGTCAAACTTGTTTCTAAATAAGCAGTTTTCTGCGTAAAAAATAAGAGTAGATAAGTAATGGGACCTGGGAATTCTAGCATATTTGTGATGATATTTTAAAGCCTAAATCACCCAAAGCTTATTTTAGAAAGTAAGTTGATTTCTTTGTTTGAGCTTATCTGCCAAAATAATACTCACATCAATTTTGATATCCAAATGTGTATTATGTAAAACATCTTCGATCACAGTGTTGAAAATGATTACCTTTCGGTGATTTATAGAATGACAGGGAAACTTCAATTGTCAAGGTCAGAAGATGGTGGAAAGGTGTCAGGCTATTTGAAAAAGCATATATATTTGTCCCGATAAATGAACAGTAAGTTTCTTGATCAATCTTTTGAGGCTTGTCATTGGTGGTTATATTTCTGCGGCGATGAGAATGCTCCTCTTCATGTCATGTTAGAACTTCTGATGTTTCTTAATAGCTCTAGAGCTGCTTGTGGTGAAATCTTATTCCTTCCCTTCTTGGTATTGGCATTTGAAGTTTTGCAATAGAAGGATTGGTCAGAATTAAAAAACGAGTGATAAATTCAAGTATAGAGGAAATCAATTGAGCAAAATTCCTATTACAATTTATTTATCAGATAAGGGATGATATTCGATATGTGAAATCAAAGACCCTGATTATAAGATTATGGAAAATCCTTTTGCAGCTTCACCTCTTAATAAGACAAAATATGATTTTTAAATTCCAAAAAATCATCAAACTCGTCTTTTAATATATTTCATGACATTTAAAGATGCAGACAGGTAAATATGAAACTTTCATGAATTAAAATCTCTCTGCATAGATGCATGGTGTCCTATTACGATAAGGATTTTCTATTTTTTGTGTTTTTTCTTCAGCTTCTGCCCATATCCTTATTTCAGGCTAATCTTATTTTCTGCAGCCTTCACTGGAGCTTGGTGATTATCTCCATACCTGATAAGGAAGATGAAACAGGACCAATTATGCTTCATTTGGATTCACTTGGGCTTCACTCCAGCGTGTCGATATTTGATAACATAAGAAGGTGACTTGAAGTGCATTCTTGCCAACTTGATAATTTCTATAAATACTTGCTAGTGGTATCATGTGATTCTTGTTGCGAGCTTGCACCCAACACTTAACCAATGCAATTGAACTTTCAGCTTTGTGAAATTCAAACATTTGGCCACTATTTTGCAGTGGGCTCATAAGGTTTCTTTGATGATAAATATTTATCAAGCACCCGATATTGTGTGGATTCTGGGATATTTCAATAATAGGTAATAAAACGATAATATCTTAGCTATCAAAATATAAAAGAAAAATAATAGAAAAGATAAAAGGACCAATAACATTCAGTTCGTTTAGTTTCCTTCGATCTATGCTTCTGTCTGAGTGCTTTCTGGATTAGGACTATAGGAAGTTTTACTCCATACAGAATCTTTAGTTGGTGACGAACTGTTGTGATGTCACCATAGATCTCTGAGGGGTATAGAAGCCTAGCTTCTCTTTGCTAATGGTACAGATTTTAAGTAATCTAATCTACTGTCTAGAAAATGAGTTGTAAAATTATTAACATTATCTATTAAATAAATCAAAATACCGACAGCTTAATGTACAAAGAATCTATTAATAAGTTAATGGAGAGGGAAACTCATGATAGATTTTTATTAAGAAAGGATAGTAGTGCTCCATGCTGAATAAAGAAATGAAATATAGGGAATAAATGTAAAATAAAAAACACAACTGAGAATTGGATTTAGAGATTAGTAATTGAAACTACATGAAAACGTGAAACAGTGAAAGGCCAATTTATAATTGCGGATTTGGAGTATCGTAAGAGCAAGAAAATCTCTGTCCTCTCTCTCTTTCTCTTGCTCTCTCTCTCTCTCTAAAAACCTGTCTTTCTATTTAATTTTTCTTTCCAGTTTTAGAATGTCTGATAAGTACATGTTATTTCTGGTAATGACTTCTTGTTTCAGTTGTATATATTCTGTTTGTGTAGTTAGTTTTTTGGTTGTTCAAAAATTTTTAGGTAATATATGATTGGATGGATCATCCATTATGCGACATATTAAAGAAAAAAATTACCAGTTGCCAGAAAAAAAATAAAGGAATGCCTCGAAGGAAAGCTAATTTATGTTAATAGTGACTGGTGATATTTGATGTTCCAGTGGAAGCCTTATTTAGAAATAATGCATTATGCCCTTATGTCGTATTCATATAGACTGTTGGCAAGATCACTTGCTCTGTCAGCATTTCCTTGCGTATTCTATACTACTATGTCATTTAATTTCTAAAGTTCATGTCATGGTAAAACATCCACCATATGACCTGAAGGTCATAGGTTCGAGTTATGGAAACAACCTCTTCCACAATGTAAGGTTATAAAAGACCTGAAAATGGATCAAACCCGTCCCCGGACCCCACACATAGCGGGAGCTTTGTGCTCTAGGTTGCCCTTTTATGGAAGGGTCCGCAAGTGTTAGTCATAGCTACACTTGTGAATAGTTTCACAAAGAAAGATATAATGTAATACCATTTATAAAATTGAATTCCACTAGGCTATAACTTCTCGTACATTGATACTTAGGAAATTTCTGAACGGATTTTTGCAGGTTTTTGATTGGAGAGTGGGAGTTCTTGAGAAAAGGAGAAGCTCTTCCAGATCTTCCTATGGAAAACAAAATATGGAATAATCTCCCACGGAACATTCATGCAAAGACAGTTGAGGTACTGATCTTCCCCAGCCTAAAATTTGAGTAGTTGCTCAGAGAGGCTTCTTTCTTTGATGTAGTCCAAAAAAATCTTTTTCCCGTCTATTCATTTTTTTGCTGTTTCACAATTCCAATCACTTCGGATATGATAAGTTTTCTGTCCTCGCATGTAAACATTGTTTCTGGGAAAGCTCAAAGTTAAAAAAGAAAGGGAAAAACACCGCTTGAAAGATTTCTTCTTGAGAGTACATAATTGGCTGTAATGCTCACAGCTGAATATTATCGTATTAATGCGTGTTCACAAATTTTTTCCTTAAACTGACTTGACAATCTATTCACCTTATATCTACTCCAACCTTTATTGCAGTAAAAACAGTCATCTCTCTAAACCTTTATAGTCGTAAATTGCTGAGTGGGTAAAATTTTGTACAAGACTTAATTTCACTTCATTGTTATTCCTATGTGCTTATTCACCTAAAGAGTGATTTCCAGTGGTTGTATGAAACAGCCGTGTCTTGTTTAGTTTCCATCATCGTAGCAAGTAGTAGGCTCTGGATCATTATAAGAGAAGTCAAATGCATGACTGCAGATAGTCTTGAATGAATGGAGAAGCTACTGAAAAAGTAGAGTCATGGGCCAAATATCGTAAGAACATACATTGGTGAATCCTGTTTTGTAGGTTGTATTTCAAAAAACAATTGGCGCATGCAAATTGTATTTGCAATCTATTGTTGTGATGTTTCTTGCTGTTTAGTCCCATGCTTCTTTTATTGTAACAGGTTCCGCTGCAAAGCAACGAGTATGACTGTGGGCTGTTTGTTCTTTTCTTTATTGAACGCTTCATTGAAAAGGCTCCTCAAAGATTGAAGAAAGAGGATGTAGCGATGGTAGATATTGTTCTCCCCTTATATCATATTTTACTGAGCTCCTTCGAGATTTTCATCTTCTTTTTTATGTTTCTGGTTGAGTGCATTCCCCTTAGATAATGTGTTGTTTCATTTTTGTGCTTATTTGTCGTTTTCTTAACAGTCGTTACTTGTTCTCAGTTTGGCAGGCAGTGGTTCAAACCAGTAGATGCCTCTAGTTTGGGGCAGAAAATCCTCAATTTACTCAAAGAAGAATTTAAGAAGGCGAGAGCCAAAAATTGCCTTTTGGACGCTTAGCTGTTGCTATCTATGGTTCCCCAAATGTCGAGCATCCGCCTGCTAAGCCATCGAACCTCAGGAGTTGGTTTTGATTTTGTACAGCCGTATGTTGCTAGGGATACCATGTCCATTCCGACGCTCTGACTCAAAAGGACCGGATGAATCAGTCGTAAGTGATTTTTGAACTGGGGTTTTTTTCGGGTCGATTCTTTCTTTTAACACCAAAGACAAAATCTAGAAAAAAAGTAAATATAGTAGTAGTATGCCTGGGATATAATTCATCTGAGTCATATTGTCAGCAGTTTCAGGAGAAATAGAACTCGGATACATGTCCGAGCTGCGAAGTAGATTATAGAAGCTATTTTTACTGTATTGACCGTTTTCATCGGGCTCTTAAAGCTCTTTACCTGAACAGGGAAGAGAAAAATAATTTTTTTCTTTTTCTTTTCACTTATCGCCATTGATGGGGTCGCAGCCTCCATCGGCTGCCTGGGCAAAACTGTCTTTCACTGCTCATGTAAATGAATGTTGACTGCAATATATTCAAAATATTATGTGCTTTGTGGACAAAATGTTTACCATTGTATAATTCTTGTGTGGTTATTACTCTTGTTTAGTAAACTAGGTTGTTGTGGTAACTCCTCGCATTATAAAACTGTAATGTCTTTCATTGGTGGAAGACACGATAACTGAATAGTTTGTAAGTAAATGTTGTAGGTTTAAATAATAACTCTCAACTAGTCTCTGGGTTACAAGATGAAAGTCTCATATACGATTCTCAAATGGGGAATTTTACCTATCTCAATAAAGTCTATAATTGGTTCGAAAAACGTCTTGAGGTACAGGCGATTGCGGATGATATAACTAGTAAATACGTTTCTCCTCACGTCAATATATTTTATTATTTAGGGAAAATTACACTTGTTTTTTAGTACAATTAATTATAAGGTTTGCTATGACTTTTTACTATTGTCCAATCGTCACTAAGACTTTTGCTTTTGTTCAATACATAATGACCGTTATTCTCAAGTTTATGACATACATAGATAATATGATATAGTTAGCCGCAGTCTCGATCTGCAACATTAGTAGATCTCCTTAGGCTATCCTCAATGGGGGCTCTAAAATGTAAAGTTTTATATTTTTGGGTATTTTTGTATTTTTTTAGAGCTCCATACCCTAAAAAGTAACACTATTCATGGAAAAAGTACGTGGGGTCCACCACTTTTGGGTTAAAAGATGCCAAAATAGTGCTCCACGCTCCAAAAAGTTCAGCAATCCATATTTCGATTGTTAATACGATATATAAGGACCGCTACTACAAAGAGTATTAAACCCTTGATCGTGAAATATCGATTGCTTGTTGAACCCTGTGAATTGCGTGACATCACACGATTCGATGAAATATCTTGAAATTTATGTCGAATTGGTAGGTGCACATGTATTAATCAAGTGAATTTTGTTCTGATGGGGATCAATTCAATATCAATAAAAGAAAAACAAATTCCGATTGCTGTCCAAGTTACTGAACCTATTTCAGCCTAATTTCGATCTAAGAAGAAAAAAATCACAAAAGAAAGAAATTATTAATTCCAGAAAACAAAAAAGTGTTTTTTTACGAGGTACAATACAAATAGAAGTTCCTATTTATTTGTTACGAAATCGACCATAGATCAATTCCCTTTTTTATTTGGGTTAGATAGTTGCCTCATACAACGCTCTGTGCTAATCCAGATTTCAGTACGATCTTAGGCTAGTAAGGTTATCCTTCTAAATTGCTGAACTTTTTGGAGCCCGGAGTACTATTTTGGCATCTTTTAACCCAAAAGTAGTAGACTCCACGTACTTTTTCTATGAATAGTGTTACTTTTTAGGGTATGAAACTATAAAAAAATACAAAAATACTCAAAGATGAAAAATTTTACATTTTAGAACTCCTCATTGAACTTGCCCTAATCTCGTTGTAAGCCTATGCAGTAAGCGGTTGATCATAATATGAAACCCTATTGATACACATCACCAAAATATTCTCACTCAAATTTCACCACGTACTTGGCATCTAACGTGGTAAATGTTACATATAAATGACATATTTGTTTAAAGAAATAAATGGTATAGACTATTGGAAAATATTTCAGAAACACCTCTACAAACCGAGCTGAAGGTGCTTGAGCTATGGTACCCTTTGCATTAATTTACCACATCAAAAAATTTAAATTATCAAAAAATAATTTACAATAATTATCTATTATCTTTAACATGTGTTCTCTTGTATTGGTGTGACTATGTCTTGTACAAAGACATGTTTTTTTTTTTTTTTTTAAATAAGTGACGGCGACAAACAATAGTTACTTAAAACTTTTTATTAACTAGATTCTGATATCATATTGACTTTCGGAAATCTAACTCTCATACATCTTTGGTTGCACTTTAAGATTCTACTTCATTCTTGCTCATCATCCATGCTCGATCTAGATACCTCTTGGCCTGTTTATCAATTTTCTTCACGTCGATTTCCTCTCCCTAATCCTTCCCTTCATCGCTTTTTCCATTCACATGTTTTTAGATCAACGGATAATGGAAGCTATTAAGAAATACTAATATCTTTTCAGGATTCCCGTTAACATGGAACGAGAGTGACTCTCCCTGAACAATCTGCTTAAATGAATAACTACTTTCAATTATGAATAGTTGAGTTGACAGGATTGAGAGAGTGCTTGTTAATAACAGATAGTTGAAGGGGCGCTTTCCCTCTCGTTATTGAGACTGATTCAACGGTGATTCGTGATTTTATAAGAACTGATACGCCCGTGCACAACCCGTTAAGGGTTGAAATTGAAGAATGTAAAACACTAATGGCTCAACACCCAGGGATTAACATCCGACACATATACAGAGAAGCGAACAAATGCGGGAATTAATTAGCTAATTTCGAGCTAATACAACTGTTGGAGAAGATGTCTCTTTCAGCGATTTCGTATAAGCTAACATCCTTATTAGAGCAAGATATCAGAGGTGTGTCATCCATCCAACTTGTGAGAGACTGTTCTATAACGATTTTCTCTCTCACAGTAACTTAGTTTTATCTCAATTTTTACTTCCTTTCAAACCAAAAAAATAAATAAATAAATAACTACTCTCAATTATGAATAGCTAGCTTCCATAACTCACTAGACTTTTCCTCGTAAACCCTACTGACGTGGATATCATTTATTCAAGTAACTATTCATAAGTGATTCTGCAGTAACTCAATTGATGGGCGACTTCCCTTAGCTTGTGGGTGGCCAGAATTTGTATCACGGGCGTAGGGGGGAGATAAAGGGCCAGAGGATAAAAGAAGAAAAAGTAACTATTGATAATCAAGAGCAGTTATTCATCTAAAAACCCGAGAGTGAGGGTGGAGGGTGGGTGGGGGGTGGGGGGGGTGAGGGTGAGTCTCAGGGATAGAGACTCAAAATATATTAAGTCTGTTAAAACATTAAGTTTAAACGACACCTATAAAGTGAACTAGCCCTTGAGTTTGAACCGAGTGAGTTCATAGCAAAACAAAGCTAAGATTTCTACATTTTGCTACATATTGTCAACATTAATACAAGGCAAAGTATTTCTATATTTTTATCATATGCATCACATTGTTCATATAGTTAGTATTTTCCAGGTATTCCATTAAGCAAAAGCTACCACCAGTTCAGTTCTCAAGCATGCTACACGGGGAGCTTCTTTTACTCCCTCTGTGCAACTATTTAACCGATTCATGACACCATAGACTGTACAAAACTCCGGCAGAGGTATTAAGCCGGACGCCCACAGTTCTGGACCGAGAAGAAAATGAAGTAAAGAGGCCTGGTTCAAGGAAATGCAACTTTACACGGCTGCCACCTTCAGTATGGTATCTACTGGAAAAATATACGTGTATTGATTATGTACATGTTGTAGCAGTTGGAGCAAAGGCAAGGCGACTCTGCTCAATATCTGCGTTTCTTCTTCTCGGGAGTGGCGTGCACTTGGGTTTTCATCCCGTATGTTCTCAGCTGAAAATTCTCGAAGGCATCTGAAACTGCTCCCACCTGCATGATATAACAAATATATGCCTCAGGTATGTAAATATTCCGTACAGAAGCAACAAAAACAATAACGATCTCATAATACCAGTTCAGGTTTTTTGGAGTACACTCTCACTATCATGTCTTGGCAACAAGCAGGCAGAAGGTGACTGATACTATCATCCTTAATACTGAATTTCTCATTGCTTTCATAGTCCTAATGAAACCGGAGAAACTTAAGCATACACATGAATAAAACAAATTTAAACGTTTAAACACACATCAATCTCGTTCAGCTTCAGAAAGCTAAACGGAAGGGATTGGAATACCTTGAAAAAGTTGATGCTGGTGAAGGAATCATGAACATAGAAGAAAAGAAGGACATGTTAATCACGGTGGAATTGCAAATCCATCACTGACAGTGAGAAACCGTAGTTTTTGCTGATAGCACCCTTACATACCTTTCAAGCGGGTTACTTCTTCCACGAGTCAGATCAATTTTGATGTTACTCACAACAATATCATCCTCCTTCAATATCGTATCACCAGCTTTCTGATCACAAGTTATTCTGTTACGAAAAAATCTTTCTGTTTTTAAGGAAAAGGACTAAGAATTAGACACATCTGGTGGACCTGAGAACAGATTATATCCTGGGGGGTAACATTTTTGAAGTACTCCAGCTTGTCCTTGGGAACAGCAAACTCGTTACAGAACTGTGAAAATATTGCACGTTAGATATGGTTTTTGGGAGGAGAGTATTTAAAGCAAGACTATTAAGGTGTAATTTAGCGCAAGAAGAACATGAAATCCAATTAGGGTTATCGGTTTCTGCTGCGTCAGATGTACCTGGTATAGATCCCGTCTCCGGATCCGAAGGATCAAATCCCTGGATTCCTTCAGCTCTTCATGGTGAGTAGTTTCAATGGTTTTCAATATTGTGTCATCCAACTGCAGATGCAAATCAGCAAACCATATCAAGGCCTAAATCCGACTGCGATACTATAATGTTTAAAAACAAATCGAGGAAAATGCACATTTGACCTTCCAGTATTCAGCTGGGTCATCAATGTAGGACGAAATCTTAAGAAAATCGTTCGCTTTTATCATGGCATCAACAATCATATGGTCTATTGCCTGAAAAAGGATCAATGGCCAGATTAGGTGTGTTCAGATGCTGATCAAATAATCAAAGCTCTTTGTCACAAGGAACTAGCCACCTTCCTTATCAAGAAAATGTAATAGTACTTTACCTTCACTTTGGCATGCATGTAGACTGTACGATGCAAATCCGCCCGAGCAGCGAATAACTTGTGGAGAGTAAGATCTGACCAGAGTAATTATAATAAACTGAAGACTGTTCATTATTGAGTGATAATATTATTGGAGCAGGATTGCATTAGTCACTCACATTCCTTAGCACGATAGCAGATCTCGTTGTCGATAACCCGCATCGTTTCCAAAACCCTGCAATTCACAATGACATGAAATTGCTCTTATGGAGTTTACTAGCCCTATATAATTACTAAGGTAACACATCTAACAAGGACCAGGTTTACCACAATTTTCAGTTCATATTTTTCAGAAAACAAAAGACAGAGTAGGCAACTAACTCAATGACTACATATTTCTAACTATTTCTTGTCATACCTATGGAACTCAAAATTGCAGCCAAGTCCACAAGCCCGTGAATCACGAACAATGTAATCAAATCTGACACCAAATACAGAGTTCATAATCTACAACTTGCTAATTCCAAATTCACAATTATCGATTACATCTTTGCTCCAAAAGAAAGTAATAGGAAATGCATAACATACTTGTCGACGTCTATCCCGTTACGTCCATTAGCAACAATGTCATACAAGAAAGGCTTTTCTTTGTAGATCTACAAAAGAAAATAAATTAATTTAACGGATCTTACTATGTCGTATTACAAAGGAAAAGAAATTAATCAAAAGAAGATAGATAGGTTATATCATGGAAAGTATTTCCATAGTAAGACTTACTTTTGACGACAAATTCTCTGAAGCTGTAATCATTTCCTGTGGAAAAGTAGCAATAGATTATACAGTAGTGAAGGAGGCAAAAGGCCTTAATGTATGTGCAGCAATATTATTGGATTGACATGAACACTGGAATCATACGTAGAAGGGTAGTATAAAAATCCCAAGTTTAATTAGTAACTCCAATTTCATGAGAAGGAACTCAAGCACACGTAACAACGAATAAAGGAAAAATCTTCCACATAAATATGCCTTAAAAATACAATCCCGTCTAGAGTGAGCAAAATTAGATTTCCAAACTTCATATGTGCTGTCACAAGCTGATCTGAGAAGTAGAAATTATGCAGCCTTTAAGTCGAGAGGAAAACATAACAAGGGCATGCAAGTCAAAATCAAACCTTCACTTTCTTCAAGCTTTCAGCATCAATATCGATGTGATGCTCATCAACAATGTGATCTATCATCCTTAAAGACATTTCTTCATGCGACCTGCAAAATTTTCATCCAACTATGAAAATGAAAATTTTCTTAATATACTGAGAGGTATCTCAATGTCTGAAATAAAACACTTGAAGACAATCTGATGAAAAAAAGACTCATAAATTGTTTTATTGGATGTCATCAAAAGGTAATTAGAAATGGATGATGAAAGTAGTATGATACACTGGATTCTATAACACAGAGAACGAAGAATATAGGTGCACAGAAGAGAAGAGGCGCTTCAGAGGAAGATGGATCCCCACTGACCGCCATTTTCCAAGAGATACTTTTGTGCTATAAATAGTGGAATTCAGGAACTTTAGAAGAAAAGATCAGCTGCCAAAAGAGAAAAATAGAACAAAGAGAAGATCACGACCTCCAAACGGGGAAAAAAGAAAGACAAGGGATAAGTCGTCAAGACAACAAGAAGTGAAAATCTAAGAGGAAATTCAATCTAGTAGGACGTCTTTCCCTTAATTGCCTAGCTTCTAGCTGAAAGCTGAAGTGAACAAAATGATATTGAAATACGAAAAGATACGAGGAATGCACTTATGTATTCAGCTTATAGATGATTTAGCAATTTATAATTCAAACATTTGGTTTAGGGCAAACATGGACACCAAATAGTTAGTTATGAAGGAGATTGATGGCGCAGAGCAATTGGATGCAACAATATCTAGTGAAACTCTTCAACTACATATACTTGCATATAATGGAGGACAAGGACGAATTACGTATTTCGTGAAAAAGTTTAGAATCACCATTTGCATCCATGGAGGACTCGCGGAAGAAAGTCGCGCTCAAACATGTGGCTGAATGGCCCATGACCAACATCATGCAGTAGCCCTATATAGAAAATTTAGAAGAACAATGCTGGACTATAATTACAAAAGAAATGATTGCAAAAGGACATCAGATTTACCAGCAAGTTTTACTGTCTGTATATCAAAACAATCTATGCCCAGCTCCATGCCCTACAATGATGACATGTATATTAAACCACTATCACCAGTCATGGGATTCAGAATAAGAGCGTAGGACAGTCAGGATAAGTTACTTGATAAGTTTTAAGTCTATGTACAGCGTCACTAGCCAGCCAGTACACCCCGAGTGAATGCTCAAATCGAGAATGTACAGCCCCTGGATAGACAAGATACGTCATGCCTGACACAAATATGGAAGCCGAGTCAGAGCATCAACTTGTAGGACACAAACAGAGCCTTGAAAACGTAAGATCATGAAAAACATCTTGAATTGAATGCTGGAATTCAATTTTAGGAACTGCATGAATAGCATTAGCATACTACTCTGTGATAAGTAGGGGAAAGGGTGACTGCTTACCAAGCTGCTTCAAATCGCGAAGCCTTCCAGATATAGGAACCACAGAATAATTAAGAAAATTTCCAGAGAAACAGAAAAGATTAGTTTAATAAAGTGAACTAGAGAAAGTGTCAAAAGAAGAAACATAGTAAAACCTAGACAATTCCCTAAGTTGAGCTCACCTTTGAAACTGTTCAGTGTCGATAAACTTCAGAGAGAGCTGCAATACAACAAAAGAATGCAAATTTCAATTACCTCAAATCCTCAAAATTATGTCTAGCTTATCAGTAATCTCTGTTTTATGTACATTTACAAAATATTTCAAAGTAAATTTCAATCAATTAGTCAACAAAGAAAAAATCTAAAACGTTAGCCTTGACACCAAACCGAGAATTGAGAAAAGAAAAGAAATTGCCGCAAATAAAGAAAAGTAAGGTAAGACTATTGAATGAAACTCAAATTCTGAATTCCAAAAAAAACAACTCAACTGTTCAGAAACTGACAAGTACATTGTTCAAACACATACAAAATAGCCATTCACAGATAATAAACACGTATAATCCGTCATTTTCACAAAGATATAGTAACACACACACACACACACACACACACACACATACATGTGAAAGTTGAATAACAAAAACATATATGTAACATATATAATGTATAGACACACACATACGTGCATGTGAAAGTTTAATAACAAAATATGATGTATATATACACACACACATCATATTTTTTATTTAACTTTCATATTTACATGTGTGTGTATATATATAGATACATACATTATTTTTTGTAATTTAGCTTTCACGTGTACAAAATTATGTCTCAGCCGCGTGTGTGCATCATTTTTTTGTTATTTAACTTTCAAACGAAACGTAAATGTGTGAGTGTGCATGTATATATATATATATGTATATAATTCTACATCACATGCGCCTCTCTGTTTTCAATATTTTCAATTTCATATGGTAAATTCATATAGAAACTTCAATTCATTGCGAATTTCCTAATTCGAAGCTCTCTACGAACAGAATTCTCATAAATTCTTACACAAAACGCACGCACATATATAAAAAATAATGTATGTATCTATATATATATAATATGTATGTATGTAAGTATATATATTCAGAAGCGCAAAAAAAATCGTATATTTATACATTTACCGCGAATTCACGTCAATAAAGCAGCATTAGGAAGCATAAAACTCATCGCACTAACTTAAAGCTACTTGAAGCCATAAAAAATCCGAAAAAATCAAATAAAAACACAATTCTCTGCTTTAATACAGCTTAAAAACTGAAACGTAAAAAAAAAAAAAAAAAAAAGGAGAAATGCTAAATTTTTTTGAAGTAAATTTACTAAATGCAAAGAAGAGAGAGTAGTTGAAGCATTACAGGATCGAGATAAATGTTGCCGTGGACGTTATCATGCACATGCTTCGAGAAGCGCCGATCATCGCCATGGCAGTTGCCGTAGCTTCGCAGCTCTTCGTTGCTGTTCGCTGCCATTGTTTCGCTTTTCTTCTTGTTCTTCTAGAAGCTTCTAGAGAGAGTGTAAGATGTTGCGGTGTTTGTTTGAACGGATGAAACTTAAGAAGAAAGGTTTTGAGAGAGAGAGAGAAATATGAAATGACAAGAAACTGTTGAGGTGAGGGAATACGACAAGCTATATATATATATATATATTTACTGGAATGTTGGAGGTTTGAGTGCTTTGGCTATCGTTACACGTCAAACAGAGCGCGGTTACTCACGTACCAATCATTGCTGCTTTGCGTACAAACTTTGCTCCTGGGTTACTCTTCCTTTCGTCTATCGTAACGATGTGTGGATCCCACATTATTATGAGTATTCGTAATGATGTGTGAATCCCATATTATTATGAGTGTCGATCATCTGTAATGCCGAATGAAATATTTTTATTTTTTTAATTTTGATATCAAATCATTAATAATATAAAAGGTTAATCTTGCATTCAAAAATCAATTATTTTGCCTAAAAATAAAAAGGGACTTACAAAATGGTCGAATTCCGAAAAGAAAGAATTTTTATAATTTAAATCCATCCTGTAAACTTTGATTGATAGTTGATTGATAGATACGATACAAAGGTTTTACAATATGATTTGATGATATCGTGCAACGATGCCTTTTAATCTGTGGTTGATAAAATGACACCATTTTTTACTTTTACTTAGAATATTAGTTTAAAAGACTGATAAAATGATCAGATAACAACCTTTTAAATTTAAAATAATTTAAAGTTTTAAGTTTGAATTAAAGTTTCTATCTTCATTGTACTAAAAAAAAAATATATAATTTCTCCTAAGAAACTTCCCCTTCATTGCTGCCATAGTGATATTACGAATATTATGGAGGTTGTTCATTATAAAAATAGACAGAGAAAGACTTAAAGTTGAATAAAGACACTCACATATTAAACTTCCCCTCGATTGCTCCCATAAGAGAGGATATAATTTTTAACATGAATGAAAACTGTTATCATATTTCTATAATTGATATTATCTAGTGAGATAAAGACTCAATTCAATTAATTTGATTTATAAAATTTGAATGTTATATGGAATATATAAACAAATATTCCTTTTTATCCGTACCATTTGGATGGTCTGATTAGAAATCTTGATTTGACCCAAAAGTTTCTATTTATTTGTGGAAATTCATGAGTTACATAAAAAAAAATGCGAAGTATTACTAGAATGGGACTTCTAATTCAGGAGAATGATTGAAAGGACTAAATACCTTGTAGTGCCAGGATATTCCCTATATGTATTGGAAATGACAATGGCAATAATTGTGTACGTAATTCTAACTTCTCTAGTTATTTTTTTCTTTTCCTCCTTTTGTTCATACCCTCTCATTAATCCCACGAGCTTCTTATTTAGATTATCTTTTTTTTTTTTGTACTTTTAATTAGAATTAGAATTTTTGTTTTCCTCCAATATACTGCTCTATCATATTCTATCCTACACCTAAGTAGTTAAAGGGTCCAAGTTGCATAATCGTTTTGACTTTTGGTTTTACTTTGTTTGCTTGCACGAACTTCTCTTAATTGCCATTGCTACCTATATTTGAGCTCCTAGGTGTTCAAAAAATGTATGAAAGTAAATAAATAACTCTATAAAATCCATACTTGCGACTCTACCATTTGTTAGTTTTCAACCCGTGAGAAAAATGGAAATAAACAATACCTTATCATTAGATTGGCTAACTAATGTTTATGTGGAAATTGGGATTAGGGAGTCCAATGTGGGCTGACTTGACTCGACCTCACTGAGTGGGTTAGTTATTGTGGGAAGTTAGATTCCCTTAATATTCCTTAGAAATACAAGACAAGATTAGCTTTATGAAAACTGATAAGAAATTCTTATGTCCTCTCTGAAAATTCAAAATTCTCTCAAATTACTATGTGTAAAAATCATAATCAAAGGCGGCTTTTAAGTTTGTGAAGATATAATTTAATAGTATTTTGGACTCCAATTTGTAGCAATTAAACCGTGGAATAAACTCAACAAGTCCTGGACAAACCATTTTACATATATTACGAGGTTAGTAATTTAATTACTGATTTATGAAGAAATCATATTTTGTGTTAAATTTTCCTTCGTTTCTAACGAACTTCTCGATCATTTGTATAAGGACTTTTGTCCTACTGCAGTAGGCTTTATATTAATTTTGTGTCATGTTTGTTGTTTAATGGGGTTAGTTTCCATAACTGAAAAAAAAAATGTTGATACGTGCTATTTTTCGTTTTTCTAATTAGGAATTAATGTGCTCTCAAAATCTATGGAGCTTAATGTCTTACATTCATCAAAACTTTTTTTTGCAAATTAGATGTCTGGATTAATCAATAACGAGGAAAAATAACATGTTAATCACATGATAGAATACAAATTTTGAAAAGGTACAATTGTTGAATGAATTGTACTAATATTCCCTTCGCTATTGAAAAAGATCTCGCTTAACTTTAATTGAGGCTTGGTTGAGAAGTTCGTTGCCTGTTTTGAGAAAAAAAAAAAAGTTGGAGAAAGCAAAAAGAATATGAAGAACTTTTTGATGTTGGATGATAGCCAATTCGTTAGAAATTTTTTCAAGATTATATGTGGTTCTTAATTTAGGTTAGCTTAATGTTGCGAATGACCGTTCTTTTATATTTGATATTTAACTACGAGACTTAAAGTGATATAGGTGCACTTATGTCTATTGCGGACTAACATATGGTATTTACTACAAGAAATTTTATGTTCGGAGACGACACATTTCCGTCTCCGTTTCGTCTCCAATCTAGAAAAAAGACGAAACGAAGACAAAATTTGGGTGTCACATTTCGACCAGTCTCCTTTTTTGAATTTCGTCATCGTTTCGTCTCAATGGAGACGAAAAGATATTTCGTAACTTTTTTGTTTCCCTCACATTTCGTCACCTTTCCGTCTCCCTCACATTTTGTCTCATTTCCGTCTCCATATAATTTCGTCTCATTTCTGTCTCTGTTCACATTTCGTCTCCATTCCGTTTCCCTCACATTTTGTCTCATTTCCGTCATCTTTTTCAATTTTTTTTTAAATATTTTCGAAATAAAAAATTTATTAAATTCTGATTATGTTATATTTTTTATTTTTAAAACTTTATAAATAACAAAAAAAAAAAAAAATAAAAAAATGAAACTGAAAAATAAAAAATTAAACAACCCCCCCCCCCCCCCCCCCAAAAAAAAAAAAAAAAAAAAAAAAAAAAACTATCATCTACCATTAAAATTTAGGTATATATGCATATACCTAAATATATATATATATATGTATGTATAAAAAGAAAAAAAAATTAAAAAAAAGAAACATCTACCCCAAAAAAAACTTACATCTACATATTAAAAAAATAGGCATATATGCATATATATTTATATATGTATAAAAAATATATGTATAAAAAGAAAAAAAAAACTGAAAAAAAAACAGAAACCCCAAAAAAAAAACGAAAATAAAAAACAAACCTACATGTACATATTCAAAAAATAGGTATATATGCATATATATAACTATATATTTATATATGTATAAAAGAAAAATAAAACAAAAACCCAAAATAAAAATGAAAATAAAAAATAAATAGGTATATATGCATATATATACGTATATATACATATATATAAACTTATATATATAGTCATAAACATACACATACACATACACATACATATATACATACTATGATATAACTATATTTACATTTGCAACATACAAAAATATACATATATATCTAACCTTAATGTGAGGGGTAGGGGGTAGGGGGTAGGGGGTAGGGGGTGCGGGGTGGGGGGGGGGGGTAGAGGGTGTTGTATATAGGGGAGGGGGGGTTTGGGTTTTATTTATAAAAAATTGGCTGGAGACGGACCACTTGGTCTGGTCCGTCCCCTTTTTTATTTTATTTTTTGTTTTTTAATTTTATTACTAATTTTTTTTTTTTTTTGTCTTTGAGTCCTTTAAGGAGACGGACCAAAGTGGTTTGTCCCCTTTTTGATTTGTTTTTTTGTTTTTTAATTTTGTCAGTTAATTTTTTTTTTGTCTTTGTTTAAATTTTTCCCATAAAATTCATAAAAAAAAAAAAAAAATTAGAGACGAATCTTGGTTCTGTCTCCCTTGTGGAGACGAAATGGATGGTCCGTCTCCAAATTTTTTTTTTTTGTTTGAATTTTTTGGGAGGAAATTTAAATAAATTGAAAAAAAATATCAAGAGTTTGTCTCCATTTCGTCTCCAAAAGAGAGACGGAATGGAGACAAACCCATATAAACATTTTTTCAAATTGTTTAAATTTTCTTCCAAAAAATTTAAACAAAGAAAATATATATATTTTTAGAGACGGATCATCCATTCCGTCTCCAATTTTGGAAATGGACCTTGATTCCGTCTCCCTTTTGGAGACGACCCAAAGTTTCATCTCCAATTTTGGAGACGGAACATTGGGTCCGTTTCCCTTTTGGAGACAAAATTGATGGTCCGTCTCCCTTTTGATGAGTTTTTTTTTTTTTTTTTTAGGGAAAAAGTTAAACAAATTGAAAAAAATATGTCAACGATTCGTCTCCATTCCATCTCCAAAAGAGAGACGAAATGGAGACAGATAACATATCTTCAAACATGTCATCTCATTTTCGTCTCTTATCAGAGACGAATTGGAGATGACATTCATGTTTAGTCTCCAAATCGTCTCCATTGGGAGACGGTTTGGAAACGACACACCTAGGCCGTCTCCAAACCGTCTCAAAATGGTCACTATGCATGTAGCGAAAGTTTCGTCTCATTTTCGTCACTTTTTTGGCGACGAAAAGGTGACGGACCATCACCTTTGACAGTTTTTCTTATAGTGATTCATGTTATAAATAATTATTGTTGCGCTTGTTATAGATCAATTATATTGACTTATTAGTACTTGTCGACCCAATAAAACAGACTAACCCTGACTCTTACTTTAGAATATTGAAATACTACACAGACAATCTACGCTCTGGTTGCAACATGAGACTCATGTCTCCACTAGTTACTTGAAACCTTAACGTGTACATGAGGTTGGCTGCACAAACTGTCCAAGGGCATGACAGAGAGAGAAACCATTGTATGGTATTGGATTAATTGAAAAGATATAATGTCTTCCATTGTAGGATTCTACATTGTGCAAATGGTTGTGGTAACATGAGGTATGGTACAAAGTAGGGAGCAAATAAACAACATGATCACACACATGGACTTGTGACAGATCTATTTAGGAGTTAGTTTCCACTGACTTCACTAATATATAGAATTTATATGTGTTTTTAATCGAAAATATAAACTAGTCTGTATTGAAAAGAAAATTATTATTGATATAATTATCAAACGGTATGTGATAGCCTTTGCTAATAAAATTTTCGAATCCGCTCCAATTATACAAATGCACCGGCACACAGACACTGCAAGGGGGAGGGAGAAAAGTGGGAGAGTGGAAATGGAGGGACTCATGTTCTTTCCAATAATTTCTTTCATTCTCTGGAGAAAGAAAGGAACCATGATAGCTACCTAAAAAGAAAGAAGACAATAGGACAATAAAATAAAGATGTGATAGGAACAAGACCATTTTACTTAACTGACGTAAAATATAAAAAGAATATATACTCAATTGATGTAACTGAAAAAAATTGAACCCATTTTACTTCGTCTATCAAAAGTTAACAAATGTGCTTCGAAGAAAAATCTCCCTTGCAGGGAATTAACAGAGTAGAATGCTCTTAATAAGAACAAACGGGATTGTTAGATTCTTATAACTGAACCTTTTGGTTTGGTTCATATTAATTATCTTCAATTTGAAGAAAAATTTTGATAGATACTATCATTTATTAAGAGGCTCGGCATCTTTATCCATTGAGTAGAATTTGTACCATGAAAAGTAAATGCTTTGAGAGAAAATTCTTGTATCAGTCCCGATTGATGGGTCAGTCTCTCACATAATTGATAAGATTTATATGTGTAGCTCCACCAATTTGTGAAAGATTGACATCAATTCGGATTGATCGAAAAGTTTAGATAAACCCTATAAAAGGCTTCAATCAGTCTCCGCGATGTGCATATTTCTACTAAGTTTCTATAGAGAAGAGAATTTTTTAGTGTCTTGTGTATTCCGACACTTTAGCTAAGGGTATCTCCGATGGTGGAGACTATTCACAAAAATTTACTATTTTTGGCTATTTTAGAGACACAGGTCTCTAAATTTAGAGCCAAAAAAATAAATTGGATCTCTATTTTAACTCAGATCTCTAAAATTATGTGAGTCCTATATATTTTGGCTCTAAATTTAGAGATCCGTCTCTAAAAATAATCAAAAATAATAAATTTTTGTAAATAATATATATCCCATTGGAGATATCCTAATGAAACCTCACAGCAACAAAGCCGGATGTCAAAGCGATGATATCTAGGAAGCCATAAATGATATGGTTTCTTGTAAGCAAGAACTCTGCCGAGACTTCCTTTTGTTAAAGTTTGGCCACTGATTTTATCATGATGCCTATCAGATAATTAGTGGCGGATGTATGGGTGGATGAACGAGCACTGCAGCCTTCCCTGCTCATAAAGATTTTAAATTTACTTTAAATCTATGTTTTTTAGTGCGAAAAAATCAATTAGCCTCCATGATTTATTAATTAGGGTTAGCCCCCATGGTTTATTAATTTGGGTTTTCAATATCACTTAGATCTTAGATAACCCTTTGATAAAACAAAATTACTAGAGCTGCCCCTGCAGATAATGTCTACTTAATAATGATAACTGGGAGATCATTATGCATGTTTAGTGAAAAGGGATCATCCTGGTGGTTCTATTCATTGGCGGAGGCACATATGGGTCAGTGGTGACTTATAAAAAACGTTAAAATTTATATGTATTTTTTTAAAAAAAAATTAGATATTTATGTATTTTTAGTTAAAAAAATTAATTAGCCCCCACTGAAAAAATAAAGTACTTGTATAGTTTAAAAATTATGAATTTTAACCCTCACTGGCTCATAAAAATATTAAAATTTTTATGTATTTTTTGAAAAAAAATTAGATATCTATGTAATTTTAGTTAAAAAAAATTAATTAGACCCTACTCAAAAAAAAAAATACTCATACAGATTAAAAATTATAAATTTTAACTCCCACTGACAAAAATTATTGGCTCCGCCCCTGGTTCTGTTAACAGTGTAGGATTGAATTTGATGATCATAATATGATTGATTCATTTTCTATTACACGGGGAATAGGAATGAAGAACCTTTCTAGTCAAAAAGTTCGTTTAACAATAATATTTAAAAGTTGTAGCTTGCTGTCTCAGACATATTGCTCATACCTTTCACTTTTTAAAAGGTTTGGTACCCTTACTCAATATAGGGTCCAAAAATCCGATATAAATGCACGGAAGATGCTTTGAAATTTCTTGTTTCTCAGCTATTTTCTGTATTATCTTCCCTAGCTTTATGAGCTCTTGGTTCCAGGTAATATCTTTGTCTTGTGATTTAACTTGATGTACATGCATGGAAGATGCTTTGGCATTCAATTCTTTGCTGTATGGGATTAAACATCAAGATATTATTTGTAGCTCATTCCACATATGAATTAAGGACGGAACCATTAAAGAATGAGTTGAACTTATTTTTTTTAAATTGTATGTATTTTTAGGCTGAAAAATCAATTTCGACTCCACAGAGAAACAATTACTTATATAAGAGTAGTAAATTACGTACCGTTAGCATCTATTGAACAAAAATTCTAAATTCAATCCTGAGATGAATTTTGGATGCTTTTAACATTCGATATTAATAATGGCTGCATGCATACCATTGAAGACTGAAGCCATATTTTGTATCACTTCTGATCGAAATAAATCTAATTGCTTTGTTATTTCTAATTCATGTTTCACTGCAAGCATATTCGATTTGCTTCGAGGAAGCAATATAATTATTTGTATATTCTATCACCATATCTAAGCACTGAGTTGCACAGTCAAACATTGAGGGACAAAGGAGGTTCATGGCCAAGCGTAGTTCCCGGCCTTCCCTTTCTTCAATGTCCAAGTTGAAGCGTTCAACGATTTTTCGGCCCCTACTATTTCACCAATCGAGCCACAAGTATCTAACATACCGAATGAATCATATAGCCAAGAAAAACCAAGAATCGGATTATACTATATAAATATACACTCTGAGGTCCAATATGCAAATAAAACCACTAAATATGCAAGACAGTTGATATACTTCAGAGTCCGAACAAGATTCTCAGTAGCTGATGCATCTCTGCGCTGTTTCGTGCTCCTGCAACGTGCTAAGCAAAGAAATCAGCTACTTGTAAGCCTGTGCTTGCGCCCGTAAGAATTTTAGTTTACCAGCTTTAATTTGAGCTGCAAACTCCACTCTGGAAACGGAGGTATCCACATTAATAGCAGGTTTGATTCTAGGATTAAATAGATCGACGGATAACAATATTAGTCCATGAGTAAATGAAATTACACTAATAGGAAAATTTTCAGACAAATTGTTAAGGCGGTCATACTTCCTTCACCAAAACTAAAACTTGATTTAACGTTCATGAGTCCATGCTAAAGTTTCAATCAATTCCTGCAAATATCCACGCCGGAAAATTAAGAACATAAATCCAATACCTCAAATAAGATGTCCAAATAAGATCATCCAATTCTGCATAAGCACTGGGAGTACAACTTCTCTTTTCCCACAAAAACAAGACATAGGTGCCATTTTATGCAATTCTTTGATATATCATTGATGCATTTGCAGGCGAGAATTAATAAACACAGAATTAGTCCTTAATTTAGTTTCAATCAATTAAGTTGTTACTTGCGATGGGTACCGGTGTATAAAACTTCTAGTCTATAAAATTTGAAAAGGATCAAATCCCGACTATCATTATAATTTAATTACTTGTAATAGATATCAATACAAGAAATTCTCGCTACGCAAAATCCGAAAAAAGTATAAATAATTCAGTGAAGAAAAAAGGAAAAGAACGAGGTAAAAGCAATGGCCCAACAATAGCTGGCACATGCTCTATCCCATCCATTATAACACCACTTCTTTTTTTTTTTTTGGGTGGGCTGAGGACCACCAAATTGTTGCCACAAAATTTAATGCATGCGAGTGTTTATCATTTTGTGTGTTAGCCTGGACTCTTTCACTCGTCAGCTGTTGTCATTTGACTTTCTTAGTACTCTTTTCTCACTAAATTGTCAACAATAGAACATGACTTTGTTGCTAGTGTGAAAGTTGCCACAGTTCTTCGGCAGTCCTATTATAAATATTGTTGGTCCTTTACTAACTTGAAATATTCGTCGAGCACGCTTGCTATATTATGGAGTTTATAATTTTGTAATGAATCTAAATTGATTCTATTTAATCTGAGTTCCTTTTTATTTATAAAAAAAAAAAAAAAAAAAATTCATTTTGAAATAAAGGTTAGTAGTATTTGAAATAGTGTGCCAATATTGATAAGCTATAACAATTGCAGTAAGTGAAAAGAAAAGCATTACACATGGGGCAGAATCACTTCTACGAACATTGCTTGCTTGTACATTTATAATCAATAAAGAGCAGTTCGATGTAGCTCTTGCTATATGCAAGATTCGAAAAAAAGTCGAATTCATTTAGAAGCCTATCAATTCTAGGGCCATGGCCATCATCACAGTCAAACTGCATGCCTCCGCTCCATAGTTGCTCATTATCATCATTGTGGAATAAAAGCTAGTTGTATTTGGAAAAGAGTGGCAATACTGATAAGTTACAACAATTGCAGAAAGTGAAAAAGGAAAGCATTACACATGGGGCATAATTACTCGTACAAACACTTCTTGCTCATACATTCATAATCAATAAAGGATAGGCGTGGAATTTGAGAGAGTCGGACGCATTTTAAAATTTATCATCATTCTGTATATTTTTGCAAGAAATTATCTGTAACAACTTAAACTTTAACATCCATGATACACAATGAAACTTATTTTTGCATCAAGACTCCTTTTACGCATTTATAATCAATCGAGGACTAAATTTATTAACATAAAAATTAAATAAACTCGATAATTGTTCAATTGAGAACGTAAAGATACAAATACTACTAGTGGAAGTTAAATATAAGGTCAGACCAGTGGTAGATATTTTTGTAACACACTTGGTTCAACCACGATTTACATCAAATTAAAATTCAATCAGCAACCGTCCAAGTCATATCATTGTCAAAGATCCAATGGCACACCTCAATCTTTCCAGGACCTGAACCCAATGCAATGAAGGCTCCATGAGTTGGGCTCCATGCTGACGTGTCAATGTGACATATGGCAACACCATGGTTAATCTTGACCTTTGATTTTGGATCTAATATGTCTGCTTCATAGACTCTGACCTTAGGAACTGAATGGCAGTAATAGAGCAAGTATGGGAACAAACTCTGATGACATGATACTGATTTCGTCACTTTTCCACCGTTGATCCCTTTGACTGATCCAATCATGATGTTACCGTTTGAACCTTTGGTGTTTTCGGTGGTCTGCACCATCACATTTCGGCCTAGCACTGAGGTGGCGAAGTCCATCATGTCCTCGGCTGAGCCCACACACTGCTTGGTCTCGCCAGGACTAGGCGCCCTCTCGCATTCGCTCAATGCATCAGTGAACATGTTAGCCATGGCGGAGTCATCTTGGGCATGGAAAATCTTTTTCAATTGACCTATTTTCACGGATGAAAAAGGTAATTTAACCGTGATCGCGCGGGGCAAAAATGACCTTACTGGCATTTTATCCTTTATGTCAGGCATAGGCATCACAACTCCAGTCTTCAACATCTTCTCCCTGAAAAACCTCCCAGGCTCGACCCACTTGTTTTTCACCATTTTATCCTTCTCCGTCAACGACGTCAAAAATTCACTACTACTCTGATTAATGTACCTAGCAAAAGAGACACCCTTTTGTGCATACTCTTTGAAAGTATTATTCACACCATAAGTCTTGAAACCAACTGTTTGACCCTTCGCATTTTGGCCATACCCTTTGAATGTATCAGTCCCTTCATTGAATGATTTTCCATAGTTGTTAAACTTCACTTTAGCTGAATTTGAACCTTTAGCATAAGACTGAAAAGAATCATCCCCAACGTTGGATTGGTCACGATAACTCGTGAAGGTCTCCACTGCCGCATTGCCATCTTGCCCATATGCCTTGAAATTATTTTGAGGCACATTAGTATCGAAACCATATGAAGTGAATTTGTCATTGACTCCATTGGCGGTTTTGCCATAATTGGTAAAAGTCGAACCGATGACATTCGAGCCTTTACCATAAGTAGTGAAATCATTCTCAGCGCCATTAGCATCATGGCCATAGGTAGTGAAACGTTGATCTCCGGCATTTGATCGATTGTTGTAAGTCTTGAAAGATTGTTTTCGGCCATTTCCGTCCTCGGAATATGAAGTGAAACGAAGATTCGGAACGTTGATTTGTTCGTTGTACGTGATGAAGTTTCCAGCTCCACCAGTGGCACCCGTGCCATACGTGTTGAACGTTTGATCAGCAACGTTGGCATCAGGTGCGTAGTTTGAGAATTTATCGCCGTGACCGGTCGAGTCACGGCTATATTTACGGAACGAGTCGACGGGGAAGTCGTATTTCTTGAACGAGTCGACACCCCCGACTCGGTCCGATCCGTAGTTGGTGAAGTTCTCGACCGTGTACGACGAGAATTTCACGTCCTCCTCGTGCTTTTCAAGTGATGGCGATAGATCGGGGAAGCAAAGCAAGTTGGCCGACTTGCAAAAGTCCGGGAGTTGAGTGGAGAGAGAGTTTTGATCGGCGAGTTTTGAAAAAGTCGCCAATTGCACGGGGGTCATCGGGGATGCCTTGTTGAGAAAGAACCATGGCTTTGGCAAGTCATTCGAGATTTGATTTTTCCAATAACGGATTAGATAAGCTTTTGGTGTAAACGGATTTCCTCCTGTCGTCGTCGTCGACTCGGCTCCTTCCACTCCCACCTGTATTGATAGTACGTTATAAGATGTTATATGATTGATGAAGATAATAAATAAATACATGTCTAACCGTTTAACTTTTAAATGAGATACATTGATTTTCAATCATAAAACAGTAGTACGAAGTAAAGATTGATATTGCTAGAGACCATAATGTCCATGATTTTCAACATATTACAAAGACAAGAATATATGTTAAGGTTGTTGTAATACAAGTAATCAGGGAGGAGTCAAAATCTTTTTTTAATGGGATTGTAACACATAATTTTTTAATAAAATGAATATATTTTTTTTAGTAGAGACTGACTAATATTTTAACTAAAAATACATAGTTATTTTACATTTTTTTTACAAAAAAACATGATTTTTTTTTTCCGAGATAGTAAGGGTTATAGCCCCCATTAAGAATGCATTAGATCTCCCATTGGCAAGTATAGATGTGGAATTGGATGAATATGTATTTATGTATGCACAAGGTTGGAGACATTGTGTTTGGCCAATAACTCATTCAATTGTGACACAAAAGATGAAACCTGTGTATTAGTGGGTCGGGAGGCTATTGATTGAACAGTAGACCGACCCGTATGCATAGTGCTAGATATATATTTGTAGCAATATAGAAACAGAATGAACTGAGTAAGATTTGTAAGAAACTAAAAGAAAAGTACAAACGATGTGTTAAGGTTTGTTGTACTTACATTGAGAGATGAAGCAAGTAAGTACAAGGTAAAGAGCACGTAGAGGAGAGGGGGTGGTGTTTTGTGCTCTAGCTTGTTCATTCTAGTAGAATGAGAGAGAAAGAGAGAGGAGAGACAGAGATGTTGGTGAGTTTGGTTTTGGTTTGGAGGTACCATCTTTATACTAGAAACTTTGAGAGAGAATAGAGGTGTAGGGTGGTGGGATTTGTACGACCTTTTTTAATAGTGTTCTTTTGATTACTATTTGATATTTCTCAAGGAAGAATTGATGAGCTTTGACGAAGATTTGCTTTTGCCTTTTTTTTTTTTTTCATTCCATTCTCTTTTATGCTTTATAGAAACTTGGTTGGTTTTTGTTAGTCACTTGAGAATGATTTTGTGATTTACTATATGCTTTTTCACGAGGGTGATTGAGTTTGGGAAACATATTTTTTTGGGTCAAGGTTCGGGAACATAATTAATGCATATGCATGCTATCACCTTTTTAGTTTTGGACGAAAAATTCTCTTTAAAATTGTTTTTTTATTTATAATACATATGCAATTTCATAATACAATGATTTTGTTCAGAGAATGTATAGTATAAATTAGCCAAAAGCAAGATTTATCGAGAATAATTCCGAAAAAAATTAACTTCGTGACTAATTCAAATTCGAGAAGTAAGTAAAGTTTATGTCCACATCTCAAATGTTTCACTATTAAATTAAGTTGTGATAAGGGCAAAATTATAATTAATCAAATAAAAATCGGTACAAATTGTTCGATTAGCTCTAATGGGTGGTACAAACAGTAAATGTGTTAGTAAAATATTGTTCAATTAGCCCTAATTGTGAGAACAAATAGAAAAAGTATTGATTCATTTTTTTTAAACTATTCCCTAAGGAGTCCTTTCATTTTATAAAAGATAGAATTTCAATCATTGCGTTGAAAATTTGGTCTAATACTCTAATAGTGACTTAATACTTCACTAAGTAATTGACGATAAATTTAAATACACTTATTTAAATTCAATTAGTCGACTTTTTCTACAATTAACAAATAGCATTATAAGTTTACTGACATCCTAACAATTCATGAGGATACCTATATATTTGGGAATTTAAATAAAAAAAAACTACCATAACTTATATGCCAATTATGTCTTTCATATGTTCATTGCAATTATCCCTTCGTCAATATATATTATAGGAGCATTAATAGTTGATAATTGTTTTTTTTTTTGTTAATTTAAGAGAAATTTAAGGTTGTACAACACATATTAAAGACGCAACTAGCAAGAATCAATTTCATAATCTCTCACATTTATAATAACAAACATACCACTGAATAAAAGCTATGGTGGTTGACAATTGTTTTTCAAACATAACATATTTGCAAGTTTATTGGAAGTGTTCAATAAAATATGTGACATATAAATTTATTATAGCCGATGGTTGTATGTACCATAAAAAAAAAGTACTAGCTATTCTAAGATTTTAAAGATAGTGAAAAACGAAATTATAATCGATTTTGATCTAGTGGTATACATAATGAAAAAAAAAAACGATATTATAATCACTAGGACTTTGAGAAAAGAGCTAACCCACTAGCAAGTCTAGTAGTCACAAACTTTAGAGTTTCTCTCATTTTTTAGTATTATTTCAAACTCCTTAAGCCCAAGTCTTGCAATATCTTAATAAGCCATTATGATTTGACAAGAATAAATAAACAAAATGAAATAGGCATCATGACTTGAGTGTAATCATTAAGAGCTTTAGAATATAGTAATCACTAAGTAATATCATTATTAAGAGCCTTAGAATATAGTAATCACTAAGTAATATCTTAGCTAATTGCCAACGTGGAAGCTAATCATCGGACTAAGTCACCATCAAGGTGCTAAAATTTTTTGAAGGCTTGGTGTCTTTGTGAAAAAATGTCACAAATGGTCCTTATTATTTTATTAATATTTTAAATTTATTTATATTGTTTAAAATTAGTTAATTTAATTTTTATTATTTTTTTAAAAAATTTAAATTTATCCTTATTGTTCAAAATTAATTAATTTAGTTCATATTATTTTTTAAAAAATTAAAG
Organism: Ehretia macrophylla; assembly: GCA_037974665.1. Lineage (NCBI taxonomy): Eukaryota > Viridiplantae > Streptophyta > Magnoliopsida > Boraginales > Ehretiaceae > Ehretia > Ehretia macrophylla. Next base: position 40,928,254 of record CM075783.1, read on the forward strand.
TCAATTTAGTCTCTGTTCAAATTAGCTAAATTAATTTTTTTTTGAAAAATAATATAAACTAAATTGACTAATTTTAAAAAATAAAAACAAATTTAATTAATTAATTAAAGGTCCGAGTTTGAATATTATCTAATCGTTTGATAAATTTTAAGTAGGTATCAACCTACGTTACTGCACCGTAGAATTTATAATGCATGCTCCATAATGCATGCTCCACAAAACATGTCCTACTGGAATAATGACCTGAAGAGAACTTCCATGCTGGGACAAATTTGTGTCCTGATATACTTTCTAGAAATAACCCTTGAATAGAATCACATCAAATCAATGAAGAGACATCGCATGGGAGATAATTGAGCATGTTTCTAGACAATATCTTTCTGTTTCCTTTCATTTGATGCATTAATGAATGGGTAAGCATTGATTATAAGTATTTTGAAGTCTCTTCTTGGCCAAAAAAAAAAAAAAATACACACACACATATGTCTATATATATATACATAAATTAGTATTTTAGTGTATAACTAAATTATCAAGCAGAGATCATTTTCGTGACAATATTTGAAGAAAATTATTCTGTTACATTATGGAAAATTTAAGGATTTGCCAAAAAAAAAAAAAAATAGACTTCTTGGGAAATAGATATTAAGGAATGTTGCAAAGATTATCACAAAAAATGATGATCAGATACTATTAAAGTAAAAGTAAGAGAAGATCTAGAATATGTATCTGTAAATACTAAGTGGTTTTAGTAAGGGTTAAATGAATTTAGACTAAAAAATACTTTAAAATTACAACAAATATTCTAAACAACTTACTGAGGCAACTGGAAATTGCAACCTCGCACCTCTTAAATATAATTTTGCCCTTGAGAAAGAGCTAAAGATCAAGATAGATACTATCAGATTTTTAATCTGTTGCAAAACTTAAAACTATTGCAAAAATGTTAAAACATTGAAATTAACTTTAGCTATTGTATATGATCGCGTTGCATCTAGTACCGTTACAAATTTCTACTGCAATACTATTTTGTAAATAATAAGTAACAAATTAAAAAATAGTAGTAATTAAACTATAATTTTAAAGTTGGTTTATAAAAGTAATCCTATGAACAATTATTAACAAAACATGATAAAAGAATTTTAACCGTTGCAATTAAATAAAATCATTGCAAAAAATTATAATTTATGCAATGGTTTTAACCTTTGCAATAATGTCTTATTGCAATAATCTTTTTATTTTTTAATTAAAATATTAAAAAAGAGTTAAAATGTTATAATAAGAATAGTTCACGTGCATATCATAATCCTCAAGATATCGAAAGTAAAATCAACAAAATTGGTGAATGTATAGTTCATGGATGTTTGCCAAGAGTAGATTCAAATTATTATGGAGGAACAAAAGTGGTGACAATGGAGGAATGGGGTCATTCGTTGGGTTGTGTAAAATGCATATAGCTTAAATATTTTTAAGAAAAATTATTTTATCAGTCCGAATTAATGAATTAATTTCTTACGTAAAGTATAATTTTTTTTACAAATATGTAAGAGACTAACCTATTATTCAAAACCAATGCAATAGTTTCTCCATTTAGAAAACGTTACCAGAAAAAAGTTGCTGGTTTTGGGATAAGACAGCTTTTCATGTTCCCCATTAGTGAACGTACGTTCACAGGCTCATTTGGGGTGGTGCTATTTTCAGCGCACTTCTAGCACTGGAAAATCTCTTCATTACTTTTGTATGAAATCTAATCTCAAATCATTACTTTTGTATGAAATTAAGAACTGAAAACGTGGAAGATGCAAGTTAAAATTACGTATAATATATCGAAGGTGGATTTGACACTTTTTCAAATTGTATGCTTATGATCATGTTACTGATTTTCTAACAAACACGAGTATAGTATACTATAGTTATTGTTGTGCAATCGGGACTCTCCTGGTACCATAGTACACAATGGCCTTAGGGTAAGAAAGTATTATTAGAGAATCAATTGTTTCATATCAATAAACAATAAATTTTAAGATTAGTATATAAGATATGATAGTATTCGATTTAATACCAATAATTTCAGAATGTGGTTCCATATCTCTTATCATGGTATAAGAGATGGAACGTGTTGACTCTGGTATGCCACTCTTTCAAATTATCAATGTCTATTACTTATGGCGTGTACATGAGAAACATACCATAATAATATATCTAAAATGACGAGTTTATTGTCACAAACTATTGATTTATTGAGTATGGAGATGAAGAAGTGAATAAAAACGTCCCTCACACAAAAACTGTGTGCCCCACAGCGCGTGGGTGATGCATGCTCCACAAGCAAGTGTGGCGTTTGCAATCATGACCCTAAAGAAGTCCGCGTTCAATTAAGTACGATGTTGCACAAAATTGGAAAACTTTCTATTCAGTTGCTTGAATCTAAAGCCCCCGGGAAAACTTTAAGCTTCCTAGAAGCATATTAGTTATTACATATGCAAATGCAACCAAATTAGTTTAAGTTAGGAGTGAGTTGGAGAGTTGTTCACGTTATCAGATATAACTCAGCTAAAAAGCCAATTTTTAGGGGGCTAATTAACAATGACTTTTTGCCTGACTAACTTAAATTATACTTCTTCAGGCGTGATTCACTAAGTGTGATATTGTTCTTCTTTGGTGTGATATGGTTGATGGCAGTGGTGTAGCCATTAAGGAAAGAGGGTGTGTATAACTTGGAAAAAAAATAATTTTCTTTTTTAATTTTTAAAAAAAAATCATTATATTAAATACTTTTATTGTATGAATACATATTCTGACTCTTTTACTATACGATTGTACATTTTAAATTTAAGTGTCTGATTTCAGACTGAGTTGATGGTATTATATAGTCCGAACAACTTTTTGAAGCACATTGATGGCCTTATCTCTATTACATGAAAATGTTTAAATTCTGCTTTATATATGGCATCACAAAGGCGTAAGACACACATTAGCAACTTTATCCAGTTGAAATCAATGCTTGAAAAGCCAGTTGATGATCAATAGCTTGAGTGGGACTGTGGGGGCAACATGACACATAAGCCATTCAATATGTGATTATCTTATTCTTAATATAAAATAGATCTGATTTAGACTAACTAATATTGCAAATTCGTTTTCAAAAGGGTTGATGCTATTCTTTTTGCACTAGACCACTGATTCATGTCCAAAAGCGGAGCTATATTTATCAGATGGGGCCTGCAATTTCCATTCACCTCAATGTTTTTTTTTTCAAATTATGCATATTTGAAGGTATTTTTAATTAAGATGAAAAGTCAATTTAGTCCCTAATTTTTTAAAAAAAATATTTATATACAAATATTAAATTACGTAATTTTAGTCTTTATTAAACAAAAATCTTAAATCCGTTATTATTCATGCTTGTAAACTATGTGTGGAAAACGAAGGGTATCTAGGAGTAGCTAGCTATTATACAAATTTTAACTATGTTTGCCAATATCGAATTCACACACATCCCCTGAAGGGAGATTCAGTTTCTGATTATCTTCAGAGTTTGTATGCCTAAGTATTAAGCAAATAGGTGCTTCTTGTTTGGCTTCCAACAACTGTTGTAATCACCCATTGGACAAGGACAGCTGTTGTTATGATTCTCACATGGTTTATATTGATGGATAATATTGACAAGTGATTTTACCAACATTAACAAATTATATAAGTTGTCAATATTATATTTCTGACTCATATTTTTTTTAGAAGATTAATCACATGGTATCAACCTAGTGTGAACTATTAGTTGACTCTTGCTTGTCTAGGCACAGCTGAAACTGTCTGCTAATTTGACCCTTGTCTTGCTATAATTGTCAGAATTAAATCTATTATTGTTGACATTAATTGTTTGTTTTTTTTATGACGGATGCTTCTCTTAGAAAGCTCTTTAAATTTATACGAATTGTACTAAAGTTTCAAACACATGATTCTGTTCGGAGGAAGTATAGTCTAGATTATTAGTTAGATACAAATTGTATCGTATGATTCCCAAAAAAATTATTTGCTTGACTGATTCGAGCTCAAGATGTAAACAAATCTTCCGTCCACACTGCACATAATCAACCAATACTGGATTAAACCCTTGGTGTTCACATTGATCACATTTGTTTGATGAATTTTTCTTTCCTTTTTTATTATCCATTTCTTTCTGCTTTGCTGTCACAGAAAAAAACTATATATGCTCTTCAAATTATTCAGGCAATTAATATATCATACATCAGTCCACAACGACAGCAAAGATGTATACCATTTCACATTTAATTTATATTTGTATAAGATACAAAATCATTACTAGTTGAAGTTGTGTTGATATTCCAAAGGCCTACCACATTTTTTATAGTTGCACACACTATATATGATATCTCAGATTCTCATATGAGAAAAACCCCACATTTATTTAGTTTGGATGGTTTAAATTTTACTAAATAACCATTAGGTTAAGGGGTGGTTTTTACTAGTCTAATAGGGTAATACTTTAAGTTATTCGGTAATCTTTTACTTTTTGAACTCATTTGTTAAATGTTTAATATCACTTTATATAGTAAGAGATATTACTTGATTTTTACTACTATAATAGGATAATACTTTATGTTATTCGTGTGATCTTTTTTTAATAGTAGTTCTCTCCCCCTTTATCTGACCCCCCCAAAAGCAACCAAAATATTCCTTGAAAACTTGCTTTTGTATCCTTTACCTCTATTTTCTTTTTTGGATTTGACATAGGGTTAGGATATAGTAAGAGATATTAAACATTTACAGAAAGACAAAATATCTCTCGAGTCATATAATGCTCGGTATGATATTATAACCATATATATACTTAAGCTAATAGAAAATTATCAATTAGAGTCCGTTAATTTAAAACACGAAATTGGACCAAATACTATGTAACTTATAATGGCAATTGGCATCCGATAGAAATACTATAGTAGTAGACAAATAGTGTTTTAAGTACATAAAATCACACTTGGACCCATATTAACTACTAAGTTTAATCTTCCTTTAATGTATCTTTATCTTTTATATAAAGGCCACCAATGGCATCAATGACAATCTCACTTTGGTATATCTTTATCTTCTATTTCACAATGGGATCCAAACAAAGGCCACCAATGGTATCATTCTCATTATCATAAAAGTTAGGATAAAGCTTCCACCTCAATATGGCTTTTGTAATGACAACTTGGCTCAATATATTTCATGAACTTTATAAATTGCTCATCATTATATAGGTATTAGTATATTTGTTCAAAAGATCAAAGTGTTTAAGGATACAAGAATTGACAACAACAAAAAAAGAAAAAGAAAAAAAAGATACAAGAATTTCATATATGTTGATATTGGTTAGCGAATGTATCATTTAGACAAAAAAAAGTAAAAAAGAGAAAGAAAAAAGAGCATTCAATTCAAACATACAAAGAATTTTTATTCCTTGACCACATTTATATTTCACCTAATAGTGATGGCATTATATTGGTGTGTCTACATCATATTAATGTCCTTTATGCAAGAATATTGAACATGATAAAGAAAAGTTGGTGATTTATTTTCACATTTAAAGTGAAAAAAGCCCTATTCGCGACATCCCATTTAAAGAAGAGAATCAATTTAATTGAACCTACGCTATGAATCTCTTACTAGTGTTTAAGGATACAAGAATTGACAACAACAAAAAAGAAAAAAGAAAAAAAAAGGATACAAGAATTTTATATATATTGATATTGGTTAACAAAAGTATCGTTTAAAAAAGAAAAAGTAAAAAAGAGAAAAAAAAAAAGAGCATTCAATTCAAACATACGAAGAATTTTATTCCTTGACCACATTTATATTTCACCTAATAGTGATGGCATTATGTTGGTGTGTCTACATCATATTAATGTCCTTTATGCAAGAATATTGAACATGATAAAGAAAAGTTGTTGATTTGTTTTCACATTTAAAGTGAAAAAAGCCCTATTTGAGACATTCCATTTAAAGAAGAGAATCAATTTAATTGAACCTACGGTATGAATCTTCTACTAGTGTGATATCATATTCAAAGGGAATTTTTCGACATAATAAGCAACAAAATTGACCACCCTTATGCTTAATATGTTTAAAAGGAATCCAATAATTGGTTATATTTCAATATCAAGTTTCCATAAGAATGAAATGAACAATGGACAGTTTCTCTATCACCTTTTTCCATATTGCCTTCAGGATATGGCTTCCACAAAAGTTGCACATGGAATTTGTTACTTGTCTATTGGAAGATATGTGATATCAGTAGATCTGTCAATTGCTCATATGAAAGTGATTTTTATTTTTATTTTTAAATAATGAAAATCGAAACCGTGATTCGAACTCAATACTTCTAATTACAACAAATTACTATCTAAACAACCCAACTCTTTGGTGTATATTATAGGTTAAATTTTATACTTAGTCCCTATTGTTTACATATTTTTTCAGTGTAGTTCTTAATGTTTAAAAAGATTCATAGAGGTCCCTAATGTTTACAAAAGTTATTCAAAATGGTCTCTATTATTTAAACTTAGCCAATTTGGTTCTTATTGTTTCCCATAAAATTTCATTTAGTCCCTAAATAGGGATCAAATGTATGGATTGAATTGAATTTTGTTGAGAAATAATAGGGACTAATGGCTAGTTTTAAACAATATGAACTATTTTGAATTGCTTTGTAAACATTAGAGACTAATATAATTTTTTTTAAACATTAAGCACCAACTTGAAAAAAATTGCAAACAATAGGGATTAAGTGTGAAATTTATCCTATATTATTTTTATACTTCAATATCTTTATACTTAAATGCATTCAAGGTTTGTTCAAGAGCAATTCTCCAATGAAAATCTTATGATATGCAAAATCTTAAATTTATATTTTTTAATAAGGTTAATTCGGTTTAAGGGTAAATTACAAACTACCCCTTATAAATTATGAGTTAATTACATTATCATCAATGAACGGTATCATGTTGTGATAATGTAATTAACTCATAATTCTCCTTAAAGTTGGTTAACTTTTAAACAATAACTAAATGATATATTTTATGACTTTTCAGCTCCACACACTGACGTCAGTCCACCAGAACACAGCAGGACCATAATTAGGATTATAGAATTATGAGCATCCACCAAGAAAGCATAATAAAACGAGCACATGCCCTTAAAAAAAAAAAAAAAAAAAAAAAAACAACTTTTAGACTAAGTGGTGGTAAGTATAATGATGCATACAGTAGGGACAAATAACAAATTTTATTGAATTGCCAGTCAAAGTGGCCATACTCATATCATTAATTTAATTTACGTTTTTTTTTAATTAATTCTTCAGATGATTATCGAGTAATGAACAATTTTTCTGTCAATTACATAATCCTATAATTGAAGGAAGCTTCGATGCAACGTAAAAGTTATTGTGTGAGTTGGAGGAGACGTTTTTAAATCGTGTAAATAAGTTTCTGGTAGATGAAGGTAGCGCTTGCTTTTATCGAACTTTTGGCTCAGCACTTAGATACTTTACATTGCTTCCATTGGTACTGAAAATTTCAAAACAGGCAGCTGGTAATGACTTATCACAATTCGCTGATTTATATATAGAATTCATGTCTTAGGTGTATCAGTCCCTTGCAATCATTCAAGATAAGATTGTACGTAATAGTCTCCATAGTAAGATCGACATTTTCTTATACCTTTGAATATAAGAGGAGTTTCATATTCGGTATTGTCCTACTGATCCTAAAACTATCCGATATAATAATTTTGTCCCATAATGTTTCGATTAGGACCAGGGCTAGATTCACTCAAACGTGCAAAACCAAACTTAATTATGTAACCAATAATTGATTATAAGTTGAGGACAGTTCAAATTAGCAAGCAAATGCTAAACCTAAAAGATGATGTTCTCTCATCATTCATATTCTATATAATATATTATTTTACCAACTCTTCGCACTCTCTTTTAGCAGGTTGGATATATCACTATATCATCACCTATGCATTGCATCAGCATGATGTAAATATGATGTGGCAAAGCGTCGGTGGTGTTTGTAATTTTTTAGTTATGAGGCCTCTGAAAAGCCTGTAATGATTCATCAAGGTTGGGTTTTAACCCTACATGTAATCAAAATGTGCATTGACCTTTTAAATGGAAACTTATGATAGTGGGGATTAAAGTAAGTCCATAATGTCCATAATAATTTAGATTTATTGATCGAATTTACATTATAAAAAAAAAAAAATTGTATACTTTTTTTTATAAAGAGATAGTAAGGTATGTTTCATGCTGGAGTTGTTTGGATCAAACTCAACAATTCTCACAATTATAGTGGAACTCACATCATATTTTTAGTTATTTTTTCATATAAAGATACAGTAAGACATATTTCATATTGGAGTTGCTCCAACTGGACCTAATGACTTTAAAAAATATGGTCAAATTCACATCATATAGATTCTATTATTATGGAGAATCGTTTGATTTGAATCTCACTATTATAGAGAAGTTTTAATAGGGTCCAACCAGCTAACTGAACCCAAATATTTTCCTTCACGATGATGATCTTTTTTGGTATATATGGCAGGATAAGAAAATTGCACTCTATTTCCAGGCTTGTCATGAATTATGACCTCAACATGAGACATGAGAGTACTTTTATTCATCATTGTAAAGAAAAATATTCGGTTAGTCTATTGGACCGTCAGTCTAAGAGATACATGGAGTGTGGGACCTACCCTATGTGAGTGAGACTGACAGTCTAATAGACTGACCGAAGAGTCTCTCTCATTGTAATATTTTTTGGACTTGTACTAATGACTTTGTTGAGTATGTGTCCCTCATCTCTCCATTTTTCATTTTTGGGTCAAAGAAAAATGTCATATATACCGCAAACCCACAATTCTACACTCATAAATCAAGATTAATATTGTAGGCATAAGTAATAATTATTTGGGCACAAACCAAGCGGTACAAAATTGTAGAGGCGACTTCTACTGATTCAAGATATAGCTCCCACCACCTTTAATGGTGTAGCACTTTGACTCGCATAGCAATTAGCTTTTGCAAGTTGCATCCAATTGGAGACTGATTTTGATATTATTTAGTCACGCCCCCAACCTAGAATTCTAGACCCGCAAATGAGATTAGTAGTATTGTTGACATTAGTAATAATTACTTGGGGTTCAAATCAACTATTCTAAAAAGATTAACCCAAGTTATCACTGAAACCCGTAACACTCACTTATAAACCACAAGTTTAACACTTCTCCCATTGATGTAAGACATTATAAAAAAAAGATTCATATTAATCTAGAGTTAGAAACAAGCACAAAGTTAGCCCGCACCAGTGAACTCAAAATCTGCTAGCTCAATCATTGGAGGATTTCCAATCTAATTAATGCGTGAGGTCTTATTCTAGGGCTAGGGTTTCATCCAGTCTTTTAGGCTTTGACCCAATCAGTTTTATTAGGGCTGCTTACCTCTTCTTGTGGGTTTTTGAAAATTTTGGGCTGATTTGGGCCTCTAGCCCACTTGTTCAAGTAGTGTCTTGTCTTTGAGCCACATGTTATTGGGCTTGCCCCACATGCTTTGTATTGTTTTCCTCCTCTGGCCTGTAGTTATATCCCCTCTTATTGTACTACAATGACCCATTTTCCAGGGCAAAATTGGAATTTCAACCATCCCATTTTTTCTTTTTCTTTTTTTAATTAAAAATGTAAGAGCGAAAAAAAACCTAGGTAAAACCTTGTCCATTGACATCAAAACTAGATAACCTCAAAAACCTCTTCTTTTGAGATCTACCCTTTTTCTCTCTCTTCATCTGCAACTCAGGTAAGTTGTAAAAATCCAATCTTTTTCAGCATTAATATGCAATTAGCTCCATTAATTATACTCAATTTATTAACACCTTTTCAATTTACTAATTTAGTAACCTATTGTAATTGGCGCTTTCGAGTTTGAATCACGGTTTTGACTTTTATTGTATGAAAAAAAAAAATTTCAATCTTAAATATCCCAATTATTTTTAAGCTCAATTTTCTGTGACTACTCACTAAATATGTGATTTTGAGTTTAGTTTCAAGGCTTTTTTTTTTTTTTTTCAACTTTTAGTTTTACCCACCAAAAAGCATCAAAGGTCAGATTTTTGTTGATTTTTGTCTCTCATTTATGCTTCTTTTTTGCAAATTTTTGAAGGATTTTTGTGTTTTATTTCCATTAAATCGGTGTTGTTATGTTTTCTTGATGCCTCGTTAGTTACCTCTATTGCAATTCCATGTGTGTATATTGTGTATAAACATATGTGTGTATCTGTATGTGTTTTATATATCAATTTATGCTTGTAACTATTCTGGGTAGAGGCTGATGTTGGTTTTCTCGGAGAAGAAATGAACATCAGAGGGGTTTATATATTTGACTTGTTGCTCCAACGTGCCTCTCATGTGCAAGCGAGGCTCTTTTTGATTGAGTTTTGCACGTGGAAATATCTCTTTTTGAAAGGGTACGGGTGGGGAGACTTAAACTCGGTACTGTTTTGATAAATGGACTCTGATACCATGTTAGAATTGGTGAAAGTCAAAGTAATTTTATTATAAATGTTCTCTTCGATATATATACAAATTACAACAATAAATTAGAAATAACAGAAAAAGGCAAAGGCCTAATTTAAGCTATGCCTAATTTTGTACAAGGCATATTTATAACAGATTTTGCTATATAGAGGTTAGTCTAGAATTTTGTTGATGTGGTTATGTTTCGAAATTTGAAGGAAATTGTTAGAGATGGCTGAACAAAAGAAGAAACAGCCTGTCTTTACCAAGGTGGATCAGCTCCGGCCTACGGCGACCGGATTGAACCTCACTGTAAAGGTTGTTAATTCAAAAATGATAATGCAAAGGGGTCGTGCTGACGGAGGGCAGTCTCGCCAAACTGGACTTGCTGAGTGTTTGGTGGGTGATGAGACAGGAATGATCATCTTCACTGCTAGAAATGATCAAGGTAACACCTTTGTTCCTTCATCGCTTGGTGTAATTGGAACTTTGATTTGCTGATTGGTTTTTAATTTAGATGATTTTCTCTATTTGATATGCTATTGGGTTACACTAAGCAATTGTTGGATGGTTAGATAATGTCTTAAACTATTTATGTACGTGATAACAATAATAATAATGCCTTTGGTAAATAAATTTAAAGGATTGAATTCATATGTTGAATGTCATGCTGCTATTTATAGACTTGCCATGATAACTCTTTTTCATTGATACACACGTTCCTCTGCCAAAAGATATTAACGTTAAATTTCTGGATGATTTAGTGACGATCTCATTGTCTCCTGGCAAATCAAGGAGATTCTTTGTAAAGTTGGAAATTATGAGTAAAAGGATATTAGATGTTCAACAAATGGTTGGAAAAAGTTGGATTTTTCCTCCTAAAAATGCCCAACTCTTCTTCATATAGAAATTTTAGAGAAATTTCCAAAATTAAATTTTGCCAACTAAAATAAGAGGGCAAAGTTGGAATACTAACTGCTTTGAATTCATTTAATGTCTTGGATGAATTATAACTATGGAAAGAGTATAAATTGAATATTCTGTAAAATGCGGCTTCCTCTCCCCTCACCCTCAGCCTTTTTACTTTCTTGGTTGTCCCCTTCTATTGCTTGATCTTTAGCGTGAGATCTTTGGTGAAGCAACAAAGATCAGGACAGATGAACTGAATTCCTAAGATACTCTGCTTGGTGGAATTCCTTTGTGGTTTGGCCTAATTTACGATGCTGCATTAGTTGATTATTTCCTCGGAAGCTTGATATTTTATCAAGTCGGAAGTACATCTTTTAACTGGAAAAGATTCTGCATAGACATTTACGGCTCGGTTCACCTTGACAACCATGTCCAAGTCTATGTCTGGAATTCGAGAGTGATCAGAACTCGGCAGACTTTCTTGTATACTTAATCACACCCAGCTTGTGTACCCATGTATTTTTCCTTTCAAAGTTCGTGGAACCTTTGTCTGGCCTCTTTCATTGGCACTGTTGGTAAGAACCGTTTGAAATGGTCTGTCTATTTGGTTAAATATGCTCCCTTACTACAAAAATCCATGTATGGCTTAGGATAATCAGGCTCAAACTGATGAATTCCATCACATGAAGATGATTTCACCATAGCATTAACTGAGCTCGTTAGACGTATAAATAACTTTGACACAAGCCTATTAGTCTGTTATTCCTTCACTAACAAAATGTCTTGTGTTTAGTGGACTTGATGAAGGAAGGTACTACCGTGATCCTGCGTAATGCAAAAATAGACATGTTTAAGGGATCAATGAGGCTTGCAGTGGACAAGTGGGGACGTGTTGAAGTCACCGAGCCTGCTGATTTCTCCGTGAAGGAAGACAACAACTTGTCGCTCATTGAGTTTGAAGTGGTGAATGTTATTGAAGAATGACTAGGAACTGCAGTGACCTTATTGCCTGTGGAGCAAAAACAGCAGGAGCAATCTAGTGCAAGAGTAGTTAAACAAGAATGCATAGTTACTGCTGAGAATGTTTTGAATTTTTGACCCTCTAGGTGAACCACATGTTTAAATTGCTTTGATTTTCCTGTTGTTTGTTTTAATGTACTGTTCAAGAGCCATTTGTCATGAAAAAGGATCTTATTTGCTGATTCTTGCACAATTCAATTAAGGGAGCAACTCGAACATGTTCGAATTTTGTTCTACATACATGCATTAAAATACTCGATACTTGAACTTATGACAATAATCAAGAGCCGTTTGTCACAAAAAAAAATTATCTCATTTGCTGATTCTCTCTCTCTCGTAAATTGTAAACTCGCTTTTAACTATCTTAAGCATCAAAATTCAGCAGTGGTTTTCACTACCGGTATCTTATGCACTCAAACTGGTGTACAGATGAAAATTGCAATAGGTGGTTAGAGAGTTGGTGGCTTGATAACCAATATTGTGTATCATAATATGACATTTGTTTGTTTATTATTTAAAATCACCACTTGAAGCATGTGCTTTTGTATTTTTTGCCCCCCTCTGATAAAATTAGTCCAAACATGTACTCTTTTCTGTGTACAAAACTACATAATTATGTCAATGTAGGCTAATAAATTAAACCAAAATAAAGTAAATCTTATTTCATTAGGTGGGGTCGATCATATGGATTTAAAGACGCCAGCTATTTTGTCTGTTAATTTCATATGCGAAGTCTTGTTTGAGTGTTTCCATATGAGCAAGAGTGAAGTTAGGATTCCAAAGTTATAGTGTGTAGTTATACCGTTAAAGGGATCGGGGGTGCCCTATCATAGTGATAGTGGCTCAATGATGTTTGTTTTTTTTTTTTTTTTGTTTTTTTTTTTTTCTCATTGAGGCACACTCTCATATTAATGTGGCTCTACCATTGCATACGGGTCTCGTTGAGTGTTTTTATCTAATTTTTTTTAAGTCTTTCTCTATTTCTCTTACGGTGATGTCCAAATCTCTAACTCTAACCTATAGTTGGCAAAGTCAAGGAAGTAGGCTCTGTTTGGCCTAGCTGTCAAATTTTAGCTTTTAAGCTGTAGAGCTTTTGCAGTAGAACTTTGGTTAGAAGTGCTGTTGAACAAAAGCCGTTGACTGTTTGGCTTATATTGGACAATATTAAACTTTTAGAAAATTTGATGGCAATATTGTATTTTAAAAAATATGAAGGGGTATATTTGAGAAAGAAAAAGAAAATAGCTTCCCGCATTATATAAAAACAGCTTCGCAAAAGCTTATTTTGAAAAGCTCCAATTTGGAGCTTCTTGTTTTTCAGCTTCAACTTTTACCTAAAAGCACTTTTAGAAATGGGCCAAACAAGTGAGATCAGCTTCTAAACTCACAACAAGCACTTCTGAGTGTCAAAAAGCTAGGCCAAACAGACTCGTAATCTCTGACATTGAATTGCATGTAGCCCAAAAGTTTCATATGCTGCCTGAGATTTTGTAATTTTATATGAATGATGAACATAGTAGCCCATGTTAATTCACACGTCACTTTCTTTTATCCAAAGCCTAGCTTCATCAAGATCTCAAAATTCTATCGTTTTGTCTCTATGAGATAATTGCTCTTGTGGCTCTTAACTTTTCAAGATGAACTTTGCCATCGCATAAAAAAATTTCTTGGCTTAGTCTTATCCAGAAAAATTAGAGAATTGTTTATTGTTTTCTGAACTAAATTATCAATATTGTCTCCATGCTTTGGCCAAGGTTTGTGAGCATCCATTTTTGCTGCCCACAAGCTAATCCATTTCTGATTGCAGGTACTCTCTCTCTCTCTCTCTCTCTCTCACACACACACACACAGACACACACACACACACACACACACACACACAAAGATACGTAATAAAGCTTCATGCACACACGAATAAGCACACCAAATTCCCGCAGTGATTCACTAGCTATTTTAGTACTGTTTTTCTAAGTGATGGTTAGTGAGCTAGCTTTCGTGTTTGGATAGGAGAAAGTGAGAAAAATGACCATCGTTTGTCTTAACTATATGGTTATTACTTAAGACTGATTATCGAGTAGTCAAGCTGAAACTATACTTCGAACTTGAAACTTTTAATTATAATAGGTCGGTACTTGATTATGGAAATAGGTTTTTTTGGGCGTTGTTGATTGTAATAAACTTTTTCTCCTCTTTAATTGTGGACATAAGTCTTGTCGAACCACATAGGTCAAGTTTGCGATAAATTTTTAGTTTTTCTTCGTTCTAACACCGCGTGATATCATCACTAGGAAACAAGAGTAGAAGTTTTTACAAGTACATTAAACTCTTTTTCTTGCAGAATAACTTACATTCTATTCTGCTTTTTATTTTTATCATCTTTAATCTTTTCTCTCTTATTTGCATGTTTTTTATTTATCTTATTACTAATATCCTTATAAAAACTAGATTTTTTGCTTAATTTCACAACTTTAATGATACAAATATAGCAAGGAGATACTTAAATCCATTGTGCTAATTTTCAAATAATAGTTTTCTCTATAACGTGGCAATGCAAGAGTCTTATTATGACAAATGAGAAAAGAAAAAATCATTGTTAATATTTTTATAGTTTCTTGAAAATACACACATATATTTTTTGGTATAATGGAAATCGAAATCGTGAAATGTATAATTTCTCATCGTCTATATATCTACATCAGGTTGCAGAGTAGTTGGATATCGAAATGGCTGGAAAATTTAGGAAATGCATGATGCTTTGTTGTTCAAAAACTTCGGTGGTAATATCTATTTGACTCTCTACTTTATTTAGCTTGGTCAATATCATTTTTCTCACATCTTATGAAACTTATTTCTCTTCATTACAAGAAATTAGAGAATAGTCAACTGTTTCCAAACTTCCAATAATAATTTAACCAATGGTTATAACCATAGAAAACCATCAACTATTCAAAAGATTCTTTTAGTGCTTCTTTGATACCTTCTCATGATTTTCTTCTACTAATTATAGTAGAAAGGAAATAAGGAATCATGAGCACACAAAGATGGGTGACAAAAATTAAAAACAAAATAAGTTATAAACAACTGAAGTATATTAATCCTCAGGCCATTAGCCGATCTTTATTTTCTTTGCTCGTAGTTTCTCTCATTGTTTTCGTTTTTATTAGGTAAGCGAGTGTTTCATTAATATAAAAAACATCTGCTCAACTCGAAGACAAAAACAAAGACAAAAATATCCATCTAGACTAGTATATTATTATCTACATTCCAAGTATTACAGCTTATTCAAAAAGTTTTACCTAAACTTGTTATGTATATGTACCTATTTTTTTACTTCAGATCAAACTGAATAAGACTAAATAATTGTTGTTCGCGATGAACCACACCCTCGTGAAGGCGATTGTTTCTTTCTTTTCTAAATAGTTTCTCCCATTTCTTGGTAGAAATACCTATTCATAATTTGAGCTACTAGCTTACCCAAAAAATAATAAAACGAAAGAAAAAGAAAAGGAAAGTGGTCCTTCATTGTGATTGTGGACCTCAACTTATAATCAATTTGTGTGGTCAAGACATGCTCTTCGAAAGAGTCTTTCTTTAATTTTTGTAATTTCTTTTGGTATAAATTTCACTTCTTAAGCAAATAATTCAAATCATGGACGAAATCTAAATAATATAATAACATCAAAATCTTTGGGGATATGGGTGTGGCAAGTATTGAAGAAAAAATCTTATTGAGAAAAGAGATAAAAGTACAATAAGCATAATGCAATTAATTACTTCACTAAATAAATCTATGCATATAACCCTTTCTATTTTGAAAACTATTACGCATGCACCCCTTTTCTCTGTCGTATAAGTCTACTAATTGCCCTCGTATCATTATGTAGTGTATAATTATTTTTATTTTTTATTTTTATGGACCCTCTAATTAGAGCAAATGAGTAGGTTATTTTGCAAAAACGAGAGGAGTTAATTTCATATTTCAAAAATTTAGGGCGTGTTTTGAAAAGGGTAAATTTCACACTTAGTCCCCATTGTTTGCTATTTTTTTCAAGTTGATCCCTAATATTTTAAAAGATTTATAGAGGTCCCTAATGTTTATGAAGTGGTTCAAAATAGTCCCTATTATTTAAAACTAGCCAATTTAGTCCCTATTATTTTTCATAAAATTTCATTTAGTCCCCAAATAGTGATAACATGCATGGAGTGAATTGAATTTTTTTAAGAAACAATAAGGACTAAATTTATTTTTTTAGAAAATAATAGGGACCAAATTGACTAAGTTTGAACAATAGGGACCATTTTGAATAACTTTTGTAAATATTAGGGACCTCTATGAATCTTTTAAAACATTAAGGACTACATTGAAAAAATATTTAAACAATAGAGACTAAGTGTGAAATTTACCCTTTTGAAAATATAGAAGAATTAAATGATTTATACTTATTTTAAATGAAGGCACAAGGAGAGGAAATAGGATGTAAGATTGTGAATATAAATGTACTTAATAAAAAGTAAGGCCATTAAAAGTTCAAATTTTGAATTTATACACTCTCACTATAAATAGTGTTTGATCTTTGACTAATTTAGAGCAAATTTCAGTGTGCTGCTAAACTACGAAATTTTAATCTTGAATTAGATTTTTTTTTTTTAAAGAAAAAGTCAAGGCCATAACTGAGGGTTGACTGCCTCTTTCCTAACAGAAATAAAGAAACATTGCACGACTCTTGCTATCCCACAAATGGCAAGAACATTCACAAGAATTTTTTTCCTTTTGTTTAGTTAGTCTATTACACGACTCTTGCTACCCCATTAATGGCCATTCGACCATATCCGCATTTCTTCTTAATACATAGTTTGTCCACATATATATGATATATATACAATACCTAGTAGGCTTAAGTAATAGTAATATGGGTCAATTATGTAAGCTTTTTTTTTTTTAATTCTTTTAAAAAGAGATTTACAAATTAATATTACATTACTTAAAATATTAATTTCGAGAATTAACTTAAAACATTTTACACTTAAAGTGAGAATCATACTACTAAATCAATACCTAGTCAATCTTGTGAGCTTTTCATAAGCACGAAAACTTCTTCCAATAAGTATTCGCCATTTGCTGGGAAAGGCAATGAAATTTGGTCAGAAAGTTGACTTTACCCATCCGAATCTCCACTGGACACCTTCATAAACAGTTGACCCCAAAAAATAATTAAAAACACCCTTTGTATCTCAACCGTCGGTTTGGCTGGGCAGGACATCTGGCTCAATCACATTGGTAGACCTCAAACGTCTGAGCCTCATCGGTAATGTATGAGTCGTTTGGGTCCGATAAATCTTTTTCGTAATTGAAAAATGTTTAGATTCTTAGAGTTTACTCTAACTCGACTCTTGCTTTTGCCTTTAAATATGTTGCCCCCACAAATCTAGGAAAATTATGAAAGTTGACATTTGTGTAATTAACTCAATTGTTACGCTCCATGATCAAAATTTTATACCCAAAAAATAAAATTAATATCATAAACTTAAAAATAAGAAAATTTGGACATCAAATTTACTGACTCAATATGCCCATATAACTAACTTAAATTCATACAACTTATAAATTATTTTCGTATTATATCTTACAGTACTAATTTGGGAGATCACACCTACTCTAAAAGCAATTTTTTAATAGCTAAATGCAAACATTCTTCCCTCGCTCTATACCTAGAATTCTAAGCGTGTTAACAAAATTAACATTATAAGTTTAAGAAAAATTGTCTTAGACTTTAAATTCACTAATCTTATCCGACTAATCCATGCAAGGGCGGATGTGTAGTGCGATTTATTTTTTACCCCCACCCCCACCCCTACCCCTACCCCTACCCCCATCTTATATTTTAAAAAATATGTATATTTTAAAGTATTTTTAATCCAAAAATTAATTTAGCTCCCGTTAAAAAATATTATTTATATATAAAAAATATAATTTAATATTTTATTTATCTTTCATTGAACAAAATCTATCCTAAATTTGTTTTTAAATTTAAATTATTATTTAAATCGAAAACAATACCGCAATTTCATATTATATCTCATACCACTTTGAGAGATCAAACTAACTCTTAGAGCAATTATTTATTGGCTAAATGCCAACTTTCTTGCCCCTTTTTCTCTTGTTCTACTTTTGAGTTTGTCCTTTCCCCAAAATGTAGCAATTTCAGCCGTCAACTACCCCACATTAGCATTGAATTTTTTTTATCACTAATCAATCAAAATATAACCAACATGACATATACTATTATCCACAATTGACAAACCATGGTTTAAATGTCTTAACATGGTCCTTAACCATGGTTAAGTGAGTCCATTCTATAAATACAAAGCATAATAGTGTACATTTGTGTATGTGGATCTTTTCCTAGCTCAGATTCTTCTTCACACCACATTTCACAAATCAAAAAACTACACACAAGGTAAAAGATCCTCTTCAGATTCAGCCAAAATATTCATATTTTTTGTTTTTGTTTTCATGATCTTGATTCTAATTCAACAAATTTTCAACATGTTTTTCTAGTTTTGTATAATTTAATTCAATCTTCACGTCAAATTATGACCTTTTTTTGTTGGGTTTTTAATATTTTTTCTGACTCTTAATAGTGGATCCGAGAAGTATGTACTCATCTTGCATATATTAGAGCGTTGGAGGGATACTCCGGTCTTGCAAACCACAAGCTTTTTACAATGGCCAACTTTTTTGGGTCACTTAGCATGACAACAACATTTTTTACGTGACAGTATAACGAAAACCATTTTGTGTTAGAAAGAATTTTCTTGATGCATATCAACATGTCCAAATAGATGTCTATCGGTCTATGCATATTGGTCTTAGGAGCTAGGCTTCCATACGATTAGAAGGGTGTCTGGCACGTGTGCCTCGACACAAACCCCCTGATCGTTTGGAACAATTATCGTTTTCAAGGTGTTTTTGTTAAATTTAGAAAGTTATCTGATTTTGCAGAGAGAAATGGCGACTGACTCATACGAGGAAGCCATTGCAGGACTGAAGAAGCTTCTCAGGTGGGTAGTACAAAATATTCCATTTTTCCTTTTCTGTTCTTTTAACTGTTCGAATCACCATTGGGATTCTAGCCACTCTTTTCACGTAATTATTCGACAAAAGCTGTCCTCATTGGTAATTGTACCTTGCCATCTCTGTAATGATTTCATGACCCACATTAAACGCCACAAAATCATCCTCATTTGTCATTTGTCTTCACCGTGTGGGGCCTACATCTGAGGTAATAAGTGGGTCCCGCATGGGATCCTTTTTCGTTAATATTCTGAGTAATGGTATGTGTGGGTGTGTTTTTTTTGCAGTGAGAAAGGTGAACTTGAAGGTGTCGCCGCGGCAAAGATAAGCCAGCTAACGGCGGAGTTAAAAGGGTCAGCTGATAAATCGTCTGACCCGGTGGAGAGGATCAAAACCGGGTTCGCTTATTTCAAGAAAGAGAAATACGAGTAAGAAGTACTAACTCCAAACAATAATAGTGTTGTCTTGTAAATTAAAATTTTCAAAATTAATTTTTTTTTAAAATTAAATTGATACATGTATTAAAATTTATTGTTACTTTACAAAAATTTTAAATAAATTTAATATGATGACACGGTTTATTTTAAAAATTCTCATTATGAAAAAAAAAGGATAATACTTACCGAAATCTTGGAATGGAACCTTCCTCATGGCATTAAATAAATAGAAAGATTCCAGAATATTCCTTGTATCTTTATTACTAGAAGTTTCAATAACCAAACAAATTTACGTAATTACCCTTGTTATTTTCCTAGTATGGTGTGTTTTTTGAGGTGTCATCTTTTTATAGTCCTACTTTTGCGTGTCCTTAATAATGTGAAACTAATGATCACTTAATTTGGTCAACTAGAATGTGAAATTAGATGTAATGATTTATTTATGATCTCTCACATTAATGAAAAATATGATATAAGATTTATAAATTAGAGATATCATATGGGCTCAATGCAGATATAATGCATTTGTGTCTTGATTGACCTGAAGTATGATTTTTTCGAACATGGTCATGTATGTAAGATTTTGACACTCATAATATAGACTTAAAGAGATTTTCATAAAAACTTTATCGTTAACAAAAAAAAATGATACATTTGTAGTGACTTTCTTGAAAATGTAGTTTTAATTCCCCAACCTACTAATGTCTAATGAGAAGCGGTTTACCTAGAATTGCTTTATTTATAATATTCTATGATTGCATAAAATGAAGAAATTTTTAATAATAAGATCTCCCTTTATTTACCTTTGTCACAATATCATATCCATCATCATTTATTATTTGCAGGAAGAACCCTGCTTTGTATGGGGAGCTTGCCAAAGGACAAAGCCCCAAGGTTAGTGAAATCGGCTCGGATCCCCTTATGATACTATTTTAATATTATAAAAGTAATTTAATGATGTTGAATTTGTTACATTATTTTATTATAGTACATTATTTGTTATTATTGAATTTATTTTATAACATTATAAAGGGATCTAAATTTATAAAATCGTACCAATTTTCATCACATTGATATTAACGATAGTTAAAGTAGTAAAGAAGAAAGTTTGTCTTAAGTTAGAGTAAGACTTCAAACCATCCAACTTGCCAAACCACCTCACACATAGGTGGGTCTCAGCTAATGTAAGGTTAGGTGAATTGAAGAATTTTCATTTATGTTGATACATAATAGGTTTTGGAAAGCAAAAGAGTACACATGTAATACAATGACAATGAAGGTGATGTTGACACAATTGCTATTGCAGTTCTTGGTATTTGCCTGCTCTGACTCTCGCGTGTGCCCCTCCCACATTCTCAACTTTCAACCAGGGGAAGCATTTGTGGTCCGAAACATTGCCAACATGGTCCCACCATATGATCCGGTAATCTTAATTAGATTATTTTATTTTATTGAAATTACACGTTAAATTACTACAAATAATTGATAAGTCATGTGATTTAAGAAAATGTAATTTATTATCACTTGTATCTCGTAATAATAATCGTTTTTCTATCACATTCTTATAAATTATAAAAAAATATTAGATTTTATTATAACATTACAAGATTTAACGTTTAATCTAGACAAAATACAAAATTATTTGCCCTTTATCCATTTACTTTAGTATGTCATAATTTTTCATGTTTGGTGAAGTTCTATCTTGCCACAAGCAATAGAGTACACCACGTAAGTAGCAAGTCGGGTAGAAATTTGTGGTAAAAGATTTTAAGTTGGAACTTCAATCTTTTCATAAAAAATATTAATTGGATCTTAGTTGATTTAGAGCATGCGATTGTAGTGCATCGTTACACCAAGAATTGTTTAACCTTACAATAGATCTAATGTCGTCATGTTTAGACTGTGTTACTCATTTTAAAAAAAGTAAAAGTAATGGTGTTGCTAAGCTGGTTCACTTTTTCATCTGCTGCAGAAAAAGTACTCTGGAGTTGGAGCAGCCATTGAATATGCAGTGTTGCATCTAAAGGTGAATCTAGTAAACTTTCTTTATGTTGGTTTCAGTTTTACACGTCTGCTCAATGTTTTGATAATGCTAGATAGATACATCCTTTATTGTGGGAAACTAGTGGAGGGAGTTTGAGGAAAGCCAAGTGCCAAGCTTGCCCCCACAAGTTCTTTTCTGTCATTTGTCATATCCAGCTTATCCATATGCCCATCTAATTCCACAACTTTTAGAGAGGGATCGAATTTTTTTATTATATCATAATATTATAAACAGGATAAATTTGTTATAAATTATTTAAATTATTTTTTTTGTAATTGTATCAATAATTCATAATTATTGAATTTCGTTCCGTTACGAGCGGTTTATTCCCACTTTTAGAAGGACCAAGAAATGCAGATTAATTCAAACCTTGTTGATCAGGTTTTTGCAAGTAGCTACAAAAACACTATTTTGCTTTCTCTTTTTGCTTATAGGGACGATGACTGCTGGATTCTGGTATTTTTTCAGTATGGATTATATAATTTGAGCTAATATGTATAATTTTTTTAGTGGAAGTTAATTAATTTTTTAAAATTAAAAGTAGTCGTATATTTTAGAAATTTTATAGGATTTTGTGGCAATAAACCCTTCAGCCTTTTAAACCTTGATGGTGCTAAGAATTCGAGCTAATAGGCCAACAATTAGATTGTAGGATACTCCATTTAATATCAATCCATGATTCTTAACAATCACATTTACGCTAAAGCTATGTGTTGATGAATTTTTTTTTTTTTTACCTACTTTGAACTAGAAAATTAAGATAAATTGTACAACAGGTGGAGAACATTTTGATTATTGGACACAGTCGTTGTGGAGGGATAAAAGGGCTCATGTCTATCCCTGATGATGGGACCACAAACAGGTTAGTGCTCTTTTTCATAATTAACATTAAGGTAGATGTTGGGGATGGATCTGAATCTAAATCTTACCTTTGTTCTAAAGAAATTTGGACAAACGCATTGATCTCGCGGATTAAATCAAACTATGGCTCTTCCGGATTAAGTCATGTGTCGTAAGATTTAAAGTTTGATGTGAACACGAAAAACTTCCCATTTTATATGCCTATAGATGATGGACTAATTACATTTTCGGTAACAAGCAGTGATTTTATTGAGGAATGGGTCAAGATCTGTTTGCCTGCCAAGGCCAAGGTCAAAGCAGAATGCAGCAACTTGGATTTCACAGAACAGTGCACAAATTTGGAGAAGGTAACCACCCTTTTATTCAAATGATTCTAGTGACTTATTAGGTATTGATATAAGACCAATTTCTTTTTTGAAGTCCGCGGATATATATCCCTATTGGAAGGCGACAAAAGTCTCGCAATTATTATCTCGTTTACCAAGTATTTTAGCTTGTTAAGCCTTATTGCAACACAACCCTGCATTACATCAACCAGAAATCATAACTTCCTTGAGGCCACAATTGAGGTTAAGCATTATGTCCTAATTAAGAAGGCTGTGTTATTCAACATCAGCCTCTCTAAATCACCCTTTAATACCTCATCTCCCGGAGTATCCGGAGGCAGGGAAAAGAAAGGAGGGATTGATCTACCAACTTGAACAGATCTATAACCTGCTTTCAGAATTAACTTGATGGACGAGTTGGTATAGTATAATCTCATAAAGGGCAATTGGGTGAACGAAACTCCCACCATGCGCAGTTTCCCATGTACTTTGAAAAATATTTCTCTATGATAATGTACTGATAGTGATTTTCTATGGCATTAAACAGGAGGCAGTTAATGTATCATTGGCAAATTTATTGACATATCCATTTGTGAGGGAGGCTGTGGTGAAGAAAACTGTTGCTCTCAAGGGTGGACACTATGATTTTGTTGAAGGAGCATTTGAATCTTGGAGTCTTGACTTTAACCTTTCACTTTCTGCGTCTTTTTGAGTATCTTCAACTTTCATGAATCTCTCAACCTTTTCTTTCTTCAAGTTTTTTTTTTTCTTGATAATGTGTGATGTAAATTCATCATGAACAACTACTGTGACAACAATAAAGATTTTGTTATGTTCAGTTTTAGCAATTATGCTCAACTATTCTCATGTTAATATGTTAGTGTTCTGCGTTTGTGATGCTGTGGGATTTTGAGACTCCACTTTGAGGTGCTAATATCATGGATTGAACGTAAATCGCTGACGCCCAGTTCCCAAAGGTCAGGGATGGGTCCAATCAGTCACACTAGATCAACAGGCCAAAATAAATGGTTAATATGTTAAGTCTTCTTTGTTTGCAATGCTTTGGGATTTAGAGACTCCACATAGAGGCGCTAATATCACGGGTTGAACGTAAATCATTTATATCCGGTTCTCAGAGGTCATGGATGGGGCTAATCACTCACACTAGATCAACAAGTCAAAATAAGTAATATAATCAATTCACGATGGCTTGATAACAATATTCACATATTAGTACATAATAGATATGAGTACGACTTGTATAACTTAATATCTCCCAATTAAGCGGCTGGGTTTAGGAGAACTGCAGTCCGAGACACTAAGTTTGGGATGGTCACCTATATCAGTAATACAAGGATGAGTGATGAATATATATCAACAACAGGTAGACTTAATAAACACTAATCATAGAAAGGCACATTCAAATTGCCACAGCAACATCAACTAGTAACGCAAGCAGGTTTGAGTATCCACTCGTAGATAGGGATAGAAGGAGCGAAATAACCCTTAAGATGATTGTTGAGTAATTTAGTGTTTGCCTCTTTAAAAGCAAACAAAATGGAGAAAAAATTTCTGCTTACGGTGCAATTAACTTGTTAGTTTAAAAGCTTAAACAAAAAGTTGATACTTGATTAATTTGATATCGTAACACTTACACAAAAAGTGCAATGAGTTGTATTCTTATATATCGTTAGTGTTTTTAAATTATTATACTACATGTCTAATGTGCACTGCAAAAAATACATGTAGTATAATCATAGGTCAAACTTCTATTCGACTACTGAATAATCGATCAAATTGTTAAATCATTTATTTGAATCGCGAATCTAAATACTAAAACCTATAAAATATCTATGATGAATTATTATTCGACCAAAAAAAAGAATAATTTGACTACTAATAAGTAATAATGGCAATCATTGAATATTGGGGCTTAACCACATCATACCTAGTGCAGAATGGTATCGGAACAAAGCGGCTTTAAATCCTCTCACAACATTGGCGAGATCACGGCGGTGACAACGTTCTAAGAAAATCCAAACCCGAACAAAGCAACCATCGAATGGCACTACATGTATTCAAACTATCTTGAACACAATTTAAAATCTTGTCATAAATATCTCTGCTTTTAACTGATGAAATAATCTGCTATAGCTCAGCCAGTACTTGAGATGAAATGCAACTTCAGAAGATTTTGATGATTCAACATCAAGACTGCAATCAACAAGGACTTTCACAAGCAGAGATATGCAATTCAAATGAAGAGACGAGATTAAGAGTAATAAGCTAAAACCACGATAAAGCCTTCATATTATCCGCGTCATTATAATATATGCTTCACATATAATAGTAGTACTTCACATACGATAATAAACTTGTCTGCATCAAAGATATGTAACAACGCAACACAGAGATTCAGCTTGTAATGGAGTTTTCAGGCTTTGTGACAAACATCTCCATCACAAACCCAACCTTCTTTTGGCTTCTGGTCATCATCAACATCTGCAGCATCATCATCTTTGGGTTCCTTCTTGTCTTCCAATGCACACTCTGGGTGGAGATCAAAGTCGCACTCTTTGCAATTAAACGACCAGATCCTTCCTTCCTTGTCACAAGCATGACAAGTATATATCTGACTTTTAGTAAGCACAAGCTCGTGTTCCTCGTGAAGTGAATGCTTTATCTTCTCAGGCCATCCCTTTGCCATTTCCTGATGCTGTGCTTCAATCTCCTTTAAACGGTCCTCAGTAAAGGGATAAGCATCGGCACCGTGATACATGATAAGACTTCTAACTTCGGTTGAGACAGTCTTGCCAGTTGGTCCAATGGCAACTAACATAGGAATACCACGGACCTTGAACAGGCGAGACAGTGTTTTCTTTCTTTCATCTCCAAAAGGGAGTGCCAGCCATGGCATCTGGGAAAAGTATTCATCAAAGGAGGGCTGATCTCTGTCACTGGAAATAAAGATCAACTCAAAGGCATCATCTTTTGCTTTGATCTTGTTATATGCTTCCACAAGTGTTGGCAGAAAAGCGCGGCATGGAGGACACCACTTGGCGGAGAAGTAAAGGAGTATGTTCTTCCCAACAAGATCAGACACAGGAATCTACATAACAAAAGGAACCATACAGTTTACTATTACAAGTATTTTACACGCAAAATTTTCATGAAAAGTGAACCGGAGCTAGAAGTTGTATTCGCCCATGTAATTCCAGAAGTAGTTGCAGAAAGTACGTGTTCGGAAAAGATATTCACTCTATCGATGAAGCAACAAAGTAAGGTGGCACCCATACAAACCAAAGTTGAAAAGGTAAAATGTAAAGAGGCATCCTATAGAAGTGAAGTATCATACCCTGATTCCATCTTTTCCAATTACAAAATTGCTATCTCCAGATACCAAAATCGACTCCAATGTCTGTGCTTCCTGCTTTGCCTTCTCTATTGCCTCAAGCTCGGCAAATTTCTCAGGTGTGAAAGGATATGCCTGGATACCATGTTCTTCAATGGCTTCTGCAACATTTGGTTGAAGAGTCTTTCCATCTGGTCCAATGACGACTACAGTGGGCAGCATACGGAGCTCAAAGTAACGTACTAATTTTTCGCAACTCTTGTCCTGGACAGGCAGTGAGTACCAAGGCAAGCCTTCGAACCCTTTTTTAAATTCTTCTTCGTCATCATCAAGGGGTATCATCACAAGCTCAAAGTTCTCTCCCTTCTCCTTCAACTTTTTATATAATTCATCGAGTTTTGGAGTAAAAGCGGCAGAGCCCTGGTATGTTGACAAGGAAAAGTACAAACCTACAATCTTTCCTTCAAGTTCAGAAACAGGCGTCTGCATAAAAATAGACGACAAAATAACAGTAAGTTAATAAACATCATCACTTCTAACTAATCAAGCAGGAAAACTTTCGAATTCAGTTGAAGAGCCAAAAATGAGTATCACCTTCTTCCCATCAGCCGCAATCACATAGTCACGAGATTTTGAGACTAAGATAGATCTCAGAGATTGATCCCTCCTAGCAGCTTCTTCCTGCTCTTTAATTTCTTTGATTCGCTCAGGGGTAAAAGGGTATCCTTCCACCCCGTACTCCCTTATGATCTCAACTCCACTATCAGTCAACACCTTCGCATTCTCATCAAGGATAACGAGGTGAGGTATTCCCTTTACATTGAAGAACTCATCCAAGCGATCACGTGTGTCAGAATCAGAGAATGGGATCGCAAGCCAGGGCATCTTTTTAAAATACCCATTAAAGGCTTCATCATTTTCATCAGCAGAAACAAACACAGTCTCAAAGTCGCCTTTTGGGAGGAGTGCACTGTAAACCTCTGCTAAAGTTGGAGTAAAATGCTGACAAGGGCCACACCATGATGCTGAAAAATACAACCCAATTTTCTTCCCCTTCAAACTGTCAACTTTAACCTGTGAAATCCAAAATTTATCACAAATATATGTTATATTCAATTCAGTTCATAGAGCTTTCCCTAAAGTATATGTAAATTCGAGACAATAACGTTAAAAAACGCACTACTAGTACAATAAAGTGTCATCCACATCAAAGATGATCATCAAAGATTCGGATACTCAATCTGATAATTAGCAGGCTCAACACATAAGATGATAGAGATGATAGATTCATCAAACACACTCTATTCTAGATTGCGTACATAATAACCCAAATTCTTGTAATCAAGAGATGATTTTTTATTCTTTACTTTTCTTTGTTGCATGATCAACATATTTCAACCTCTGTATATATTGTTGGTGGGCTCTAATAACACTTTGTCGCTACAAGCACGCACGCACATATTCGCAGCAAAACAACACAACGATTTAAGTAATTCCCAAGCCATCTTCTCTTGTAGTGGCATGTGCTCCTTAACACAGCCTCAAGATCTCCTGTGTGCCCAACATCACTCCCAGACCCCCCTGTCACACCCACCCCTTTTTCGCACGTGCCCCTTAACACAGGCGTGTGCCCTATAACACAACATCGCGATCTCCTATGTGGACACATCACACCCAGAGGCCAGAACCCCCTCTGTCACGCCCAGACCCCAGACCCCGGGTCTGGTTCTGATACCAGTTTGTCCAGCTTTGACACAACAAACCAGTATCAGAGCCCAACAGATATATACTATATGGAAACTCTTCCATACATCACCGAACCGGTCCGGCTCTCTACATGGGACCATCCTCATAGTCACAGCCGGACAAGGCCGGTAATGTATTGAAACTTTTTCCATATTATATATATATTAACAAACATACAATATGACTAGACAGACAAACAGATGGCTTTGTTGCTATTAAAAATAAATAAATATAATAAAATTCAATTTTAATAGACAGTCACCTATTTAAAAAAATATTAAAATTATACATATGTAGGACTAGAAAAAAAATCGGACACGTTGTAGACAATAAATAAATATACCTCGTCACCAGTGTTTCGAATGAGAAAATCTCTATGGGAAGAGCAAAGAAGGGAGCTAAGATCGCCTGCAGCAGCGCCGGTACTGTGTAAACCATTTTCTTGATCAGCCATTTTTCTTAGTCACTGGTATTTTTTCTTCTTCCAAGTGTTTGATAAAATATCACAAAGGGGTTAATGCTGGCCTTGAAAAGGTGAGTGACATACTTATATGCAGAGATCAAATGGGGTTCTAGATTCTTCTTGTCTTGCTGACAACGAAAAGTGGACAAAGTAGGAGGACGAAGTCTGGCGTGGAAGTTACCAAAAAAAAAAGAAGTCTGCGTTGGAACATAAATATATCAACGTAGATTCCATAGTCTTATTCCTTTTCATGACTAGGACAGGCATATTTGACCCGACTTGAACGTAAATCGTTAATACAACACTTAATTTATTTAGTTAGGTGACGGAACTAACTAATTATATTGAGACGATAAACTAAAATAAGTATATATAAACATGTTTATATAAAATATAAATAAGTGCATCCCGTATTATTAGAGGATCCTAACTAGACACCCGAACATAAAAAGGAACAAGAGTTTCATCACAAGCCAGTGCCTAACATATTTGTTTCATGTAAGGGTCAGAACTTTTAGGGTCTATTGATCAAAGTCTTATATTACATTTTATAAATGATTATTTTCACCATTGGAATTAGTACTTTTAAATTATTCGACGATAAATTTACCTAACCAATGCTTCCTTTCAAAAGTTCGATACTTATAAAGTAAACAAAATTAGCATAAGAGATATATTTCGTTTCTATAATCGAATCATAACTAAGATTAATCGATATGGGTTTCTATCTAAAAAATAATTAATATTATCTAAACTATTAATTTTATATAATAATCTTAAAACTCATAATTTGTCAAAGCAATTTAGTCTCCAAAATTTTCTTGTCTTAGTTACTAAGAAAGTAGCCGCTATGAAGAAGTCTACGTTGGTACACAAGCCAAGGTCAACATACTTTTGTCATCTTATTCCTTTTGATGATTCGGAAGAGCATATTAAACCAAATTATTACTTTGAAATTCGGAAAAGGCGTTACTATATTCCTTATCTAGAATGTACATGAATGGTCCGACGCAACTTATTTCAATGAGATTCAAAGTTGCACGATGCGTAGAAAGTGATAAAGAACAAAAGTAAATGGGAAGAGATAAGGAATTCTTTTTTTTTTTGATTGGATATAATAAGTCGAAATGATGGTTTGAATTCAAAAGTTTTTTTTTTTAATAATCGTTATTTTATTATTTCATCTAATTCTCAAATAAAGATAAGAAAATTAATGCTAATACTACGTTTATGCAAAATTCGTTTACAAGATGGATATTACACTAGTGAATCGTTTGACATTTTGTAAAAAAGGGGACTAGTGAAAGTTAGAATATTCGACTTACTTTTGCCTCATCAAATTGGTAAAAAAAAATTGGCCAAAATGGTTGCAAAAAAGAAAATCAACCATGGGTGGGCTTTAGAATAGTTTACTATTACATAACAATTCTATTAATGTTAGGAGGTTTGTATTTTTTTTTTTTTTTTTTTTTTTGTCAAAATGAGGTATATAGTCAGTTCAATACATAAAAATATTAATTATAAGAATTTTAATGTGAAATTTTCACGTTTAATAAGAAGCCATAGTAGAATAAGTTGGTGATAATAGAATAAAATTTCTTTTAATTGACAAATAAAGATAAAATTTGGTGAAAATTACTTGTCACTTCTTTGTGAATATTCCTTTCATCGAGGGCTTCCAAACAAGCTAAAAGTTAATAAGGGCACATGGTTAGTGACTGAATTTCATACCATTAGAATAATTACTCGGCCATTTGCTATTTGGTTTAGTGGTATAAATAATTCTTACTTTAAGAGCGAGAAATTTTGAGATCAATTATCGTGTGTAAAATGATTCAAGCCTTGAATCAAAAGTAAAAAAATAAAATAACTACTCGAGGAAGGATTGAGAAATTTGTTGACGAAAGACAAACTTTTGAAAATTCGATGATGGTGTGTGGTATAGTCTCATTGCAAAGGAATAATAAAGTGAATGGTACTTTTCTTTTTTGTTAATTTAGGTCTTTTGCTTAAGGGAGTTAGCAAACCTAGAATAATGCTTTCAGAATTCTTTATTCTATAAGACTTTTCTTAGGATTGAGGAGGGAATAAATAATAAAAGAAATAAAAAAATAGATTATGTCTTATTTAAATAAGATTCAGAAAAGACTATGCATTTTTTTTTTTTTTTGGTTGAGAAAAGATTATGTGTTTTTTTATTTAGATTGAAAAGGAAATCAAAGAAAAAGATAAATTTTATAAACAAATTAATATCTTTTTCCCTTTCTAATATGTATTCTTTTATTTTTCTTCTTGCTAATAGTAATAAAGAAATTGACAATAAATCCAAAATTCAATCACTTTTTATGACCCTGTATGAATGATTATGCATATAAATAGAGGCGGAGTTAGGTTGCGTTATTAATGGAGCTAAAATCAAATAATTAAACACTCATATATAAATAAAATTTTTTTCAGTGGAGACTAAAATAATTTTTTAATTTAAAAATATCTTAAAAATTTACACATTTTAAGATAAAATTTGAATTAAATAGAAGTTGCGATCCTCACATTCTTAAGAGTGGCTCCGTCACTGCATATAAACGATTAATCAATCTTCCTCCAACCCTCCCGATCCAAACAATGGGATTAAATTGCTTCCCAATCAATCCTTTTCTTCCTAAACCCCCAATTCAAATACCCTATTAAGTGTGTAGAATAAAATCACCAAGTCGACTAATCAATATGATGTGCAATATCATTCCCATCGTTTTATTATATAGATTGAAACTTCTAGTGACGCTTGTACCCTTTCACATCTAAGTAGTTTTTCCACGAAGCAATTGGTTTTCGACCACAGAAACGGGAAAAAAAAAAAAAGGAAAAACAAAACAAAAGCAGAAAGCTATAAGAAGTTGATAGTTTAATGTAGTCGGTCCTCCACTGTCTCCTTGTCTGTCGAATGATTTTTGGTTTGACGACTAAGAAAGAGAAGAGAAAGTATGCTAACAAGTCTCAGTCAGGATAGTGACAGATTTTACAAAAAGTGACAAAGCCGGTTACATTAGAATGATAATGGGATAGCTTAGGAAAAAATTATCATCCGGTTACATTAGAATGATAAGGGGATAGCTTAGGAAAAAATTATCATCTTACAAATATAAGAGATGTATCACTTTTTTATCGGACTCTAAAAGAGAAAGTAGTTCATTTATTGAATGAGAAAACATAAACCAAAAGGTTGCATCAAAATATAATTTGTCAATTAATTTATATATTTATTAGGTTCACGATACATGTGATTCACATGAAAATCCGCGCATCGCTGCAAAATACTTTTGCAATCTCCAAGTCGAGGAGTTAAATAACTATGATTTTGGAGTGGAATCATGAAATCCCTAGGATCAAATGCAAAATAGTATGGATACTTTTATAATTGTACATTAGATTTTCTGGTATTTTAATTACATTTTGTAATATATTCTTATAAATTAGACAATCTATTGCTATTACACAAAGGTGCAATGAGTTATATTTGTTTAAATTATTCAGTGTTGTTACATTTTTATAAATCATACCAAGTGTTGTTAAATTGTTATATTACAGGGTTTAGTGCACACCTGATATAATAAAAGGGTGGCTTTTTGTAAATATCACCCACTTAATTTATAATTAGTTCCGAACAATTTATTTTGTATACTTTTGTGATGTAAAACTAACAGATGTTGGTGACTTAAATTAATCTTTCCAATTATATATTACGTTTCAAATCCAAAGCAACCCACTCTAGCATACGGTAATTCTAATTTACAAAATTGTCAAAAAATAGGTTGTTTTAAACGAACTAAAATATAGTAAAGGCTTTTTAAATTAATATTCGATAAGTTAATAATCTCTTTTAAATAATAAAAATATCAGGTTCAGTGTAAAAACTTAGTAATTTAGATAAAATTATAAGATAATATATTTAAAATATTTCCTTTGTATTTTATTGATCCAAATATTTTATAAATTAATAATTAGCTAAAAATTACATAATTTATTGACTATGAGATTAGAGAAACTTGTTATAATCCTAATTCTGATATGAGATTAGAGAAACTTGTTCTAATCCTAAGGGCATCCTCAATAAAGTCTTTAAATACAAAACTTTCTTAATTTAGGTATTTTTAGAGACACAGTCTCCATTTTCTTCCACAAATTTGTTGAAAAAAATAGAGACTGAGTCTCTATATTAGCATCTTTTAAGCCAAAAGTAGTGGACCCTACATACTTTTGTCATGAATAGTATTGCATTTAGAGACTAGAGTCTCTAAAAATACCCAAATTAGGAAAGTTTTACATTTTAAAGACTCCATTGAGGATAGCCTAATTAGATTCTTATCTTCTACGATCATTAGACTTTTGTACTTGTTTTTTCAAATTGGCTTAAAAAAATATGAGTTACTTTATAAAAAAGATACCACAAATATAATATGTTCATTATTAAGTCAAAAAAATTAAAAATATATCGCTAAATTAATAGTTATTAATTTATCAATAAATTAATATTTCGCTAAATTAATAGAATTTATTGATCCAACACTATTAATTTAAAGAGGTTATACTGTAAATAGGATTTGGAACTTTTAGATTTTTATTGTAAATCTATATACTCAAAAATACAAAATTATCTAAACCTATAATTCGCCCTTCTTGTAAACTTGCCAACTTTTGCTACTGTTTTAATGATTTCACCTTCCAAATTTCGGGATTTTTAGTGATCATACCTCCAAATAGCATTCAGGCGCATTAATAAAATCGTTACGAGAGAATCCAAATCCGAACAAAAGCAACCATCAAATGGAAACTACATGAATCCAAAGTATCTTGAACCCAAATTGTAATCTTGTATAAATTGCTCTGCTTCTAATGATATAACGTGTTACAATCCAACCAGTACTTGAGATGATGAGATCAAGCTTTAGAAGATTTATAAGATAACAAAGCTTCGCAATCAAAATCCAATCTAAAATCTAGGACTTTTCACAAGTAGAAATTTGTGTCTTAAATGAAGAGACGAGAGATTAAGAGTTCAAACCACAATTACACGTTTTTATTTTACGTATAATGTCGCTATACTATATGTTCTGTATAAACTTGTCTGCATCAAAGATATGTAACTGGCAAGACAAAGATTGAACTTGCAATGGGGTTGTCAATCTTCGTGACAAACATCTCCCTCGCAAACCAAACCTTCTTCTGGCTTCCGGCCCTCAACCTCTACGGCAGCATCCTCGTCTTTGGCTTCCTTCTTGTCTTTCAATGCACACTCGGGGTGGAGATCAAAGTCACATTCTTTGCAATCAAACGTCCAGATCAACCCTCCCTTGTCACAAGCATCACAAGTATATATCTTAGTTCTACTAAGCACAAGCTGGTGTTCATTGTGTAATGGATGTTTTATTTTCTTAGGCCACCCCTTCGCCATTTCCTCATACTGTGCCTCGAACTCCTTTAAACGGTCCTCTGTAAACGGATAAGCATCAGCACCATGATACATTATAAGACTTCTACCGTCGGTTGTGACAGTCTTTCCATTTGGTCCAATTGCAACTAACATAGGAATACCATGAACCTTGAAATGGCGAGACAATGTTCGCTTTCTTTCGTCTCCAAGAGGAAGCGCCAGCCACGGCATCTGGGAATAGTGTTCGTCAAAGGATTGTTGATCTCTGTCACCGGAAACAAAGATCACTGCAAATGCATAATCTTTTGCCCTCATCTTGTCATATGCTTCCACTAGTGTTGGCAGAAAAACACGGCATGGAGGACACCATTTAGCAGAGAAGTAAATGAGTATGTGCTTCCCAACCAGATCAGAGACAGGAATCTACACAACACAAGGAACCATACAGTTAGTTATTACAAGAGCGAGAAGTTGATATTGGCCTTATATAAATCTAACATCAGAACACGTCCTGAAATCAGATATTTGCTCTATCAATGAAGCAACAAAGTGTTAATTAGGGTGGCAAACCGTGCAAACCATAGGCGACAAGGTAAAATGTAAAGAGAAATTCTCCGTGTATCGTTCCAATTTTATCGGATGTCCCCAATAGTGAAGTGTCTTACCCTGATTCCATCTTTTCCAATTACAAAATTGCGATCTTCAGATACCAAAATTGACTCCAATGTCTGTGATTCGTGCTTTGCCTTCTCTATCTCCTCAAACTCGGCAAATTTCTCAGGTGTGAAAGGATATGCCTCGACACCATAATCTTCAATTGCTTCAGCAACATTTTGGTTACGCGTCTTTCCATCTGGTCCAATGATGACTAGAGTGGGTACGGTACAGAGCCGAAAGTATCGTATTAATTTCTCGCAACTCTTGTCCTTGAAAGGTAGTGAGTACCACGGCAAGCCCTCGAGCACTTCCTCAAATTCTTCTTCATCATCATCAAGTGGTATCATCACAATCTCAAAATTCTCTCCCTTCTCCTTCAACTTTTTATACATTTCATTGAGTTGTGGAGTAAAAGTCTCGCAGTCATCGTCCGTTGACATTGCAAAATACAAACCTACAGTCTTTCCTTCAAGTTCAGAAACAGGTTTCTGCATAAACGTAGATGTAAAAGTAACAATCATCCACTAAACGTTCGGATTTCAGTTGAAAAAAACTGAAAAACGAGTATTACCTTCTTTCCATCACCCGTAATCACATAATCACGCGATTGTGAGACTAATACAGATCTCAGAGATTGATTCCTCCTAGCAGCTTCTTCCTCCTCTAAAATTTCTTCCATTCGCTCCGGGGTAAACGGATATCCTTCAACTCCATACTCATTTATAACCTCAACTGCATCATCATGCAACACCTTGGCATTCTCATCAAGGATCACAAGAAGAGGTATTCCTTCGACATTGAAGAACTCATCCAATCGATTGCGTGCCTCAGAATCAGAGAATGGAATGGCGAGCCACGGCATTTTTTGAAAATTCTCTTCGAAGGCCTTATCATTTTTGTCACTAGAAACAAACACGATCTCGAAATCGCCTTTCGGGAGGAGTTCATTGTACAGCTCTTCTAAAGTTGGAGTAAACTGCAGACACGGACCACACCATGATGCTGCAAAATACAATCCAATTTTCTTCCCCTTTAAACTGTCAACTTTAACCTGTGAAATTTCAAAATTTATCGCAAATATTTTGTTAAATTCAGTTCTGTTTCATTGAGCTTTCCTTAAAGTATGTCTAAATTCCAGACAATTACTTTCAAGAATAGACAACTCGTTTGATAAATTGTCATCCACATTGAAACATGATCATCAAAGATTCAGATAAGATTATAGAGATATAGATTCATAAAAACTTACCATTTTTGACAATTTGAGACTCGGGTCTCTAAAAACCATTATTAATGATTTAAATATATATGGGGCCTACCACCTTTGTCAACTTTTACACCAAAATATAGACCCAATCACTTTTTAGGTCTCTAAATTTAGAGCCAAAAAAGTAAATTGGGTCTCTATTTTAACTCAAATCTCTAAAAAGTGGTGGGCCCTATGTATATTTAAATCATTAAAAAGTGGTGGGCCCAAGTCTCTAAAAATAACCAAAAATAATAATTTTTTGTGAATAGTACTCCCATTAAAGATACCCTAAGGACATCCTCAATGGAGTATTCAAATGCAAAACTTTCTTAATTTAGGTATTTTTAGAGACTCCAATCTCTAAAAATAACACTATTCATGACAAAAGTACGTAGGGTCCATCACTTTTGGCTTAAAAGATATCAAAATAGAGATCCAGTCTCCATTTTCTTTCACAAATTTGTTAAAGAAAATAGAGACTGAGTCTCTATATTGGCATCTTTTAAACCAAAAATAATGGATTCACGTACTTTTGTCATAAATAATATTGCTTTTGGAGACTGGGATCTCTAAAAATATCCAAATTAAAAAAAATTTATATTTTAAAAACTCTATTAAAATAACTTAACTAAGGAATTTTCTTTAAAACCTCAGCTATTTTTGAACTTCACATGAACGCGAGATCCATGCACTAGGCACCCAGAGAGTTTTAGATGGACCCATCAACCAAACTTTTTTCTTACATTTATAAGAGAGTGATGTAGACCCCACATGAGAGTGGGGTCCACACGCTACATAAAGTCAGATTGACACGTTTTTTTAGATGGACCTCAACCAAAATCTCTTCTAGATTGCATGCATAATAACCCAATTCTCGCAATCAAGAGAGAATTTTTTTATTAAATAATAAAATAAAAATTATTACGTAGAAGTAAAAGGGTGAGAAATTAATAATTAATGGAAAAACGACGTCGTAACGTACTTCGTCACCATTGTTTCGGATGAGAAAATATCTGCCGGACGAGGAAAGAAGGGAGTTAAGATCGTCGGCACTGCGTACACCATCTTCTTGATCAGCCATTTTGTTAGTCATTGAATTTTTATCTAAGTGTTTGATAAAATCCGACAAGTGGTGAAGTGAAATGCTATCCAATTTCTCGAAGCAAAGAAATAGGATCAGCGAATTAGACTGGGTTGACAAGTCAAAATAAATTAAAGAGTGAAGTGCACCAAATCCCTTTATACTTTAGTGAAAGTGCACAACACCCCCCTATAGTTCAAAAACTCCCTGAACTAGTCCCTATGTTTTTTAAAAGTGCACAACACCTCCCTCCAAATATAAAATCCGTCATATTTAACGAATTTTGTAAAAAAGACGTAAATACTCTCATTTTTTTTTCATTTATCTCTTTTGCCATTTCCTCTTTTATTTAGGCCAAAAAACAAAAAAATGGTAATTTGCTCAATTCATATAATTATTTAATAAATAAATTCGTTAAAAATCTCACTTAAAGCGTGTAAAGTACACTCTCTATTAAATTTAACGGTTTTTTTAACAGTAGGGGGGTGTTGTGCACTTTTGAAAAATTACAATGACTAACTCAGAGGGTTTTTAAACTATAGGGGGGTGTTGTGAACTTTCGCTAAAGTACAAGGGGATCTGATGCACTTCACCCTAAATTAAAATGACTAGTTTAGGATGTGTTAGTTTTATTATTTGAATTATGAATATCGCATGTCAGTATATAATATGCATAAGTATATTTTATGTGACTACAAGCAATTATTTGCGAGATTTTAGGAAAGGTTCGAAATATTATATGGTCTATTGAATATAATCTTATATTGCATTTGGTAAGTATTTTTTTTTCTTCTTTTTTCCTTTTGGTCATTTAAAAGACTATTTTTACGGCTTAATTTGTACTTTCAAATTATATGACAACAAGTTTACTTATCCACCAACGGCCAATGCTCCCCTTCAAAAGTTCAATACTTGTAAAATTATACAAAATTAGGGTAAGAGAATTATTGTCTTCTCCATCTCCTAAGGTACGTGACAGGAGTGACCAAGAAGATTAACATAAGAAAAAACAAAGGGAGTTTTATTTATATAATTTCTATTTTATTTCATTGGTGTTAAGGTGGGAGGTTAAGTGTAGGAAATATAAATTTTTTCTTAAATTTATAACACGAGTTTTGTTTATAAAATTCGAGTTCTGAATGTTGAGACGTGAACAAATCTCTTTTCTTTCTTTATATGGAAAAATAATATTTAGATTACGTGCACATCAAATTGATCAGTTTTCAGGACAACCTTTGTATCACTATCAATATCGAATTTCGATAAATCCTAATGGGATGGGGCAATTAATCTGATTGTAGTTATGTTTTAGAATAAGATTTTAGTTGAAAGTCTGAATACTAAATAAAATAACGACGAGCAAGTCACACTAAGCTGGGAAGAGATGGAGAAGACAAGATATACAAGCTATAATATAGTAGCTATATATATATATATATATTTAATACTTCTCTTGCCCTACTTTAAAGTACAAGAAAAATTGTGAAAAGCAACAGTTCGTCTCCATTTTGTATTACGACGAAAATTTTGATGCTAAGCATAATGATAATTCAGTAACTACTTGGAGATGACATAGATAAGTTGTCTCCAAAACGTCTTCCGTTGGCGACTATTTAAAGACTACATGATAAGCCATCTCTAAAACGTCTTCAGTTGACGACTACTTAACAATGAGATAGATAAGTCGTCTCTAAATTTAGAATAATTTATAATATCAAACTTTTAAAATTAAAGGAACATTATTAGCCATATTGACGTAAAGGTAAATCATCAAGGAACATTTTCTTGGGGCAAATTAATGGCAAGTCTGTGATCATCATGCAGCATGTGCACTTACACTTTTCCCACGTAAGGTTTTGGATAAATTTCACACTTAGTCCCTATTGTTTAAATATTTTGTCAATATAGTCTTTAGTATTTTAAAAGATTCATAGAGGTTCCTAATATTTATAAAAGTTATTCAAAATAGTCTCTATTGTTCAAATTTAGCTAATTTGGTCTTTATTATTTTTCAAAAAATTCAATTTAATCCCTATTGTTTCCTGAAAAAAATCAATTCAATTCATGCATGTTATCCCTATTTGGGGACTAAATGAAATTTTATGAAAAATAATAGGAATTAAATTGACTAGTTTTAAATAATAGGGACTATTTTGAACACTTTGTAAATATTAGGGACATTTGTGAATTTTTTAAAACATTAAAGATTAACTTGAAAAAAATAGCAAACAATGGGGGACTAAGTGTGAAATTTACCCAAAGGTTTTATACGAAAAAATAAAAAAGCTTTTTCTGTTCGACTAGAAAGATGAAAGAGTACAAGTAAATTATTCTCGCTGCAGTCCTTTCATAACAACTTGATGAAAAAAATCAATAGCGGTAAAATGATGATGTAATTTTGATAAAATATTATAAACCTAAAAATGTGGAGACCAAATAAATCATCATCACTTTACTGATCTCTCTAATTACATTCGACCTAAAAGAAAGATTTTTTTTTTATAATGCTAAAATTTTAATATCTTAATTATTACGATTTAGAAACTTACAAACTATTTATTACCATCCCTACTGATCACCCGAATTATATAATGTAGTGGCAGAATTCATCTCAGGCCTAGTCTAAATAAATAATTGGATTTGGGTAACTCAAACTTATATGACCAAGGGCCTAGCTTGGGCCACAAGATGATATAAGTCTATAAATAGACATGTCCTAAGGAGAAGGAGAGGACACGATAACCACGCTTTGAGTCTTTTGGGATAGGACAAGCTTGCTAGTGCTCACTAAGAAAGGGATTATAAAGGTAAAAACCACGTGATTTAAATAATAGATCTATAGAGGTGGATGGTCTACACATAAAACATTAGATGTATATTTGGAATCAATGAACTGCTCTTGAAGTTTACAATGAAACTAAGATTGATATTCAGGCTCCGTTTGTTTGTCGTAAAATAACTTACTTGTAAAAAATATTTCAGTGAAAAATATTTTATTAGAAAATAAAATATTTTCCTCCGTTTGTTTATCGTAAAATAACTTGCTTATGAAAAATATTTTCAGTGAAAAATATTTTCTTAGAAAATGTTTTCAGAGAAAAATATTTTCCTGAACTCTGTTTGTTTGTAGTAAAATAACTTGTTAGAGGAAAATGTATCCCTGAAAAATAGAATACTGAAAAATATTTTCTGGTGTTTGGATGTATAATAAAAAATATTTTCTGACATGAGATTTATAAAAAAAAAATATACACATAAAATAGGGGTGGTTAAGTTCCAAAAAATATTTTCATCTCCCAAATAAATGAAAATATTTTCTTAAATTTTGAACTAGCCGTTATTTTTTACCAGAAAATATTTTTTAATTGACCAATTTTCCAGTGTTACTAAATACCGGAAAATCTCCAAAAAGTAGCCTACCATTTTTGACAGGAAAATGTTTTCCGGTTGATCAATTTTTCAGTGTTACTAAAAACCGAAAAATCTCCAAAAAGTAGCCCATCATTTTTGACTGGAAAATATTTTTCGATTGACTAATTTTTCGG
Source organism: Ehretia macrophylla (assembly GCA_037974665.1). Classification (NCBI taxonomy): domain Eukaryota; kingdom Viridiplantae; phylum Streptophyta; class Magnoliopsida; order Boraginales; family Ehretiaceae; genus Ehretia; species Ehretia macrophylla. Next base: position 40,969,022 of record CM075783.1, read on the forward strand.
TATTACCAAACACCGTAAAGTAAGAAAATATTTTCCGGAAGAATATTTTACGGGAAACAAACGGAGCCTCAAATGGAAAACAAGTAGAATCTTTTCTTATCTTCTCTGCTTCTTCTGCTTCATCTTCACTCTTTACATAGTAAATCCAGCTTTCTGTGCCTCACATGCTTTTCATCAGATTTCATTAGGCCATTACAACTCACTCAACCTCATAGGCATGTAAAATACGTAGAACAGAAGAAGATATCTCGAGTCTTTTGTTGATCAGGCAACACCTGGATTTGAACTAGGAAAAAAGGATCGGCTTATTCATTAATGTTCTTCTGCATTTCTCGCGCGTAACACATCCTTCTTCATAAGTTGATTTATTCGCTCATTCGTGAAAGGATACGATCTGCATTTTTTGTCACTGGAAACAATCACGCTCTCGAAATCTCCTTTCTGGAGGAGTTTATTGTACGCGACGCATCTGCTAAAATTGGTGTAAATTCCTGACATGATTCACAAAATGGTCCTGAATAATACAACCCAATTTTCTTCCCCTTCAAACTGTCAACTTTAACCTGTGAAATCCAACAATTTTTCACAAATATTTGTTAATTTGGATCGGCTCTGGTACGTTTAGAAAATGATTACGTAAAACATAGCTTTTGGAGGCTCTTTCTAGATAGGACGGGAGAATAGAAGTATCTGGTACTAATTTTTAGTGTTAAACAGACAGCGATGATAAGAAATTCTAAATTCGAGCAATGACTTTAAAGAATAGACATATCGTCACTATGTCTAATTCAAATTAACATTCCATTTGGATATTGATTAAAAAGTCTTCTGTATTTGTAAAACACTTTTTTCCTTTCTGTTATTTGCGAGTTTGACTTCTTTAAAATTTGTAGTTACAAAGATTTTTCATCAATAAATTCTACTTGTCAAAAAAGAGAATGAAAACAGGACATATATATGGTTAGTGGATTGGCTCCGTTTGTTTGCCGTAAAATAATTTACTTATGAAAAATATTTTTAGTGGAAAATATTTTATTAGAAAATAAAATATTTTCCTTCGTTTGTTTATCGTAAATTAATTTGCTTGTGGAAAATATTTTCCTCTGAGCTCCGTTTGTTTACCGTAAAATAACTTGTTAGAGAAAAATATTTTCTTGGAAAATAGAATACTGAAAAATATTTTTTGGTATTTGGATGTACAATAAAAAATATTTTCGGACATGAAATTTATATAAAAAAAAAATACACATAAAATAGGGGTGGTTAAGTTCCGAAAAATATTTTCATCTCCCAAAGAAATGAAAATATTTTTCCAAATTTTGAACTAGCCATCATTTTTGACCTAAAAACATTTTTCAGTTGACCAATTTTCCAGTGTTATCAAACAGCGGAAAATCTCTAAAAAGTAATCTATCATTTTTTACCGGAAAATATTTTCCGATTGATCAATTTTCCAGTGTTATCAAACAGCGGAAAATCTCTAAAAAGTAATCTATCATTTTTTACCGGAAAATATTTTCCGATTGATCAATTTTCCAGTGTTATCAAACAGCGGAAAATCTCTAAAAAGTAATCTATCATTTTTTACCAGAAAATATTTTCCGATTGATCAATTTTCCGGTGTTACCAAACACCGGAAAATCTTCAAAAAGTAGCCCATCATTTTTGACTTGAAAAATATTTTTCGATTGATCAATTTTCTGGTGTTACCAAACACCGTAAAAATAAAAAAATATTTTCCGAAAAAATATTTTACGGCAAACAAACGGAGCCTAATACAAAAGCATTTGAGTAGCTTCTCGAGGAAGGATTCAAATAATTGTTAAAGACAACTTTTAGAAAGTCAATGATGGTGCGTGAATGGTCCTTTCCTTTTTTTGTTAATTTAGGTCTTTTTGCTTAAGGGAGTTAGCAACCTAGAATAATGCTTTAGATACTCTTTCTTTTTTTTCTTCGTTAATTTAGATCACCAAGTGAACTAGTGATCAATGTGATTTTTTTTTTTAATTTAAAAAAATTTAAATCGTACAGTACATATTAATTATTATTTATAACAAAAATTAATCTCATAATTTCCCATAGAATAACATACCAAGTAGTGATCAACGGGATTTGCAACAGCATTTTCATCGTTTTCTGATATAGAATGCAACTTCTAATGACACGTTTTAGTGAGGCATAAAAATGTCCTAAAAATATTATGAAAGCAAGAAAAAATTGAACTTATTTAATGTAGTGGGTCCTTTCATTATCTTATGGTCAATCAAACGGGATATATATAAATTCTCTCATAATATTATAAAAATAAAATCTCAATCATTCATATTATTATAAATCATCTCAGACATTCATTTTATTTAAACCTAAAAAAAGAGTTCAATCCCAAAATACTTTTCTAACTTTTCTTTCTTCCTTTACCCACTCCGTCGTTTTCTCCTCTCTCTCTCTCTCTCTTTCAATTCAAGTTTCTTGTTTTTCATAAAAAAAAAAAAAATTCTCATCTCTATCTTTCTCACTCCACTAACTTTCCCAATCATTCTCGACCACCATTACTTTTGCTGAAAAACAAAAGCTCTCAACCGAGAACGACTCTTGTATTTCACATCTTTTGTTTTTCATTTTTTCAGCTCTAACTTTGTCTTTTTTGGTTTTTTTTTCTTCATTTTCTTAACCTTAATGGTTCTAAATTTTTCTTCGTATATTAGTCGTCTCCAATATATTGTCCATAATCAAAATTTTAAAATATAAGAAATCAGATTATTAATTATAAGAATCGTGCGACTTTGATATTTTGGTTGTTAACTGTTTCATTGTAGAAGAACTCGGAAATTTTTTTTTGAACCCAACAAAAAAATTTCATTGCAGAAGCTAACAAAATCAAAGGGATTCTAAAGCAAAATTAAAAGGATCCATTGACCTAGCAAACCAAAGATTAAAAAAAAAATTGAGAATTACAGCAAAGCAGAAGAAACCAAACAAACAAATGAAAATCTTGAAGCAATCCAAGAGAATTCCGACTATTTTCACATATTGAATAATTATAAAACACAAAAGCAAATCTAGAGATGAAAAAATGATAAAAGAAAACGTAAAGTATCAAAGATGTTTTTCGTTGAGAACTTTTGTTCTTCAGCAACAATCGTGGATGAGATTGACTAAGAGAGTGGGTAGAGTGAAAAAGATAGATATGAGAGTTTCTTTTTTCTTTTGATGAAAAATAGGAAGTGGGAAAGTGAGGGAGAAAGGAGAAAACATGAGAGAGAAAATGCTAAAAAAGTATTTTGAATTAAACTCTTATCTTTTTAGGTTAGTATAAATGAATGACTTAGATAACTTATAATAATATGAATGATTGAGATTTTTCTCTCATAATATTATTAGAAGGAAATCAATATGAGAGGATCCAAACCCAATCAGATGTGCCATTCTTGTCATTTGTAGAGATCACTTACGATAAACTATTAACGTAATTTTTTGCTCTAGGGACATGGTACAATAATAATAGGATAAAATCATTTTTATGAGGTTACAGACTCGATATTTTTCAATGTTGTAAATCAGAATTCTACCCTTAACTGACTTGGTGCATGTGTGGGAGTGCATTGTTGCACCCGGAAATAATTTATCAATTAATGGCCGAGTTCCGTCAACTAAGTTTTCACGTCATCTAAAAAAAAAAAAAAACTATTACCATAAGGAATGCCTGTATTTTTACAGTTAATAGTAGATTGAATAACATGATTGTGAAAAATTAATGATAGAGTCGTATTCAAAACAGTCTCGAGCTAAAGTATCATTTGTTTTGATCAAGCATGAAGTTGCATGAGTATTAGATCAGTATAACCATCTTTGTTTTGCAACTGGTTTCTTCTCATATTATATGACTTTATGAGCTAGAGTTAATGGTGATCAAGCATTTGTTTTGCAAATCTCATATGACACATTGATAGATGATTTTGGGTGTGCTTGATCAAAACAAACGATACTTTTGTTAAACAAAGTATTAGAATATCATTTGTTTTTGTTAAGAATCATAGGTTTCTATCTTAAAATCAATTGGTGCTAAATGGAGTGGTCAAGAATCTTATATGATAGACTTAGAGTTAGTGATTTTTCCAATGTGGGAGGAATATATATTCTAACACCCCCCTCACGTGTAACCCGGAGAGAACCTGAAAACGAGAGCTGACATTGAAAAGAAACGAGTCAGCGAGAATGAAACAAAAGATGGGTCACACGTGGTGAGATATGACTGGACCAAAGCCTAGCTCTGATATAATGTTAAGATAATCGAGTTTCTATTTTGAAACTAATTTGTGCTAAGTAGAGTTGTCCAAGATCTTATATGGTGGACTTGGAGTCCGTGATTTTTCCGATGTAGCAGGAATGTATATTCCAACAGTTTTGATCACGCATGAAGTTGCTTGAATAACGTCACCATCAAATGCATGAAGTTGCATGAATATTCGAGTATAACTATCTTTATATGTTTCGTACAACTTATGTCTCTTGAATCAATGAGTATAACCATCTTTGTTTCAAGGGCTATTTGTTGCCATAAATATTCCGACTAACCAAGTATGACAAGTGGCTGCTAACAGAGACAAAATAAAAAAAATTAAAAAATTACCCTCGAGGCTATATAAGGCTATCCTTAGCAGAGGTAGAAAAATAAAAAACATGTCAAATTTGGAAATTTTTAGAGACCTAAACATTATTTTTGATTTAAATATGCATGGGACCTACCACTTTTTACAACTTTTGATACAAAATGGGTCTCTAAATTACATTTGGGGTGCTAAATTTAGAGCCCTAAATGTAATTTAGAGACCTATTTTGCATCAAAAGTTGTAAAAAGTGGTGGGTCCTATGTATATTTAAATTAAAAATAATGTTTGGGTCTCTAAAAATTTTCAAATTTGACATGTTTTTTATTTTGCTACCTCTGCTAAGAATAACCTAAGCGTTAGGTGATCTTAAAAATTAAAAATTAGTAGATCATGGCTAATTAATGTTTTTAATTAAAATTTCAGAGGAATTTAAATTAAGTTTGAATTATTATTATTTTTTTAACGAGTTCTAGGAATGGCATACATAGATCCGAGTTGCTAAATTTATAATACTCGTAAAATGAATGTTGGTTTCTATTTCTATAGGCCCATATTGAGTTGGATGGCCCAAGTTTATTGCTCTCTTCATTTGACATTTCTTTACATTCTAGGTTTTTTGCTTAATTATAGCAAGGAAAATATTTCTTTCCAAGTATTTCAAAAACTTTATAAATTGCGAGATTAAGTGGTTTCATCCAAAACCTACCTACTGAACCAATTTTGAGACTAACATTCTAGATTACTCTATGGGTAAATACTTTGGTTGATCCCTTAAATATGGACAATTAATGATAATTCAGCCTTATAACTTTCAAAACGAGTATTTTGGTCGTTTAATTCATTAAAATGGAACATCGTTAGTCCTTGTGAAAAGTTTGATCCGTTTTCATTTGTTAAACTCAAGCGAAGTGCACGTGTCATTACAAATTACTTTGCAATTAACAATTGAAAATTGATTAAAAAAAAAAAATTGGTGAAAAACTAAAGTTGTCCTACATTAATTACTTAATGGATGAAAATACTCGTTTCTGAAATTAAAGAATATCCTTTTTTAGTTTGAGTCTTTGAACCTTTGTAAACTTTAAGTCTCTTTCTTGGGGTCACCTCGACAAATTCTGAGGTTTTACAACGTGTGTGACTCTCAAGTTTTGCTCTACATTGGCTCTCTCTATGTTTCCTTTTCAAAATAAAGATTCCATCATCCTCATGATAAGTATCTATGGTGACTGAAAATTCTTAGAACAACAGGGTTAATTATTAGCCCGGACTGATCAAAGAACTTCTTCTATGGTGACTATTCTAGTGAAATATTAGTCTAATGATTGGGCAAAATCAAACGCTACACAACTCTAGCAAAGATTCTGCTTTGCCAAAAGCAAGGAATAAAGATACAGATCAAGAAAAGCATATCACAATTAGGCTGATTAAATCTTCCATAAGAAAAAAGTTATAGAGAATTTTTTGTAAATCTTCTTTCCATGGTTCACACTAGGTATTTGATTCTTCTCAGATCATAACCTTTGAATTCCTCATATAACGTTATAATAATACGAGATGATTTACACACTAAGACTAGTTCAAGCAATGCTAGAGTCTTAGAACACGTGATGGAAGTATTACTCTCGATCAAGCTATGCACAAGTTCCGTCGAAGGATTTGAACAATTTTAAATTTATTGTAGGTAATCTTAATTATATCTTTTTCTGTGAGAGATTGTGTCCACTATTCAAACCCATGACCTCCACGTAGGTCACGCAATGATAAAGAACCGATACGTGCTAATGCCACATTTGATGAAAAGTTTGGTAAACAAAACATTCTCTCCTGCTCCAAAGTATGTTTAGCAATTAATCATTTGATGTCAAGAATCCATTTGCTTATGATTTAATGTAGATCAGATTCTTTACTTGAAAGCCTGACATGCTCAAGCAAAAAGCAGATAAATGCAAGTTCAATAGTTGTACAGTGAAGTGAAAGTGCATAGCCATATTTCTAGGCTATTTTAAGGGTATTTGAATCTTCTCGTAATATTATAGCGTTATGAGAGATATCTAATAATAGTCGTGAACTATCCATACACATCTTGCGATTGCAATGTTCATACGAGCCAAAATCTTACATTCTTCACTTACAAAGCAACAAAGATACCCCTTCTTCTTCAATAAAGCTGCTATGGAATATCTTTACTTGTCTCTTAAATAAAGATGATTTTGCCTTTTGTGAAGCTTATAATATAGAGATTTTTTCCTTCGATCATATTTTTGATTGTATATAGATATATATATATATTTATATAGACCGTACTACGAAGAATATTTTCAAAATCCCCTCATTCTATCAAGCAATTATCTTGCTTAGCTTCTCCAATTACTTCACCTAAGCCTGCCTTTGTTTGTACTCAAAGAACAAAACCCCTGGAGGTATTAATACAAACCCTAAGCTAACTCTTTTGTCACGCGTTAACCAAATCAAACCAAATTGAGCCCGAAAAAATGTCACAGCCAGTTGATCAGGCATACCCTAATAATATCCCAAGACAACCTTCATCCCACTCCGATAATGGTGGTTCATTTGGTACAGCTTTCATAATTCTAGCAATAATCCTTGTCGTCTCTGTCATTGCTTGTGTTGTTGGGAGGTTATGCAGCAAACGCCACCATGATTCGAAGCCTAAACAATTTCCACCACATGCCATGAGCTCTAAAGAAAGAGGAGGATCATCATCATCATCATCTTCTAGGCAGAAGAATCATGATTTTCAACCCAAAGGCGGCCCCGGGGATATAGAATTTGGCTTCAATAAGCCAATGACATCTGCAAAAGTTTCTGCTAGTGAAGGCTTCAATGGATTCAAGCCGTCTCCAATTGGTGAAGTTCACCAGAACCCTAGACCCGGTAGCGAGACTAGTGTTCTGGGCTCGGAGCATGACACTAAAGGTCAAGTGAGATTTGCTAATGAAGGTCAAGTGAGATTTGCTAATGATCGTTTACAGTTTAAACCAGTTATAAGACAACATTAAGCGAGGAACTCCCTTGTATATGTTAAGAGCATTGCTATATAAAATTCAGATGATGCTTTAGCCCTCTTTATAATAATAAGAGTTCTTGTTACATAAGACGAGATTTGACGTTTTATATTTATTAATATACAAATAAAGGTGAAACATCACCGAAATGACATAAATATTACTCATATGTTAGTATTTGTTGGTTTGCTTTTTATCGTGATTATTACTTTTTTTTTTCTCTAATGCAATCGTTGTAGGACTATATGGCTGATATTTACAAGGGCTTGTGAATTGTAATGAATTCAATTTGTTGTATTACTAAAGAGAAGGGTACTGATCTTTTGAGCATGCTCTTTTTCTTTTTCTTTTGTAAATGGAAAATCGTTCTTAAGTTTTTTCTTTTATTTTATTTTGGTTCAGTTTGCTTTATTACTTATTTAGTGAGTTACGTTGAATTATTGAATCTATTTATATGATCTTTTCATTATATTTTGGATTATTTCATCACAATCATATTTCTTCATTTGGATGAATGTACTCATGAAGGAAATGATCTTTTCGAAATAAAAGAATTTAGAGTTATTAATGAAAATAGTCTTACAAAATCCAAAATGATTCTAGTTCAATGCCAGATAAATAAACTATCGGGAGCTTGTATAAGAGTTAATTTAGAGCTTATAACGTTGATATAATATTTTTTTTCCAAATGTTAATGAACAAGACAATTGATTTATCATCAATATCTTCAGAATCTTAAATGACTCCACAATATGTTACAGACTGTAAATTGTCTTGATAATATGAACACAAATGTCGAGGTAACCAGTTTACTGAAAATAATTGATTTTTGACAATTATTTGATTCAACGTTATAAAGGAATTAGTGAAACACTTTTTAATTAACAATCATTATCCTTATTTCATTACTGTTATATTAAACAATCAGTAATAACGACCATTGTCTCAAAACATTGTGATCAGTGAAATTGAAACTATAAATTAATTATTTGAATCAACGTTATAAAAAAATTAGTGAATCACTTTTTAATTAGCAATCATTATCCTCGTTTCTTTACCGTCATATCAAACATATCAAACAATTCAGTAGTGATCCAGACATCTAATGAGATTCAAATCCCATATATTGGAGCAAAACAAAATAATATTGCATAACCAAATAGAATTCAAGTTCAACAAAACAAAGTGTGACAACATTTTGCATCTATTAAACTATGTGATGATATAACTTGACATGAGAGTGACACCAAATAATTAGCAAAAAAGAAGAAACAAAAATCATTTGGAAATTTGGGAACTCTTGTAATGCTATCTGAAATGAAAGGTGACTGATGATAGATTTGATATATCATCTACTCAAACACCCATGGATGTTCATTACGAAGCTCCCTCTCCTCTTCAGGTGTGAAGTCATTCTCGATGCCGAAAAGTTCTCGAACCTCCTCAACACTCATATCTCTTATCAGGTTTGCTGCAGCTTGGCAAGTCAGATCCATGAGGTCTTTGATGTTCAAATAGTTTGCAGCCTGGAAAAGTTTTGTTATCAATGATCAGAAGCAACTAAAAGCTCTGGGATATATATATATATATATATATAGAGAGAGAAAAAGTCTACAAAACGTGTTGTGTGTTGTGAACCCCACATTTGTATTTGGCACGTGAACACACTCGCCAATGGAGCCCATGACTGTATTAGAGAGACGTTTTAAACGTCTCTCCGTTTTGTAGACTTTCTCATATATATATATAATAAAAGTAAAAAAAAAAAACTTAAATTAAATGAGCTCCGACACCCACTAGCTGATCGTTGTAGGGGCCAATGAGTGTTGCGCCTAGAAAGATACTTTAAATGTATAGATATTTCTAGTAAAAAAATTAATTAGTCTCGTTGGTTTACTAATTTTGATTTTTAACTCTTATAAGCTCACTAACATCGTTTATTTTAGTAAATCAATAGTTTCTACTTATAAAAAATTCTAAATTCGTTCTTAACCACACATTTTACGAGATTGATCATGTACCCACTTTTGTGGTTTCCAAATAAAATCAAGACAAGATCGACATAGCATCAATTTGTCAATGCAATATGATAAAGAGTGCAAATATCCAACATTGACTACATTTCTAACAATTTCGATTGATAACGCATCATGTAAACCTTAAACACCAATATACATCATCATATTCATAAATCACAATATGCACAATGTTTTCATGCAATTCATACATGCGTTATCTATTAATCCATATCTTTAGAGCTAGTGGCCGAGCTAGGATTCCAAAATCATAGTGTAAACTCATACAATAAAATAATGAAGATACGTATATTCATACGATAAGAGAGTTCAATATAATAATATTTTTTTTAAAAAAAAATTGTTTCTTTCAATTTGAGGGTGTGTCTGTACACACCCTCATCGATATGTGGTTTCATCACGAGTTAGAGTCCCCACAACCCCCTCTTGAATCCACCTAGATTATCGACATATATACATATAGGTATTGTATAATAACAGAGAGAGAGAGAGAGAAAACGTGCAAGAATCATTTCAAAGAGTGTCTCCTTGTCAACTTTGGCAAACTCAGTATCCCAGTTTTTCAGTTCCTCGTTGTCGCCGGCGCCGCCGATGCCGGTGGGGGTGTCAGCATGTTTGTTGCAATACTCAATGATTTTGGCCAAGATCTTTCCGGTGACATTAGGCAATGGGATGGTGCTACTTGCACAATCATCCTCGATCATGTGCTTGATTGTCTCCAACTGCACTGCCACCTTCTCTTCAACCTCGAACACTTCACCATCGGAGCTACTAAGAGCAAACATCTTCGCCATTGTTATAATTATATGTTTTAGCTTGGAAAATTAAAAGAGAATTCACTAGTATTTTTTGTGTTTTTGTGAGTTGTGTGTGGCATGAAAAGACTTTGCCATGGTAGAGTATTTATATAGAGGAGAGAAGGTCCACGTGCATGTTTGCGATTTCCATGTATGTTGCAAGAAGACTGGAGATTCACTAATGTTTTTCCAAGGGTATTTGACGATTTCAAAATGGAGATAAATTCTGTCTTTTTTTTTTTTTTTTAATTTTCCTTTTTGTTCTGATATCATGGCCGAGGCAAAGTCGTATTATATAAAAGACAATCTAGAAAATGTTTCACTCGACTATTTTTTTCGAACAATACCCGAGAGATGTCGGAGGACTCATAAATTATATGTTTTTAATTTGCATAGTAAAACAAGGCCTTAATGAGACAAAATATTGGTGATCAATTATCATTTAGACAAAATTAGATAAGATGAGTTATTATACTTCAATTCTAATATAAAAAAAATATTGTTATAGATTTTATATGTTCAATATTTTTTTCTCTCTAATTTGTTGTCGACTTTAAATTTTACAGAAAACACAAGCTAAATATTACATATCAATACAATTCTGGTATTTTTTTAATATTTTTTTTGTCGTAATTATGCTATTGTTTAAAGAAAAAAATGTGAAAATTAGAGAACTTTGTAGTGATACATCACGTGCAATTAGGGATATATTCTTATAACTGTATCATGTGTATTTACTCTTTAAAGTTATATTACACGTTGACCTAATTAGAATGCAAGTTCACTCCACTTATTCTTTAATCATTGAAACCATTAAAATTTCAAAAACTTATTACAAATTAATTAAATTCAGTCTACTTATTATCAACGATCTATACTCAAGTTTCTAATCCAACAAAATAAATAGAGCATCAACAAAATGAACAATTTAATTTTGTAGTTATTTTCTCCATCACAAATTAAATACCATGCTTCAATTTGACATGAGAGAATTAATAATATATATTTTATAATAATAAAGGAGATTATTCGGAGACACTTCGAAAACAATAATGTATCTTGCTTTATCAATGCCAAGTCTTTGTAATAAAATCAGTGCCACGTGGTCCAATAATATGCTTCAACTCGTATCATTATCTTTTTATTTTACACCAATTATAAATAGACAAGACAAAACGTGAAGGAGACCCCACTTCTCGATTTGCAGTTGGACAAGGCGGCACGGCTGTAAACCGCCAAGACGCCACCAATCCTCAACGGTTTGCAAAGTCGGTTTCGCTTCCTTAGCACAGGTAGTTTCCTTGTCACCTCATAGCTTAGATATCGCTCATTTTTTATTATTTATTTATCATTTTTTATATGTATATTTAGTTAATATGTCAAAAGAATATAGAAAAATACAAGAAAGTTGTTAAATTGATATACTAACACATACACATACATGGTATGCACGAGTGATACAAAAGCAATGATATTTACGTAGTATTTTCTCTTAGTATATATATGTGTGTGTATGTGTGTATATATGTATACATATAAGTCATCTCTTTGATCACTATTAAAAATCATGAGATTTCATTCTAAAATCAATTGGTGCCAAGTAGAACAGTCCAAAATTTTATATGGTGGACTTTGAGTTGGTGATTTATATCACCCAAGTGGTATCACCTAAATTTCATATTTTAGTTGATATCATATATGATCCTTTGTGACCAGTATCATATGTAAACGAAATGTATTTATTTGAAAAAATAGACATATAATATTATACATATATAAAGAACGAGCGATACATAGTCCATTTGGTCTAGTAGTATGATTATCGCTTTAGGTGTGAGGGGTCTCAAGATTAATTCTTATATATAAAATCTTAAGTGATGTAAGATGAATTCGACCTCCCTTTAATCTAAAAAAGAAAAAAAAATGAGCAATACCACATACGCGAGTTGGTTGAGGTATTGGTCTTTTTTTTTTCATTACCTGCCCGCAATTGCCCCTCATTACTGGAATTTGAACTCTGACCACCCATAAGCCAAGGGAGGTAACCCACCACGTGAATCTAAGATTTTTGCTGAGGGCTAAAAGTACATAATTTGACACTCATATATAAATGTTTTTTCAATTGGGTTAAATTGATTTTCTAACCTAAAAATACCTTAAAAATACAACTCTAATTCACTCATTAGTAATTCTACTCTTGGAATCAGTAAATACTGCGTAGCTTCAGCTATGCCCAAGATAAATCCGTCCATGCCCACTACCTAAGCTACTCCAGAATCCCGAGTTGGTATGCAATATTGCTCCTTCAATTTCTCCCTTCTTTTTTTTATTCCAAAAAAGAAAAAAAAAATTCAATTGTGAAAGTCTACTTTTACACCTCGAAAGTTCCTTCCACACAAAGTGACACCTTTTTCCTCATTATTTTAGTCTCCTTTCTCAAGGAATGCTTTTTTAGAATTTTCTATCATGCTAATGAAGTTTCTTCGAGCTTAAGTTATAAGTTTTTTTTTTTTTTTTGGTCTGAAGTTATAAGCTTTTCCATGCACACGAAATTGTGTTTACACTTTGCACCTCCTTTAAATATTTTGGTTACTGACTCATCTAAGCATCTTTAGATCATTTAACAAATGGAGCTTAGTGTTGAAGAACAAGTCTCCATGACCATGGATTATCAAGAAGCTTTTCAAGCCAATTCTGATGCAGAATCATCATCATCATCATCAAATTCTTCTTCTGAGAGGTTCAAATTCTTCACCAAGCATGGAATGATGAAGCTTGAAGATGGCGACAAGGAGCATAATGATATCAAGAATGCTTTTCTAGTGAGTCTTGGACCATTTAAACACCATGCAAATGTTGTGGCTATACACAAGAATCTTCATTCGAATTTGATAGGCCAAGCAAGAATGGAAGCTTTTCGAATTTATTCTAAGGCTGTGGCTAAAAAATGTGGTGGTGATGCTAATATTAGATTCGCTTGGTGTGGTGCTTCTAGGGATGAGAATTGCAGAATTATATCTCATGGATTTTGTTGCAAGCAACAAGGAAATGGTACTGAGTGTTATGGTGTTGGAATTCATTTATCTCCTGCAAATATCTCCATTAGTAGGTAAGCGTGGGGGCAGGACCCATGATTTGAATTTAAAAGTTTTATTACAGTAGATCGTTACACGATCTTTCCACCTAATTGTTGATATTAAATTAAACATCGCCTAAAAATCTTAATTTGTATATTTTTCTTCTAATTTAATCCATTTTTAATTATTTTTTTTTCTCATTTAACATGAAGAAGAGGCTTCGCGCAACGCAAAAAGTTGCCGGCATGCATGTGATTTGAAGGTTATAGGTTCTAGTTGTAGAAATAGTCTTTTACAAGAAGAGTCTAATAGACACAATCTTTTTTTAAACCCGCACATAACAAAAGTTTAGTGCAGTAGTTGCCCTTTAAAGTCAATTTTTTGTTGTTGCAGTGTATCATCAGCAATGGAAGATGAAAATGGAATGAGGCATGTGTTACTATGTCGTGTGATCTTGGGAAACATGGAGGTGGTACTTCAGCCTGGTTCTAGACAATTCCAACCGAGTTCTGATCACTTTGATTCCGGAGTGGATGATCCTTTGAAACCAAAGAGATATATAATTTGGAATTGTTACATGAATTCTCACATCTTACCTATGTGCATAATAAGTTTCAGGGTGTTTTCTTCTTTTAGAGGTAATAATGGCATGATAACTTGTTGAGGGGTTGGTATTTCACCCGTAATCCGATTTTCGGCTCGAAAAACATAATGTAGGGTTCACTTTTTTTATTCACAGGTCAAATGGCCGAATACTGTATGGGAGAATTTTCACTTATTGCATTGTTTTACTTTTATTTTTTTGTTTTCTTTTTTACTTGTCCTTCTTGTTACGAGTGATTGAGATCCATGACGATAAAGTTATTATAGAGTTATTTGATTTCTACACTCAATAATTTAGATCATTTCATTATAAATTTATTGTTTCATCACCATTGATCTCCCTAACACAATAATATTATGAGAAAATCAAAATTCGATACTTATTCTATATGTTTTTATTTTTCCAGGTAATGCAAGATTCCAAAACCCTCCCCATTCGCCGTATATGAATATTTCTTCCCTGCTAAACATACTTTCAAATTATTTGCATCCTTCAAAAATAGCTTTAATATCGAAGAATCGTAATGACTATTTGGTAAGTTTTCCTTGTTCGTGTTAGATTTAATTTCTCAAAGCATATGAACATTATGGAACTGTTTATATAAATATATTTATTCTCTCTCTTTAATGGTGGCCAATAGGTGAATAAAATTACTCGAGAAGAAATGATACGACGCTTGAGACAAATAGCTGGAGACGAGCTGTTGAGACATGTAGTCAAACTGAGTACAAAACAGGTAAAATCATTTACGAAGTTGATATCGATAAATTCTTGAGTCTTGAAGTTTATTTCTGCCAATTGAACTTTCTCGAATTATTTCTTTCTATGAACAACATATATATATTGGTTTTTAATTTCTACTATTGTTGAGAATAGTGCGAAGTATCGAATAATTTGATTGTATTTGTCATAATTTAATAATTAATTTATACTATGTGAACATTAATTATATAATTACAAAAATATGAGGAATCGATTAATTAAAAAACCGAGGATAAAATTAAATTATACTAAATGTTAGTGAAATTCTTCGTATTTAAGCAGTTAGTGGAAAAATTATCATATTTTCTAGCTATCATATTCTTCGTGTTTAAGCATCAAATTATTATCATGTGGGTTCTACGCATGGCAATATTAATTTCTTTTATGAGATTCCGTGTACAACAAGAATTTCTTATACCAAACTGTCAGTTTAGAAAATTTTCTGAACAATGTCATACCAATGTTGGATCGTGCTCATAATTGCCATGGTTTCTTCATTGTTCTTGATTTCTCGATCATGCAGAAACATTAGGCAAGGTCTAGTTCAGCAGCAGCAAAGGCGGTAGACAACATCAGGAGATAACAAATGGGCCAAAAAATGTGAAACTTTCTTGTATTTAGTGGAATGCCCTTAGGCCTCGGGCATTTCGTGCACCAGACTACTTTTTTATTTTATTTTATGGGTGTTTTGTGTCTTTTTTCTTTTTTTCTTTAATGGCTGTGAGGAGAAAGAAGGAGAAAATTAAGTATTTGTTAGTCAAGAGGAGTAGAATACATTATTTTAACTTCCACCACAATTGTTCGCTAACTTAGAAACCTAGTTATATTTTATACCACTCTTTCATTGAAAGATAAGAAATCACATTAAATGTTAATTTTTTTTGTGCATGAGATAAAAAATTAAAAAAAATTACAGTATAAAAAAAGAGTGAAAGAATAACACGGTGATATAAATATTGCTAAAAAACGTAATAAATGACGAATTCTAGAACGAAAGAACATAAATTAACAGTGCACGTGCACACACGGACAAATGTCAACTGGATCAATTCCATGCCACAATCCGTGAGAGTAGAAATAATTCAAAGGTCGCTTTCACAGATCATGTTGTACGTAAGACAATTTCTCCAGACTAGATCAAACATCAGCTTCTAGACTTCTTGCGCTACACGCGAAAACTATGACACGACGTCGAGGCAAGTTGAAAAACAATGCGTAAAAAGGAGACGTACGACCTCAACAGAGAAAGATGGATAGATATTTTAAATGGAAGAGTAAAAATTCATATTTCTAGCAGTGAAGGTGTAGTTTATTTGAGTCTCCAACTATATCCAAACGGGTCACAAGAGTGAGGATCAAAAGCAGTAGTAATAGAGAGAAAAAAAAATAAGAAATAACGAACCAAGAAAAGAGGGGAGGAGTTGGGTGTTACCGGCCAGAAGGCCGGAACACTAAAAACAATCACACAAAGGGGAGCTTTGATTCAATAGTAAATTAGTCGTGTGACGTGTATATTATGAGCTTGAAAAGTGAAAACAACTACTTGGAACAATACAAAGTAAGACTCTATATAATAATTAAGTTGCATATAGATAAAATTTCGTGCACCAATCTATCTAACAAAACATTAATTGCTCCAATATGGTGAAGCCGAACTTCCTCGTCAAGTATATTGAAGTTTCTTGTTATCCAATCTTTGACAGATCAAAGTCAATGGTATATTTGCGCCGAGATTTGACCGATGAAAAAGAATTAGAAGCCATTCGAGCTTAACTAATATCATTGAACAACATTGAAGTCGACAAAAAAAAAAAAAAAAGAACAACCTAGAAGAAAGTATAATATATGTGTATCTTGGCATGCAAGAAGAGCTCGTGCAGTTGCCGCGGAGTTTTTTTTTTCTTTTTACAGTAATTCAACGTGACATGAGTAAAAAAAAAGTTCATACTTTTTTTAAAAGGGTAAAATCACGTATTTTAGAGGTAATCTGGCAACATTGGAGAGGAAACATTGTTAAATTGGATGGAAAAATTATTGTTTTGGCATGTCATAAATATATTTTTTAATGAAGTGAAACTAAATTGGCGGAACTTGTATATAAATTAGATGTGACGGAACACGACCACCAATTTATTAACTCCTGAGTACAACGGTAAGTCCCAACATATCACTAAATCAATTAAGAGTGTGAACCTAATATATAAAGACATCTTTAATGGAGTCTCTATAATGCAAAACTTTCTAAATTTGGATATTTTTAGATCCCCATGACCCAAAAATAACATTATTCATAACAAAAGTACGTGAGGTTCATCACTTTTAGCTTAAAAGATGTCAAAATGGAGACTCAGTCTCTATTTTTTTTTACAAATTTGTTGATGAAAATAGAGATTGAGTCTTTATTTTGATTTAAAAAATGATAAAAGTGATGAATTTCATGTATATTTGGATCATTAATATTACTTTTTAAATAATAAAATTTTTAAAAACACTTAAATTTAAAAAAATTTATATTTTAAAGACTCAATTAAAAATCGCCTAACAAAATAGTTTCAAACCCTAAAACAACAACCACGCTTTGAAGAAGTCAATGAATTTCACCACGTGTTAATGTACTAGATTAAAAAGTCAAAACCAAGTGAAGAGGTCAATATTTTCGACAAAGTACACTTTTTGTACGTGCATCCCAAAACTCACAAAGCTGACAAACATACAATCACAAAGAGGACGCGTAAATGTTTCGGCTCCTCTTTCCTCTCACTTTCACTCTTTTCCACCCTATCCTACCCTACTCGGATTTGATTCAATTTATAATATTATAACGTAATGATAAATAATAATGGTAACAAAATAGTAATAAGATTATTTAATTTTAGCATTCAATGGTCCAGGGACCTATTTATCATAATAATATCATTAGGTACTTTACCACTATTGATCCAAATTTCCTTTTTCTTTTCCCTCCAAACAAAACAAATAATCGAGAGTAATTTATTCTGACATTTGCATCTCAATCATTCGTTTAATTTTAAACTATAAAAAAATGGTAGAAAAAGTGAAATATTAAATATTTTAAATAAAATAAATAATTAAATTATAGTATTAAAATATTAGAATAAAATATTAATTAGGAGTGGATCTGAAAATCTGCAAACACCACCACCCAAATGAGTACATTTAGTGTACAACACTTGTGCAAACAATAGGATTTGAGAAAGTTAAGGGTAGGCTTATTATCTACAAAAATTGTCTCTAATATGTAAATAGTTGACCTCACGTTAAACACAGAGTTAAATCACACAATAAAGACCGAATAATGCTCTCACAAACAGCAAAGTTCGAGAAACATTGGTGTACAAAATCTTATACTTATTTCCAAAGAAAATTTTAACATTTAAACCACAAACAAATTAATCACTCCATCTCGCGTCAAATATAAACTTTCACTATCTAATAAAATTGTCGTATTTAGTGTATAAAACTCTTACAAAAACTATCTCCAATATTTAAACAAAAAATCTAGTATTTAAACACTTGATCATTGCGCCAAACACGAGCTCACTTACATCACTGAATACGATCTCATCATTGAAAAAAAATCAATAACGAAATTAAATAATTATATGTGTCTATATTCAATTCAAAGTTTTCAACAATATTATAGCAGACCAAGCCAAACTTTCTCGTGCCTTATATAACAACTTGTTACCAACCAACCAAAACCAAAACCTTATATAAAAACCATCAATTAATCTTACCACCTTATTCATTTCAAACCAATCCTTTTCTAGTTATTATTAATTACTCTCTTCACACGTTGTACACCAAACGAAGAAAATATTCATATAAACAAAATTTGTATTGAGGAAAAATAAGATAGTGTGTACAAAGATGCAAGCAAGAGGTGAACATATATCGGATGACCATGATCGTGTCCTGGAATCAGCAGCCAAAATCAGCGAAGACCTTAAAGTTTCATTAAGGATAAGCGAGGAATCACGTCCCCAGAGCACGATTCTCGAAAAAGATCGTACTCAGTATCATTATGATCGTGATCATGACAAAGATGCGTCTCGGAGCACGACTCTCGAGAGAGAACGTACTCAGTATTATTCTGATCATGATCATGATTATGATAAGGACGTGGACGTGAACGTGGACGTGAACGTAGATGAAAATGTAGACGGGGATGAAAACATGGACGTGGATGTGGACGAGGAGGAAGAAGAGTTTTCATTTATATGTGAAGGATCAAACACGTCTCCGATAGCGGCCGAGGATGCTTTCCTGAACGGTCAGATTAAACCGAATTTTACACTTTTCACGGGTTCAAGTCGTGAAAATAATGTCCTCATTTCGGGTGAGGGCCAGCGATTACCTACAAAGCCACAAGTGAAGAAAGTGTTCGTGGAAATGAAGGACGATCATGATCAGAAGATGACGTCAGGTTCGTCGGAAAATGACGTGATCGTGGGACCATATTGCGAGTGGTCAAAGAAGACGGCGGTGGAGGCTTCAACGACGTCGTCGGAGGCGTGCAAGAAGAGTAACTCAACAGGGTTTTCGAAGCTATGGAGATTCAAAGAGTTTCGTAATAGAAGTAATAGTGATGGTCGAGATGCATTTGTTTTCTTGAACAATAACGCAACGACGTCGTCCGGTGGTGGTGGTGAGGCCAAAGTCAACGATGGAAAAGTCAACCGCGGAAAAGTCAACGACGGGAAAGGGAAGGTGAAGAAGGGAGGCAAAGGTAAAATGCCGTTATCGGCTCATGAGGTTTATATGAGAAATAAAGCAAAGGAGGATGATCGGCGGCGGTCGTACTTGCCGTACCGGCCGGAAGTGTTTGGGTTCTTTACTAATGTCAACGGTGGTATGAGCAAAAATGTTCACCCCTTCTAGAGTGAGTGAAAATGTTTTCTCTCTTGATTTTTTCATTTATTGAATTGTTGTAAAAATTTAGTTATATTGTAATTTTTTTGATGTATTTGGGCACAAACTTGCTTTAAAAATGGATGTTTTATGTACCGAGTTGAAAACGGTGAATATTACGATATGATTGCGAGAATAATAAAGATTTTGTACATGTTACTTGAATCTCATGATATGCTGCATGAAAAGAAGTATTGACGCAATAATAAAGTTATTGTTGTATAACTTGAAGATTATTTGTTTTACAATAAATATATAATGAATTTGATCTTTTTACGCACTCTTCATGCACCAGATTAGCATTTTATCACTTGATCTTGATAATAAGATTAAAATACTATACGTCGCTGTGAAGCAATTAATTTAACTAGATTGAATTTTTTTTTTTCCCAGCTCTCTCTTCTTGCCAAGAAAGCAATAGCAGACTTGTTGCTAACAACGTTTGAATGGGGAAAAAAAAGAAAAAGGAACCTTAACAAAATTCATCTAATTTCACCAAGTCCTCGAAAAATTGTTCAACCCAGCGAATAGGTCTGCCTACCGCTGGGTGCGATTATGGCTCGTAAATATTCGTCTCGACCGCATAAGTGGATCCAATATAATTCTAGTACGAATTTTTGCAATTACCTGTAAAAGAAGTTCTTCACCATTTTTTCTTTGGGACAAAAATTCTCTCGTAACACGTATCTCCAATAACATTATGACAAACATTTCATTTGTTAAATTTGAATTTGATAGTTCCAATTTATCCTATCATATAGCGACTTCAATTATCATATTTGAATCTAACGGTTAAAGTCTCTCTTCCATGACATTATAATGCTACATGACATTATAATGCTACAAAGAGACCCCTTACACTGTTTTTTGATTGAAAAAGAATGGCATCTGTTCAGACCCTCTCAATGATCTACCATGAATCATGATACTATGAGACTCGAAGGAGATTTCATAGTGAAGAACAGTTTTTGTAATTATAATAAAATGGTTTGGACAATTCACATTAAATCTTCCTCATAACGTTTTCTATTACAAAAGGATCCAAATATGCACTATGTGGTCGTTTAGTCTTGTTCACAGGCATTCGGGACATTACCCTGCCAGCTTTAGTAGAAGTTTCACTGTTACCTGCACAATGGCTGCTGTTTCCTAGACAGGTAAACTCGAAGACCACCATAAAAGAAGCACAAGAACTCTTGCAAGAAATTAGTTATACATTTATTGCTCAAAAGGATGGCAAATGAAAGCATCGACGATGGTAATAGTTGCCTTCTTTAACCCTAACACACTTCGCCGTGAATGAGTGAACGCGCCTAATTCTCAGACAAGATCCTAAAGGTAGCTGAGTGCAAAAATCGCTTCTGCTTTCTTTTCCTCCGGCTCCCGCCATGCGCGGGTTCCAAGGAAGGGTCCGGGTCCAAGCCTTGAAATTCTTCACAAAATGCTATTCAGACATCAAAACCCCCCTTCTCCAAGCTCTCTTAGAACCCTCCCTGTTCACAGCCTATCATATGTCTGTACAATACATTGACTATCTTCATACATATATTACATTACACATAAGAATGTGTAAACTATACGTTGACCATTTCTTTTGGTCTGCCTATGAAGGTACTTCAACTATTCTGCAGGCAATGTGTAAGAAAATGGAGACATGCTGAAATATCAGCATCTGAAGTCACATATTTCCAGCCTCAGATATGGATTAAAATGTACATTGGAGGACTCCTCGTACAGGGGACTGCCATCAGACGGCTCGCTGTGAGGATGAAATCCTGTTTCATGGCAGTCCTTGAGAATATTCATTCCAGAGTCAGATAGTCGGAATATTCCATATCCCCTGAGACACATCAATATGAAATGGGAGTTATAGGCGACGATATATTTTTAATCTCAAGTGCAATATGCCATTGCCTAATGAGCACAGTTTATAGAGAACCTTGTCTTATCAGTTGGAGCCATGACGATGCCAACAGCCTCTGGCACCATTACCTTCATGTTGAAATTAAAATGTTAGTAAAAATATCCAACAAGATGAACTGACACGAATAAAATCTGCACGATAATAGATAGAACCTTTCTTTTTAAATCAAATAGCAGACTCTTTTTAGTTTATAGCATTAATCAGGCACCTTCATAAGGACGTGATATCCAGTTTATCGCAGACAGTGCATGAGGGAGGGACGGAGGAGGGGAGGGGAGGGGAGGGGAGGGGAGGGGGGTGGGGGTGGAGACAGAGAGAGAGAGAATACTAACTAGTTTTACAGAAAACTCATAGGCGTCTCCAATTTAAAAGTATGTAGCCTGTCATGTATGTATGCTAAGTATTTCTTGGCACAACACAAAGGACAAAGCAAAAACTTCTTTACAACCAGCAGAGTTTTCATAGAAAAAAAATGAGGAAAAATCTCGCCAGGGCATGTCCTACGTTTTCTTCTATTTGACTATCAGTTAATGGTGTTTGATAGTTGCAGGATAAGCATACCATGTATTTGTATGCTAACGATAGTGGGGATCCAATCCATTAATTGGTGTATATATCAAAGAAATTCCAAGGTTTGGGAAATGCATAAATTGTTGGTGTATAATCAGATACCTGATATGAATACTGGGTGTGCAAATCGACAGAGGACATGAAACAACTCTGGGAAGGATGCGTCTGAAAATAGATAAACATATAAGACATGAAGAATCATGTGAAAATGACCTAAGAAAAAGATGCAGAAAAAAACAACTGAAGAATCATGTGAAAATGCAAGCAGTAGAAGTTTTTAAAGAGCAATTGGTCACGATGAAAGTAAATCAGAGCAGGTAACAACGAGAAACAAGAGACATTTAAATTGGAAAGAATGATTGAATATCCAACCCTCTCAAAAGAGTAAAAGAGTTAGAAAAAAATAAATAAATAAATAAAAAAGAGAGAGAGTAACCATCGCTGCTCTTACACGTGTGATTTGTAGATATATCTTAAATGGGTTGTTGATTACAGAAAGGCACGCCAAGTATACTGAATCATCAAAAGCATACCATGGACTTTAGGTCTACAAACTCTTCATTAAAGAACACTACTATATAGAGTTCTTATTTTAAGATTTACTTTGAAGATATTATATAGGAGACACCTAGACGTACCCATAAATCTTCACTCATAAGCTATATGAAAATTATGGTGATGGTGCTTGCAATTGTTGATATAACTCATGCTACTTTTGTGGAATTAGGAACTAACTAGGTTTTAGAGCGACTTGAACGCATATCTCCTCAAACCTTTGTTCAATAGACTGGTATTCTAATCATTCACGGGGAAGTGTTTTAGAAATAAGGAAAACTCCAATTTGCTATCTTCCACCTCGACATAAATCAGTTCTTAATTTTCCAATTTTCTGATGTCCACTAGACATTGTCATTCTAGTAAACACGTATACCCTTAGCTTTTGATTTTGCCTTTTCCTTATTTCAATTTGGATTAGTAACACTTCCTGCCTATGATTAGCCATATATCATATAATAATGCTTATAGAAGAAAAGAGAAAAGGGGAAAGCAAAGGCATACATGAATCCATCCAACTGGAAAAAGGGAATATTCGTTCTGAACGGCAAAAATCTCTTCCTCGTTAAGAGCCTGACACTATAAATCAGCACAGCCAAAGTTAAGACCTGTACAATCTTGGTCACTTGTCCTCAGGAGAAAGCAACAAAAGACTATGACAAAATTCATCAATTTCTTAGGCTTACAGAACTTGAGGTTGATTCTTGTTTGGGTATGATCAGCATGGTAACATAGAAAGTTCCCTCGTTCTGCATGAATTATAGCAAGAAATGCCATCAATTTCAAGTGAAGAAAGTGTTCTTTTCAGAGCACTCTCCAGAGCTCCAACACTAGAGGGAGAAGAGGAAGCAGAAATAAAGGTGGTAGAGGCTGCAAAAGTTATACAGTGAAGCAACAACGGCGTACAGAACATAAATTGTCATCAGAGGTTTCCACCAAGAATACCATAAGTACCAACAGCAAGAACGATTAAATGCAGAACAAAAGTTGAGTTCATCAAATGAACAATACACAAGGTTCACGCAGTCAAATTTTCTTTTTGGATGAGCATATATACACAGGGGAAGAGGATTTGTAAAAATGAATCAGTGATCATTGAATCAGGAAATGAAAGAGTATTATTAAGCAAAGTAAGTAGCTGAAACTATAACGTAATATACTTTGCTTCTCTTTTTCTCTTTTTCTCTATTTCTCCACATGCAGTACCAATTTATAACGGGACCTAGTCCCCCCCTGCTTATAGTGATGCATTACCTCATCTTAGTGGATACAAAAGGAAAATGTTAAGGCTCAGCAGTCAGCAGCCATTCCATGTTAATTTGGGAATGGAAATGTTAACATGCAAAGATTTTTATTTAGCTACAAGCTTTAGCATGTGCAGACGATAGAACATGACGGACTTACAAGAAAGGCTCCAAGAACTCCACAGGTCTCCAGATTCTTGCTAGTGTTGTCACTAGCAAGGTTGAGAAAATCCTCCATCAACCGTGGTGACTGACCCAAAACGGAAGCAAATCAGTTCGTGAAGCATTTATTACTATATTGGAGTAACTGTTCTTCTGAGAACTCCATGGAAATTTTGTAGAAAAAAAAGGAGCATGCATAAAATATAAAGAGAACATGCATCACCAATATTATCACTTGAAGTTATTCTTTCGGTAAAGATAAATGAAATACAATCCTTGAATGCTTACTATGTGTACATCTCTGAGGACTTTAACTGATGTCAACTCACTGCGAGAAGATGAAGGCCTGGAAGATGTGTCGGTGCCACGCCATTTTAAGGTATCAGCTGCATGTGGCAAGGTGTGTATCAATGAAATTCCAGGAGGAGGAGGAGACTTTATCACGGCATGCAGGTCAATCTGCGAACATGCTGTACTGGTCATGATTTCTAATTGGAATCCACCCTCAGCTGCAACAAACATAATCCATAAGTAAAATTCAGCAAATTTGTATGATAGTCTTCAGAAACCATTCCTTGACGACAATTTTAGATTGAAATCCAACTAGTTAACAAGAGAACTCAACCATAACAAAACCGAAAAAAATAAGGCTTTCAACTAACAGCAGAAAAGCACTCGCTGGGTTTATTTTGCTGGCATTAGATTGTGTAAAAAATTCAATCTTTTTCGTATACCCGATTGACATCCTCTACATCTACCAATGAAAATATCAAATCTAGATTGATCCAAGACCCTTCTTTTTCTCTCTTTTCTTTTGTGCAAATGGCCAAAATTTATTTCTTTTTCAGACAACTCTTATCTTTATATCTATTTCATTCCTCGAGCTATTTTATCTCTTGTGCTCTTGTTATCTATGTTTTTTCTGCTTAAAGAAAAAATGTTAGCTTTCCTAGCCTTCAAGAAATTCAAATTTAATGGAAAATTTTGCTACTTGGAATTCAAAGTCCAGCATCACACCATTAAATTATGTGTATACAGTGTATGCCCAATAATTCTTTTCAAAACAAACCGAGCCTTTATTCCGCTAGGGTCGGCTATATGTATTTGATGACGTTTGTCAATAAAACACACATACTGAATATCACAAACCACCCCCGCCCTCCACACACACACACACACAATCCAGCAAGAACTATAGCCATCATATTATTCAAAAAACGCACACTGCTCAAAAGCACACACACGCATAATCCAGAAGTATATCTAACAATCAAATTAAGCCATAAAACACACACTGCTCAAAATCACACAGACCATCATACACACAAGCACACAGATATAATCCAACAGTTTTTATGCTATAAACACACGCTGCCCAGAATCACATAAACCTACACACACATACACACAACACATAATCCAAATGTAACTCTAGCCATCATATCATGCCATAAAACACACACCGCTCAAAATAAAAAAATAAAAAAATAAAAAAACCATCACACACACACACACATAATCCAACAGTAACTCTAGACATCATGTTATGCCATAAAACACACACTGCTCAAAATCATATAAACTATCACACACACGCACAAAATTCAACAGTAACTCTAGCCATCATCTTACGCCACAAAATCACACAAACCATCACACACACACACACACACACACATAATCGAGCAGTAGCTCTAGCCATTATATTATGCCATAAAACACACACTGCTGAAAATCACACAAATCATCACACACAGAGAGAAATATAATCCAACAGCTACTCTAGCCATCATAGTTTGCTATAAAACACAAACTGCTCCAATCACATAAACGATCATACACACATAGAGACACCCACATACATATATATACACATACACACCAACCCACCCACACACACATATACATATAGAGAAAGACCTCGATGAAGACTGAATTGAGTTTTCTGGGGTTTGTTCTGTTCTCAAGGCAGAGTGAAGCTCATTCTTATTAGTGACAATTGACAAAGAGCTTCTTCTATCGCATATTAAACCGAAAACATACCGCCAAACCAGATAACCATGGCTGATAACGGCACGTACAATCCGCTGACGTGTCATCACAAAATATGAGGTAATAAATGACGTGTCATCGTTATAAAGCCAATGTGCATTAAGTGTTTTTAATAGAAAAATCAAATCCTTGGAATATTAAATGTACATATTAACACTACTTATTAATGTTTATTAAGATTTTAAATCAATTTTTTGGAAAGTTATATTACAATTCCTCAAATTTTACCATAAATGTTCGCATTTTAGCTATTATTAATTTATAAATTTTAGTAAATATTAGATCACCAATTTAAAATTCTGAAGATAATTTTGTATTGGTATAAAAGTAATTTCAAAATTTTTTGTACAAATTTGACATAACGAATACAAGAAATACGAACTTGAAAATTTAGAAGAGGTTAATTTTATTTTATTTGCTTGGTTAATAGAATGGTTTCTTTTTCTTTCTTTTTTTTTTTGGTAAATATTAGAATGGTTATCTTTCTAACAAAACTTCAATAAAATACGAGAGAGATCAACTTAACTTCAGATTTTTATATAACAATAATGAATCGCAATATGATTTTTATAATATTACGACTAATTAAAAAGTTAAAATAAACATTGCTAATATTCTTTTTCAACCTTAAAGAATGGAAACCATTTTTTTAAATGAGTTTAAAAGTACTTTTTACAAATCGTTAACGTGTTATTTTCACAAAGTGTCATTTTATTAAATACAATACAATGCATTCATTTAATAAGAGGGAAGTCGCCTTTATTGTAGATTGCCTTGCTTAAAAACATACAAATGGTTCCTTGAATACTAAACACAGCATATGGAACATCCAAGAGTCAGATGGAATAATCAATTAATAACTTATTCTAATCAAAAGTTTTCCGTTCAAATTATTGCTTCGGCCTCCACTGTACTCAAGAAAACAAATAGAGTACTTGTTGGGGGGGGCGGGGGGGGGGGGGAATTTTCCTGTTTAACTACACATGGACCTCAAATCTGCAGACTTCAAAGAACTCATTACTGCATCAAATTGTAGATTGTGAAGCCTATTTTACAGTATACACAACAAAAATAAGAATGATCTTGATTATTGTTTTTCATTTCATCACGTATAAAGATAATTATACAGACTTGTTTGCATATATACATCTACATTCCTCATCAGACCTCTCCTCCATCAAACAACGCGCATACGCGCCACCCCCTCCCCCCGCTCTTTCTAGCTTCCGCCGTGAGCTTGGACCTTAGATGTTGTTCTGATCATATAGTACAAGTAAATATTTCTACTTCCTAAGTTTGAATTTGGGTAATTTAGGCAACAGAAGATTACCTCAATAAAACTAATTTCATTTACTAAGCTGCATCCTACATTCTATACTTCCGTTTTCATTTAGATCCTCAACGCCCGAGTTCTGGAGACCATCTTTCGCGGAGCACACGCCATTTGGTAGATGTTCGATGAATTTATGAGCCATTAGATCAGCACGCGCATCTCTCTTGTAGTTCATAAATGCTCCCAAAGCTCCAAGAAATCCCTCATGCCGCAGAAACATCGCTTTGGCCTCTCCTTTTGACCTGCACGGCGCGCAGTACAAATAATTAGAAATCTATGAATAACAAATAGACATGACAAAAGGTTTGAATAAAGTGACTCTTCTGCATAACTAGAGACTACTCTGAGAGCAAGAAGAACGATCCACAACGTTATGTTATCTGAATTCGTTAACAGCAGACCTATCAAGTTCAGAATTAGATAGTGTTTTGAGGTTTGACAAAATTGTATCATTTACATATAATACGATGAGTGGTGTCCCGGAACTACACCACTTATCAATACCTTTGGCAGTTATTAAATTTAAGAGAAAATACCAGTAAGTAATATACCGAAACTGGAAAGGATAATTATAGTTTCAATATCTTAATGACAATTTCGAGTGTTCAGAATAATTACCAGAAGTTAACAGCGACAGAAATTGTGTCCATTGTATATGCATGACCCCGGATGAAAAATCCCCCAAAGAATATCCGTTTGAGTCCAAAACGAAGAGCGTTCAAGTAAGCAATCTGAGGAAAGTGAAAACTAGATGAAATCAAAGATACTACAAGCAATTGAATTAGAAATGTTCTCCGTCTGAATGACTATATCCATAACTAGTTAAAATAAACACCAAAATCAGGCGACTTGACTATTGCACTAAATGCTTATTGCCCTGCATAATCTGCAAAAGACTTAACTAATGTGCTCATTTTAATTCAAACAGCAAGTAAAATTCACAATAAGAGCAAAATATTCAATGGGTGTATTTAGGTAAACATCTGTAGGCATTTATAAACTCTCACCCTGTACTTTTTGGCCTCACAGACACACACCAAAGGTTTGCATATAGGTTCCATGTAGTTGCGGATTAGAGTCGGGCTAGAAATTCTGATCTACTGTCAAATACTGAAAGTCAATAAGGGAAAAAAGAGAGAACCTTAATATGTCTCGTTCAATTCTTTCCATCCTCCTAGTGAAAATGCTAATCAAACGGGCATTTATCATTTATCAGAACTGGAAACCATAAAAGCAGAAGAATTTGCACTTAGATGTTATTTCACTCGTCTTTAGAATTTGATTTTATAAAACAAAAAGGTAAATCCATGTTTCAAATGCCCGCAGGTTATTAGCTAACAGGTGAAGTATAAGATGCCTAAAGAAGGAAAACTCTTCCTCTTCTCTGTATAACACTCAGAATGACTCTGCTTCACATTCAATTCATCCGTGGAGATCTCCCTGTAACTTACTTGTCCAATATTGTTGGAAATCATTCTCAGAAGGGAACGGGCGATGTCTTCAGGTCTGTAGTCTTCCAATTCTTTATTTTCTGAAATTGCCTTTCCAAAGCTGGAAGCAATGGTTGTTGAAGAAAGACCAATCTGTTACCATCATGCAGAGAAATGTCAATAAATAAATAAATAAATATGCAGTCATTATGTGATGGTAATCGACTCTTGCATGATCCCACACAATTCCATTTATTCAACAGCATGACATGAAATCACTTAATAGATTCCCTATATCTACTGATTAACATTCCAGAAAATCCAAAGTAATGCCATCCATGTCTCTTAAATGCAAATCGAAGTCCAATCTACCTCCAACTTCCACCATTTGGTTAATGGTATATCTCCATCCAGTTGAACACCTTCAGAACCACTTCGTTATCAAGCATTTATATTTGCCAAGATTGAAAACAGTCCATTACATACACTTTGAAGGCTTCCTTGCAAATAAGTATGATTTGCGGACTTCTCAAACTTGCTTCCTCAGAAAGAATTATGAAATCGAGAATGAATACCTTTGAATAATCCATTCCTCCATAAATATCTCCAACAAGCATGTCAATCACTCTGTTGTTTCCACGATGACTCAACTCCAGCAACTCATCAAAGCTGAAAGAGTAACATAATATGTACCTCTTAACGGAAGGCAATTAACAAAAGAACATTAAAGATGTCATTAGCTAATGTGAAATAATTAGGCAACCTCCTGCAGTTGGTTAGAAGTTTTCCCAATCCCCAAAAGGTGCCACCGCCGACGCTAGTTCCACTTACTCGCTCAAACTTGCCGTCCCCATCCACCTAAAACAGTGCATGAGATGTACAGAAGAAGCATAGGTAAATATGTGTTCGGCTTCCAGGGTTTTCATGTGATTATAGGTACTTGTAATTAAATGTAAATGCTTTTAAAGCTCAAGGTATCCATTATTACTTTTAAGACTACAAGGACCTTCTTGCATTTTGATACAAAAATATGCATTAATGGTAGAAAAAGAATGTTACAGTTCACGATTATTTTTCCATCTGCCTTGTGGAATCAACTCCATTTTGGATCAATTTACATTTGTTCCCATTTTTCTAATGTATGAGTTTCAAGTTTGGATTTGAGACTTCGATTTATATGTACCTTTGTATTCCTTTACATCAAATGAATGACCACCTAGGGAATAAACCGTTCAATCCCTAATTCAGCTAAAGAGCTACAGAGCTACTCTGTTCTCTATGACCTACTTAGACACCTACCGCTAAGTCCCACTTGACTCCCTTTCTGTTTTGAAGTTTAGTCTAACTCGTACGGGTCATGTGAAAGCAGAAGACAACTGGTTGATTTAGCTGTGTACAACACAGGATACCTTAATCATGCTAACCCCAGATCCAATATTCACAAGAAGATAAGGGTACAAATCATTGTGGTCAATCTGCACATATTCCTTCTGACCATCCATGTATGTGAAAGCTTCACGTTGGACTACCTGTTCAAAGAGCAACAGGAATTTCAACTGTGATTATCATCCAAACCATTGACAAATCAAACTTCAAAAGAGAAAAGAAATATATAAATCCCAGCAAGAAAAGGGAAAGAAACAAAATATAGGAGAAGAAGGGCGCAAACAAGGCAGTTAGATCATACAATCGATATCTAATATGCATGAGACCTAATGCAAGAAGAAAAGAGATACAGATATTCAACTTATAACGATCAGAAGTAAACATGTTCTTACATAAGAATAGAAAGAAGAAACTGTTCAAACTCAAGCAGTATTAAACCTAGAACTGCATTGTCAGTGCCCAATCTATATGGACAACAACATGCAGACAAGTATCAGATAAGTCAACTGAAGGTCTTTTTTAATTGAAAAAGGTGTAGGGTGACACATAAACTGCTGAACACTTTAACAGGTTATACTTAAATACCCAGTCACCACGATATAAATGCTTTAAAACACAAATTATATAGAATAGTTTTTCACAAGGCACAAACACTTCACATAAAATGCAGAAAGAAGTATATAAATATCACAACTCGCAGGGTTCCGTCTATCATACTTCAAAGCCACACAATAATGTGGGAAATACAAAGACCACAATGGTAATGATTGAATTTTATACTCAAACCAAAATTACATAAAGTTTACACATATGACTGCCAAAAGCAAGACAAGGAAACTAGAATGATCTTCAGATTTATCCAACCATAGAGTTGGAACCTGAGGAAAAGATATAAATCTTCGAAAGCAAAAATATTCGACAAGTACACATCACATGCAATACTTAGAAAAATCCAACAAACCAAATACCTCTTTCTACTATATAAATCCCACCTTAAGAAGAAAATTCACTCCAGCAACAAGACAATCCATCTCATCAACCTTATCCAAAGTAATCCCCAGCATTTCTTTAAAGAGATCAGCAAACTTGAACGCCCCACCACCTGTGGCCTTTACAAAATTGCAACTTTTTAATAGAATTTCACGCCTTCGTATTAAAATTAACATTTAACACAGACTATGCCATTCTTATCAGGAGAAACTAGTGAAGGTATCTCTGCTTACCTATTCTTTTCATTTCCTTCAAACTCATTATTTCCAATGTTCAACAACCTTACCTTTATGATATTCTTGTCGCTGGCATGGCTCTTGGGACACCAATCACCTGAAAGGAAAATTAGAACTTGAGATTACCTGTGGGAAAAGGCAATTCCACTACAAACCATTTCATGAAGCTTCTGTGTCTTTCACTTCTTTTTTCATTTGAAGAACCACATTATAGAATTTTCCCAATTGAGTTATTCAGGCTCACTGTCGCCACAACTGTTTTATTTCTCAAAATAAAAGGATAGAAAAAGAAACTGCAGGGTTCTATCACCTGAACTAGATAGGTAAGACCTAAAGTTGTAAATGATAAAAAAACTATGAAAGTCAGTAACCTCTTAATGTTTAGAGTAAAGCAACATAAGAGAAGAATTAAGTTACGGAAATGCAGTAATTATATACCAAAGCGTCGCAGCTTCTTGGAAGAGAGAAAGTCTATGCAGTCGTTAATTTTGCTAGTTTCAAACTTCAGAAAATGAAGCCTGCCATGGAGGACGCAGTGATTCATGTTACCATTTGGAATATCTTTTCCTTCTTTTTTAGACTCGGGACCTTGATCATCATCTGAGCTACTATTTTTGCTTGAGAAATACACTAACTTGATAAGAGAGCCTGCAAGAAAGAAAAATTGGAGGATTCAGGCGGGCAGCAGTAAACATTAAATATTCAACTGAAAGATCATATGATATATTGCTCATGTGAACAATTGATAGAAGACGTATACGAAATACACACTCAGAAGAACACTGCAAGCAAGCCAAAATCAGTAGTGACCCAAGACTCTAGCGATCATTATGCTTGTTACTATAATATGAAAGTTGATTGAAGTTTTAAGAGAAAAGGATATCCAGCAACCTATAGGCCAATCAAACTCCTGTTCCCAAGCTTTGAGCATCCACATGCCACTTGAAAATAAACCAATATAATTCCACAAGTTTCTCTGGTAATATTATTACTGATTTCTAATCCTAATGTATGATGCCCTGTATAGCAAACATGATGATCCGGATGTCTCGTTTCACGCATAGTGATTTGCTGCCTGTGCTGGGAGGATTGGGTCAAAAAGCCAGTTGAGCTTCTCTCTTCGGGAAACAGATTATTTTTAACCTAATGAAGCCCAGATGAAACAATTGATAGAAGAATACAAGCTAATGGAAGTCTTTCAGTATTTTAATCAGCATGGCAACTAGTTAGTGAATACATTATTGTTGCATCAGAGAGATCACTTATAGCATTTTGCTTTGATCATTGCAATCATCTTTTTCTCTTTTTTACCAGAACACATTCGTCCTACGAGGGATGGATTCATTTGCAGAGTGCTCTGTTACCATCCTACGTTTCTACATCATCAGAAGTTCTCACCCTTTTACCCATAGGGTTTGAATCCCCGCATTCCCATTCGCACAGACAAGCTGAAACATATATCTTTTTTGAAGGTTTCAAACATACAACCAGAACTCATTAACATGAAGACATCCTTCTTTCATCCACAACGCAAGGTGTAGCAATTAAAGGATCCACATATAGACAGTCGATCAGATATCAACAATATCTACGGGAGAAGCAAGGCATTTCTTAACTACAAATCGGGGCAGACAAATAGCCTTAGCTAGTGAAACTGAACCCACCATGAGAAAACTTTACAGTCGATACTACAAACTAGGCAAGTTTCTCAAGAAATTACCAAAGTTGACAACAGAATTCTAGAAAGAGAATAATTAAACACTTCCTTCTTTTGCCTTACAAGGTCGTTTGAGCGATAAAGCAGAAGAGATACCCATCAATGTCAAAGATCCAATTCCATCTTGTGTTTTACTTCCTTCTGAATCAACCCCCCGGCCCCTCCTCCCTGCCCAGCCCACCAAAAAAAAGAAAAGAGCAGGATACAAAGTGGGGAAGTAAGAAAGAAGAAGCAAAAAAAGGAAGGAAAACTAGTTGGCATTTAATAGATCTTTCTAGGATTGTAATTTCTTCTTTTGTTTCAGGATTCCCTGGCAAGTGGACTTGATTCATTGACATCAGGATTCAAATCCATCTTTTTCACAGCTGTAGAAACTTATGTCTGGATATAAACCCTTTTGAGGTCATTGTGGTAGTTGGCAACGTCACACTCCGCAGCAAATTTGCTTTCAGTTTGACACCTTCAAAGTTGCCTCTTGTCTCTATTTACAACCTTGAGCATCCCCGTTTACCACAGATCAGTTTCCCAAAAGAAGTGTGAGCAATAAGCCATCTAGAACTTGCCACCCCCCCCCCCCCCCCCCCCCCCCCCAGCAGTCTTGCTCTCGAACACACTTAATCAACATTATTCTGAATTTCCCATCTATACTTTCAAAAGAACTCTTCACTCTGCAAACATTCATTTCCCATCAATTCTACCCTTCATTCAACTATTAAGATTGCAATTTACATCACATATCTTTTCAGCTACATTTTTGTAATCCTCTGACCAACTAAGATTTTCTTTTCCAAGCCACTCACTACCAACTATTACACAGAGTACCACATTCTTTCCAATCCAAATTTAGATAATACCTGCAATGAAATTCCAATCTTGGTATCTTACATTGTACATTGTTTATCAATATTCTCAAGAAATAACTGTCCCGGAACAATTGTTGAGTTATTACACAACCCCCTAACGCCCACTTATAAAGTGACCACTTATCTTATCCTTGTCCATCCAACATTTGACAACACAACTTTAAAGTTTGACAGTTTTCATCAACAGCATCAATTTTGCCAGATTTCACAAAATTCAGAAACTCAAGTCCGGTAAACTTCTACTCAAAATAAAATTATACACATAGGATTTGCGTCATACCCAGCAGTACACGAGGCTCTTGAAAATGCACATAGGACAGTAGTTACATTTAAAAAGAGCTATTATATATAAAACTCAAATCTCGAAATTCAACAAAAGCTTAAAATTAACTATTTTCTTTGCACCCTTAATTGAGGGGCAGATCCAAAATTTTTAAAGCACTCAATAGAACACTCATATATATGCAATTTTTTTTCACACGCAATTGAACACTCATATATATATATATAATTTTTTTTAGTGGGGGCTACACTAATTTTTTAAGCCTAAAAATATTTTTAAAAATACAGGTTCAGCTCCTGCATTTGGAGTTAATGAGGGCTGCAGCGCCCGTTGACCCCATATAAATCCGGCCATGCCTTGATTCATTTAATTTTTTTTAACACTATTAAGCTAGCTAAAACCATAATTAACTATAAACAAATACATCAATAATTCAAAAAAAAAACAAAAAATAATTAATTCCCATTACAAAACCGAAAATAACACATCAAAAATCAATCTTTTAAAGATTTTTTTAAAAAAATAAAAAACAAAAAAATTTACCTCCAATATCAAGAGCAAGATGCGAAATTTCATCCCCAGCTGATCCCTTCGATTCTTTCGCCTCCATTTTCACTCTCTATCTCCACTTTGCCTCTCAAAATTCAATCAATTGAATGTGTATACATATACATATATATATGTATATGTGTATGTATATATAATTGAATAAATAATGAATTAGTAGTCAAAAAAAGTTGCTGAGTGGTGGTGGGACAACTCAAATCCACCTAATTCCACACAGACAATAAATAAATCAAACAAACGAAAGATAGGCGTGATAATCGAAATCATTAGTTTTCGTGTTTTTTTATTCTTTATTCTTTATTTTATTTTACTTTATTTGGTTTATCTTATCCTACGATAAGTTATATTATTAATTGATGTCTTCTTTTTTTTTTTTGTTGTTGGATTGGGATGTTCGGTGAAATTTCACTCGTAGTCTCAAATGTTTATTCGAATTCTCAGATGGATTCTTAATATTAAGAATTATATTATGTGTCATATGTTTCAAAGTAGTCATCAAAGCTTTATATTAGTTTTTCGTTAAATTTGTGTAAAAAATAGAAAATTACTTTTATACTCGATGAAATTTTCTTTTAAATTTTTTAAGTTGGCTCTTGATGTTTATCTATATTTTTAAGTTAGTCCACCTGAAAATGACAGCCACAAGGTTGCAGAATCATTTTTCGTTTCCTATTTTTCAATTTCGAAGTATATAATAAAAATTAAGAGATAATTTATTGAGGTACATGTTAAAAAGTGTTAAAATATAAAGAAAATAGTACGTAAAAAAAACAGAGAAAAATTTAAAATAAATTGAACGGAAGACACTTATAAAATATAAATTTTGAAACTTAAAGACCATCTAAAAAATCTAGTAAACATTAAGGATTGATACTAAAACTTTGTTCTTTGTTTGACTTTTGTAATTAGGTTTGCTTACGTGTCAGTTGTTTTGATTGGGTGTATGAGAATTAGGTGGAGGACTGGTGGTGAGATTAGTAGGATGGGGTTAAGGCAGTGGTCTACACTGTTAATGATTTGACGGCTATATATATCTAGCATGATAAACGTTAACGGTCAGAGAATGCGGGCGGGAATACTTTTAAACGACCGTTTAGCCCTTCCGTTAATCTCAATAGGTGTGTACTGTGTAGTAGTTTTTTTTTTTTGTGGGGTAAGTATATATATATATATATATATTATACCGTAAAAGAGTTGATATTACAATATAACACATTAGTCTATTTCTGTCGGACTAGCATCCCGGGAAACAAGTCTACAGAGCTCAAGGGGTAGTGTTGTAGTCCAGCTAAACGGAAAAGACTCTATTCGAATTATTCAAATTACATAAGCAACCCAATCTATAGATGTGTAGTAGTTAGATATTCTTTTATGGAACCAAATTAAACTTTGTATGATTAAATGAAGTCGACTATATAAATAAAATGATATGATTTATTTTTATAAAAAAATATCGATTAGTTTTATAAGTTTCATACTTGTATATTTTGTTTATATCTAACTTCTCTTAATTTTTTATCTGTTTTTTTAATGGTGGGTAATCTCTATAAATTTAGACAATTTTTAAAAACGCCTTTTGCAGGTCTATTTTAATATATTCTGCTTTGTCTTGTCCTTGATTTTAGGCTTATTCTTTTCCTTAAATCTCATCATTTCTAATTATGTATTTTTTAGTATTGTCAAATATCTATTTTAACATTTTCATCTCAATTACCATCATTCTTTGAACATATTCGTACTTGATTGCCTAGTCTTTTGATTTATAAAACATAGTTGGTTTATAGATATCTAATAATATTTTTTCTCTCAACTTAAAGTGTATTTTTCGATTGCACAAATTTTCTCACGTGTTTCTCTATTTCATTCATCCCACTTTGATTCTATAAGACCAATTTGGGTATTAACTTTTCCATCATGTTGCACCATTCAAAGGTATTTAAAAGCTAGGTTATGGCATCAGCCTTCAGTAAGATTTTCACTCAAAATTAGAGGAGATATTAGCAAAGGTTGCTATTTGTAAATGAGTGTGGTCCTTAACCCTCTCCTTCCTCTTTAAAAAAGTTATCGAGACGACTTGGTTGATTCACAATGGGGGTGGTCCATCTAAAAATGGCAACGGCTTGGTGTAATACCCCCTAGAACTGCCGACTCCCACAATTGGATGCATTGTACTTGTTCATTTGTACGCCCAAGACTGTAAGACAGCTCTCGAGAATGGTAGAGTTCTATGCATCTGCCATTTTTCAACAAATGCATTCCTTTCTTTTAGGCTGTAAATAATTTTATAAATGTGGCGGGTGGCGGATCTAATCACCCGAGTTCAGGGGTGCACTAGGAGAGAAGTCAGGGTGTCATCATACAAAACGTTTTTTTTTTTTTCAAGTTGAAGAGGTGCACACAATTGAATGTAGATCCGCCAATGGATGTGGGTATACAATATAGGGGATTTAACAATTATTTTTGCATAGCATTTGATGCTGTTAAAATATAAAGAAATGCTATGTACAATAAATTTCAAAATGAGTCTGATTTTTTTTCAAATACTACACATAACAAGAGTTTCATGCACACTTTAATGATTAGTGACGTAATCAACCAATAATTTCCGATAATTTAAGTAGCACTGGGTAGAATTGAGAGTTAGGCGCAAGCGTAGGGAGAATTTCACATATAAACTTTGATTTTTGTTCTTACATGTTGAAACTTCGAAGTAGAGCAGCTTTTGCAGCCATTTTCACTTCTCCCGTGTCATCGCACCATCACCATGAGCCACAATTGCTTCAAAATGATCAAGTCATGTGTATTTATATAGCATGTAGGCCTTACATGGCGCGCAACCCATACGCTACTAATAGAGTGATCGTTCAAAAACTTTATCCACCATAAACCTCAATTTTGTGCACTTGTTTAGCTCACAGAATGGTCTTGGTCTGCTGATTAAAAGAAGAAAGTGACACTAAGCAACCAATGAAAACAAGATGAATTATTCATATGAAGTAAACACGTAATTATAAAAATCGCTGACATCGTCAAATTCATATAAGCAACTTGATTTGGTTCGTCTATCTTCCAACCACAAGATTTTGAAATATCGCTGTACCTGCTCTAGTTCATAACAGTCTGTTTTTCAGTGTTTAAGCATGTTTAGCTGTGAAGGGTATTGTATAATTAACAAAATCCAGGAGATAATCAACAAAATTTTGACTAAATAGAGCAGTAACAAAAGCAATGTGGACAACATCATTTAATAATTGTTTTACATATAATTTTTATATTCAAGCCTAAAGAAAATAGTGCGAAAGTACATATACCCAACCAACCAGTCTACTAGACAGCAGTCATATTTAGAAAGGTACTAAAAACAAGAAGCAAAAATGCCCTTAAGAATCGAAACCATAAGCACACTGGGGAAAAACGACGACTAGATAAAAACCAGCCTGCATCCAGGATCAACGCACAAAACCAATTCC
Source organism: Ehretia macrophylla (assembly GCA_037974665.1). NCBI lineage: Eukaryota > Viridiplantae > Streptophyta > Magnoliopsida > Boraginales > Ehretiaceae > Ehretia > Ehretia macrophylla. The sequence continues at coordinate 41,007,648 of CM075783.1, forward strand.
GCGTTACCTTATGCCTGCAGCAAAAACATCATAACTCGGTTAACAATATAGGATTACTAGTGTCGGAAGACACAAGCAACCAGATGCTTAATGTAAAAGCAACCGTGAAGATTTTTAAGAACTTGCCTTGCTAGCGATGTTGTTAGAAAGCCATTCCAGCCCCTCGTAAAGCCCCTCTCCAGAGGTTGCACAGGTGCTCTGGATGTACCTGGCAAGTGCAGATAAACGAATTTTCAAAATGAAAAACTGGAAATTTCTTGTGGACAAGTCAAAGGCCGAGCTTCCTAAAATTTTACCAGTGGCGCTGCCTGAGAGAGTGGAGGCCAAGCTTATCGGTGATCTCAGCAGCATTCATTGCATTAGGAAGATCTTGTTTGTTGGCAAATACAAGTAAAACCGCATCTCTCAGCTCATCCTGAACAAGAAGAAGTCAGAGAATTTCAGAACAGGTATATAACAGGAAACAAATACTCTAAAGCAAGATGGTGTAAATGGGAACGAAGTGATTGCCAGATAGCTAGAAACTGGAGCGACAAACTTGCTACTATGATCAAAGCATAGCTTTCTGGTACTTTAGCACATAGCAATCTACAGATTAACATAAGAGTAAACAGAAAGAATGGCTACATACCTCATTCAACATCCTATGCAACTCATCCCTTGCCTCCACAATTCTGTCTCTATCATTGCTATCCACAACAAAGATAAGCCCCTGTGTGTTCTGGAAGTAGTGCCTCCACAATGGACGAATCTGTGAAAGGAAATAAAATATAGTTCATACATGAAACTTCAGCATGATGCAACTTAAATAAGCTCATACGAGAAACTCTAGTCAATTCTCTTTTACAGTGCAAAAGAAGAGGAAGGGGTCCATTGTCTTTTTCCATCAATAAAAAGACTGAAGTGCATGAATCTATACTTCTAGTTCATTGCTATGAGTGAAAATTCAAAAGCGAACGAAAGAAACATCCGCACCTTGTCCTGACCCCCGACATCCCACACGGTGAAGCTGATATTCTTATACTCAACAGTCTCGACATTAAAACCTGCAAGATAAATTACCAATTAAATCTTGGAGAAATTTTAAGATAAAACTGTAAGGCATTACAAAAAGGCAAGGGAAAATTCCCTATTTTTCAGCTACAGTCAAAACATGTAGTTACCCTCTATCAATTTAAAAACCACCTTATTGAGTAACAGTTAAATAAACCATTATTTCATAATACCCTTGGGTTTTCCTGTATCTAACTTATGCTTGATCAGAGAATAAACTTGTTTTAACTATTCTCTGGGATACATATTCAAACACATGGAAAGCAGCATACATGAAAGATATATTTTTCACTCTATTTTCATAGTTTCACAAGAAAATAATATACGCAAACGCAAGAACCAGAGAGACCCACTTCAAGCATGTAACTTCCAATAAAAAAACACAAACATGCATCAAGCATTCCACATATAATAAACTAGTATAAGCTAACTTTCTTCATCTTTTAACACCAGAAATCTAGAAGGGAGTGATTTGGCCGAACTAGTTATGTTTTGTGGATAAATGGGAGGAAAAAAGAGTAACCTGTAACTTTATTTTTTTACAACATATATTTCTGAGATAATCCACTCATCAGAATGACAATCTATATTTTCCACAAGATAAACCAAACCAATAGTCATCCCACTAATAGGAATTGGCTTTGTGGATTTATCAACACCCTTTCTCTAGCGCCACACAAAACAAACAAGAGAGAAAATTCATTTACAACAACTACATTATCCATTAAGCAAAAGAATGATCTTTCAAAGAGGAGAGAGGGAGGGACATACCAATAGTAGGGATGGTGGTGACAATCTCTCCGAGCTTGAGCTTGTACAAGATTGTGGTCTTACCAGCAGCATCAAGACCAACCATCAGAATTCGCATCTCCTTCTTGGCAAAAAGCCTGCTAAACAGCTTCGTAAATGTCAGCCCCATTTTCCCCTTTCCTGCTTACCTGAAAACCTAACATATTTTTCCCACCCATAAAAATACACACATAATAAAAAAGAGTAACCAACCAAAATCTTATCAGATTAGGTTGAGTCAGCTATATGATATGACTGACGACACTCATTTCCTGATCGTGACCTCTCATATACATAAAAGAAACCCAACACAGGTTGTTATTTGCCGTCTCATTTCTGATCATGATATCTCAAATCCATAATAGAAACCCAACATGAGATTCACTATTTATCTGGTACCTAACACAAAGTCATGACCTTCATCCAGACTTAACCATAATCTACAAAGAATAATGCTTAATATATATATATCCAGATTATTCAGACCAGAAACAATTTTCTCAAACGTCAGCAAAATCAAGTGGATCTGAAACTGGATGAAAAATCATCAATTGACTATACCAACAAATCAAAACTGAGACAAAATGTTACAACTCTTCAGATCAAAATATTTTCACAACCAAAAACACCCACAAAAAATTTTCCACACATATAGATAAGAACTATAAAAACATGAATAGACGGGTCTCAACATGAATAAATAGCACTACAAGAAGGCAGGCAAGTACACGACTCTCGACACGAATATATTGAGTTGTATCATCAGATCCATTAAATTCACACAGTCGATGTTGATCCCACCTAATACAATAGACGGGCAAATGAACAGCATCGTCAAATACATATAACCTACCCCATCTAGTGGGCTAAGGCTCTATTTGATTTGGGTTTCTATAAATCACAATAGAAAGCTCAAAAACAATCAAATGAGTGCCTATGATTAAACAAATAAATGCATAAAACACCAAAATACACACATAGATAGATACATACATACACACATACATATATAGATGGGAGATTGGAGAGAAAAAATTTTACCTTTATGGAAGAGAGAGAAATCTAGAGAGAGAGAGGCCAAGGAGAAGAAGAAGATGTTTAAAATTGGACAAGGAATATGGGGCTGTGAGAGATAAGAATTGCACATCAGAGACGATATATATATATATATCACACATACATGTAATAGGGTAAATGCCCAATATGTAGTTTTATGTCATTTTAGTCATTATTTTTTTTAATGTATTTTTTTAATCTTATATTTTTATAATTTATTTTAATTTAGTTTTTATTTTTTAAAATATACTCTTTTAATTCCTTATTTTTATTATTTATATCAACTTAATCTGTATCTTTGTTCTTATAGTTTAAGTTAGTCCTCCATCATTTTAAAAAATAAATATTAAGCTGGAATAAATAAAAAAAATACAAGATTAAAAAAATATATTTTAAAATATAAAAATTAAGTCGAGATAAATGATAAAAATATATAATTAAAGGGTATATTTTAAAAGATAAAATTTAAAATGACACAAATTTTAAAATAATATATTTTAAAAAATAAAAATTAAATCGAAATAAATTATAAAAATACAGGACTAAATAATATATTTTGAAAGATAAAAGATTAAAATGACACAAATTTTAAAAATAAATGATCAAATTAAGTATTTACCGAATGTAAATATACATGTGTATGTGTATATAGAGTGCTTTTGTTTTGAAATTGCCATTTGAGTTTGGTGATATAACGGAAATGCCTCTCGGGCTTCAGGCGGTAGCGTGGTTCGTGTATTGTCTGCCGTTGGTTTGACGCTATGTTCGTTGTCAAGTGTCATGAGATCTTTACACGTCATGCATTCATGTTATTCGAATGTTTTTTCAAGTTTTTTTTTTTTTAATGGTCAAAATAGTGCATTAAATACTAATTTTAATTAAAGCCTAAAAAGTCAGCTTATTGGTGAAGCGATTGGTTGGTGTATGGGCGAGATATTTCATGCCTTGGGTTGAATTGTTGAAAGTTAATTTTTTTGGCACGAATTATAATAGATTTTATATTTGACTAACTTAAATTATACTTTCTTTAAGTGATATCATTAGGTCATGTTTCTCCAAATTTAGTACACCTAATATAAATCTGAAAAATTAACAAATAATATTTTTTTTAATTCAAGAGATATTTAAATTGTATAACACATATCAAGAGAATGTAATTAACGAAAATTTATCTTGCAATTACAAATAATTGCAATTACATCAAGCAATGGTTGACGGCGAGTTTGCATCAGAATTGCCAAAAGACATCCAAGTCTGTATCAAGAATATTTTGCAAATTTTTCAGGAACAGAAACTATCCAATCTATAGGAAGCAAGTTGAATTAGCACAAAAAGAAAAAAAAAGTTTGAAAATTTTCTGTTTAGCAATCAAGTCAATTGCCTTGCCCCCAGTGGCATAATTTAACGATAGTGGAGTAAAATTGTTTCTACAAAATTACAAGTTCGAAACTCTTTACTGTTATAAAGTTTCGACTCTTGATTGATTTGGTGTATTATAAAAATGCATCGTTAAACCTAAAAATTTATTAATTAATAGTCAAATTTCGCTAATTGAATACTAAAGTCGTTCAAAAACAGATGGTCCTTGAAACAAGTTAGTAGATCTCGTCTCTAAATTTTATTTTTGATGATGACATGTCGGGCTATTCACGTGTTTTGTAGCTTGGTTAAAATGTGTGCAAAAAAAATATGGGCCTTCTTGTGGGAAAATGGGCTTGGAAAGGCCCAATTAGGTTGACCGGGAAAAAGTTCAAAAGCAAGTAACACCAATTAAATGATTTTAGAGACTAATATGTGTAAAAATGAGAGAAATTGTCTTTTTTTTTTTTTTTTTTTTGAAAAGAGGTGAAAATTGAGATGAAATTAAGCCATTGCGGGAGAGAAAGCCGTTATAGATTGATTTCGTACAAGTTGGGTGAATAATACACTCCTGATATCGTGCTCCACTAAGGATTCCAGTTCATACGAAATCGCTCAAAAAAACGTCTTTTTTAACAGTTGTATGAGCCCGAAATTAACTAATCAGTCAACGTATTTGTTCGCTGTCTTTTTCAACAGTTATATAAGCCCGAAATTAACTAATCAGTCGACGTATTTATTCGCTGAAAGAGACTTCCCCAACGGTTAAAGTCTTCTATTTATAGGCCTCCAAATTATGGTCTTTAGCACTTTCGAGATGATTGTGTATATCCAAAAGGCTGTGAACTCGTGGGACGAATGGCAAGTGTAATGATGCCCAGTTTAAATTTCGAGAGATTGAACATAAAGGACATTGCATACGTCTAAAAGGCTGTGAACACCTTTACTATTGTAAACACGCGCTTAAGTATTTCAGGCCTGTTTATTATGCACAACACGTTAACAGGCCAATAATTGGACCTGGGTGTTTACCATTTACAAATCCAATGAGCGAGTTTTGTGGAAAAAGATCATCCTTCAATGATTCTACTCTCAAGAGAGTTTCTCACATTGAAGGGCATACATTGTACATTTATAGTGATTTTGTTATATTAATATTTCTTCTCCCTTCTCTCATGGTACACTCCTCTTCCTACCGAGCCTGTTCTCCTCGATCCACAGAGACAAAATTTAGGTGATTCGTCGTAATAACATTGGATATTTATTCATATATCACACATCTATGGAGCTGTATATCAATCTGACAAGCTGAGATAGCACACCACTTTACAGAAAGCTCTCTTACAACTCATAATAAGCTCAAGCCAAACTGATATGATTCTAGTAAAAGCAATTTGTATATCTAATACTTACTAAATTATGCAATCATTTTTTGAGTCTAACTAATGGTGTGAAAGGGGTCAGCAGAACTGCACCGACCGCGCAAATAAATACAACAGAATGTACCTCAATCAGCTGTACTTAACAAGAATCATGATCTGTTTGAACATGGTTGCTCGATGGCTTTCCGATCTGTAAACATTGGATCGGAGGAACTGTTGGAGTATACAACTCGCCGAAAGTCTGCCAGCAGTATGGATCATACAGGTGGTAGCTTTCTTGCAATGGTTTTAGTTGAATGCCGGTTAAGGTTACCTCTGTACACGGCATGCTGTCGCTGCACGCGAAGTGCACTGGCTTTACCGTGTATGTTCCCCTTATGTTTTCGTAGTTGATTCCTGATAATGCAACAGCAGCTGTTTGGTTCTTGCATTTGGTTTTATCACAATAGAATTGATCAATTACAATTGGAAGTTGGACTTCTGATACTTGAATGTTCGAAAATTGTACGCCCTGCACTGATCCTGATCCGCCCTGCATAGCAAATGGCGATTAGAATAGCGCGATGAACTTACACAAGAAGAAATGGGAATGCAGATGGAATTCATACCTGCCATGTCTTTATCCTAACACCATTCATTGTGTTATGCATTTTGATGTCGCGAACCGTAATGTTTGAAACACAAGCTTTGGTGTTAAATTTCCCCAGCCCCCCAATGCTGATTCCATGTCCAGGTCCACAGTTCACATTGTGTATGTACACATTTGTACATCCAGTTTGTATCGATACACAATCATCGCCTGCGAAAAACATTCATTAGCACTAAGAAATACTTATACTTTGCAGTATGGAGAAAAGGCTTAAGCGTTTTACGTCTTTGGAATAACAAGTCTGTGAATGTATATATGCAGATTTTGAACTGGATTGAAAGGAAAAAATTGATATATTGGCGTCTCAGTTTACCGCAAGCAAGGTTCGTGCTGCGAATGAGCACGTCTTTGGAGTTCTGCAAGTGGATGCCGTCTGTATTGGGGCTATCACCTGGAGACGAGACACTAAAATCGTATACTGATACACCGATGCAGTTATCGAATTTGAGGTGACATTGTTGACTATTTTGAATTGTTATGCCAGTGACTGTCACATTAAAGCTTCCATAAAACCTCAATGCCTGTTCAGAAGAGTTAAAGTTGTTGTTAAATCTGCAAATTCCGCATATGGTCAAGAAATACTCATTGGTGTTCTGGTTGTTTCAGGTGGTCCTTACCGTTGGCTTAACGCTCGGCATTTTCTGATCAAGTGAGCTTCTTACTGGAAATGGAGGATTTTCTTTCGCCGTGCTGTTTATAGGTATAATTAGTTTTGATTCATCGTCTATAGGATCATCGTATGGCGAAGCCGTTTGCCACCAGACTGAACCTCTTCCATCTATGATGCCACTTCCCTTAACTGTAATTCCAACCAGTTTTGTAAATTCAAGCCACTGCAGAAGGCCTGAACCCCAAGCTTTGGCATTCGTGGGAGCGATGATTGTTCCATCTAGCTGCAATAGATCAAAGTATAATGCTTTAGAAAAACATCTAAAATGTCCCTCCCTCTCTGTTTCTTTCTCTGTCACACAGACGCGTGCGCGCACTCTCTCGTGCTATGATATTCTTTAGTAATTTGTCATCGAATGAAAATCATGGATTTGAATTAGGCCGGCTAATTTCAGCACTCTTGCAGAAGACATGGCAACCAGGATTTACCTGGAACACAATGTTATGCTGGCAGTAAGGACCAGAGAATGAAATCGGCCCGACAAGGAATACAAACTTTGCTGGTACGATGATTGTTGATGCCTCCACCTTACAAGCTGCTGCCCACGCAGCTTGAAATGCCTGAGTTGAAGAACAAGAAACAAAAGAAAATTTTTGATTAATTCATAATTATGCATCATTTGCTTATGCTTCTTTATTTAATTTCAGTTGAGAACACTGTATAAAGATTTACATCTTACATCATACAGTTGTTAGTTTGCAAATACTATATACAATTACTCGGGAAACTCTTAAAAACGTTCTAATATGAGGTGGATCCCATGTTCACACTCATAACCGGATTTCGTCCAGCTAACGTTTTTAAGACTTCTCTCAATTATTGTTGGAATCAGGTCTTAACTGCCTGTGACAAATGGGACCCTCCAAAATATGTTGTCCATATCTATGGCTGTTTGTGTTGTCTCTACTTCTATGGAGGGTTTTTTTCGGCTTGTTATGTAATAATCTATGCGCTTTCCCTATGTTTTTTAGGCTGCTACAGCTTTGGAATATGTTGCAGTTAGCTATCTTTTTGTCTTCAGAATATGAATATGTTTAGAACAATTGACATCAATTCTCTAATAAGGAGTAGTTAAACAATCTCCAGTGAAATCTTCAAGCAGTTTATTATAGTGTTAAAAGATCACGAGTTTGAGTTGTGAAACCAGCCTCTTCTAAGAATGTAAGGTAAGACCGAGTACAATATACTCTAATTTGTATCCGACCCTTCTCCAAGCCCTGAGCATAGCAAGAGTTTTGTGCGCTGGCTGCCCTTTATTCTGCTAAAGAAATGTACTATACTGAAAAATTACTTTCAGCTCATTCTATCTATGAAGTCTTCATGAAAAGAAATCAGTGGCAGCAGTGAGCTTATGTCCTCTGCCTATGAGTGCCATAGTATGATTTGCATAGTGCATTCATGTGTGAAAAACATTTCACATTAAAAAGAACAAAAACAGTGCATTCATTTGTGTTGAAAATTGTTGAAAGCAATAAATAAATATAATAAACTTTTCTCTAACGGCTTACAGTTTTAGAGTAGATGGTAATTTAATAAAATGGATAAAAACACAGAAAGAAAAGAAAAGCATTTCATGTGTAGAGTGAAACAATGCATATATTTTTCTGGTGCCAAAGCAAGAAACTAAAATGACATTGTTCTACACTGGCATTGCAACTCTCAACCAAAAACATTACAATCTCAATGAAGAATCATGAATTTTTACCTTAGTATCATCAGTTTTTCCATCCCCTTTCGCGCCGAAATCCAACACATCAAAGGTAGACGAAGATGAAGAAGGTGCATTTTTATACCCTTTACTTGGTGGTGGTGGTGGCTTGACGGAGCCACCCTTTTTTGGTCCAGAAGTTGGTGGTGGTGGTGGTGGTGAAGCTTTTGTTGATGGTGGTGGTGTTTTCTGTTTTGATTTACTGCCATTGCCATGGTGATTATTACCACTGTGATGATACTTGCCTTTCTTCTTGGATAGTGAAGCTGAGACACTTGTGCTGTTTTGCCTCCAATGCTTGCCTCTTCTTGCATTGCATGGTTCAAAATTTGAAGACCACATAAGAATTGCAATAATTAGCATAAATGTCACACTTTTGAAACTAATTTCACCCCTCATTTTTAATGTTGTGTGTGTGAAGAATAGGTGTTGGAGGGAATGGTTAATAGTGGGGTGTTTATACTTATTAGATGGCCAGCAAAGGAGCTAGCTGGAGGAGTTTATATAGTAAACCAGCATTCAAAAGCTCGTGAACCTTGTATACATAATGCAGTAATTGTTTGATAATGCTAGGTAGTTATGTTTTATTACCCCCTTTTCCCTCAATGATAGGGAACTCTTCATCGACGGTTTTTCAGCTCACACTATTGTCTAACTTCGAGACATAGAAGTATGGTATGAATTAGTTAGACACAAGATTTATCGAGACTAGCCTCAAGAAGAATTGCCTCTTAGCTGCTTCGAACTTGAGAAGTGAGCAAATATCCAGACGATGTCTCAAGTGCTCTACTACTAGACTAACTGTTTGAAAATTTTCCCGTTTCACATTCTCCTTTTTCCCCTTAACAATGGGAACACTTTTGGGACATATGTATACGTCTAAGAAGAAATATGGTTCGAATTAATTTGACACAAAAACTACCATGATTGGCCTCAAAGAGAATTGCCTCTTAACTGATTCAAACTCAAAAAGTAAACAATCTTTAATTTACGTCTCAAATACTCTACCACTAGAATAACACATAAAAAAATTTTCCCTTTCACTTTCGTCAATTAAGAACTGTTATCTTTTTTAGGTGAAGAATTTATTTACCTAAATTCTAGATCCCAATATTTACATATAAATATGGTTTGTTCCATGTGACTCGTGCAATTGTCCATGCAACACATATTTACTTGTCTTTGAGTTGCCAATGGAACTATTCCCTTTTGGAAAACTTTTCTTTCTTTCTTTTCTTGGGGGCTGCAAGGGAAAATGAGTAGAGCTTTTCTTCATTACCTTTGTGGGCGAAAAGTGTACACAAATAATGCATATAAAGTCACATATGATCGATCTCCTTGTTCAAAGATTATAAATTGTTGATACAATTATAATGACATGAGATTAATAATTCACAATTATTGAATCTCACTTATAATATAATTATATTAGTTTCATTATGCATCCAGCATTGAACTGACAAAAGAGAAGAGGTTATAAGAGGATCTTTACTATCTGTTTATGGGAAAATAATCTTCTCCTTTTCTATTATCGTCTCTCCAAAACAATTAGCTAGGTCATATTCACACCTCCAATTGGCTTACACCAAATGTCACGCTTCGAATCCAAAATTCTAATTTTACAAGTGAAATTAATATAAAAAAACTTATAAATAACTATCTTAAGTTTCAAATCCACTGATTCAAAATAATTAAACTCCATTTATATATTATTTAAACTAACAAAAATAATTTATAAACCACTCTTTTCTTATGTCTCACACCGTAAGACGGGGAGATCGATCACACTAAATTTGATGTCTTTCTTTGATTATTTGGTCTATCTCAAAACCATCTACAAGTATTTTTCTATCCTCTCTTCAATGGAAAGATGATAAACGAATTTCATCATGTTTTTTCTCTTTTATTAATTATTATCATTCTTATTTTCTAATAAAAGCCAAAAGTTGCACGTGAGTGGGTCAAGAAGACAGTGATTGGAACAGCTCTCTTTATGATCACATGCACGTTCACGGGCTTGAGTTTTTGTGCTTTTGTCTTCTTGATACCAGCAGCAGTGGCCAGATAATATTAGCCTATGCCTCAAAGTTGCGTTGTTGTTCAAGCTTGGAAATTCTTCTCTAGTCTTTCTTCAAAATTAGCTTTCTCTCCTACTTCTCTTCACTATATTGCAGAATCTAATTGTCTTACGTGAATAAATTATGTACTGAGTGATGTACAGTATTATGTATGTCACGTTAATATAGGTTCAAAATTTCAAGTTAGCAAACGGCACTAACTAATTTGAGCTTTCAATACATTGACTCAAAATGATTAACCTAGCTAGCTGTTGTATTAGTAAAACTCATAGCACTTATAATAAAATGATTTCATATTATGTCTCACGCCAATGTATGACAAAGAAGGCATGTGCAAGAGAAAAAAAAAAAAAATTCCACCTTGGATAAATATACTTTCAACTATTCTAACATAAAAGGAGAATCAATGTCTATACATATATACTACCAACGAAATTCTCAAATTTATCCTTATAAAAAAAATACTTTTATGCATACCTCGTATATTTCTCTCTCACTATATATGTATAATTAACGATGAATAATGGAAACATATATACCCACAATAAGCCATTGTTTTATTACTTTTACTTGTAAGTACAACTATATATCCTAGTGGCCAACTACAACAATTTAAATTCCAATGAAAATGAAACCAAACAAATGAAAAAGATCACATACTTGATGTGGATAGCTTTAAAGCATTAATCACCAATGGGAAGAGGAGAAAGTGGAGTCACAAATATCACAGAGAATGTTATTATTTTGCACTTTTTCTTAGTGCTAATACAATCAAATGGAACTTTTGCTATTTCATAAAAGTCTTGATCACTAATAATGAGGTTTAAGAGTTAAGTGAAATAATCAAATAATAATTTATTGTAATTAAAAATTTTAAATTTTGAATCACAAATTTGACTTTTATGCCTCACTTAGCTTCAATAATCAATGAATTCTTGTTGTAAATATTTTTAACCCAAAATTATAATAATGCTTATAAAACAATTTGCTATCTAATAGCATGAAATATATGATAAATGCTTGGCATTTCACTAGAAATAAAATTGATCAAGCATTGTTATATGTCACTCTTTATCCCTTCATTTTTCTCTATACAATAAAATCTTTATCATATACGTCCCTGAGAAATTTCGTACTCAATTCATGCATTGAAAAGCAACCAAGAACGTTATAGAATTGTTAATTTGAGTTGAAAAGCAACCAAGAACATTATAGAATTGCGATTCCTCTTATTATTATTATTTTTTATTTTTTCTTTATCCCCCACCCCCACTTATTCCACACTCTTGAGATTCGAACCCTAATATTCTAATTATTAAGGAAAATAATCCACTAATAGGCTACTTTTGAATCTCCGATTTCTCTTATTTATTTATTTACTTTTTATATGTTTGGTGATTACTACCCTATCGCGTTATTGTTTTATGTGCTTATCTAATTCATATACGTGGATGTATAAAGCTTAATTTATACGTCAACATCATCATATCTGTTGAGTTGAATTCACAGATAGAGCACTGTTGTTCACCACAACTCATTTTCTCCAATAATGGCGTTTTTTGGGGGGACTTTAGACTTCTTTGGTCCCCCCCATGCACAGAGAACAATAAGAACAAAAGAGAAAAACATAGACAGGACCTCAAACAATATTTTTGTTTATCAGCTAAATCAAAATTTTCAATTATCAAATCACATTTATAAAATAAAAGAAATTATCTAAAAGGAAAATTCATAAATATACCCGAATTGACTAAAAATTATCAAATTTAAATTTTTGGTTCGATAAATATGGTTTGATTTAGATAATAAGAAGATTTGATTAATTAGTTGATATTTTGATCACATTTAATTCTTTATAACTAGGGTTAATTACAAGGGTAATATAGAAGGATTAGTTCAGTCAGTAGACAACGTATACTTGGTGAGACGTGAGCATTAATTGATGCGTGTATTGCCTGACATTTTAGATAAAAATATTGTAGAGGAACCGATATTCTCCTTGGTTGACTCATTTTATTTTATGAATCATTAAGACAAATTTGGCATCAAAAATTGGTAGGAAGAAACTAGCAATCATAGATAATTACCCATTACTTAATTTATTACATGTATATGATATATATTCGCATGATTTTTATGATAGGAATCTACTTAAACATGAGAGCACATTATGCATAGCATGGATCAAAAGTACACCTATTTATTTTATTTAATTGTTTTACATGATAGAAAGTAGAGACAATGCTATCTCTCAGGAATATATAATGCCCAAGTACGTACATTTATTGGAAAAATTATAAAATTAGTCTCTATAATTTTTTGAAATTTTAAATTCATCTCTATTATTTAAAATTAGTCAATTTAATCTCTATTATTTTTCAAAAAATTTAAATTCGTCTCTATTATTCAAAATTAGTCACTTTATTCCCTATTGTTTTTCAAAACATTTTAATTTAGTAATAATTTTTTTAAACATTGATGATTAATTTAAATTTTATATGAAATTAAAAAAATTAAAAAATAACAGGGACTAAATTGGCTAATTTTGAACAATAGAGACAAATTTAAATTTGTTTAAAAAACAAAAGGGATTAAATTGGCTAATTTCAAACAATAGGAATATATTTAAAATTTTGGAAAAATAATAAGAACCATTTGTACTATTTTTCCTTTATTAAACTAGCTAGTTTTAGTGAATTGTTTTTTGGGAAATAGTCAATGTTTCCTACTGCATTCTTTTAATGCAAAGAAACTCATGTAACAATCCAGTTTCTTATGGTGTATTCCAAGCTCTTGAAATATGGGAAGGCCAAAAGCGCACAAGAAAAATAACCCCAATTTCAAATTAAACATGTTTACGATAAACGAATAGATGTACAGATTTACTTACCAACTATAAATTAGAACAACATTTGGATGAATATTACATGGACCAAGCTTCTATGGCTTTGCGTGCTTTTTTGAAAAATGAAAGGGTGTTACATTGCCTTGAGCGGTTAGTTGCAAGGAATGACAACGCTTCCGATAATCGTGAAAAATGACAAAATTGTAACCAAAATCGTATAACAAACCAATAACCATAATCATAACAAAAAACTAACATTTTTTAAAATCAATAACTATAACTGTAATCGTTAAGAATTCAAAAAATCACGGTTAACTGTAACCATAACTATTTAACTAAAAAATAATTAGTTTAAATAAAAAAAACCTTAAAAAATTAGTTTAAATATAAATAAACTAAAAATAAAAGAATTTAAGCCAATGATAAAACTTGAAATAAATTACATAATAACTTTATGAACAAAAATCAGAATCAAGAAGTTATACAAAACGAAATTCATTCCCAAGTGTCAAGCGATAAACGTCTTTTCTTTTGTTTCGGCAAGTAAATATAACAATTCTTAAAAGTATAAGTATTGGTCTAATAGGCTTATTCCTCTTTTTTAATTGATCTTAGTTCACTTTTTTTAATTGAGTTTAGTTCAAATTTTTATCTTTTTAATTACCAATTTTAGTTAGTCTTCTATTATTTTAAGTGTATATATATATGTTAGATTTTTTTATTAAATTAATAATCGGATTTCAAGTTTTAATTTTTATTTTTTTAACGTCAAAAATCAAAATTATGAATCTTCCTTTATAAAACTTAAACCCTAATGAATTTCCTATTGATTTTTATTATCAGACGGTTACTTCTCGATTTCGGATAAAATAATTACTCGATGCCATCCTTGTGATTTTTCTTAGCAAGTCCAAACTGAGATGGATGTACATATATGTGAGCGAGGTAATTTCAATTAATTTTAGTGGAAAAAAATATTCGTATGAGTTTTAAATTGTATTATAGTCCCACCTGTAAAACGTTTGAACCCATCTCTAAGTTCAAACTTTTTTTTGCTGCCCTCCTTCTTTCTTTTTTTCCTGTGCGTTTTTTTCCCGTGGTTTAAAGGGTAGCATAACCAATGAGAGAGAACATCAGCGAGTGGTTAGTCAACCAAAATTGGTTGGCCTACCTGTAGAACATGTGTGTCCACCTTAAATCACATATACAATTGTATGCACGTGATTGCTAATATATATATGAAGTTCTTGATATTAATGATCTTATATACATTCGTCTTTGACTTCTGTTGTCGACAAGATATTGGTCGATCCATTGCAATTGCCAATGTAAACATGATGGAAATGGGAAAAAAAAAAGGAGAGTAATATGCCCCTGTATAGTTTATTGAATTTATTTTAAGATTACAAAGTCTATGATGTAGCGATGGTTTATTATACATATTCTTGTTAAGTCATGGATCAAGTAATATTTGATATAGAGGACATAAGTTTGAACGATGTTCAAACTTGATAATTTTAGTTATACTAAGTCGTTACCCGATAATTTCACCCAACAAGATAGTTCCATAATTATTGTTTAGTAGGGGTTACAAATATCTGCCCGAATAATTATTAGAGCTATCCGGACAACTCAATGGGGCCAAATTACAATATCTAAAAGTTGTGGATTAATCGTTTAAAAGTTGTGTAATTTAGTATTCATATGAAAAAAAATTTCTAGTGAGGGATAAGTTGATTTTTTAGTGTGAAAATACCGCTAAAATACATATATTTTTTTAAAAATATATAGTCTCAACTCACTCCTTAATAATTCTACTATTAAATCAGTAGAAACTACAACTCTCGTTGATCCGTGAACGACTCTATCTTTGTCTTTCAACCTTAAAGGCACCCCCTATCAACGAATATGATTTGGACAAAAAAAAAAAAAAAATCAACGAATATGATTCAGGCACGTGGAAAGAAGAGATGTGAGTACGACCTTCTAAGGCGTCTTTTTCTATAACATTGCTCGTGAACTTTGAGCCATCTCGTGAACTCCATAGCCATGGATAATTCAAGGTTGCTAATGTTCCGTTTTAACAACTACGGACACCAAATTTGTACTTTAGGCAGCACAATAATGCAGTATCCTATGATAATTAGCACGGAAAAATCTAAAAAATGGCTGATAATTCAAAACGATCAGATTGTGTGTATTATGCATATGAGTCCCACGAACATATTTAAAATGGACGGTTAAGCTTGATAATGCACCAGCCTAACCCTAATTAGCACTTAACGATTCTTCTCACCCAAAAAGGGAATTGATTAACATAAAAAGAGATGTACTTTTGTCACATTTAATCGCAAAGGAATGGTACTAGTAGTTACAGGTTAGTGTTGTGAACTTTAGTATCATTCAAGTTAATCATTTTATACTAGTAAATATGAGTCTCAAAACAATTACTCTTAAGCCTATATATAGTAGTAGTCACGCTTGTAAATAAGAGTTTCTGAACTTAAAACATAACAATTACTTTCCGGGTTGACACAGGAATATTAATAACATAGTTGATGTTTCAATAATTTTTTTCTCATTGTACGGAGCAGTATTTTGGTTCCACTTATAGTGAGTAAATCAAATAACTACAGGACTTGTCTGTGCTGTCAGAAATGGTGGCTTATTTTTTCCTTTGGAGATTTGTTCTTGGTTATTTAGCTAAAGACAACAGTTTTAGTTGTCAATGCACTTTTCATGAACTTTTAAACTATTGCCAGCTTTTATCGTATCGACTGTGTTGTACTATAGACATTATAGCCAATTTGCAACTTTCCACTACTAGTACTTAGGCGTAAGGTCTATCGAGACGAAATCAACGAAATTAGCTTCTTAGCTGATATATTTGACAGAAACTCTATTATTAATATAATGTACTTGATGTCAAGTATATATATAATAACATTATGTTCATAATAGAGAATTCCATTGTTTATAATATATGTTGGTTGGCATATTTGATTAACGGCTTGTTTGAATCACAATTTTACCATCTATTGTACAAAATATATATAGCTGAATGGAAAAGTAAATAACAAATCACCATTTTTAAGGTAAATAAATAGTCACTAGATGATGTATTAGAGTCTCCAAAAGATTAATTTAGTAGTGGAGTATTTAACATAGACTTATTTACTTCTCGTGTCCGTATCTGTCAATAATCTAATTTCATTGAACTACTATTGGGAGAACTTACACCTAACTAATCTGGACCATATTTTTTTGAGATGTGATCGTGTATCTTCTTAAAACTTGACACATTAATATAGATTCGAAAGACTTTTCAAAAGAAAATTCTCTATTTTTAAAAACAAACAAACAAACAAAAAATAAATAAAAATTTGGTGTATTACTGTATTAGAATACTAGTATACTTTTAAAAATCTAATGTATAAAAAGATAGGCATGTGCTTAGGTACCTCAAAGTACACAATAATTGTACCACATCTAGCAAACCTTATTGACAGGCTGACAAGAGAGCACAAATTTTGTTCTATAGGATCTGAAATTAGATCTCAAGCATCTACTCATTCAAGAAATTTCGGGAACCAAAATCCTTGAAATGAAGTACTTTATTGTTTTTCGAATCATTAACCCAGTTGAAGAAATTGACTCTTACCCGTATCGTAAAAATATTATTATATATCGCCTTATTAATACTTTATATTTTAAGAAATTGACATTTGATACATGAGATAATTGGTCGATCTTGGAGAAATATAACATGTATTAGTTTTTTCTTACCCAAAGTACTTCATTATTATGATCATAGTTTATAGTAGTGGTACATTGTAACTGTGACTGTTAGATAACTCTTTGATCTGATAAGACCGGACATACAGTATTTATGTGAGACCCACCTCGGCCTCTAAGTTGAATGTCTGATTTTGTAGTTTTTAAAAATTATCAGACATTTCTATGGTCGTTAGCAGTGCGTATTACTAAGTGTTATTTATCTGTCACATTTCTGTTTCCTGATCAGATTGTGAAATCTTCTTTGAAATAAGCTAAAAGATACGATTATCTAGACTAGTTTTGTTTTTGCTTGGTTGATGTAAAAAAATTTATTTGTACATTTTTGAATTATTGATTTGAAATGAAATATATTTGTTTGCTTAACAAAAAAAATATATATATATATCACATACCATGCATGCATTTATGATACCTCAGAGTTCAGACAAGTACGACCCTTTGTAAAATGCTTCTTGGAATGTCTTTGATCAAGTAGTCAAACAATAAGGTTACGGTATTTTGTAATTTTGAGTATTTAATATAAGGGTAGGATTCTTCGTTTATTAAAACGTACGTGAATTGAGTTTATAATTTTATAAAATAATTTAATCCATATTTTTTTAATTCCCTTAATTACTACGAACACTTTTAGATTATGATATGATTCAAAACTCTCTTAATTATTATGGATATTAAAATAATAAGAGGACATTTTTTTAATATGAGAAGATCGAGAAGAACGTATCTCTGGTAGGCGGACAGAAAACTTACCCTTTACCAAGCTAGAGCTTGTATTTCACCACCAGACTTTGCTTATGAGTGGACACAGTGCAGCCAGACAAATTCCTAAACAAGCCCGAAAGATGGTTTCAGCATATACAGCCAATCCATGGATCCCAACTGAGATAGGCAATGATCTTTTTGGTTCACGGATTTTTCCAGAACTTGAAGTCCACATGTACTTTAGTTTTAGTTTTAGTTTTTTTTTTCCCCCTATTCACAAGAAACATAATGTCCCATCAAAGACGGATTCAGTATAAGGTTAGATAAATTTAATATAGGGTTAGTGGAGACTCTAAATTATATCTGACTTGAATTTTTTTTTTTTAAAAGTACATGTGCATTTAGTGTGATAAATTAATTTGTCTTAATCAAAAGAGTATTATTTGTATAATCATGACTTTTTATTAATTAGTTAGTCTTGATAAAATCCTTAACCAGCGTATTTTTTTGAAACAAAATCCCCGATAGTGTGATATAAAGACTCCTTCTCTCTCAACCAGCGTATTTTTTTGAAAAGGGTACATGTGTATTTCAGATTTTTTGATTAATTTATCCAAGCCTGACTGAAAAAGAACTTCGGTTAAAATAGAAAAGGAAAACCTACATCAACCCTTCGGACCCATCTTAACCTTAGACAGCAATAAACTTACGCAAACATTTCTGTTAGCTTCAGTTAGTGTTGTGGTTGTTGTTCAACATGTGAAACTTCAGTTAGGCAAGGCTGGCTTGTTTCTATTATGTGTATGATCAAATGTTTTGTCACCACATGTTTGTTTGTACACCATAAAACATAAAATTACAAAGGCTCACAAAATTTATGGTTCTATAAGCATTCACGGATTGTCTTTTGAGTCCACAAAGTGTTTTTATTTTTATTTTTTATGACGAAAGAATTAAGTTAACGAAATTCAACTATCGACTAATAAATTTTAAGATATAGCGCTGTATCGTTACATATGCACAAAGTCAATTAAAAAAAAAAATTCAAAAAAAAAATATTAAATTTACGATTTTACCGAAACAATTTGACCACTACTATCCATAGATCATATATCTAGGTAGGACCCAAAGTGTTTGCCAATATTGTTTACTTTTGGCTAAGGACATCATCTAAGAGCTCTTTTTCCTTTTTCTTTTTATTTTTTTTCTTCTGTTGCTTTTTGGCTACTATGACTTTGCCAATAATGCAAGCTATAATGCTTTTGACCCACAGGAGTTGCACATGATCCGCAATCAATGGCACGTACAGTATCATCATCATACTGACAAGGGCACTTGTAGCCACAATCTTTCTGGTATTTATGATTTCGTATAGAGGAGGTATGATTTATATTGATTAGTTAAGCACATATTTGTCAGCATTGGACCAAACTTTTCTATAATTTTTTTTGTCTACAAATTCATGCAATAAACGTCTAATTGATGGTACATCTTACCAAACATAATCTAAGGACTAAATTAATCTTTCTAAATTAACCATATAATAATGGTTATGAAGCATTGAATACCAAAATATCAACTAAATAAAATCTTTCAATTATCTAAGTCAAACCATATTCCAAAAATTTATGTAAAAGGAAAAATCATAACTATCCCCGAATTGACTAAAAGTTATCAAATATATAAAATTTTGATTTGATAAATATAAATTCAGATATGTGGGAGATTTCATTTAATTGGTATTTTGGTATTTATTTAATACTTCTTAAATATGATTGCAAGCTTAGTGTAGAAGGATTAGTTTAATTCGTAGATTCTATTTAGTGATACGTGACATCAATAAAGACGTATATGACGCAAAATTGTAAACAAAAATATTATAGAGGAACCCATGATCCACCAAGATAAATTCTAAAAAAATAATTTCGTGATTAATTTGAACTCAGAATATGAGCAAAGCTCCCACATATGCCTCGCCTATATTTATGTGTATGTTCCTAATCGGAATGTTCTTAATGGGGTCCTTGCTTTGCATTTAAAGATGGATTCCGTGTTTTTTTTTTTGCTTGTTGTCTTTGCTTAAAACATAAGAGTGTCTTGTACAAGGGAAGGAAATGATTAATGATTACTTTATGCATGATATTTATAAACACCTAGTTGTTAGGTATAAGATCAAGTATCCTTTTTAATTGTTGTATGAGGAAATTTGTAATATACTACGCTAACGTGAGATATAAGATGAGAGTAGTTTATATGAGTGAGTGTGTCGGTTTAAGTAATAATTTAGTCCGAAACTGAATGTATTTTGTAATATTTTAGCTAACTCCCAACTTGGAAACCAGAAAAGAAAAAGGTTGATGGATATCCAAATGCCATCTAGTTCATGCGCTACACAATGTGATTACATTTGGAGCCATATGTTATGCCTTATGTGAAATCAATTTCTATGAGATTTGTAAAACATTCCATAAAAGTAGCTCATTTTCCTTATTAGCTCAACTATTCCAACAATGCATTTCTGGGTAAGACCTGTTAATCGGATCGAAATATTCTTTTTTATGTCGATAAAAAGAAATTGTAATACCCCTGAAATTTTCTATAAACAAAAAAAATTGAAATGAAAAAAAAATTGAAAAGTTGTCACAATAAATATTGGACTAAAGATGGAGCTGGTGGTAACCAACAACCTATTTAATTGGGAAGTATTATGTATTTTAGTGGATCTTAATGATCACTAATTTGGAGCCTTTTGGAATTTCGTAAATCAAGATTTAAGGGCTCAATTAATAGCTCATTTTATCACCAAAGATGTTACATATTAAGCTAACAAACTTTGTCTATAGCACTTGTTACATAACACCATTACTCATAGGCAAGAACAAAAATAAGCTTTGTTTGTTGGCTGAGTTGGAGAACACAAGTAAATCAAAGGATCGTAGCAACGTTTTGATTGGCGTTTACTTTTGAGACTCTAAATTTGATAATCTGTTCGCAATGTAAGTTGGGACTTTTCCTCTTTAATATATCCCCAGAACATATATATATATATATATATATATATATATATATATATATATATATATATATATATATATATATATATACGTTATTGGAATCGATTTTATATATTGCAAACTGAGTTTCGGTTAAAGATTGATATCGTTTATTATGTGATTATTCTCATAGTAGTAAATATTCTTCTTTTGATAGTGTATAAAAGAAGATTTGGATGTAATTTTTCACGTGCTTTTGCTCATAACTTTGATGAATTTCATTTTTTTTTTAATTTGAGTGTCGTATACATTTTGTAATTTTGATATATTCTCTAAAGAAGTTATAACATTCATATGAAAGAGCATTTATTTTTGTTTTCAACTTTAGTAAATAATTTTAAATATAAATTGTCTTCCGAGCAAAACTTTTTGACACAATTATGTGTTTATACTCCCTTTCTTTTGAACTCTTTATACAATTTAACAATAAAAATTAAAACTAAACTTGGGACCAAAGTTATTGAGAAATTAAAGTATTTTGAAAGGCTAATTGTTTTTCCTATGTAATATTATAAGCATTGAATATTTGAAAGATAAACTTTGAAATTTCTAAGAATGGATCTTAACATTGTATTTAGGTTGTGCTTCTAATTGGCAACTATTGTTATTGTGACCCTTGCATCGGTGGGGCTGGTATATTGTCATTGTTATCGTATCGTGTAGTGCACTACTTATTGAGAATATTCTACTAGCCTTTTGTGGTTGGGTAGAATGAACTACTTTTTGTTATTGTTTTGCCATAGTTACGGGCTATCACAAATTTCGAAAAGAATTTATTTTGCTTTATTATTTTGCATTGGATGTTAACTTTCGTTTTGAATAAACTAATGATTTCTTTGTTATTGTTTATTACGCAACTCATCCTTTTGAGTTTTTTTTTTTTTTTGAAAAGTATTATTATATTGACTATTTTGTATGGATATAAGGTCCCAAACTATTTTATGAGAAAGTTTGTTTCTTACCGAGTTATATACTCATTTTGTTTTATTGTTATTTTACAGACATCGAGAAATAGAGCAATGTTTGGGGTAGGACTCCTTATTTGATATTTGGAGTAAAGAGTTTTGAACTTTAGTTTAGGATTGACTTTTGGACTTTGTTACGTTTATGTATTTTACTTCAGTATTTCGGGATTATTATCGTTTCAAAAATTTGAGATTTTGGGGATATCAAAGTTTGTATTTACTTGGATTTAATAATAAACCTTTGGTTTTAGATGTTATGAGCGCCTACGTGTAGTTAATATTGATCTTTTATAAATGAAGCCTTACGGGCTTAGGAAGGAATGCCCTTTCCTAGATACGCGGCGGTTACACTCCCTAGAATTCACATTGACAATTTTTGGGGGGCGTGACAAAAATTATATTGTAAATTGTGGAAAAGTAAGATACTTCAATTTTGGTTTTCAAAGAGTTTGTTGAAGAATCAACATATAAGTTGTAGTTTGTGGTGAAATGCCACTCGAACCTAAGAGTATGGAATCGATTAAACAAGCATTCAGACAATAATATGTTTTTTTTTTTTTTTTGACTAAGTAAGCACTGTGATAAATCAAAACGTGAGTACAAAATGACCTTGCATTCACAAAGAGCCAAATGTTAATTAAGGAGTAATCAAGGAGAAGCAAAACCCAAAAATAAAAAAAAATCAAGCCCTATACAAGAATATTCTCATCTACACTCCATGCTATATATGCAGATAATGGCTTGATTAAGAACATTTCTCTTAAATTTCTTACCAATGTACAACTTGTGTTAAACGTAAAAAAAGATGCATTTGAACAGGAATTCCTCAGATAAGGCAATATCTTGGTGTATGCGCCCTGTTTCTCTCCAATCATATACGCATGTATATGGATGCACAAAAGAAAATTTTAATAATGATCGCTTGGTAGATGTACCAATTAAATTACATAGGAGTATTCTGGGACACTTTAATTCCTCCTTATCTTATCCATCAGCATGCTATATATAGATGCCAAGTGCCAGTACCAAAGTTTCTAATTGTAGTCAATTGTCACGAGGGGCCAAATCCCCATGCCCGGGGTGTGGATGTGAGCCTGAGAGTAAGAGAATTTTTTTTTATAGTGTTTTGTTTGTTCAAATACTTGTTACTGTATTGCAAGGATAATTTTCCGTGCATTTTCTAGAAAAAAAAAAAAAAAAAAAAACCCAATTTAGGAGTGTTCATACCTTTCCTTATGTAAAGTCATGTGAGTGAAAATTTAAACTTTTTTTTGCATAAAGTTATGTGTGGGAGGGTTTGGGATTTTTTTTTTTTTTTTTTTTTTGTGCCAAAAATCTATTGCATTGTAACCATTGTTGAGTATAATAGAGTTATCCCATAAGTAGAATCGTGGATGGATGTAGATAAAAAGTCAAATCACATTAAATGTTGTTTTATTTCCGCTGCTTATGTGTGTGTCCCTCAACTTCTAATGACTCAAATCCATGCTATGAAGTTGATCATTTTTTTTTTTTTTTTTTTTATACTTTTCCAGAAAGTTCCTTATAAGCTCCAGAATTGAACCGAAAAAATAAAAGTAAAGGAAGAGGTACTCCAAAAATGAGCTCTTCTTGACAAAGGATGATGCCCATGGGGATCAAATGAGCTGTAGCTCTTACTGGCTCAAAAAAAGATAGAAAATTCTATGTATTTAAAAAAAAAAAATTATTAATTATCCCCCACTGAAAAAAGAATATACTCATAGTTAAAAAAGTGAGTACATTCTTTGTAAATACACAACTTTTTAATTATGAGTACATTCTTTTTTCAATGGGAAAAAAATATTTATTAATTATCCCCTATTGAAAAATTTAATATCTTCTAATAGTTTTAAAACATCTAACCACTTATCAGCAGTAATCATATTGACTTTTAAATCATCAAATTGAGATAATATCTTATAATATTCATCATCAATATTATTATCTTTACAAGCACATGGAGAATCCTCCTTAAAAGATATATTATTAACTTCATCAGAAGAAGATTCATTATCTGAACTATCTGAGCTAGAACTAGACAAATTGTCTATATCAATAAGTAATTTTGCTAATTGTTCTTTAGTATGATCATCAAGATCTAAAGCATTTATCTTCTTTCGGAATTGCCGACATTTATTAGCATAATGACCTTTTTTACCACATCTATAACACGTGGGAATAGGCTTAGGCTTAGGTTTATATCCCTTTCTTTCATTTCTCTCTCTTCTTTTTCTAGCTTTTCGCTTATATTTAGGAGATGTATAATATTCCTTAGGCTTTTTAGACCCTTTAGACTTAGTAAGTCTACGAGTAGATGGAAGTTCCATCGCAAATTGTTCACAAAATTGACCTAATGTCTGTCTATCTGTCAGACCTTGTTTCTTAATCTGATAGTTTAATTTAATCTGATTGCAAATATCTAATCCTTCTTTGACACATACACCTATTAATTCACCATAAGTGTACATATTGTAAACAATATTATTGTTTGTATCTTTAATTAAGACTTTTCTAATTTTTTTTGCAAATGATGCAGGTAAACCATCAACAAATTGTGCTTTCCATTGACTATCACTAGCTTCTGGAAGTTCAAAAACTCTAGAAAGAAAAACATCTTTATACCATCTAAAAGATGTGAGAGTAGGACAACGTAAATTACGTAATAATATCCTAGTTCTATCATAACTAGTAGTAAATTGACTACAAAAATGTTCAAGAATAGTAGCACACATTGTGTAAACAACATTAGAAACTATAACACCATTTTCTTCTCTAGTGGCTTGAGCAATTTCTTGTCTCATTTCCAATGTAACACAATTATCAAACCAGCCTTTTAATTGACCAGACAATCCAGATAATATAGCTTCACATATCACTGGTTCTTGATTACCAACTTGTTTACAAATCTGAGCATACATAAGCATGCGTTCAACAACTCTTTTAATTTGTTTATCAGTCATACCATATATATTCCATTCATAAATAGTACGATGATCAAAACTAGCATTTTTACTAAAATTAGTAGTATCTTCCTCATATAAAATATCCTGTGGGGTAGGACGAGGATAATAGTACCTATTATTCTTAGGTTTACTAGCAAATTTACTAGATTCTCCTCTTTCTATTTTATTTACTTCATCTGAAATATTCATTATTGATTATTTATTTTGAGGAATTAATTCATCTTCTGACTAAGAACTGTTAGAATTGATCTGTGTAGATCTATCCGACCCTAGATCAAACAATAATCCAATATGTAAATGAACTAAATTTTTATTAATCAAATTGTCAATTTTTGACTCAGGATCCATCTTAAATCCTTCTAATTTAGGAGCAGGTTGAAAACCTATTTTCTTAGCTTGAGAAGAAGATGTTTCTCCTAATTTCATAAGGTAAAGAAACAATATGCTTCTTTCTATCCCAAAAAGCATTTGGGTGGTCATTACAGATTTGTAAAGAAAAATCATGAGTAAGATGTTTAATCTTATCCTGTAATTTAGGATTTTTCAACATATTATCAATATTATTGATATTCATCTCATGTTTTAAGAAATTCAAATGTGATTCCTTAACTTTCATTAAATTAGTTATCTGCCCTAAGATTTTCTCTCTAGGTTCAGTAATAAAACGAAATATCACAGGTTCTTTATTATAAGTTCCTGTTATTCCATGATTATCTATGCCTAATATTGGCATAATTTCATTTATAAAAGGAGTTTCTAAAATTATAGGACACGCCATGTTTTCAATTAAAAGAAAACTAGTAGATATACAAACTTTTTCATAACATATAAATGCCTGAGATAATTTATATTTAACCCTTAATTTTTCTCCTGATGCAGAAGAAATAGAATGAGCAATTTTCTCAAAATATTGAGTTGGAATTAATCCTTCATGTATACAATTAAGATCAGCACCAGAATCAATCAAAGCAATCATATCTTTAATCATATGATTTGGTTGAATAAGTAAATTAATTCTAACCAACCATTTTTGCGTAGTAATAACCTTCAATATATTAAGAAGATTTAAATCTACCATAACATCTGGTAAAGTATTAGAGGAACTAGGTTCCTGATGAACAAACATATCAATTTGTTCTTTAATTAATTGATTTTCTTGTCTAAGATCATTGATCTGACTTTGAAGTTTATTAACTTCCTGTTTTAATTCATAATGAGTGATAGGAATATTTTTTCATTTTTTATCATTTATTTGATTAATAACATCTTTAATATTATAACCTTGTTTTGAACTGAAAATTTATAACGGCTTGATTAAGAACATTTCTCTTAAATTTCTTACCAATGTACAACTTGTGTTTAACGTAAAAAAAGATGCATTTGAACAGGAATTCCTCAGATAAGGCAATATCTTGGTGTATGCGCCCTGTTTCTCTCCAATCATATATGCATGTATATGAATGCACAAAAGAAAATCTTAATAATGATCGCTTGGTAGATGTACCAATTAAATTACATAGGAATATTCTGGGACACTTTAATTCCTCCTTATCTTATCCATCAGCATGCTATATATAGATGCCAAGTGCCAGTACCAAAGTTTCTAATTGTAGTCAATTGTAACAAGGGGCCAAATCCCCATGCCCGGGGTGTGGATGTGAGCCTGAGAGTAAGAGAATTTTTTTTTATAGTGTTTTGTTCGTTCAAATACTTGTTACTGTATTGTAAAGATAATTTTCCGTGCATTTTCTAGAAGAAAAAAAAAACCCAATTTAGGAGTGTTCATACCTTTCCTTATGTAAAGTCATGTGAGTGAAAATTTAAACTTTTTTTTGCATAAAGTTATGTGTGGGAGGGTTTGGGATTTTTTTTTTTTTTTGTGCCAAAAATCTATTGCATTGTAACCATTGTTGAGTATAATAGATTTATCCCATAAGTAGAATCGTGGATGAATGTAGATAAAAAGTCAAATCACATTAAACGTTGTGTTATTTCCGCTGCCTATGTGTGTGTCCCTCAACTTCTAATGACTCAAATCCATGCTATGAAGTTGATCATTTTTTTATTTTTTTATTTTTTTTTTATACTTTTCCAGAAAGTTCCTTATAAGCTCCAGAATTGAACCGAAAAAATAAAAATAAAGGAAGAGATACTCCAAAAATGAGCTCTTCTTGACAAAGGATGATGCCCATGGGGATCAAAGGAGGTGCAGCTCTTACTGGCTCAAAAAAAGATAAAAAATTCTATGTATTTTTTTAAAAAGAAAATATTTATTAATTATTCCCCACTGAAAAAAGAATGTACTCATAGTTAAAAAAGTGAGTACATTCTTTGTAAATACACAACTTTTTAATTATGAGTACATTCTTTTTTCAATAGGGGATAATTAATAAATATTTTTTTCCCATTGAAAAAAGAATGTACTCATAATTAAAAAGTTGTATATTTACAAAGAATGTACTCATAATTAAAAAGTTGTGTATTTACAAAGCTTGCACGAATTTTTCATGATTCTACAAAGAGCAATACGCCCCAAGTTTTCAAAATTCTATAAATGTTTCTTTTCAATGTTGAATGCACATAAGATTGTTTCTAATGCCTTGCACCAACTTTCAAGCTCTGGATGAATTTTTGATTGATCTGCAACGTCTCTTTCAACGTCCTAAAGATTCAATCTATAAATATTCCTATGATCTTGAGGAAAAAATTAATAAACGCTTATAAGACAAACAATTGATAATCACACGATATCGAACTTTCTTAAAGTTGTAGTATTCTAAAATCAAGAGTTGTAGAGTAGAAGCTTGTATTTTTAAGTACTTCCATTTTCAAGCTCCAAATCAGAAAGCTTTTTTCAATGGCATGTAGGTCTTTAATTTCTTTTATCAACTCTTGAGTAGTTTGAGTTTAATTATTGAGGTTTTGTAATATTTTCCTTGTTGAGTGACGTTAAGCGTTAATTTTTCATAAGCAAGAAATCCTTGTATATTAATGTTAAGTTTAATTTGAAGAGTTAAGTTAAAATTTGTATTCTAAACTTGCTGCTGCTACTGCTGTGATAGCTAATGTTTATTAGTGGAAAGTTGTCGTAAAAACCAAAAAATTCTTTGAAACTGAACTGACCAACATCAAGGAGGTGTTAGGTACGAGGGCTTAGGTCATTGTGGTTTCGGACACTGGGGGCTTTAAACAAAAAAAAAGAAGATAACTTTAGCATTTTTTGATAAATCATTTAAATAATACTGAACTTAAAGAACAAGTTCAAGTTGTGAGAACAAGTTGC
The DNA here is from genome assembly GCA_037974665.1 of Ehretia macrophylla. Classification (NCBI taxonomy): domain Eukaryota; kingdom Viridiplantae; phylum Streptophyta; class Magnoliopsida; order Boraginales; family Ehretiaceae; genus Ehretia; species Ehretia macrophylla. Next base: position 41,036,022 of record CM075783.1, read on the forward strand.
AGCAACTGTGTTTCTTCGATTCCAATTGCTTGAATTTTATTTTGGAAATTTGCAAATAACGTCTTCAATTTTTTTATTATTATTTTTTTGATTCAAGGAAGGTCTAAGCTTGTACAGCATATATTAAAGACGTAATAAGTTACACTCGAATTTATAACCTCTCACATATACAGCCAGTAATAAATCACTGGACTAAAGCCCTTGTGGCAATAACGTCTTCAATTTTGATATATTATTTTTGGTTTTATTGGTTCAATCTATATTCAGCCCCTCTAGATTCTACATTGAGACCTAACATTTTCGTATACCGAAATATTCTGTCATTTGAGGTCAAGTTTTTGTTTCTAATTTGATGGCAGTTTCCACGAAAACAAATCCAATTTGCAATTTGTTAGAAGATTACAAAATGGTCACTTTCATTGCTACTTTACGAAGGAATTTCAGGAAGACCCAAAGCATATTGAAAATTTCCTTTCTTCTGTGTCATTTCCTGAACATTTATAATAGGAAAAAAAAATGATTTTAGAACTTTGTCTAATATGAAATTTATGGTGTGAACTTCAAATTTTTTGATGAAAATGCTCAAACTTATAATATCGTTAACTAACGGTATTACGATTTATCTTATGTTTAATGAACTAGCACAGTTAATTGCGAGACATGAATATTCATTTACATATTGGAGTTATTTCCTATATTTCGTATAAAGAAGATGAAAATTGAAAGAAGAGATACGCATTCTCATTCATCTCAGCATTGGTTTTTGATTTGATAAAATAGTTGAGGCAAGTTAATATTTCATATTTGTCTCAATTCAAAATTAAGATTCGTCCACATTTATTGCCTTATTCTTCAAGACAAAAGAAAAACAAAAAGTCAACTTCATTTGCTTTCTAGATGTGCTGTTATTTTGTTCAGATACTGATGCAAATAGAGGACGATCGTTAAGAATTATGAAATTTTATTTTAAAATTAATTGATATTAGGAGTAATTCAGAATTTTGTACAGTGAACTTGGAGTTTATAAATTTAGAATGTATATTCTAATGATAACGAGTCTTCATGGGGGAGAGTTTCGATTTAAAAAAATGTCACAGAAGATAAATAATATCACTGCTAAGTTAACGGTATGTAAAATACGTTATATTTAAAAGTTTGAGTCATTCCTTTACATGTTTTTATTGAAGATAATAAATAATATATAAAATCTCTCTCTAACAGGTTAAACTTTTAAATGAGGTGGTCACTTAATATGATATCAAAACCTAGGTAGCAAAAGATCTTGGATTCATTATATTATTTTAGAGAATGACTTATTATATTATTTGTTATTTTTAATACGTTCCCATAAATGTAGGCAAATAGTTTTAACTTCAAAATGAAGGGATGGCTTAATAGTTTTAAAGTTGTCGCAGTAGATTACCATTTTATGTCAAGATCAAATCCTTACTATTGTTTTATTTCTGAGAAAAAAGAAATGGTCGTCATGAGACCATTCATTGAGTATCTGGGTTGCTGAGATGTCACGTTCTGCAATTTCTTCTTCCCTCTCAAAAAATAGCATTCATTCATAATACTTTTTTTTTTTTTTGGTCAAAACATTCATAATACTTCGTTTTGATTGTTTTCTAGGCCCTACTAAGCGCACACCAAACATGACTATATTCCATTTGCTGACTCTCGTCAATTTGCTCCATTCAAGACAATACCTCTCAGGCCTCCAGGCATACTCAGTCCACTAAAACAGGCATTTCAGGGAAGAAGACGAGCTAAACGACGACGACCAAACACTTGAATGGCAGATGCTGTGCTATCCTTTCTACTGGACCAACTTTCAACCTTCCTCCGTGAAGAAAGCACATTACTGGGAGAGCTTCGAGATGAGGTCCAGCTTATCAAAGATGAACTTGGGCAAATGAAGGGCTTCCTCACAAGGGCAGAAGCAATGGTAGAAAAGAATCCCGATCTTGAAGCATGGGTCAGTCAAGTGCGTGATGTGGCTTACGATGCTGAAGATATTCTTGATGAATTTATCCTCCGATTTGGACGCCGCTATGCTGACGGGTTTCTTGGTCGAGTTCGGAAGCTATATGGCTCGATTAAGAATTTAAAAACTCGGCATCAAGTTGGTACCAGACTACGTACCATCAAATGTAGAATCAGAAATATTTCGGAAGCACATCAGAGATACCAAAACCGATATAGCATTTCTGATCAAAGCTCTACTTGCGCTATTCTTGGTAACAAATGGTATGATAGTAGAGGTGACGCACTTCTTTTAGAAGAAGCAGACTTGGTTGGTATTGAAAGGCCAAAGAAGAAGCTCATGAGCATGCTTTTTACGAATGATTCCCAACTCCGTGTGATCTCGGTAGTTGGGATGGGAGGGCTTGGCAAAACAACCCTGGTTAAAAGGGTGTATGATGATGTAGCTACACAAAATCGGTTCAAGCATCACGCATGGATCACAGTTTCGCAATCTTTCAAGATGGAGACACTGTTAATGCAGGTGATTCGACAACTTTTCAAGGAATTCAATCAGTCATCTCCTCATGAATTTGATATCATGGACATCAATAGCATGAAAAGATTTGTTCATCATCTCCTTCGTCAAGAGAATTACGTTCTTGTTTTTGACGACATTTGGAGCCCGATAGATTGGGATGCCATTCGAATGGCATTCCCCAAAAACAATTGTGGCAGTCGTATTTTGATCACAACGCGCATCAACGAAGTAGGCCAAGCTGCTACAAGTGATAACCGGGGTGACATTTACTTTTTAGAGCCTCTGACCAAAAACGAATCGAGGACTCTGTTTTGCACTAAAGTGTTTCGGAATACTTGTTGCCCTCGGCATTTAGAGGAAATTTCTGAAAATATCATAGAGAAATGTGCTGGTTTGCCTCTTCCAATTGTGGTAATTGGTGGTGTTTTAGCAACAAAGAGTCGCAGAACTGAAGAATGGGACTTATTCAATAGGAGTCTTGGTGAATAACTAGCACGCAATAGCCAATTGGACAATATGACCAAGTTACTTTGGCTAAGTTATTATGACTTGCCAGACCATTTAAAAGTTTGTTTCTTGTATTTTGGCATTCTTCCAGAAGATGCTTTCATAGAAGAGAGGAGATTGATTCGGCTCTGGATTGCTGAAGGATTTGTGCAAAGTAAACAAGGAATGACATTAGAAGAAGTGGCTGAAAGTTATCTCAATGAACTAATCAATAGAAGCTTAGTCCAAGTTGCCATACCACACGTTGATGGACGAGTGAAGTCATGTCGTATCCATGATATTATACGACAAATTATCCTTCGCAAGTCAAGAGATCATAACATTACAACCATATTTAGCGAACAAGGGATGCAACTTTCGAACAAGATTCGACGCTTGGTAATCCATAGTTACATTGAGAATACACAAGTAAGCAATGGATTCTTTAAATGTCTTCGTTCACTTATATTGTTCGAGTCCACTGGTTCTATGTCCGAGCCGTTAATTCCATCCAAGTTGTTATCAGATGATCTTAGACTACTAAAGGTGTTAGAGTTGAAAGGGGCTCCTTTAGAGGCAATCCCTGATGAAATTTTCAGATTTCTTCATCTTAAGTATTTGAGCTTAAGGAACACAAGGGTGAAGACTGTGCCAAAATCAATCGGAAGGCTTTCAAGGCTAGAAACTTTGGATTTGAAAAAAACCAATGTGACAGAATTGCCGGCCGAGATTTTAAAGCTTCAACAACTTCGGCATCTGTTGGTGCGCGAAAAGCATAACGGATTTCAGGCCCCCAGTAAAATAGGACAACTTCAATTCCTCCAAAGCCTTTGTAACACAAATGCAGATAAAACAGGTGACATCAAATTGGTGAAGGAGATAGGAAAGCTAACCCAACTCAGGAAATTAGGCATCACCAAGTTGAGAAGAGAAGACGGTGAGGAACTCTGCTCTTCCCTTGAGAAGCTAACCAATCTCCGCTCATTACGTGTCGTTTCTATAAACCAAGAGGAGGTCATTGATCTACAGTATTCTCTTTCCTCAACTCCACGATTTCTTCGATGGCTAGATATGAGGGGGCGATTGGAAAAGGTACCACAATGGATTAGTTCTCTTCAAGGACTTTCTAAAATAAAACTCTTTTCGAGTCGTTTGAGGGATGACCCTTTGCAATTACTTCAAGATTTGCCCAATCTAGTTGAAATTATGTTCTCCCAAGCTTATGAAGGAGAGGAGTTGTGTTTCAAGGCCGGAGGGTTTCAGGGGCTCAAGAGAATATGGTTGTGGGGATTTCATAAATTGAGATGTGTAAGAGTAGAGAAGGGTGCGATGCCTTCTCTTCAACGATTACAAATCGGGGAATGTAATTCATTAATGGAGTTGCCAACAGGTATACAAGATTTGATAAATCTTCAACACCTTTCTTTTGTAAATATGCCTGCTAGTTTCGTGAATGTGCTAGAAGATATGGACAAACAAAAGTGCGGATTATAAGAACATTGCTCACATCCCTCAAGTTGTAATTACATATTGGGTCGACGGTGAATTTAAAAGACGCTACTTATAGCCCGGACTGAGGTGAGGGGGAGACTTCCGGGCTACCCTGTGAAAGATGAGCTCATTGAGAGGACGAATACCGCTCTATTAGGGTTCTCTGCCTGAGAAAATTGCTGTATGGATCACTTTGGACTTACCATTTCGCATTGTACTTCAATTCACTTTTTTTTTTTTTTTGTTCTCTAGTTTATCATCTTTTGTTGATGCATTTAAATTTCCAATGGATTTCGCGTTATTGCTTTCTTTTCTGCTTTTTGGTAAATCAAATTATCATGTGGTATCAAAATTTAATCTTCATTTTCAAATACATTTCATATATACTTAATGCTTGCATATGCTTCTGTAAAAGGCATAGCTATTGTATTATAAAACTGAAAGTATAGCTATGAAGGCTATATTATTACAAAGCGCGAGGATTTTTCACTCCATTTATCACGATTTAAAAGATCTAACATATTATGCGGTACATTGCGTAGAAGACAGAAACCAAGAGGGTAACTAAGACCATGAGAGGCCAACCAATCCGCACATGTATTTGTTTCATGATAAATATGACAGAAGCTGAAATTCGAATGTTACCGCAAAATGGATTTGCAATTTCGATCCATGGCACAAGGCAATTACTTTTGTTTGATCTTCGAGTACGCAAATGAATAAGTAACCGCGAATCCATTTCGATTTCCAAAAAAATCCAAGTTCAACATGGCTGCCCTTGAAAGTCCTGCCCATAATGCCATCAATTCTGCATGAATAATAATAGTGATACTAGACCTAAAGTTTTCTTAACACAACCATCAACATTAAGTTTGATTCCCTCCATGGCAAAGTCCAGCCAACTAATTGTACAACTCTATCAGATTGAGGACAAAAGATACCAGAATTCGCCCAAGCATGTTGAATTTCTCTCGCATAGTTGAGAACAAAAAAGAATCATTACCATGTTGAACAAATGGACACTCTGGAACCTGATTTTGCATAAGAGTATTATTATATATCATCTGATTAACATTTAACATTTCTTTATATGATAAGAAATCTCATCATATGGAAAGAAAAAAAAATTAGTATTTGATACATAAATTATTACCATATAAAAAGGTACGGCAGATTATCACTAGTCAATAACCAAAGAAATATAACCATGTATTAACGAATGCCCTAATTAGTGTAATAGAATGTATTTATTTATCTATCCTTTAACTGTTATGAGCGTCAAAATAATAAGAGGATCTTTTTTCAATACGAGAAAACCGAGAAACACGCATCTCTAGTACGATGGAAAGAAAACTAACCCTTTTCCAAGCTAGAGCATGTATTTCACCACCTGACTTTAATTGCTTATGAATGGACACAGTGGAACCAGACAAATTCCTAAACAAGCCCGAAAAATGGTTTCAGCCTATACAGCCAAGCATGGATCCAACTGAGATAGGCAATCTTTTGATTCACGGATTTTTCTATAACTTGAAGTTCACTACTTTAGTTTTTTTTTTTCCTAATTCACAAGCAACATATAATGTCCCATCAAAGACGGATTCAGTTTAAGGTTAGTGGGGATTCTAACTTCTGTCGACCTGTTTTTTTTTTTTGTTTTTAACAGTACATGTGTATTTTATGTGTTATTTTAGTGTGAGAAATCAATTTGTCCCCACCAAAGAGTATTATTTGTATAGTCATGTACTTTTATTAGTTAGTCTTGGTAAAACCCTTAATTGGCTTTTTTTTTTTAAATAAGATTCTCGAAAGTGTGATATAAAGACTCCTTGTTCTCTTAAAACAACGTTTTCTTTCAGATCTTTTGGTTAATTTATCCAAGCCTGATTGAAAAAGAACTACGGTTAAAATAGAAAAAGAAAACCTACATCAACCCTTCTGACCTATCTTAACCTTAGACAGCAAATAAACTTGCCCAAACATTTCTGGTAGCTTCAGTTAGTGTTGTGGTCATTGTTCAACATGTGAAACCTCAGTTAGGCAAGGCAGGCTTGTTTCTATTCTGTGTATGATCAAATGTTTTGTCACCACATGTTTGTTTGTACACCATAAAAGATAAAATTACAAAGGCTTACAAAATTTATGGCTCTATAAGCATTCACGGATTGTCTTTTGAGAACCCAAAGTGTTTTTTTTTTCCTTTTTTTTTTTTTTTGATGCAGAGTCTAACTATCAACTGATAACCCTCTAAATACAGCGGTGCACTTTTATACATGTATCAAATCAATTAAAGACGAAACTTTAAAATAGTAAAAAATATCAAATCTACAATTTTATAGGAATGATTTTATCTCATTATCGCTAGACCATGTCCAAAGTACATGACCCAAAGTGTTTGCCAATATTGTTTACTTTTGGCTAAGGACATCAACATCATCTTGAGAGCTCCTATTATTATTATTTTTTCTGTTGCTTTTTGGCTACTATGACTTTGCCAATAATGCAAGCTATAATGCTTTTGACCCACAGAAGTTGCACATGATCGGTAATCTATGGCACGTACAACGTCATCATCATAAAAGGTCCCGTGTATCCACAAACTGTGCTTCTCAGATTCTGGCATTATCCATATACCTCTTCAGTGTTTTTTGCTTCTTGCCTTTGCTTAAAACATAAGGGTGTTTTGTAGAAGGAAAGGGAATGATTAATGATTACTTCTGCATTATATTTATAAACAACTAGTTGTAAGGTATAAGATCAAGTATCCTTTTTAATTGTTGTATTGAGATGTTAATTTGTAATGTCCCAAGTTGATGTGTAGTTTATAAGTGAGTGTTGATTTACATAACGACTTAACATATTTTGTAAGTAATGTCTCACGTTAACTTATGTTGTCAATTTAAGTAATAACTTAAGTGGTAGTTTAGTCCGTGTAGCATTTTGAAACCATATGTTATGGTTTATGTGAAATCAATTTCTATGAAATTTATACAACATTCCATAAAAGTAGCTCATTTTGCTTACTAGCTCAACTTTTCCAACAATGCATTTCTCCGTAAGATCCGGTGAATTGGAAATAATTCATTTTGTATCAAAATATTTTTTTTACGTCGATAGAAAAAAAAAATTATATTGTGAATTACTTGAAAGTAAGATATTTCAAATTTGGGGATCAAAGAGTTTGTTGAAGCATCAACAAATGGGTTGTGGTTTGAAGTGAAATGCACTCAAATCTAGGAGTATATATGGCATGGGTTACTTCAACGTCATAGTACCCCTCCTCGTGGTTAAGATAACATTTTTGGGCTTTTGGGTATTGAACTTTCGCCATCTAGGATGCGACCATGCAAACAGATGATCTATGTTTTATATATAAGTAAGAAGAAATTTAAACTTTATTATCGTTGATCTCTCTGATAATATTATAACATTATGGGAAATTTAAATCCAATTATATAAGTATTCAGACAATAATGCTTTTTATAGGGGCAAGAGGTAGCAACTAAATGCCATAGGAATTTTTTGGGACACTTTCTCCTTATCTCATCCATCAGCATGGCATAGATGCCAAGTGCCAGTACCAAAGTTACTACTTGTAGTTAATTACAAGTTAATTGGTACGTGATGTGATCCTGAGAATGAGAAGGTTTTGTTACACTGTTTTATCTGTTCAAAAATTTATTAGTGCGTAAGGATAGTTTTTCGTATCTTTTATAGAAAAAGTCTATTTATAGAAAAAGTCAATTTAAGGAAGAATTAGACTTTTTCGTGCATAAAGTTAAGTGAGCGAGGGTTTAAATTTTTTCCATGCAAAAAGTATGTTGCATTGTAACCATTATTGAGTATAGTGGATTTATCCCAGAGGGACCACGTGAAATCTTATGTTTTTACAGCGTGCGTGTATCCTTGTTTCCCCACAGGAACAAGCATGCATATGCATTATCTCAAGCATATGCCACCAGACATCTCCTGGGAAGGCAACTGTAATGGTACCAAGAGGCTAGCTATAATGTACCACAAGCTAATGAATGTTATCCTTTTCTATAGGTTACTTCGAAGTTGATTGTCCCAGTCCTTCCAGAAGTAATACGAGAGTCGGGACCACTCCAAAAAAGGTTAATTCGCTTGTCCTTACGAAATCCAATTGAGGACTTGAGCGAAGAGCAAATAAGAAGTAATTGTCAAGTGTCTTACAGAGGATATAAAACATATAGTAAACAATCTCATTTCATTAAAATTTCTGAACAAAATTACATTACAAAGAAAGTCTTCCATCAACGCAGTTTAACATAATTATTGTAGGCAGTATATATGGCTAAGATCCTCATCTTCTAACGACTCGAATCAATGCTATAACATTAAAATCCAACAATCAACATATCAGGTTTGCTATAGTCGTATTATCTTTGTATATGCATTATCAAGTAGAAGTCATAGCTCAGTGTGAATGAGGTGATCTGAGCTGCTTTGTGTGATCTCAGACTCCATTTTCTGCTTGTTTTTGTCAGAGGAGGTCAAGCATTCTGCTGAAGGATTCACATATCCATACAAGATGCCAGTGGCAGAATTGCAGTAGGCCTCGGCTGTACCATCCTCCTTGGCTAAGTTGATATTATTCAGTATAATGTTGCTACAGGGGACAGTGTCGCTGCACGCTAATTTTATGGCCTTTTGGCTCTTTGAAGTTCCACTAATGTTCCGGTACATAATTTGGCTTATTTCCACTGCAGATGTCTAAGAAATCCAAGCAAAGAAACATGTCTGATTAATTTTTTTCCAGATATGTCGTATACTTCTCAAAGGTGCTTTAAATTGTAGCTACTTCGATAAACCTGTAAGGTAGTCCACCATACAAATTTTCAAAATTGAAGAGCATGAGAAACTATACCTGATTTTGACAAGATGTTGGTGAATCACAGTAAAACTGGTCGATGATGATAGGGTTAGAAACATCTTCCATCCTAACATTCTGGTATCGTACTGCACGAACATAACCAGATCCTCCCTACAAAAACAGGGTTCCTCTAGTACTCAGGCAAATGAAGGCTGACACGTAAAGATGAAATTGACAACAATATGGCAAAATAAATGCTGAAATAGTGGGAGAATATGTTATAATTTGAAATCTTTTTATTCCAAAACTTGTGTTGATTTTTATTTTATGTGGTACAGACAATGAGAAAGGATGGGAAAAGCATTTTGTCCTGACACAAATTTAATTATTTAGTATCAACATGATTACATGTGCATCTTTTAATTGACAAAACCTCAGTTGCTTATGATTTTCATATGTTACATGAAGCAGGAATTGATAGTGGAGCAATATCGCTTCATACAAACTTTAAGTCTTGGTGACAACACAATTGTTAAATGAGCATGTATTTCACTCTGTGTAAAATAATTTACCTGCTCCCCGACATGTTATATGCTCCTGTTTTAATAAGTTATTCCATCGATAAGCAGATGGCACTTAGCAATCTTTCAGATAAGAAAGAAGGTGAGAAGTCTGCAATGCATTCTTTATTTTCAGGAAATTATAGATGGTCAAATAGAAGCTTCATAGCCTAATAGGTTTTTTTTTTTTGGTCGAATAGACTAATAGGTTAAACACTTTGAATTGACAATCATAAGTTTATGAGGCTTTTTTTTTTTTCAGTTCTTGTGGTCCTTCTGAGTTCTTAGGAGGAATCGAATTGAGCTATAAATTTGTTTAGGAGTGCATAGTCAAAACATTTTTACAGTATGTTGTCTCTCTAAATGAGGAGAATATATACTACCTGCCAAGTCTTGATTCGCAGGCCATTGGTGGCACCTTGGATGAATGCACCATCCAGCACTACCTTTGTGACTATCCCAGTGGCGTTGTCCTTCCCTAGGCTTCCAATACTGGAGCATAGGAATCATGTAAAAAGAAGGACGTCAAGAGAACAGTAAAGATTCTAATAAACATGTTACTTCACCACTGTTAGATACAATTTTAATGCTGGCACTTTTAGATACATATACCTAATTCCATGACCAGGTCCACAATAGATTGTCTTCATCCTGATATTCGAGCTGCCATTCACAATTGATACGCAGTCATCACCTAAACATGCAACGTTACCATAGTTAGCATCTTACCGGTAAATTTTCTTTAGCTTACTTTCCAAATTGATAGAAGGTGTCTCTCCTCATTTTACATGTCTGCAAGGTAGGAGAAGTAGGTGTGCTTGCCTAAGATTAAGAATCTAAAGGAATAACGTTCAACTTTCCTATCAGTAACTTCTACTGTCTAAAGCAAGAGGGATACTGAATTCAGGGATCTGATAAGAGAGAGTTTTCGGACTCATCTACATTCCAGCATCAAAAAGTCAAAAAATTGTTGAATTTCAGCAGGTAGTTTGCTGTTGAAAATTTACAACATTTAAGTAAGAAAACTCAAAATAAAGGAGGTGGATAAGGCGAGAACCTGTTCCAATTTTACAGTTCTGAAGAACAACATTTGTTGATTCAGTAATATGGATTCCATCAGTGTTAGGACTATCTTCTGGTGCAGAGACTTTTACGTTAGTCACACGTACAGAATCAGATCTAGAAATGACAAAGTTCATCTGTTGACTATTTTGAATTGTAAGCCCTTTCACTTTTACAGATGAGCTTGAATCTATCGTTAATGCCTGCAGATTGGATCGTTTACTCATTAGTTCAATTATTTAGCGTTGTGATATTATGGACTATTCACGCATATGTTAAGGTACAATCAAGTTAAAAAGGAGTAAGGTCCTTACTGTTGGTGCTCCTTTGCAAGGCTGTAGGCACAAGAAAATGAGGTAGAATAAGATTACTTACATAATTATAAATTTATAACAACATAGAGACATGAAAGTTTCTTATGAGAATTACATTTGACTTGTTCTTTTTGCAAGATGCTGCCCACCATTTGCTGCCCGAGCCATCGATAACTCCACCTCCTTGGAAAGCTACTTGGGTCAGATTGGAGAAATCAAGCCAAATTCGGGGGTTCTTCGGATCCCAGCTTTTAGGCTCGTCTGGTGCTATAATTGTACCTTCAATCTGTATGAGTAACGATATTAATCAATTCCAATTATGTGTCAACAAACGGTCATAGTGGTCTAGCAAGAAACATAATCTGGTTAGAAGATAAACGCAGATGTGTTTTCTCTGATGACTTCCCGGTCAAGACATTATGAAGTGTAACAATTACAGAGGAGTACATAAATCTACGATAATTACCTGGACAACTAACTTGCCAGCACAAGGTCCTTTAAATCTTGTCGCGTTGACTAGATAGCGGCGTCCTTGAGGAACCAGAAACACAGATCTTGATATATTACAAGCTTGCTTCCATGCATTTTTGAAGGCCTGGTAATGATTACACAGATATGTTGGAAACAACAGAAACACTAACAATATTAACATAGAATGAAGGGTGAATACTGAAAGAGACAACGACATTCTATCTGATCATGGTAGATAATTAGCCAGCTACCAATTCGGCAGCTAAGTTTGGTCGCAGTTGATGCTCTAGGTGTATGATGAGACTACTATGAAGATAAAATTTTAATCAGTAGCAGAACAAAGTTGTGTAGAATAATGTTACAAAAGATTCACCTCTGTATCATCAGAGACTCCATCTCCAACTGCACCAAAGGCATCCACATTGACTAATATCTTGTTACCGTGTTGGCTCTTCCACGACGGGAGATCAAACAGATCAATCTCAAGATCTTCTTCTACGTCCAATGACTCAAGTTCAGATAGCATATCGATCTCACCAGAAACCTTCTCATTTGCAGTTCCATGAGAAAACATAAGCAAAAGAAGAAAGGAAAGAAACAGCATTTTGTCCATGATTTTATGCGTTTTGGAGGCTTTGCAAGATTGCTTGATTTACATAAATCAACTGCAGACATGGGCTATTAATTTATACATACAGATTAGTGGCTAAAAATGGTGGGATTTGTGTCATATATGGCTTGGCTTGAAAGTAGATGAAGGTGCTACATTTTCAACATGCCAACACTTCAAGTGTAAGTATATAATTTTGGAGACATTTGCTTTACTCTTCAACCATTGGTGTAATGCACTAACATTCATCAGTCAAAGAGTAGACAGATTCTGTGTAATTTAACTGACGATCCTCCATAATTCCTTTTCTGGCAATCTGTCATGACCCGTACGACAAAATCTATCTCGACATGTATGATATACACCAAAGATGAGAAAAAACCAATGAACAACTTTTTAACTCATTGTGGAGACCAAACAGGTGTTAGATTACATCTGAAGTTATCACCATGACAACAACTGGGAGCAACTCAGGATGTTTGTTCCTGAAGTCTTCAGTAGCTATCATACACCTCAATTAAACTATAACCTATGTCTTTTCTCATTTTTCTAGCTACTGCAACTTCTTGGATGTGTGCGGAGGTCCCAAAATCCCCCATTTCAGAATAAAACCTTGAAATTTGTAGCCAGATGGTAGGATCTTCTGGCTCAAGGCCCATCAACTTTTCTGCAACCTTTCTTCCTACTTCCTCATTTCGGTGAATCCTACAACTCCTGAAGAGAGAGCTCCACACCACAGGATCATCTCTTGCTGGTGGATCTTTTAGCAACACTTCTGCATCATCTACTAAACCTGCACGGCCCAAAAGATCCACCATACATGAAATATGCTGCCTGTCTGGATAAATCCCATGAATTTTACTCATGGAATTAAACACCGATCTCCCCTCTTGAACTAGTCCTGAATGATTACACCCCATTAGCACACATAAGAATGTCACTTTATCTGGCTTGATACCCTTTTCGATCATCACGTTAAGCACTCCAAGGCTTTCCAATCCCATTCCATTGCGCGCATATGCATTGATGATAGAAGTAAAACAGATGACATTAGGTGATTGAAGATTATCAAAAACCTGACGAGATAGTTTTATTTGACCAGATCTTGAATATGCATCAATTAATGAACATGAAACAGCAATATCAGCTTCAAAACCTGCCTTTACTGCAGAACAGTGCAACAACTTGCAGCTAGCCAAGCTAGCTGAAGGAGATATCGACATTGCTTTTAACGTTGAGGAGAGACTAACTTCATCGAATCCAATACTTTCATCAACCATCAAACCAAACAACTCAATTACATCCTCGATGACACTACAATGCAGCAAAGATGTCATCAGCGAGTTACAACATTCAAGAGTCCTCTCAGGAACACTCTGGAATATACAAACTGAACTCTCGATATCACCACATTTTCCATACATATCAATCAAACCAGATTGAATAAGCACATTTTCACTGTCAAATCCCAGTTTTAGCACACAACAATGGATCTGTTTCCCGAAAGCTATATCCTTCGCCCTGCTCGACAAATTCAAAAATCCTAAAAGAGAACGAGCCGATGGTTTCTTACCCCAAAACTGCATGTTTTTAAATACTTCAAGAGCATCAAACAAAAGGTCACTGGCAGCATAAGCAAAAACCATTGAGTTCCATGAGATCACATCCTCAGGTGGAATAACTTCAAATGATCTCTTGGCATCAATCACACTTTCACAAGCAGAATAAAAATCCACCAATGCATTAGCGACAAACAAATTAGATTCCAACCAACCTTTCTTCATCACACAACAATGGAACTGCTTTCCCCCATCAAGAAGCCTCTCATTACCGCATCCGCGAATCAAATAACAAAAACTAAGTCCATTAGGCTCAACACCCTCCAATCTCATCTCTCTAAATAATCTTAACATGTCACATGATCTACTCAAGGGCAGCCAGTTACACGAAGCTTCTGCTATGTTTAGGGTCTGAGGAAGTATCGAATCCACTTCATGGTGTATTGTATGCGGCGTTAACTTACAGTTTTGCAAGAGATTGTTTTTATGACTCAAACCTAACGATAACTTCATCGTTGTGCCAAGGCTCTCTTTCATCTCATTTGATCTACTCATTTCACATAATCCGCGAAAAACTAAATTCCAAGTAGCTAAATCTCTCTCTTGCAAGTCCTTAAATAACCCCAGAGCTACATCAAAAAGACCCATTTTCATATAAAGATCAACAACTGCACTACCTATATATGCATTATAACTAAACCCAAGAACAATCACTCTACAATGAACTTGAAGGCCTTCTTTATAAAACCCTGCATTGCTACACACACTTATAACGGATGAAAATGTGGAACAATTTTCTTTAATCCCTTGAGAAACCATTTGGGTATACAAATATAGTGATTTCTGTGAAAACCCATAAAAATTATGCCCAGAAATTATAATGTTCCATGTGATGACGTCTCGTTGCGGCATTTCATCGAACAGTTTAATTGCAGAATTTAAAGAGTTGGATTTTATTAGATTATTTATGGATTTGTTGTAAGAGATTATGCTTAGATTAGCATGATTGTTGATGTCTTGAAATGGAACACTTCGTGAAGAAAAAGGTTGGCTTATGATGATGGGTTTGTAGTTGTTGGTTAAGGTTGCTATCGTTCTGTTGGCAAAGGGTAGTAATCTTCTGCTTTGCATTGGTCATGAATTACAAGGGTAAAAATGGAATCACACCTCAACTAATATTTGTTCTTCGAAGAGTAAAAAGGATTTGGTGCAAATTTATCGGGAGCGAATAAATGTCTTGATTGATTGATTAATTATAATTTAGATCAAGCATTCGGAGAACATTATGTAGAGCAAGCATCTGTGGCGTTGATAGCTCAAATTGAGAACAATAGTAGAGAGGAAACATCTCTTCAAATTATTGTTGATTCGTAATTATCAGTTTGATCTCTTTACAAAGAAAAAAAATGTGAGAAATGGATCTACCATGAATTACGATAACACAGTATTGATGAAATTATTTAGATTATTGATTGTGCCAATTAAATAAATTAATTTTACTCTATTCCCAATCGTTGTTGTATTTGTCTCGTAACATTTTGCCTATCAATGTTGACAACATGACTCTACTTTAATTTTGAAGCATTGGTGCTTATTAATAAACAAAAAATAAAGACTTTAGATAAATCTCATGAGTAAATCTTTTAATTTCTCCACTCATTGTAGGTATTGTTACGTCGCTTACTGCACCTTTTGCTGTAACAAGAGTTATGATTTTAATTGACTTGTATTTTACCAAAATTATGTTTTGAATTTAATTATGATATATGCATCTCTATTTGGAAATATTTAATTGACAGGTTTATCATATTTACAAGAGAATCGAAAATACAAATTGACATTTCCTTATTTACTTGAAGATTTGAAGTATCCTTATTCAAAAGGAAGGTTGTCTTATTCAAGAATTACTTGGAGACAAAGACATTCCATAAAATTCAAAGCTCAAGCACAGATTACCTTGTGGAGGTTTAGGCAACTAATTCAGCATATATACAGAGCCTCACACGACTGGAAGTGTGTGTGACAAAGAGCTGAAAAAGCAGATTTCATTGAGTCATTGGAACTGTCAGGTTTTGCTGTAGCAGATTGATGTAGTGCTGTAACAAAAGTCTGTAACGCAGGAATCTGAGAAAACATGTGTTGCTACAGCAGATCATGAAAGAGACAGTTTATTTATGCTTCCGCTATGCATATTGTTTTAATATTTAATAGGAAGAGTTTTTAGTTTGTTTGTTGTTTTGTTCATTCTTTGTGAGAAGAATGTGTAGTTATCGGGAGAGAACATTGCAAGTTGAGGGGAACTTGCCAAATCGAAGTTCATTAAGGAGTTCTACATCGAGGTGTCAAAGGTTAAGAGAGAGTCTTTACTTGTGTAAGTTTGTTAATGTTGTAACTTGTTATTTATTAATGTATAGATTTGTTGGACCAAGGGAGGTCTCGTGGACGTAGACCACACAGTTGAACCACGTTAAATCTTGGTGTCCTTACTTTCTGCACATGTTTATTTATTTTGTTTAACTTACATTACAACAAGATAATAACCAGAAACTATCAGGTATGTTTTGCTTTATTTTGTAAAGCCTAATCTACATATGTGTGGGAGAATTTCTTAAATTAAATAGTTTATTAGGAAGAAATATAGACTTTTGTTTTTTAAATTCCGGGTCTTAATTTTTTTTCTTTAACCATTTAACATTATTTGATTGCAATCAAATAAATTTAGGATTTAGCTTCATTATTGTCGTAATTCCGACATTTTTCTCCTCTCCTCCTTCGTCTCTACTTATTCATCTTTTTAGAATTGGAAACTTAAAAATTACTTAAAAAGATCTTCAAAATTAGAGTTTTTTTAATGAAGTATAATTTTGTGACGTAAAGAATAATTTTTTATAGGACTCAATATATTATCATGCAACAAAATATTGTATTGAATATCAAATTTTGTGGTCAAGGAAAATTGAAGAGAATGATATAATTTTTTTTCTTCAGAAAATGAGATATAGTAAAAAGCACTAAAGTTAATTTCATTTAATTTGGCAATTGTAATCTTTTTAATGGTTTAAAACAAATTCACCTCAAGTCTTATTTTCAATATCATCTCTTGGATGTAAAAACAATTAAAAAAAAAAAAACTTTCTTGGTGTCATAAATGCACAAAAGTCGTTTACATAACATGTCAACCAACTTTCTTGTTTCTTCAACTTGAAATTGAGATTTTTAATCATAAACCACAAACCATTATAACATGGACTTTCTCTATTACAACTTTGAAGTTTCTATCAATCCCTTTTAAGAATCCTAACATTTTCTTGAAACAAAACTTTTGTTTCTATATGGGTTGAGCTTTATTGGTTTATTTTTTTATTTTTTTTTATTTTTTTTTTCGTTTTGTTTTGATCATACAACGTAAAAAATGGGACGTGGTAAGATTCCTGTAAAGAAAATAGAAAACAACACAAATAGACAAGTAACATTTTCGAAGCGCAAAATTGGGGTACTCAAGAAGGCTCATGAATTATCAACTTTGTGTGACGTTGATGTGGCTCTCATCATGTTTTCTCCTTCCAATCGTCTCAGCTTCTACTCTGGAAAGAACAGGTGAGAATTAATATCCTCAAGGTTACGGGTTTGAATCGTAACGGCTATGTAATATAGATGCCAAAATAAATTCGATTCTTTCTTGAATTTCATGCATAACAAAAGTTGTGTGTACCTAATTATATTTTTTATGAGGAATCCATCTATGTAACCTTTCTTTTTCCTTAAAGATCATAAAATGCAACATTAAATAACGATTTTTTATTATTATTATTTTTGTTTATGTAGAATTGAAGATGTGATATCTCGATACGTAAATCTACCAGATCATGAAACAGCAGGGTAATGAATTATGGGTTTTGCATTTCACATTTATCCTTTAAAATAATCTCTCCTTTGCTTTGATGTAATATAAATCTTTTGTTTTTCCAATTGCAGCAATTTGAAAGATAAAGAGGTAAGGGTCAACACGAGGCAATATTCTTTTATCTTTTACTGAAAAATACTTTGATTTGACAGTCAAATGATAGATAGAGGTATTTTATAATCTTAAACGTTAATGTTTTTAACTTTAAATATTCAAATCAACCACTTAAAATGATTTAACAATTCGACTGAATAATTTCACAGCTAGATGTAAGTCATTACAACAGTTTAGCTCTTTTGCATGACTTCAATTGAAAGAAATTAAAAAAGAAAGCTGCAAAAGGTGTGTTATTGTAATAATTTTTTAGTCGTTGTATAAACAAAAATTTTCTGCAACTATTTTATTTGATGGCAATGGCTAAAAATCTCCTATTGCATTTTGTTAATAATTTCTTATGAGATTATTTTTTTTCCCATGATTTTTCAGTTGTAGTTTAAAAAACCGTTGCTTATTATTCATAGAAAACCGACACAATAGAGATTTTTATAAAAGAGTCATATGCAATGGCACCATATGCAACGGTTCAAATTATTTGTAAATTTTTTTAAAACTTTTTACAATAGTTTTAAATGTTACAACAGATTAAAAACGTAGTAGACATTAAATTTACATCTTGTTATTCCATTGATGCAGTTCCTAATTAATACGTTGAACAACCTTAAAAATGAAAAGGATATCGCGAGTGAAAGGTAGGTCTCTTTAGTTTTGTGTTTTTATGTATTTTACCAAATCTTTTCCTCGTGATAGTTTTTTTTCTTCTTTTTATTTTTTAACATTGTACATTAATGTCTCAGGCCATCACATTCTACTTCCACTCCTCGTAATGTAGAGGTACAAGAAAAGTACTCAGCTTTTATTAAAATCTTAGGACTTTTTTTTGGGTAAAAGGAAATCAGGGTACTTTCTTTCGGAATTTTATTAATACAAAATAAAATCTTAGGACTTATGAGCATATATCTTAAATTATTCTTATCTTGCTCTTTTTGTATATGTAGGATATTCTAAAAGAAATATCTCAATTGCAACAAGAAATTGACAAGGCCGAAAAGCAACTAAGGTCAGAAAAATTTTGTTGAACGTGCACCTTAAACGTATAATACTATTAAAATCTAAATTTTTTTAATTGTTTATATTAAAATACACATATTTTTAATATAAAAAAATAAACTTCAGCCCCACCGAAAAACATATTATTGTTCTAACTTCCATTAGACCAAAATTTTAGACCTAGCCCCGGGACGGATCTATGTAGTGGGGTGGGGGGGGGGGGGGGGGGGGGGGGGTGGTAAAAAATATTTATATAGTATTGTTAAAAAAAATTATCATCCCCCTCAATTTAAAAAAAAATTTATATGTAGTATCATTAAAAAAATATTTTGACCCCCCAATATTAAATTTCTAGATTTGCCCCTATCTAGCCCTGCTTACAAATTATAACGGTCTTTTAGATTAGGGTAATTTATTGAAATGGTCTAAATTATTGTCTTTTTTTATATTTAAGTCCCTTATATTTTATTTTGGAAAAAATAGTCATTCATCTTTTATTTTAGTGACAATCATTAGTACTTGGAGCAAAATCTGTCAAAACATTAACGTTAGTGAGCATGTGAATGGTACATGGTCGTAAAATGCATAAATTTTAAGATGCTTATATTTTACAGCGTGACAATTTTATCCCTAAAGATTTGTGAATTTTGCGGTCACGTGCCATCCACGTGTTCATTAATGTTATTTTTTTTACGGATTTTGCTCCAAGGACTAATGATTGTCATCAAAATGAAAGATGAATGACCATTTTGTTTAAAATGAAAGATAGAGAACTTAAATGTCAAAAAAAACAAAAATCTAAGATCATTTTAATAAATTACCCTTTAAATTATTACAAAAATATAATATTTTGTATGTGTAATTTCAGCAAAACACGATAAGTTTTGTTGCCTTGTACATAATAATTAAAATATGTTTGATACGTTTGGCATTAAATTGTTGTAGGATGTTCGAACCACAACCTGAAAAATTCACATCATTTGAAGAACTCGAACAATGTGAACTTCAACTTACCAAAGCGTTGAGTCAAGTCACTACAAGAATTGTAAGTTGTTCACACTTAATAGCCATAACGTTTCTTACAAAAAGTATAAAAAATGATATTGAAAGGCTTTTTTTGGATTCATTTTTAGGTCAAGCGTAACAAATCCCTCACTGTTTTTATTTTAAATTGCACGTTTGATCTGTTTTACTATAGTTTAATAATCCATGTGGTTTTAAGAATGTGATTAAATTGCTACATTCTTATTAACCACATGAGGTTAATAAAATTACTACATTACAATATAGTCCTAACGTGTTATCTACATGAGAAACTAACGAATAATTTTGACAAAATATATGGTATTGTTTTTGGAATTTACCCTTTTTTTTGGTTCTTTTGTTTGATAAACAGGAATGATAGGACCCATTTTACTGGTGTGATTTATCACAATTTAGTTACTTTAACAATTCGGTCAATTACTCGAGATTCTCGATTATTCTATTTCTTGATGTTAAAAACGTGTTGTAGTCAAATATGACCGTCAAATATGACCATTTAACACTCACTTTCTATTTCGTTTCAGGACTACCTCTCACGTGCTCAACACAAACAACCAGCCAAGATAGGCGTTTGAACAAGAAGCCTTATTTCACCCTAGGCATAAAACGGGTTTAGATCCCATTATAACATTGAAAAAGAGATCAATAGTAGTATAATGATGATACAATGATTTGATTTTTACGTTTAATTATCTATATTGTTTCATTATAATTGTCTCTTTACTTTATCACCATTAATCTCCTATAACGTTATGAGAAAATCTGAACCTGTATAAAGTTTGTTGTCTTTCTTTCTCAAAGGATAAGAAGCAATGAATTGCATTCATTTTAATACCACTTGTCATGCCTAAGAAATACTTTGAAATGTACATTACTTTATATCACTTAAAAGGATTGGAAAGAAAAATTACCTTGAAAACAATCTTGTATTATGGCTGAAATTGATTATGATATGGATCATAATAGCCACTGTTTATAGCTTTTGTCACACCTTAAATCTAAAACTTCAAACTTGCAAATGAAACTCATATCGTGGGTTTGAGAATAATTGTCTAAATCAAATATCAATAAAGCACAACATGGTTAACTCGAATAACAACTTAAGCGTACAATACTAAGTTATAAACTACACGATATAATTTACTTTCTAACTCTTGGAGGAGACGCAAACTTTGATAATCAACAGCCAACAGGGGAAAAATGGTCCATTCAAACAACTATTTCCTCTTAATCAGACCAAACGAAACCAAGCAATTTCTTATCCCACAAGGTAAATTGGCCATATTAGTTTGATGATGCCACTTATTCATGTTGAGGTCTATCTCCTTATTTCATGCAAGATCTCGTATGAGTTTCTCTACACAGAAAAGCACTGTGGCAATAAAATTATAAAGGAAACAGAGGCAATATATTAATAAATGTTTTAGAGCATGGACAGAACAAAAAACCTGATCATTTCACAAAGCAAGCATTCCACAAATTCCAAGAGCGTTAATGTAAGCCAACCGATGTGAAAACGAAAAAGTTTGTGATGCTGAACTGGACTCCCGATATTCACAAGTAGATTTACAAATTATAACAGACAACATAAATTTAAACAGAAACAGAAAAATGAAAAATCAATTTCACAATCAAGTAAGTCGATATTAGCAAGTTGATGCAATAGCCTCCAGAAGTGCTACTGTGAACTGCATTTGAGTTTCTTCATCAATTCTGGAGAAGAGAGGAACATGTACAAATAGAGATTTGTGCCCTTTCTGGTCTGCGAACCGAAGCGAATGATAATACACATAATTACACACAAAACGGCCTGCATCGTCAGACATCATCACATCATATCCTTTCTTCTTCAAGAATTCCAGAATTGCCTCGATGTTGCAGGATGTCTACAACAACCAATAGACGAAAGTTAGGACCAAAACAATTGAAAGTTGGCTCGAAAGATATAAATTAATAAGAAGCGAAAGTAAGAGATGCACGTCTTTTGTTCTTAAAAAAATTCAGCTGGTATATATCAAAGATACTTTATTGCTGCAGAAGCGTGCTCAATGCTTGCACTAGTGCATCACAGAGAAGACCTTCAACATTTCAGACATCTTTCGAGATATAAGCTCATAAGTTATCACAAAATATCTCATGTGTGTTCGAAGGTCTTTTTGTTTCAGCATAAGTGCAGCTTCAGAAAAAACGATGCTCCTACACTATATACAGTAGTACATACACAACAGTGATGATTTTGAGATGAAGAAAGGCCACTCTTTTAGTTACATACAGAGAAATAAAAGGCGTCATTTTTGTTTAGTCAAATATCTATCATATGCTTTCAATTTACCAGCATTGTCTAATCACTTATGTCTAGAATTCTGAGATATGTTGGTTGTAAAACCTTGTTCAAAGAAATGAAAAAACCAGAAGTATAACATATGTGTACTTATGTGTGTGATTGTGTGTAAGTGTCCGTGAATAAGCAGAAAAATTATTCACCTTTTTCGTTTGACTTATCCCGCCATCCTCAGGAACTATAGGCAGTTGCTGGAGACGAAACGGAGCATTAGCCTGATGGGTCTGAAGGATGTTACATTATATAGCAAAGATGGAAAATATTCACCTGAGGTTGCCAGCCAAGCTCATCTGGACAACGAAAAGTGGCTTCATTTACTGCCTGTTGCTCGATAGCAAATCTCAGTGCACCACTATTTACCCCCAGATGTAGCTGCTGACAATAGAAGTGTGGATGTCTTAGTCACCAAAGATGGCTTACAATCTATAATTCATTCAACCCCAAGAGAAACCGACTAAGAAGGAAAGAGGAAAAGGAAAAGGGAAAGACGCGTATAATGAATCAAAGAGGCCGTCAAGCCAATTGGTAAAACCCTCATATTGGGTGGAATAGGCTAACACATATCAAATTCACATTGACGTTATGAAGTATAATGGATTTATCCAACTCCATATTAGCTGACAGAGCCGAAAGGATGATAAAGCAAATGATGGGCATCATAAACCAAAATGTGAATGTGCTTATAAAGTGAAATGGATGGATGGACAGATGTTAAAAGAAGAAAATTCTTTGACAGACCTTTAGACTTACAAAAAAAATCCTCTGGCAATACCAGAATTTCATACGAGGAACTCTAATATGGAAACCAAAAACATTTAAAGATGTATAGATGTGTATCCTAGCATTTGGAAGTATCCTACGTAGTGAGTTAGAAAAACAGACACAGAACCAACGGCATAACAAATATTTATCACTAAATGTTATTGCCCCTCTTTTGTTATATAGGATTATTGCAGTTAAATAAATGTTCTGGCTCTTGATGCCCAAAATCCATCAATCCAACCCCGTCCGATAAATCTTTCATTAAATCTTTGAAAAAAGACAAAACAGTATTTGTTGTCAGTTTCATCCCTTGATGCACACTACCTCGCTCCTCGACCCTTCTGCTTCTTGGATGGAAGAAAATTCGAGCTTGTCCTGCTGTGTATCTTCTTGCGACATACAGATTTTGGTATGCAAAACTAGCTACATCAACTCATTATCACATCATAAGGCCAACAAAGATGGCTATAAAATTTAGTTTTGATTGATGTCATAATAGGCATCCCTCATCAAGAAACCATCTTCTTTGGGATTTTCAATCGAGCATAATACTCCTTCTCTATGCTTTTCACATGCATCCAAATGTTTCTTTCTCGCCATTGAATACTCATTCCATAGTTAGTTCATGACGAAAGCACCAAAGGAATAAAAAGGGAACAAAAGGAACAGATTCTGTTAATGCAAAAGAAGTACTAGTTCTTTTATCTTCATGTCCTTGGAGCATTCAAGATGAGGCTCGTGCAATTTGAACGCAGAATTAAGTTACTTTATATGTGTATTTACCTTAATACTTTACTGGAAAATATGGCAATGTTTCTACGCTTATGAGATGTGTAATGGGAGTATGAAACTGACCCATACAACTTGTTCATCATCTGAATTGATTGCAGTAGAGATTAATCCAGACTCCATGACCTTGTACAGCATCGGGCGTGCACCTTCTCCAGCAGTTTCAAGGACCAGGCAGCTTCCTAATGTGACACCAGCAGGTAATCCTTTCTTTTCAACATATTTCTTCAAATTAGTCACTATGGTCTCCGTAGGATTCTCAGCAACCCCTTGAAACTTCTTGAACCCTGTCACATGAATGGTCACAGACTTTGGAACCTCAGATCCCATCTCGTTGTCCCGGACACGAATGCAGTTCCCTATTCTGTAGACACTGATTTATCCCTTGATCCTGCATAATCTTTGTGTTAGCAATTAGTTCACCAATCATTTCCCAACCCTCCCATCAAAATGGAAAAGTAATCATCTGGACTCCAGAGGGATTCACATATATACGAGAACATGCATAAGGATCAACCATTTATAGATACAAATATGACATTCACATATACAGAATTGGTAACTATTAGGTCTTCATAAACTACACAGCCATATTGAACAATGAAATCAAATGGCATATATCACAAGCCTAAACATAATATCAATACATTTTGTGGATTTGGATCCCCTAATCACGTAAAAACGTTCTAATAGAGATCAATAGTGGTGAGGTGATGATATAGTTATGAAATGATCTAAACTATTGAGAGTGAAGATCAACAATGTTATTAGGGGATCCAAATCCACTTTTTGCAGCCTCGGCACAAAGATGAAGCAAGAACTGCTTCATTCTTATCAAAAAACTTAAACAATAGTCTATGATATTTATTGATTCCACATGAACACACGATGTATGGAAGTCCACAGTCCACACAATACCTCTACATGATTATACCCATAGCTCACCATAATTCAGATGCTAATCTTAAAAACAACCAGAAACATATAATAATCTATCAAGGTGAATAATGAAATAATTCTTGAACTCCTATTAAGTCATAAACCAAACCAAATCAAGACTTATATACCATCTAATAAGGTCAGTTATATGAATGTCATGATTCTAACCCTACTCGACCCTATCAATAGTTTATGAATACTAACGCTTTCTCATACACATGTGCACACATCTTTTTGCTTCTTTACAAAATATAACAAAAACCAACATAGTAATTCAAGTAGGGAAATTGGAATTCAGATTTAACCTATCTAGGTGAATAATGAAATATGAGTCATAAACTGAACCAAATCAAGACTTATATACCGTCTAATAAGATCGGCTATATGAATACAATAATTCTAATACTACTCAATCTTGTCAAGAGTTTATGAATACTAAAGCTTTCATACACACATGTGCATACATCTTTTTGCTTCTTTACAAAAAAAAATAATAACAACCAACATGGTAATTCAACTAGAGAAATTGAAATTGAGATTTGTTAGAAACATTAAATAGTGAAAGAATTGTTTTACCTTAGAAGACTAATGCTACGAGACTGTTGCGTTGTGTGTTTCCCTAGATTGCTTACTACCTAGGAAAGATGAAACAAAAAGTTGGTGTGTGACTGTTGGTGTTTTTAAGTACATAATTGCCCGTGGTGTTGACTATGAACTACAAAGTGAGCCACCAATGTTTTTGTCTTGTACTTTGGTTCCAGATTAGAATAACAGTTTCTGACTGCAGTGGATACGTCATGCACTTTCTTTTTTTTATTTGTCGAAAAATTTGTTACACGTAAAATCACATTAAATTTATTTCAATATTATAAATTTTATGCCATAGAGACGTGTTTTAAAATATACTCAAAATCAGTCAAAGGCTGAATAATATTTATAATAGGTAATTATGAATTTGAATTTAAATCTTTAACTATAAATTATTATCCGATTATTTTACCCGACCCTTAAAACCGTACGTCATCCAATTTATAGAAAAGGGTGTGGTTACATAGTGCCAAAGTTTGGTTCCAGCTTGGTCAATATTAGCATCAGGACAAGGTTGACAACTAAGAGTTTCAAAGATCTGCATTTTGAGGGCTTCTCTATGTTAATTATTGTGGAATCCATAATGGAAGTACTTAAAATTGGCATGTCTAAGCACGACTACTTATAATATTCAATGCCTCAATTGCATTATTGCAACTTAGGGAATTTATCATTCTAACGATCATAATTTAATCATTCCACCCGATTTCTAAATAATTGCTTGCTTGAAATAATCCCAAAGATGATATAGGAAACAAATTTATTTTGACTTGTATGGGCCTAGATGATGTACAAGTCAGGCGAAAAGGAAAAAAGAAAATGTACAAGAATATTTTTTTTGAACTTCCCAAGAAAAATAAAAGATTGATTGGAAATCAATTGTAAAAATAAGGAAAATTCTTCATTCCAACCGCGAAGCGTATGGTCAGGGTATTTGTATAATTTTATTGAAATTAGTGAGCATTTAAAACATTCGTTTCGAGGTATCTTTACAAATTTCTTGAAATTGTGATTATTACAATAGTTTGAAGCATTTTTACAATTTTACGAAAATTCTGAGTATTTAAAACAAAGATTAATAATTATAGAGATAATTGAATGGTTCAAAACGATTTAAATGAAGATAAACCCTAAAATCAGATGCCCTCATCATATGTTTGTTTGGTCAAAGGGAAGGTCCTTTTAAGTAGATAATTCGTCACTTTTTTGTCTAGGTGGAAATTGACGCCCCTTTCCCAATTCGCTTTGTCACCTATTAAAAAAATAGATCTTAATTACCATAACCGCAAAGAAAGAACGAGCTCAGCAAACATGATTGTTCATCATAACAAAATCGAGAACTAAAATAAATCACAAATATAAACTTTTCCTCTTTCTCGAAAAATAGATACAACGTTCATCAACAAAGTTCCTAAGGTAAGTAGAAATAGACAAATTATCCCCCTGACGGGCGGAAAATTCGGGCCCAAATTCCAGGCTTGACTCTATAGGCCCAGTATCCCGGTCAAAAAATGTTGCTCATAGGCCCAAAGTCCCATCCAGCAGCTATTGATATTGGGCTTCAGGCCATCTTTACACCCGATAAATCGGCCCAAAAAGCATATGGACTTCTTCTCTGGGCCACAATTGTCAGAGATGAGATTTGACTAATGAATATATCAAAGAATTATTGCGTACATGTACATATACATAAAACAAAAGCTTACAGTTTATGAGGTAATTGACACCAAACAAAACCAAACCGAGCCAAGACTTATCCCACTAGGTGAATTTACGAAACAATTGACACATTCCAAAGAAATGGAGTGTATATATTCAAGAAACAAAAGCTGCAAAATAATTTTCACACATTTAAGGCCATAAGATTAATATGTTTAGGACAAGTACACCTGAACGCTAGCAGATTTTATCAACTGGCATACAGGACAAACATTAACGAACGAGTCGCAATCTTTACACAAGCAAAGGTGCCTACACGGCATCAACAAAACGGATACCTCCTTCATTCGGCATGCTCTGCAGAACATGCTGTTCCCGACTGACGTAGACTTCCCAGACCCACCGGGAATGCATAGGTGGTGGTTGTTTGCACCAACACCAGAAGTCGCGTCATCAACTTCACTGTCACCAAATCCTTCTTTCACTTGGTCAGCGCCATGCATTGCTTGTTGAAGGTTGTTCTTTAAAATGTTGACTACTGACTCGTTGTACTTTGCCTTATAGCACCAATTCTGGGCTTCCATTGCAATTTGCTTCATTCTTTCGATGAGTTCCCGGTTTTTCCGATTTATGTTCTCTAACTCAAGATCTTTGTCGCGTAATTTCTTATCCACGCCTTTCTCTATAGCAGTCAGAAAAGAAGCCATGTGTCTCTGCTTTAGGTCCCTCACTCCTTTTGCTAGGATTTCTTCCTGCAAGACATGGAGGTTAACCTAATGCATTTGAGCACCACAGAAGAGCAATGCTAAACTATCACTTGCCAACTGAAGGACTGCCATGCCATTTCACGGCTCTTATGTCGTTACTGATGCCATAATTGGCAATTACAACATCAGAACGTACAAAAAGTTTGAAGAATCATGTCTGTTAATGCAGCCACTTCAGCCACAAAATAGGTTCAGTCCATTCACGGTGGTGGGGGTCAGACAAAATAGTTACATTGAAGGAAAGAGAGCATTCCTACCTGAGTCTTGATATACTGATCAAGTTCTTCTTTCTGCCGTTCAAGTTCATTTCTGAGGTTATCGCTCAGAGACAAAATAACCGATGATGGTGTAGTTATACTTCCACCAGCAGAAGTAATGGAGGAATTATGTTCATCATCATCATATGATAGCCTTAAACCAGTTGATACAGGATTATTCTGGCTCGGAATGTTAGCAGGTCGATCGGCTTCATCATGACAAACATTATGGTTGAGGGAAATTTGGAGCTTCTGCTGCCTTGAGATTGTTTCGGCTTCCCTGCTTCGCTTGTTAGCCCGCAGCGTAGGAGTGCTATGCTCATTTCCAAAATAATTTACTGGGTCAACATTGAATCCAATAGGCACTGCATGAAAATATAAAAGGAACGTTAGAGGCTAATGAAAACATTATAAGGCTAACAATGCAATCAACTATCTGTAAATTGCAAGCCGATGAAAAAGCAGTTATCACGATCAATTCAATAGAATGGCAGGGTACTACGAACCCAAAGCGCCGCCACAAATTCTATCAAGTAGACGGATATTAATATTTATTGTCCATACCAACCTATAATCAAGAAGAACTAAGGGCATTAAATAATCATCATATAATATAAATGGAGAGTTTCCACATGGCAACACTTTTAAAATTTTAGAAACTCCTCAACCAATTATATTTACATAAATGCAAGTAGCAAAAGAACTATCTTTAGCAACCTCATAAAGTTTTCTGCTTCAACAAGATCTTTAAGATACAGAATAGACATATCTAAAGTCTTCATTACCCAATGAAGCTCTAAACGTCTTTAGCAAATTTGTACCAGCTTTAACAATTGTTCTTGATTATTAGTACTAACTACATTGATGACCTCTAAATAAATAGCGATTTCCGGGAAGTTTTAGGTGGATGCAAAGTGAACATTTATCATCCATGCAGTACTGTATTAACGCTTGCCTCTTCAGATTCCTTTAGTAAAATGGAAAGTGAATTATTGCTGAACAATCCAAAAGATACTTTATGTCATACTTATATCATTACATGAATATCAACAATTTCCATAGTGTACCGTGTACGTCCAAATTCATTAAGCCTAAGGTCAATTGACTACCCAGTTAGTTTAGAGAAGATTCATCACTTCCTTTCAGATTAACAGTCATAGAGTAAGCGAATTAATTATAGTATTATGGTTAGCACGAGAGAACTGAATGTTGCTAATCCTTGAAATACGATAGCCGGGTAATTGAAGTTTATCACGAGGCATTTGAATCATTTGTTTTTCATCTTCGTTAATTTCTTTGTCAATTTACAATTCATTTGGCAAAAGGTATGGAAAACATCAATGCAAATAGAAACTTCAAGAGGTGAGCTTTAATATTAGCTTTGCTTGGGAAGTAATGAAGTCTTTATAACTTCTATCTTGTAAGCAATGGATCCATAAACATCATCTCACACTCTGATTAAAAAGCAGGTCAGTTAAATATATACCCCACACGTGTCATCTTACGTTAAACATATATTTGCAAATCAACAGTCCCTGATATGCAAATCAGAAGAGGAGAAACTTACAATTTCCACATAACTGCAGCTGATTTGACGCATTAGAACGATACTGGAGATTATTCTCATCAAGGAAAATGGGAATTGCAGGATTGCTGTTGTTACCTCCCAGCATTCTTCTGTGACAGACGTCTTATTTCCCAGAGAACAGAAGGATAAAATTACAATAACCAGCCAAATCCGCTGAGACAAAGAGGAATCTAACAGAATCTAGCAATGCTGAAATCCCCACTGCAAAACCAAGCAGATGCATTAGGAGCTTATACTAGAGGTCACTAAAGTTCATGACAGCAGCATATTAGCACAGTTTCCGTCAGCTCTCGTCGACAGGAGTTACAGGCTTGAAAACTTGA
The DNA here is from genome assembly GCA_037974665.1 of Ehretia macrophylla. Lineage (NCBI taxonomy): Eukaryota > Viridiplantae > Streptophyta > Magnoliopsida > Boraginales > Ehretiaceae > Ehretia > Ehretia macrophylla. The sequence goes on from CM075783.1 coordinate 41,065,983, forward strand.
GTTCTTTCCGTAAGAGTAAGAGCCAAGCACGGTATATGAAGAATTATTCATTCTGCAATTCTACATTGCCTGATGCAGAGGGTTGAAAGCAGCCATGGGACTTGCAGAAAAGCACGATATCAATCAAAAAGCAATTATTTTTCCTGTGTTTTGCCCTATAAAAAGATTCAGCTGGAAATAAAGGAAATCTTTACTTCAATTGCCATGTCATTATGCGGACGAACAGAATAAATTACTGCAGATGAAAGCTCATATAACAATATGTTTGCTGAACTCCTCTGGCACCATGATGAATGGTATCAACAGAATCCAATAACAAGAGAAACAGAAAAATTGTTGCGGATAGCAGCCAGTATTATACGACCATCAAAGAATTCAAAGCCTAGACAACATATGATGCCATAGCAAGCCTACTTACAGTGGAAATTTACACAAGTGAAGTGGTAAGAAAACAGAACAATAAGCAATAATTATTTGTTCGAAAATAAAGAAAACACTCACGAAGAGTACAAGCATACTGATGCTATCATGGGCATCAAAATCAGGCCTTTCACAAAGGTAACTATATCCTTCCTTTTCCCGATTGGCCTATTGATGAAATTAGATGACATGACTAAGGCATGCATTTCAGCAAACTTTACGAACAACTCTATAAAGAGGGTGGAGAAATAAACAGCATAAGACAAAATAGACACAGAAAACTTAGAACTGAAAAAGAGTATGTTTCTATAAAAGACGAGTAAACGAAATGCAACAAGGTTATCCTTATGATTAATACTCCAATATGTAAAATTAAAAAGAAAATATTCGGAGAAACAAGAACTGCAAAGATTTGATTTTGACATGATTATTAACAAACATAACATCAACTGCCAAAAGAAAGTAATCTTTATTCTCATTTCAAAACTTTTAGAAGATCCAACAATAGCAAATTTTCACCTTTCACCATTTCAGAACAATCATCTCTATTCTTCACCTCTTAGGCTAATCCAAATGAAGAACAAAAAACCAAAAAAAAAAAGAGAGAGAGAGAGAGAGAGAGAAATTAACCTCATAAAGTGAGCCTTCAACCACAGATTGAAGAGATCAAATCCTTCTCAACCCTGCAAGCTCAAAAAAAAAAAAAAAAATCCAATCAGTAATAAAGCAGCAAACTTTTACACATAAACACACACACACATGGACACATAATATATACGTATACATATATGTAAATTTTATTGCTTCTAATTTTTTTTAAAGAAAAGAAGCATACCCAGAAAAGATCAATGTGGAAAGATTGAATCTTTAGGTAATATAAAGCAGAAAAGCCAACTAATGACCACAAAAACTGGTTAAGAAAAACACACACATATAAACACGCATACTATGTGCAACATATATGTAAACTGTATTGCTTGCATATAATTTAAAAGGAAAAAAAAAAGCATACCCAGAAAAGACCATAGTGCAAAGATTGAATCTTTAGGTGATATGAGGCTAAAAATAAAGAATGAAAAGGAAGAAATTTACACACATAAACTCACATAAAATACATGAAGATTTTAATGTTTGCTTAAATAAAAACGTAAAAAAAAAAAAAAAAAAAGAAGCATACCCAGAAAAGATCATTGTGCAAATATTGAATCTTTTTAAGTGATATGAAGCTAAAACAAAAAAAAGAATGCAAAATGTACACACAGATAATATATATGTATATGTATGTAAACTTTATTCCTTGCTTAAATTTACCCAAAAAAAGAAGCATACCCAGAAAAGATCATTGTGCAAAGGCTGAATCTTTAAGTGAGATGAGGCTGAAAATTGAAGAAATGAATGGAGAAAAATGAAGAAATGAAAAGAAAAAAGAGATGGGTATACAAAGAGTAAGTGATGATCTCTTTTATTATAGAAAGAAGAAATAATAGTATTTATTTATTTATTTTTTTTGTTGGTTGATCAAAAAGGGCAGATGGTGGGGAGGTGGGGCCCACACAAAAGCCACACACACAAGCATGAGCAGCAAAATTTCTGGAATCCTGCCCCCCCCATTCATTAGTCATTAGTCATTAGTCCATCACTCTTCCACTTCTTTTGCTTCTCTTTCTTTTTTCTCTCTCTTTATAATTTTTTTTTCTTTTTTGTTTTGTGTTTTTCTTTTATTAATTTAACAACCAAGAGGCAAGAATGGAGTTTTTGATTTTCTTTATGGAACAAGTTGGCATTATCGAGGTGGGAAGTGGTTTGACCTCAATGCCCTTGATGGTTTTCATTTTTCTTTTATGACTTTGACTTGAATTTTGAATATATTTATTTTTTGAATTCTTCCGTTTGAAACAGTTATAATTTACTAAGAAAATGGTTGAATTTTAATATTTGCTCATTATTTATTTAAAAATATGCGGCAAAGTAGAAGATATCTTAAGATCTTATAAAAGATTAATTTTGGGTTATTTTATTCATATATAGAGTGATATTAGTTAGCAAAATGTGCATTTAGAGAAAAAATATTACAAGTATATTCCTAAAATTATTTGCTTACATGAAGTTGTACTTCAATCGTCCCACGAAATTAACTCTTGGGGTCATGAATAAACAAAATCAACAAGGAAAATAACAAGTAATGATAAATAACAAATGTAATTAAATTTACGTTTGAAAGGCTTAATGAACGAACATTCTTATATTTTCAAGATTGCACATATATTTTCCTTGAATGGCAAGGCTTTTGATTAAAAAATATCAAAATCCACTTTCACACATGACATAATCTCTAAAATATACAAATTGGAAATTTGATATTTGAGCCATATATATATATATGACCACATGCTATGTTCTCAACACCATGACATTTCTTATCTTGGAGGAAGTTCTTGAAGGGCAAAGGAGAGGAGATAATAATTCAATAATTTTGCAGATAGTCTTCTTGAAATACTTTACTCAAAACAAAAGCAAAATAAATTAATGAAACACAACATGAATTGAGTTGTGAAAGGATTTTGTTAGGAGTTTGCTTTGCTTTGTTGTATGTAAGAATTTGGAGGAAAAACACATTACATGTGATACTTCATATAGAGAACATGCATGCATGCTATAAGAAAAAATTGTTTGAACTTTTGATTCTTCATACATTATGGATCCATTTTTTACATAGTTTTATGTATTGATGAAAAGATAAGGTTAATAATGCAATTTTTTTTTACATATAGTAAATTGGGAATGAATATGATTAAGAACTCAATTTCTAAACGACTAGATGAAACATTGGAGAAGATGTAATTAGGACACATAAATTCACATGATATTCATTGTTATTTTGTTTGGTTCTTACTCAAAAACTATGCCACCCATCAAGGAATAAATTTGCTAAAATACATGATTTATCGTTTTATCTTGCTCTCCCCATTTTTACATATAGTATCTCCCTCCTAGAAGCATCATGTTAGGTAATTTCTTTTCTCCACCTTATTTTCAACGTTGCACAAATGAACCAGTTCGAGTTTTAAGGTGTCAATTAAAGATAAGCAAAAAAATGATTGGGTTGACACGTACAATTTATAAATTTGAACACGATCCATCGCAAAGCAAATTCGTTGGCCCATTAATATTTAAATTTGATTCAAAGAAATCGAAACAAGACGAACCGAGTGAGAAAGTAAGCCCTACTCTAAATTGTAAAGAATTAGTCTTCAATCTACCAACCAGTTTTGTCTCGCTTTAGCATAAGAGTGAACTTTATACTCAGATGAAATTTACCCCATGTAAAAATTGGACAAATTGGCTATCGGACTGTAGAAATTTCGCTCATCTAAATGATTGGTGTAGTTGACAAAGGTGGCCTAGTAAGCCTAGAGAGTAAATATACACGTTATTCGCACCAGAAAAACCACTCCCCCACATCCAGAAACTTTTGCCAACTAATAATTCCACAAAAAAGGAAATGTTGTCGAAGGGTGTTATAGGGACAAAGAAATGGAAGTGGTTAATGACAAAAAAAAAAGAAAAAGTGGTCGGTTAAGTTAAAATTGAATTATATATTAGTCCAAAGCAAGAATTGAATTCAAAGGAAATAAAAAGATGGTCCACACGCACCCTACCCTGCTATGTTATTGGCAGGTAAACTTTGGCGGGTGGGTAGTCGTCGAAGGGTTGACTCCGCAATTCACGAAAGTAGATTAAACCATCACAACATTATTATTCCTTGTCAATGTCTTCTGCTAAATAAATCAATGTACAAATTAGTTATCTAATTACGAACTGTATAGATTGTTGGAGCTAGAGTGTCCGTATTGACCATGTACCTATAACTTTGCAGGTGATGTTGGAAAAGGATAAATCAGATGAGGTATCTCTTAAATTAATGATATAATAGTATTAACGGTTTTACTTTCATGTATATAAAAGAAAAATATTATTTTTCGATGAGAGACATTCAACTTAGGCGGATCATTAAGATGCATTTCAAAGTTATAAAGACGGTGGTGCAGTGGTACGGCTTAATTGTATGATCTAAATTAGTAAAAGGTCAGAGTAGATATAAATTTGAATTTGAGACCTTTAACCATAATAAGTCACCAAATTATTATTTTACCAAACTGTTGATGCCAAATTATTATTTTTTGTCATGAAAGACATAAACAATGCATTATCTTAAACTTGCAAGGATTAGTCCAGTTCATACTTATACTTATATATATCTAAAAGGGTAACCTAATAATCATACAAACTCCACACAAGTTATTTATATACTACTTGATGATAATTGACGACCAAACCCCAACTCATCAATTGCTTAACTAAAGTTGGAAATGCGATGAAGTGCGAGTAAATATCAGGGTTAGGCGACTAGTCCATTTCTGTACCACGCAGGCTTCAACTTTTTGTTTCATTAATTCAAGACTAATTAAGGCAACTAAAAGATGATAATGTATCTATCGTGGGCTATTTGGTCTAGTTGTATAGTTCTCACTTTAGATGCAAAAAATCTCATGATCCATTTTTGTATGTAATATTTTAAGTGATATAAAATAGTTTTGAGTTTTTTTTGAATAAAAAAATAAAAATAAAAAGATGATAATGTATCTTAAACATGATTAGTTGCGAGATGGACTATCTAAGGCATGCATGCATGGCTTGGTAAAAAATTGTGTTGTATTAGGAAGCCTTTTTTTGTTTAATTTTTTTCAATCATTCATTTTTGGAATGGTCAATTATTCATACTACGTACCCTTCATGGCTAAGCACGTGTAGTTACTTTTGTAGAGGGAACAAGTCTACACGCTAGACGAGGATAATTTGTTATTAGTAGTCTAAATTTAGGTGAGAGGAGAAAAGATTACATGTATTTTTTTTGGTTCAAAGAATGTGATGGATCCACGTATAATTGAGGGTGTATTTGTGTAATTTGAAAAAAAAAAAAGAATATTTTTTTCCGTTTAAAAAAAAAAAAAAAACTCATTAGAAATTTTAGATTTTAGTTAAGGGTCTAATCTAAATTTATGAGTGTCTCCGCTAATCATATAATTATGACTCTGACACTATAACGAAAGGTGACATGTAACTAAAAGAAAAAATATTAGAAATTTAAAATTGCATAATGTGACATGAAATTAATGACACTATTAAGTTATCATTTCATTTAAAAGTTTAAGTTGTTAGAAATTATGAATTTATTATATTTATTTATTATTTTTAACACGTCTTTTTACGAGTAGATAAAATTTAATTTTTAAGTTTTGCACATGAACAATTTTAATATTTAAATAAGTGAAGGTGATACTTACCCCAAAACCTTTTAATATTTTAGTTTTGAATTTCAAGTTGAAGGAAACTTCTAATGGATAAACTTAAGTGCCTATATTTTCTTGCATTACGAATCTAATCAAAGTAGCTAAACTCCATTAATCTGGAGGTTCTATCATGGACGACTTGACTGATTGTTGCTTTCCCAAGCCAGGGAAGTGGGAGTCTCACTCTTCAACCTTGAATTGAGGCTGCTTGAAAAGTTCAACACGCAATTGTGCACGAGTCATTCAATAATGCAAAAACAAATGTACTCATCGGTGATGTAATGTCCAAAGTTGATAGAAGAGCAAATAAGTGGTAGATTAAGTAATAATTTAAATTTTAATGAATTTAAAGTTTAAATAGTTATTTTTAAACTCGTAATATTAATCTCGTTTGTAAACCTGTTTCGTGCATGAGATGAGACAAGTAGTGTTCATGCACAATGTGGTTAAATAATGGCATGATAACCCATGTTGCTGGAAGACCAAAATGGTCAATTTCAGTAACAATTTTAATTAATTATTTTAAAATATATATAATAAACTTAAAATTTAAGTAATTATTGTTAAATTTGTGGTATTAATTTCGTCTGCAGGCCTATTCCGTACACAATGTGCCGTGCACAAATGTTATTAAATGATGGCACCGCTAGATAGGTATAATTTGCCTCATGCAGAGTATTGATGGCAAATAAAAACATAATGGTATTTCTGCAAGCCAAGGGCCAATCCACATTCACGGCAATTGAAGCTCGTGGGACCAAAATATAATATGCTCTAGGAAAGCTATTAAAGGTCAAGTGGTTATAGATTGTGCCACGAAGATGTATATGTAGTCATATATATATGCATCATCAAAAGCTATATCTTTCGAAACTTCAAAATCCCAACTATTTTTTTTTTTTTTCTTCTTATCTTTTAAAGATGAGGTGAATCACTTGTTTGGATTTCTTATGCTTTTTTGGCCCTTCGCTTAGATGTCTGTGGATAACAATCACTCTCTATATAACCCTTTCAAATATCTATGCTTCCTCACCTGAACTTTTGGCTTTTGTAGTCTTTCTTATAGCATTTTTTTTAGTATTCTCTCATTCGGGTTTTCTCATTAAGTTAGCAAGTGTTCTATTAATTTTCAAATCGTTCCCAAGAAAGAAATGTATCATGATCACCAACACCCTTTTCCCTGTTTGTGTTGCCACCCTCATAGTTACATAAGAATGGTACTTTCCCTTTACTGCAATAAACTCTAGAAATGGATATATTAAAGAAAAAAGAAATTGAAAACTATGAATAGATGTTTTTCATTTTCACGTCATATGCACATTTTTTCCCTTTAAAATATAATTTTTGCGTGATATATATTCCTTCACTTGACAAAGTGATTTTTACATAATATAATTTGTAACACATTGTGCCACATTTTCATGGCAGGTCCAAAATCTTATAGAGAGGTGCTTGCTTCTTCGAATGGACCAAGAGCAATGCATTAAGGCGCTTGCTGAGCATGCAAGAATTCGTCCGATCATAACACTTACAGGTTCTATTCTCTCTTCCTAATTCCCCCTTCTTCTGTTTAATTCATGCAAGCGCCCGTGCGCACATACAACACACACAGAGACGCACACGCGCACATATATATATGATTATAATATCACCTCAAGCTATGATATATTCCTAATGTTTTGTATACTTCACAATAACAAAATGAAAAATGTGATCACATCAGCTCTCAATATAATGTCTTCTAAAATTAATTTTACTTTTCATGATTTGCTGTTCCACGCCTGCAGTTTGTGTCAAATGATTATAAATTCTCAATAAAGCCTGTGCTTTATGCATATTTTATATATCTAAAATTTAAGCATGCAGTTGTTTAATTATCTTTACGCTACGATTTCTAATAAAAGGATTTTCATATAGATTTGGATTATTCATATATAAAAACTAAACTCTAATATGGATATATTGCAGTATGGAGAGAACTTCTGAAGGAGAACACGGACTTCTTTCATGCATATTTCCATGCTATATCACCAAGGCCCTTCATAATAAGTAAGCCGTTTTCACAGAAAAAAATTTATGACTTCAAATTTCATTTTTTTGAAGGATCAATTCTTTATTCATAAAAAATTTACGTGCAGTACTTTCATCAGATTTAATTGTATAGTGATGCTCATATGATTTTATTTTTGTTTTCAGATAGACGTTTCCGAAATTCGCCAAGATTTGGAAGGAGAAAACAGTGGAAATGAAGCAAGTAATTGTAGGATAGGGTTTTTAGAGAAGCCTAGTGAAACTTATCTGAAAATGCGACCATATTATTTAAAGTTTATTACTATATTTTTAGTATTTTGTATGTTATTATTGCTAGGAAAATACATAAACAAAATGTGCTTTACATATATGCTAAATGGAATATTAAAAAAAATATTTGAAATTAATTTTTTCTATCATAATTAACCATCTTGCCTATTATATTGCATGTGGAGATAATATGCCCAGTACTTACTTCACCACAAATCTTCATATTTCTTTTGGCAATTTGTAAAAAAACATTCGGTTAATTGTTAAACGTGAGAAGTTCTTTATAAATGCCATTAACCCATGCTATACTCTCAAGAAAAGCTCAAACGAATATGAGCAAACGGTACCTGTACCCGAAACTGATACATGTAAAAGTAGGTAGATAATACATATGGAGATGAGATGATAAAATTTGGCATGTCATCATTCAACCAGAAATTGATGTGAAAGATTAATCTACATAATATGTGTCCTCTTAGTGCAAGCCATTGACAGAGCCGTCTCAAATAAATTTGGGGATCTTGTGCGATCATCTAAATAGGGAACTTAATAATTAGGTTTTTTCTCAATAAAAAAAACTTTAATTATTTTTACTAAAATAGTCACTACAAATAAAAAAAAAAACCAAAATTAGAATTATAAAATTACATAATATTACAAATTAACAAAAATATAGACCTATATAAAATCTATTTTTCTTACCTCTTGGCCTCAATTAAAAGACACTAGTTTAGAATAGATCTTTATCTTAAAGAAAAATAATAATTTCTTTAAATTGAGGCCCCTTGACTAAGGGGGCTTTGGACACAGGCCCAAGCAACCCATCGCTTGGGCCGGCCCTGGCCATTGAGCACTGGTCTCCCTTGTAGTTTTTGGAATCAAAATTTTAAATCATTTATTTAAAGGAAATCCCAATAACTAAAAAGCTCCTTGTGATAATATACAATTTGTAATGGTTTGAAAAGAATGAGTAGATTAATATGATAAATCACTTTCAAGAAACATTTTTTTTAAACTTTGACAAGTCAACTATAATTTATAGTTTATCATTAAATAATCATTGTTACGTTTGTTTAGGATATTAGCTAAAGTTAAATCTGCATAATTTTTTTGCTATGTAAGCAAATGATCTAGTCAGTCCAAAAACTATTTACACACAATGAATCCTTCCCAAGGGAAGGAAAAATCAGCTATCAAAGAATTTCACATATCAATATCAATCCATGCTAGAGAAAGTAAAATATATAAGATAATAGATGAGACAATACAAAATGGTAAATGGTCTCTAAAAAGGAGAATGACAACTTCAATATGCTTGTGCTTAGATAGATGTGTATACTCTTAGTCTAAGAAAGATGGAATCTTTTTTTTTTTTCTTAGCTCAATTAATCTCGAATTTATGGATGACTAATCGAATTATCAGGTTTCTCAATACATGCTCCAACATCAGTAACTATTATCTATTTTACTTGTCATTTTCACTTACGACTAGTGAAATTAAACCACAATTCTATGCATGTCACAACATTGTTCCTTTCAAGCACTTCATGATAAATAGACTATTTCACTCGAAGGGTGCTTTTGATTTAACAGCGTGACTTGAAATCTTTCCTTTTTGGAAACCATTGCCTTCAACATGGCCCTGAAATTTTGTTGCAAAAGAAAGCTATGAACACACTTGAGTAGCATAAATTACTAGAAAAATAGATGAGGGAAATAAATTCCAACTGTGTGTTGTGCACTAGTTATGGTCATATCATTAAATTGGACACCTGGTGGTTGAAATTTTTAGCAAGTGAAGCTTTGATGCTTGGGAATCCAATAAGTGTTATTGATACTATGAAAATAACTTCTCGTTTTTTATTTTTTTATGACGGAAAATTTTTCAGGAAAGTATTTCAGATTTAGATCAAAAGTGTTTAGTCCCGTGACACATGATTTCACCTGGAGAAGATATAATTCAGTTTAGTTAGCTACAAGGCTTATTAATTTTTTGACTCATTTAAAACCCAAGAAGTGAACAAATCTTCTATCCATGTATCAAATAGTACTATGTCACTAAATCAACCCATTTAGATTTAAAGCGTATTGTTTTATATACTTATTAAATTCTGTTAATCGGTTGATAACTGAAACATTTTGTCACTGGTATACCATTAATATTGTTGCCAAATTTAGAAGTCCACTTTTGACCAACCGTAAACATTACATTATCCAATTTATGAAATTCTACATCGGACTTGCATGGGTGTCTTTAATAATTTGAACACAAACAAAGTTTGCAATATTATTAATTACTTAGCTAACATAAAATCTACTTTCACGTACGCCAATCTTAGAATAGGTGAGCATCTAATTACACAAGAGCAACTTTAACGAAAATAATAATAATCATAATAATTTATCTAGTTTAGGGTTCAAATAAGGGACATTAATCTCCTTGTTCATACTATAAGAAATCCAAGATTAACTTTCATTTGGAAAAGCAATATGCAAAACTAATAATGAAACCATTTAATTTTTAATACATGGTTACAATTACAAAGTGAGGGAAAAATTATAGTAGTGGATTGTAAATCACTCTTCACCTTGACCTAATTTGCCAATTGCTGAATAATCTATTTCATCTTGCATAATAGATATTAAAACTTTCCAAGGTTTAAATGCTTCATAATTTAGTCTAATTGTCAAGTTTCTAACGAGTGCACGGTTCTCAATTGAAGTAGTACTAGTACTTTTAGTAATTTTTTATATCACCCTTTCATGCGTTAATGATCATGAATATCATATATGTTTCTCAATCATGGTTCAATCATTACCTTTTTCAATATCCGAGTAACTTGGCATCTTGTTCCTTCCTTGGCAACCTTGCTCTCCATCTCCTTTTCGTTGGCTTAGTGGAAAATGAGCCCACTGAAAATAGTTAAACAAGAAAATGATTCAGTGAAATGTCAATTCAGATCATGTGTTCTAGAATTTAAACCGTAACATATATTTAAAGAGTTTTTCACAGTATTTCCCGTGTCGAATAATAACATAATGAGGCAACCAACTCCTTTAAAACTTACATTCTTTGCTGCAGTGCTGAAGATTTGCTTGTGAGTCATATTTGGATATGTTGCTTTGAGCCTCCGAATCTCTTCTCTGCATGCATGATAATATTAACACCTAATTTACAGACAAAAATGACCTTATCCACGAAAACTCTACAATGTTATTAATGTCTATAAATTTTTAACAAGGTTTTAGCTTCCATTGTACCCAAAAAAAAAAAATTACTTGATGAATTGGTTGTAAGCTGATGGAGCTCGTTGTCTCTTCTCTGGAGCTGTAAATATATAGAATTTAATCAGAAAATTAATGACTATAAATTACATGTATTAAAAATATTTCAAGATTTGAAAATTTTTCAGTAGCTTTACGTTTGTTAATAACTTGAATATTATTCACCGGGCGTACATCCTCATCTTCTTCATCTGATGACATGTATAGAGAGTGAGTAGTGTTTGAATTCTGAGGTTTCTGTTGACCATCAGCATTATCTTTTTCAGGGCAGATTTCTTGTTTCATCAGCTGCATCAACACAGAAAGAAAGAGCCACAAGCACAAAGTTAAGCCTTACTAGTCTCGAGTTTGAATTTTCTCATAACGTTATATGAGATTTACAAAGGATAGTGACAGGATAGTGAGTTTTGCCACCTCATCAAAAAGATGGAGAGGGACAAGTGAGGTTTTCAACATGTTCACTGAAAGGAGGCTTGTGCAATGGCCACATCTTACATTGACCACCATTGCTAAGCTGTTCAATGGGACGCTAACCTAAGCCATTATAAAGAATATGATCATTAAACTTACATTTATACAGTAAATGCATTAGATATATATATATATATAAAATGCAATGTAAAAAAATAAAAAATATGCATTACCAATAGAATAGTAGTGCAATAACCACATTGCACATAGCAAATTTGTTCTTGGAGACCAAAGAGATGGTTGAGAGTTGCCATTAATGTTTTTTCCAAGAGGGTGTTGAAGAAGAAACCTAGAAGCAATGTGATGGTTTTTCTTTTACAAAGGGTTATATATAGAGGCTAGGTCTAGAAATTAGTGAGTTAGTTGTATCATAAGTACTCTTGTCTACTAAAGCAAGACAATGTTATCAATGGTTATTGAAATATGGGGAAATATTATATATATCCGGTCAGCCGGGTATGTTAGTTTCATCAGTGTATAAGTATTGTTTGGGTCTGATTAGTCGGATTCAAAAATATTTTTTTAAAATATATAAACGAAAAATTGGTGTCCAAAAAAGTTGATTCCAAGTTATAATTAATATATATGACCCTAGTGCAAATTTAATATACCCTACCATCCTGAAAGCAACACTTCACTACCATCTTTGACTACTTTAATTTTTCTCGTGTATTGAAACCAATTTTAGATATTGAATATTAAATGAAGCCTAGGGAAATTTTTTTAATGGCTGACTTAATTTTTAGAAATCAAGAGTTTCCCTTAGACTAAAATACTCACTAGTGTGAATTATAAGTAGATGTAATTTTATAATTTTAATTATTTTGACAAATCATGCCCGAAGTCATTACTTTAATCGCAACGAGAGAGAAATAATGATTTGACTCGATAATTTAGCAGTCGGACTAAAATATTTTCCTTGTATCAAGTTCTCCTCATAATTAAGTCTTCCTCTCTATCCGTGGCTTCAACCTTCTTTCCTAAGTGATCAAAGAGCAATCAGTTTGAGAGAATGCAAAAATGACTTTCCAAACAATACTTATAATTAAATTGCATCTTCTAGAGTGAAGAGATTAAACTTTATAATTTAGTTCAATATTAATTATCTTTTTCCAACATTGATTGTTTTTCCAACTTAATGAAAATTAAGAAAAAGATCTAAAAAATAATCAATATTCACTAGACATGTTAAACTTAATTGTAAATATAGATTTCTGTTTTTTCTATATCCTTAAAATTGGACAATATTATTAATATATTACACCTACCACAAGATTCTTATTTGAATATAAGGTCACAAGTTTGTGGATTTATATACCTAATAACGTTATTAAGAAGATCAATTGTGATAAAGTAACGATATAATTATGATGAAATGATCTAAATCATTAATCTCCTTCACTATAAGAAAACAGTGCACGAGTGACGAATTTTTTTCGTAATAAATTGGCTACAGATGGGCTACGGAATTGCTACGGGCAATTAATTCCGTAGCCCATCCGTAACCAACTTCGGCCTCATTGAAATGGTGACAAAAAATGGCTACGGATTGGCTACGATAGTAATTTTAATTATAAAAAAAATAAAAAATAATATTCCGTAGCTTAGCCGTGACAAATTTGCTACGGACTAGCTACGGATTATTTAATTAATGCGGCAACAAAAAACATAACAAATTCTGTAGTCATGCGGTAGCTAAATAGCCACGGATTGGCTACGGACTATGTATTATTCAAAAAAATGTTCATAAAAAATAAAGGACCGGAGGGAAAAATAAAAATAACAAAGTCCATAGCCCATCTGTGACAATTGACTACGGATGGGCTACGGATTTTTTTTCCGTAGCCTATCTGTAGTCAATTGCCACGGATGAGCTACGGAGTTTCAGATAGAAATGAGGTTTATCGGTTTTAATTTGAATTACGGTATTTTGATTGCACATACAACGTAGTAAACTTCACTTGAGATGTTAGTTTTCGAAATAAAAATAAACTTGGTCGGTATTTTATTAGCGTGCGTATTTTAATAAAAAAAATTTCTACGAAATTATTAGCAGTTTAAATCGAAGTTATCATGTCATCACTTAACATTGCGTTAATGTTAATAAACGTTCAATCTAGGGATCCAAAAACTCTCATATTGTGTCTAGATTTCATAAACGTAAAAAGTATAGATATAAACACGCTTTAATACGTTTTTTCTACCTATTAAAAAGTTAGAATTCATACTATTAGTGGTCCGTAGCTCATCCGTAGCCATTGGCTACAGATGGGCTACGGATTTCATTTTTCCGTAGCCCATCCGTAGCCAATTGCCACGGATGGGCTACGGACTTTCAGATAAAAATAAGGTTTATCGGTTTTAATTTGAATTACGGTATTTTGATTGCACCTACAACGTAGTAAACTTCACTTGAGATGCTAGTTTTCCAAATAAAAATAAACTTGGTCCGTATTTTATTAGCGTGTGTATTTTAATAGAGAAATCTCCTACGAAGTCATTAGCCGTTTAAATCGAAATTATCATGTCCTCACTTAACATTGCGTTAATATTAATAAACGTTTAATCTAGGGATTGGCTACCATACCAATCCGTAGTCGTGGACGATGACCGATTTACGACCGACACGGCTACAACTTTGTTACGGACGTTAATAATTAATAAAAAAATTAAAATTTTAGTTGGCTACAGATGGGCTACAGATTGGCTACCGAATAGTGGCTACTGAAATTCTACAGATATTAATCCGTCGATTTACGAACGAAACGGTTACAGATTTGCTACGGACATTAATAATTAATTAAAAAAGTCAAAATTTTAGTTGGCTACGGACGGGCTACGGCTATTTTGCTACAGAAGTTATAAAAAATAAATACAAATTAATTTCTGGAATTGGCTATGGAATATCAATTTGGTTACGGGACTTTTTATTATGGACGTAATTCCGTCGCTTAGCCGTCGCCCGTCCCAATTTGGCTACTGCTAAGCTACAGATTTTGACCGTCGCCTCAGCCTGTTTTTCTTGTAGTGCTTGTTAACTTGATTATTTTATTATGGGATCCGAATACCAAATTTGCAACCCATGAACACAGTTAAGGTGCATGAGTATTTATTGAAAATAAGTGCAAAATAGGTTGGTCTATTAGCATAAGCTAGAAATTAGTCATTTTATGTTAAAATGAGTATTTGTTGAAAATAAGACCCTTTTGATACTTTTCCAAAAATTCATCTTTGGGCTTTTTCCTTTGTGTTTGTTCTTAGGCCTAGCCCAGTTAGTTTAGGCTACGTTTATTCACCTGGGCTTGTTATTTGTACCCTTGAATGTTGGGGCCTCCTAAGTTGTTTGGGCCTTTGTACTATGTTTCCTTTTCTAAGTCAGGCTGGAATGGACATTTTGTTTGTGTAAGGCCAACTCCAACAGCTTCACTACCTTTTTCCCTACATGTAGGGGATTTATAACACTTTTCTTACATCTAGAGATCTCCTATTTGAGTTTCACTCCAACAGCTTCCCTACATTTAATTAATCTATTAGTTTAGAGAATCTCTATTTCAGTTTCACTCCAACTGCTCCCCTATTGTAGAGACTCCCTATTTTTATTTTATTCAAATATTTTATTTTTTTATTTCAATTAAACATATCATTAATTTATATATATATATATATTTCGAAGACCTTCTATTTTTAATTACCAACATAAATTTTTATTTGTAAATATTATTTTTTATTGTTTGATTTAAAACTTTTCCAATAATTTTTAATTTTTTTATTATATTTTTTATCGTTGGAGAGTTTAATTTTTAAAGTTTTTATTTTATTTTATTTTTTAATATTTTTTTGACAGTGAATAGTGTTTAGAGGATGGAGTAGGGGATGATGGTTTTTCTCCTACATGTAGAGAATATGAAAATAAGTGTAGGGATCCCCTACAATTTAGGAGATGGGGTAGGGGATCTGTTGGAATGCAATTATTCCAATTCCCTCCCTACATGTAGAGTAGGGAGTCATGTAGTGACTCTCTTGGAGTTGGCCTAATGATTTAATTAATGCACATCATATGACGAAATTATATATATATATAGTTTGAGGGGAGGACAAAACCTTATTATACTAAGCTAGTGCAGAGAGAGAAAGTCAATAAAGGACAATCTCTCATTATCTGATAGGATAATTCACCCCTTATATCTTATTCTAGTAAGGTTATTAGTTCGTGGGGAGTCATCGATATAATATTATTTCGAAAAGGTTGGTTGAGCCCGAAATTAATTAATCAATATTCACTTATTTGTATATGATATATTTATGAAACTAAAATGTTAGGTGATAAGTGTATATATATATATATATTTTATCTTGATAGCGTAATAAATTGAAGAGGATCGAGCCACCAAGCCTTTCCAATGTTTTAAGAACACAAATAGCAACAGGATAACAAATGTTGTGTCTCAAAGAAGTGGCACACTATGGGTTTTGTTTATAGTTATATACGAAAATACGAGTGAGAATATTTCATCTTTCCCAATAAAGGCAGGATAAACTTTGAGATTTTTGTTTCGATATTGTGATGGTAAATAAGAACAATGGCCTAATAAATGATTAGGTCCGATTTAGTTTGGAGGGTTGTCATATATTATTTTTTTTTTCGAGTTATCATATATTGAATAACTTTATTTTTGAATTCTAAATGTTTCAACATATTTTAGTTAGATTGACGAATATTTAGCCAATTTATTAGAAGCATATTTTGAACATGTTCATGTTCAATCTTAAACATTTATGATGTTATTTTTATACGCCTTCTCACGAAAAAGTCGCAATAACGAAAACTCAAAATCTTATGTTAAAGAGTGTTAATAAAAGCAAATAAAATCTTGTCAATATTAGCAACAAAACAGCTGAATTTTACTAGAGGGAAGAAAATATGTCAGCAAATTATCCTCAACTGTTACTCTCCACTCTCACACACACTACACACAGACACACCCTAGCCATATTTTTCACTATGACAATATCATAAGCACAGCCAAAGCTGCACATAGACGCACACTAAACACACACATAGACACACAGTAAATACACACACATTTCCCCTAATTTCCACCATGGCAATATCATAAGCGCAATCAGAGCTACACATAGA
This sequence comes from Ehretia macrophylla, assembly GCA_037974665.1. Taxonomy (NCBI): domain Eukaryota; kingdom Viridiplantae; phylum Streptophyta; class Magnoliopsida; order Boraginales; family Ehretiaceae; genus Ehretia; species Ehretia macrophylla. The sequence continues at coordinate 41,082,951 of CM075783.1, forward strand.
CACACACTAAATACACACACATTACCCATCTTTTTTCCACGATGGCAATTCTAGCAATACTACCAGGACTCAACCTCTTCTCAAGCCTCCCCACCACTCCACCACCCCAAAATGACCCAAACACCACCATCCCACCACCCCCTATCCCCATCCCCAAATACCCACCTCCACTTAAGACCCAAAAATCACAAAACCACCCCAAAACTTTCAAAAATTCCAAAACCAACCCCAAAACTTTTTCCACCAATCCAGCTTTCAACACTCACCACCACAACTCCAAGTACTACAAACCCATTAAACCTGGCCAAGTCCTTACCCCCAAAACCACCACCACCACCACCTCCGTCGCCGCAGACGGCGTCGACCGGTCCGTCATCGTCGGAGAATCCGGCGTGAGCTACCGGCTTCCGGGTGCTCCATTTGAATTCACTTTCAGCTACTCGGAGACCCCAAAGGCTAAGCCTTTGGCCCTCCGCGAGCCGGCGTTTCTGCCCTTTGCTCCTCCCTCTATGCCGCGGCCTTGGACCGGGAAAGCGCCATTGAAGAAGAAGAAAACGAGAAAGATTAAGCTTTTTGATGCTAATAATGATGAAGAACATGATAATGAAGAGAGAAGTGTTAAGTATTATGAGATGTTGAAAGCTTATGAATTGGGGAAGTGTGAAATGAGGCCAAGAGAAGAGGTTTTGGGTGAGGCATTGAGTAGAATGGAGATTAAGGAGCTTTTGAGGCCACTTTTGTCTAGTAATAAACAAGTTAATCTTGGTAAGTTTCTTCCCTTTTTTTCAATATAATTTTTTTTGAATAGTTGTCACGTTTTGTAAAATGCAAGGAAAGACTACGTATATAAATACGGTTTACGGGTAGGCTTTGTGCACTGGACTATCTTTTTACTTTGCGTAACAGTAAATTTGTTACTGTATAATAACCTCTAACCTGCAAGGTAAAGTTGATGAGCGTCACGTTTTCTAGTTGTGCTAACAGCCCTCCTACCGAAAAGGAAGCTAAGGTTGCCTACTAGTTTCAACGTGGTTTCAATACTTCCTGGCCCCACGCACAATGGGAGTTTCATGGAGCGGGTTACCACTTCATATTAATTTTTTAATCGAATAAAAGCAAAAGGTTGAAGTCTTGGTGATGTTTTAAGATGGGTTACTGTTGGAATTGGTTAATGTACTAATTTTTGTTGGGAGTTATGAAAAGTTGGTATCTTTGCTTTGTAATGGTTTAATATTTGGTTGAGGTGTTTATGTGGCTTGTGCTAATGTAAATTACTACAGAAAAGAGCAATAAGTTGAACGCTTGGTGGGTTAGTGTGTTAATTCTTGTTGTGGGTTGTCAAAGTTTGTGTCTTTGCATGAAAGATTAGTACTTTGATTGAGGTGATTACGTGGTTTGGGGCAAATGTAAATTAGGGGGAGATTTTGTTGCGATGATAGTTTCAATTATCTAGAAAGTCTCATTCTTTAATAAAATGTTGTATTATCACCATGTCTTTGGTGGTTTCACCTCCTTTTGGCCTAATTCTTCATGTGCTCTTGCAAATTTTGAGAAAGAGTGCTATGTGCCTATTTGTGATTGTGTCATTCTTTGTAAATCTCTTTGTTTCAAATGATGGGAATATTACTCAGGGTAGGCTTTCAGACATTTATCAATTGAAATCTTACAGTGTGTAATTATGTTCTGGACTCGAAATCTAAGAGTGAATTGAAATTTTGATTTTTCAAGGGTTTCCGAGTGATCCAAATTTGTTTTCAGGGATATGTGCCTGCATTTTTTCTGATCTATTTTAATTTGGGGTGAAAGCGTAAGGAGTTTGTTTTCTTTAAAGAGTTATCGTTGGTTGTTTTATGCTTGAATTGTGAGCAGTATGTATTCTTGGAATATAAATTCCTCCCACCTCGGAAAATCACCAACTCAAAGGCCCCATGATTCTTAACATGTGCGTCGGTTGCGGAGTTGTTAATTTAATAAAATGTTATAGTAGGCAATGTTTTAGATGGCTTCAGTTTGAACTTTTACTCTGTGTATGGTAATCTGAAAGGTTCATTTTGTGCACTCTCTCAAATATAACGGGGGAGAAAGAGAGTTGGAATGGTGGATTGACCTGAGGTTTTACTTCATGTCAAGAGTCGTGGTTTTCTGCATATTTGTCTTTCTATGTTAGCTGAAATTGTTCGATCATGCAGGTCGAGATGGATTGACACACAATATGTTGGAGTTGATACATTCACATTGGAGGAGGCAACCTGTTTGCAAAGTTCGATGCTTAGGTGTTCCAACTGTTGATATGGACAACATATGCCGTTGTCTTGAGGTTCTCAGTAGTGCCTTGTACTATTGCCAACTCCAGTTGTTGTTGTTTCAATTATGAATGCTTTCTTCATCTTTTATCTATTTTATTTTCATGATTTTAACTCTATACAAGGTGTTTGTTACTCTACTGAATTTCAAAATGTCTGCAGGAGAAGACTAGTGGAAAGATCATCCATCGAGTCGGTGGTGTAGTTTATATTTTCCGGGGAAGAAACTATCACCATCGTAATCGTCCAAAGTTGCCAGTGATGCTATGGAAACCAGCTGCTCCAGTTTATCCAAAACTTATACAAGAAGCTCCAGAAGGATTGACGAAGGAAGAAGCTGATGAGTTGCGAATAAAAGGAAAAAATCTGCTTCCAATTTGTAAATTAGGTAAACTCTCGAATCCTTCCATCCTTGTTAGAAACTATCTGTTCCATTGCTGTTCTGTGACTTGGATACTTTTGATGTCACATTTTCTTTCCATTCATGATGTTGAAGGCATGGAGGTTTTTCTTTATATAACCTATTTGAAGCATGTAAAACATATCAACGTGCTTGCAGGAAGATTGTCGAGGTGGCTTCTGGCTTGAAACTTATGTGCTTTTCATAAGTCACCATATATTATATACCTCTCCCTTCATGTTATCATCTTCTGATGATCTTCAAAGGGTAACTGATTGGGGGTCCGTCTGTATTTTGATATCCCTTTACTCTCTAGAACTTGCTAGAGCTCTCTTTATGAAAGACTAATTCCTTTTGAAGAGGATACTTTATTGCTGCTTTCTTCTGAAACCTGATATTCAAATGCCGATGGAAAAGTTTATTCTAAAAAACATCTGCTATTGTGGGGTATATTCCGTACATCATCTGAAATCTGATAATTCCACATTAACATTGAATTTTGTCTAACTCACATTTGCTATGGTAGGTTATATACCAGAACTTTATCTGCCTGTCTTTCAATTTCATTGTTTAAGCAATTATGTACTTTCATTTCTACTTTAATTGAAAACACTTTGACGGTACATGCGTGCAATGATGTTAGTTCATTCTTGAAATAATTTTCTAGGATTTCTTATTTATTTATGTTATATTCTGGGTTGTCTTTGAGCACAGCAAAAAATGGAGTCTATGTAACCCTAGTAAGAGATGTGAGGATTGCTTTTGAAGGATGTCCTCTGGTGAAGATTGACTGCAAAGGGATGCATGCAAGTGATTACAAGAAGCTGGGAGCAAAGTTGAAGGTGTGCATATATCTCTGTTCTATTTACACACATCAGCTGTGAATGTGCTTGATTTACTCCTTGATTATCTAAGTCTTCATAGAATGGGTGACAATGATAAAACCTTTACACGTTTGTCTATTATGAGAAAGTAGTTCCTGATGTCTTAATACAGATTGTTTGCTTACTCCTCGACTTTTTAGGTGTTTATGCCTTCGTGTAGAACCATTATTCAGAAAGTAAGAGTACTCGTGCTTTAGCCGTTTATGTTTGAATAGATCAACTCCAAGTGGAGGCAAAAGGGGCTTCAAACTTTCTGATAATATAAGAATTGCATTTTACCTATGTGTAGCATCACTCTCACTTGTGCTCTCTGGTTTTAAGTACCTTTTAGTCTATGGGAGGATTCTGAAGCCACAAATTTCCCAAATAGGAGGGGTTAGACAGATTGTAATTATATGTTTATATAGTTGTTTTACGGTTACTTGGTTTACATGCTTCATGTTCTGACCAACTGAATCATCTCAATGATCGGAAATAACTTCTTGCTTGGTGCAACCGTTTCTCAACTAATTTCCAGTTCCTCTTATGACAGGAATTAGTTCCTTGTGTACTGTTATCTTTCGATGATGAGCAGATATTGATGTGGAGGGGAAAAGACTGGAAACCGAGGTTCAGGAATGTTTCTCCAACTATAAACCCTGGCAGCAGTCCTAAAGCAAATGTTCTCCATAACTCAGGTATTGATGGAATTTGCACCATTTTCTACGTGGCTAACAAAGCTAGTTCCATGGTGAAAAAACCCAGAAAAGTGCCTTAATATAATAGTTTAACATGAATTATTGCTTATATAGATACTTCTCTTGCATGCTTACATATGCACATTATCTCCAAGTCTATCTTATTTCTTTTACGTTTGGTGTTCTGATCTAGCATCAAAATAAGGGTTGTAATGAGAAACGTCTTTTTTTTTTTCTTTCTTTTTCCCTTAATTTCCTTCTTTATTTCAGGAAATCCGAGTGTCAACTTTCAGGAACCTGAAGCGAAGAAAGTGAGCTCAAGCCCTAGAATGATGTCCCTCTGGCAGCGTGCGATCAAGTCAGGAAAGGCTTTACTCCTGGATGAGATTAAACTTGGTCCTGATGATCTCCTAGCAAAGGTGGAACAGTTTGAAAGCACATCACAAGCCACAGAACACTCATACCCTGCGGTAATCTTGTCAAGTAAGGATGGTTCTGGTTTTTCAAGGACACAAAATGACTATGGCACTGAAGATGACGATTGCAGTGACAATGAGACCTATACAGATGACCGTTATGATAGAGAGTATATAAACGATTCATTTGAAGTGGTAGAGTCATCACTCCCTCTTGGATCATTACCTGTCGATTTCATAGCAGATGAGCTCAGCGACAACGAGCAGAACGGCTGAAAAATGAGATAGCAGTTCATCCATGAGCCAAGTGCAAGAGGCTGGTGGCAAAGATTGATATTTATTGGGAAGAAATGGCAATTCTTCATGTTCTTTTTCCCATTTAGCTTGTAAATAGGGCTTGCCCTTCAGTTATAATGAATGCCTCAAGTCATCACTTGATTGGAAAAAATTTGTTTGTAAATGTGAAGTTGGTTGAAATGAAAATGTGCAGCAGCATTTCTGGAAACTGTATTTCTTGACTTGCTCTTGTAACATATTTCCCCAAATATAACCCTTAAAGGGAGCTCAGCTGGTTAGTCTTGGGTGTGCTCCCCAAGGTTGTCACTTGGGTAATTAGAAGTTTACCTGATCGTTAACTTTAAAGTCCTGTGGTGGTAAAATCTCATTTCCCGTGGCTTTCAAGAAAAACATATTGCCCCAAATCTGTAAACCTAGTGTTTTCTCACCCTTACTTCTTGCTGAATGGTTTGTTTTGAGTTTCTCGTGGACATCTGCTTTTTACCATTTAGGCCTACTCTCTCACATAGAACACATAATAGGGTGGGTTTTCCACTAAGGAAAAGCAATCAATGACAGTGAATGATGGTAATTGCATATAGCAGCAGAAGTTTATCTTACTAGAAGGTAACTGCGCGTAATAGGTGATGAGTGAGCAATTAAGTCAGGGCTTAATATTTTACTACTTGTTCAGTCAATAGCAATACTTTTCTATTTTTTCTTAGCTTTGATAGGTTAATTACTTTAACTTGACAAATGAGACCTTAAATATGGAGAGATTAGGAAGTTGAGACTTAAATAAATCTATTTTTTCTTAGATTTGATAGGTCTAACTTCTCTGCTACTATTCCACCTAATTGTCTACATTTGTGCATGTAGCTAAAGAATGAGGGCTATGCTTGGCCCACGCAAAATGGAATGAATCTATTTGTAATGTTATGACGTAAATGAGCAAGATTTAATTAGTTGTGAATTATTAATATACCTATAATAAAATGATGTGGATTATTTATATCTCGTTCATACCATTATAATATAATGAGAGGGCAAAAGGAGCAGGTATTTTTGTATTTGGCATCAGCTTGATCTTTTGACTTGAGAGCAATATAGTTTGGGAGGGTTCAATTGATAAGAAAAATGAGATTTTATCTTAAAATTAATTGGTTTTAGAATTTATTATTTATCTATTGTAACAATTAAATTGTTTAACATTCCCTTTACGTGTGACTTGTGGTTAATCGTTAAAGATGTTTTAACATGATATAAGAAGCTGCTTTGATTCTAAAATAACTGCATATAAAGTTGACTCATGAAATAAGAATAAGACACTATTTGTCCTAGCTTTTAGATAGTCAAAAGCGCTTCTTGTGAGTTTAGAAGCTGAACTAACTTATTTGACCCATTTTTAAAAGTGCTTTTAGGTAAAAGCTAAAACTGAAAAAATTAAAAATTGAGAAGCTCCAAAGTGGTGCTTTTCAAAAAAAGTTTTTGCAAAACTGTTTTACATAATGTGGGAAGCTATTTTTTTTTTCTTTTTTCTCAAATATACCTCTCCATATTTTTAAAGTCCGATATTACCCTTAAAATTTTTAAAAACTTAATGTTGTGTAACACAAGCCAAACAGTCAACGACTTTTGTTCAACAATACTTCTTAGAAAAACTCTACTCTAAAAGCTCAAAAAGTGAAATTTCACAGTTAGGCTAAACAGAATCTAAATAAAAAATAGATGAATAAAGTTAAACCAAAACCTACTCTAATATAGGGTTACATCTTTACGCTTTACGTACCAAAATTATGTTATTATCTTTAAATTTTTGTCAACTTATAGAGTAAAATTTATTCAAATGCACTTAATGATGCAATGAATGTCCCAACTTGACCTACAAAGCTTTTAGCCCCCATGGCAGCCGCCTGCTGCCATGCTCTCTTTCTCGCCTAATCCTAAGCTTTTGAGCAAGCCAAACCTCGTAACAACCTACATAATAGGAAGCCAAAAACCAAAGTTTTACAACACCGAGAGTTGTGCAAAATGATCGAAGAGCGATTGTTATAATCAGAAAATTAAGTTAAGTTACAATTTCAACCTCCACTATATCAAAATAAGAAGAAAAAAAAAGATTTTGTAATTAAATGTTAACAATTTGCAGCACATTAATAATTTTGTACCCTTTCGTGGACTTTTCCCTAACAAAAACCACCAAGAATGCAAAGAACTTGTCAAACATTGTATGCTCTCATCTATACCTAAAAAGTTCCAAATTTTGGACTATACCCATTAATTAAAACCTTGGCTTAACTTATTGGTAGAGTGTTTAGAGTGCGAGTGAGAAAATTATTCACGTCTTGTGTATAAATTAATTAAAAATTTAATTTATGTGGTCTAGTACCAATTAGTCATGAGTTTAACTAACTTGAATCATGAAAAATTTGCTTAAGTCTCGTATTCGAATAAATCAAAAATCTAATTTCTTTGATCTAGTACCGATAGATCTTGAGTCTAACTAACTTAAATCATGAAAATTTTGTTTTCATCACGGGTTCAAATCAACTAAAAAATTAATTTATTTAGTCTAATTCAAATATATATCTAACTAACTTGGATCAAACTTTCTATAAATATGGCTATGTCTCCCGTAATCTATTACCTGTGATGTAAGTTTGAAATATTTTTTAGCACCCCGGTCATTGAAAAAAAAAAAAAAAAAAACAACTACAACATTAATTCCAATTCTTGGACCGTGCCCAAAACATAGCAAATAGTACAAAAACTGACAACATTAAACAATAGCAGAACAAGTTTTACCACTATCACTATGGTTGGTCCATCTTAGGTAGGTAAAGTAGTTTGCTTGTACTACTTACGTGTCCACATGCTACAAAACTTCTCGCTAAAATATTAATAATAATAATTTTTACATAATCTATTACTCTGACACCACATCACCTGAAACTCTCGGGCTATAAATAGGTTGCTGTGTAGTTCCAAGATTCTACATATAAATAGCACCACACCCACAAAAGATTCTTGAAAAAGCCTCTTTTGGGTGTATTTTAAACGGTAAAGATCTCTGCTATCTCTATTTTTTAGATTTATTTTGAGATAATAATGTGTATGATTGGTTATTGTTAATATCTGAATACGTCGGTAAAATGAAAATCGAAACTGTGGTTTTAACATATTACATTTAATAGGTGACTACTCGACCGTTCGTTTTGGTAATGTGGATTTGGGTTGAGATTTTTAAATGTGTGTGTTTGTTTTTGGAAAAAAAAAACAGGTGAGGAGAAGAAGAAATGGCACGCAAGAAGATCAGAGAGTATGATTCCAAGAGACTCTTGAAAGAGCACTTCAAGAGGCTGGCTGGTTATGACTTGGCCACCAAATCTGCTCAAGTAAGTGTAGTTTTCTTAAGTTTGTATGTGTTTTGTTAGTTGTGTCACTTGATTGCGAAGTTCATTGCAGATCCTCAGTGATAGTTAATGATTAGTTCTGCAATGGATATGCATTCAGTTTATAATCACTCGGCTTCTCTATGACAGCGTCAATGTTGTTGACACATTATAATTTTGTACAAATATTTTGGTTGTAGAGAACTGCTGAATCACTTGAAAGATTGCTGTAAAAATTAAGATGGACATATAGATTGCCTATACCATAAGCAATGAAGTTAAAATGTGTGTGTGTGCGTGTGTGCGTGCACGCGCATGCAAGGACCTTGTATCTGATATGTTTGGGTCGGATACTTGCAATGAATTATGTCATGTTAATATTTTTCGGAAGTGGGCAAATTTGTGTAGCTACTATTATTACTAGCTAGAAGAGTTAGCTCTCAACATAAATGAATGACGTCGTCTAATCCATATAGCCGAACCCACTGGTGAGACAAAGGCTCAGTTTGGTTTGGTTTTACTATTAGTCTATTACTACTAGCTGCCAAGCTCTAGCACCTCTGCCGGTATGTTAAAGCCATTTCCAGTTTTCCTCCCGCATCCATGAAGATCTATCCCTGCCGGGAAATCAGACACAATAGGGCTTAATTCGTATTAAAATTGCCCGTGCTCGGACTTTTCAGCTTTTCTAAAGTGTGATTAATTATGTTAAGCTGATAGAAACTGATGATGAGAAAGCAAGAAATGTTGGTGGATGTTTCCTTGTAATTTTAAGTGTTTCTGAAGCCGAATTAGATGCCTTGGTCAAATGAAAATTCCATGGATGTAAAGAAAGCGAACTGTGGAAAGAATACTCTGAACGAGCAAAATTGTAACGTGTCTCAGTTACTTCCTGTTGTAGACATTTAGTACAGCTTCTCTAGATAATCGTTGATTGCTCACACAAACAGGGCAAACTTACAACCTGATGTATTCAGTATTGAATTGTCTGATCATTAAGTCCAGACTGCACCTGTTGCAAACACTGGCTTTGTTTTCAATATATTTGAAATATTTCCATGTTTAAATCTATTTTGGAACTTATAAATGTAACATATTATGTAAACCATTTCCAGGTTACTGAGGAAACTGATTTCAAAGAGTTAGTAAAGAATGAACCTTGGCTTTCCTCTACCAAGTTGGTTGTAAAACCTGATATGTTGTTTGGGAAGCGTGGCAAGAGTGGGCTAGTTGCCTTAAATCTCGATCTTGCTCAAGTTTCTGCGTTTGTGAAAGAGAGGCTCGGCAAAGAGGTAGTGAACTATTCCACCAGAGAGTTTCATTTAGTGATTCAAAATATCTTTTTAACGGTATATGCACATGTTTTGCCTATTTGGCATTTGATTCATCTGCTTATACATACCTCTTTGATTTAACAGGTAGAGATGGGAGGGTGCAAAGGGCCCATCACAACGTTCATTGTTGAGCCATTTGTTCCACATAAAGAAGAATTTTACCTCAATATTGTTTCAGAAAGGCTTGGCTGTAGCATAAGCTTCTCCGAATGTGGAGGCATCGAAATTGAGGAGAACTGGGATAAGGTGCTCAAAATTTGCTCGTGATCTGTTTCTTGTACAACCCAAAGAAAACACATTTAAGTCCATTATCTTATAGTTTCACTTTAGTTTTAGATATTTACTAAAACTTCTTCCACCTCCAAATCCAGGTCAAGACTATCTTTGTGCCAACCGGGGCCTCTTTCACATCAGAGCTGTGCGCTCCACTCATTTCCACCCTTTCTCTGGAGGTAATACACACAAAAGTATCAATTTAGTGGGAGAGTCTTTATCTCCTTGCTCAGGATTTCTGCTGAACGTTGTTGTCTCAAACATTGTGTTACACATTAGACATTTGTGCAAAGAAGAATCTTTTCAATGCTAGAGCAAGCTTTTCTCAGTTTAACTTTGCTGTGCTGTAAACATGAATTTACTTAGTTGAGATTCTGTAACATGATTCAGACCAAAAGCGTAATTGAGGACTATATCAGAGCCGTGTACGCTTTGTTTTTAGGTAAGTGGGATACTTTGGGAATTTTTTTTGCCTGTGGAGTTATTGATAATGGTTTATTGGCCTCTTGGATTAAGCTTTGACTGTCAACTTTTTGTGCATTAGATTTGGACTTCACGTTCCTAGAGATGAATCCTTTTACTTTGGTTGATGGAAAGCCCTATCCACTGGATATGAGGGGAGAGCTCGATGATACAGCTGCTTTTAAGAACTCTAAAAAGTAAGTCCATTCTCCTCCTTTTCTGGCCTATACATTTCCGATCTAGCCTGAATGTATTGCCTGCCAATTGTTGCAATCAACATATCTTTTTGCATATGTCAGCGATAATTTTTCATAAATTTCTCGTGTTTTGCAGATGGGGAAATATTGAATTTCCAATGCCATTTGGAAGAGTTATGAGCGCAACTGAAAGCTTCATTCACGGGTTAGACGAAAAGGTATGTAATGATGCACCTGATATCCTTCTGAAATCTGCTTCAACCGCAAACAATGGTTATTAGAATTTCCAATACTGAAGCATTATTTTCTATAGAAATACATTTCTTTTGTCCATTGTTAGATTTATCTGATTCTTTCTGCTAAAATGACAAGAGTTCTGGCTTTCCCTCCTGATTTTCAGAATTCTGATCGGTTATATTTTAGCTTTGAGAACTTTATAAATTACTCTCTCATTAGTGTGTTAGATTACTCGTTTTTTCTTCACCTAGTAACTTTGAATTTTAATGTACGTAGATGTGAACTTGTGCAAAGTTTGTCAGTTATAAGGCTCTAAAATTGAAAGCTAAATATTTTTTAATAGCGTCTCATTATTTTGTTTGCTCACAGACAAGTGCGTCTCTGAAGTTCACGGTCTTGAATCCCAAGGGCCGAATTTGGACTATGGTTGCTGGAGGAGGCGCCAGTGTCATCTATGCTGATACTGTGTGTTTCTCATCCTTTGTTTGCTAATATTTTCGGAATCTCTATATCATTGTTTCCATTGACCTTATGCATGCTACTTTGCTTAACCAGGTTGGAGATCTTGGCTATGCTTCAGAACTGGGAAATTATGCTGAATATAGTGGAGCTCCAAACGAAGAGGAGGTGTTGCAATATGCCAGAGTTGTAATTGATGTAAGGATTCTTGTGGGCTACACGTTAGTTTTAATATTTTCACTATCTTATTTCAGTGATTAACGGTGTAAACTTAATATGCTCAAAATGTTATACATTTACAGTGTGCAACTGCTAATCCTGATGGCCATAAGAGAGCCCTTGTAATAGGTGGTGGAATAGCTAACTTCACTGATGTAGCTGCAACATTTAGTGGTATAATACACGCTTTGAAGGAGAAGGTACGTAATAGTATTTGGCTAACTTCAATACAAGTTATTCTATTTTCTGTGATGAAGAAAAACTGATTTATCGTTATAACAGGAAACGAAGCTTAAAGCTGCAAGAATGAATATTTACGTCAGGAGAGGAGGTCCAAACTATCAAAGAGGCCTTGCAAAAATGAGGAGTCTCGGGGAAGAAATTGGCGTGCCAATTGAGGTATGTGTTTATATCTTAAACCAAAAAAGCTTTCGCTAAATTGTTCAAAAATGCATACCATCAGTACCATCCTGGGAGCACTAAACATCTTTTTGCTTCTTCTTTTGGTGCAGGTCTATGGACCTGAGGCAACCATGACGGGCATATGCAAACAAGCGATTGAGTGCATCACTGTCGCTGCATAAAGCTACCAATTTCCTTAGCTTTCTGATGGATGCATTATCGTACACAGAACGAAATTGTATTTCTGTCTTTTGACATAAAAGAGCCATTGCTTGTGGTTGCAGGATCGGATTGTATTTCATTGAAAATAACAGAAAAAGAAAAAGAAAAGTATGTAACGATTTAGTTGTGTGTGTTTCAAAGCAGCATAATAAAAAGAAGCTTTCTTTTGTTCTTCACTAACTGTGAAACTGCATCTACTAAGTGTTACAGTTATCTTTCTTAACACATCAGCAGCCTTATTTGTTAACCGGTTTATGGATGAGTGCTCTTGGAGTATTCGGTTTGGCCTTGCACCTACGTGCCTATGACTTTGAACCTCACAAAATTTGCATAGCAGAAGATCCTGAATTTGAGAATCAGCAAGTACAGAACCAGACTTGTGAAAATCTCAAATTCCATCATTAATTTACGCACAGCACGTGACACATATTGCAGAAATGCACTTTTTGTGCAAAATAATATTCGATAATCCAATGACTAGTTTAAAAGTTATTTATTACCCGACAGCTCTACCCAATCAATTTATCTCAACGGCCCTATGATGTGATTTTGCAATTCTCCCAAATTTCAATTTAAAGAATAACAAGATGATATGGCAATGTTATATCAGGTGAAATATCATGCTCCAACGTCTTATTTCTCTAGTCTTGTAACTAGCTTAGAACCATGCTGTAGATTTTTCTTCAATAATTTTTTCGGACTCTATAATCTACACATAACAAGAGTTTCGTTTTATTACTGTAAGGTTGGAACTCACAATTGGGCTCCGGGTTGGAGCAGATTAATTATAGACATTCTCGTCTACTTAGTAGGATCTTGCATTACGTATGATGATATGAACTCTCTGCCCTCCTCTTCAGCCCATCAAGGGTAAAAAACATTGGGAAATTTTTATATGTATTTTGTCTAGTTTTGTTGGTTGGTTATTGATAACAAACTTGATATCAGGGTTTTGACTCGATTCAGTCTTTCAACCATGTAGTACTACACTTTCATGTGTAGTTTATCGCATTTTTAAAATTGTTTTTTCAATTCTAGTCTCGCTCAATTTACTATATCATTCAACAAATTGTATCGTTTTACTGAATTGGAGTATGCATTGGGATACGCCATTGCATCACGAGATTCGTAACCTTGAGATGAATCTAATGTGGTTATATCTAAAGTGAATTCCTCACCAATTAAAAAAAAAAAAGAAGAGGAGAGAAGAAAAAAAAAAAATTAAAACATGTTGCAACTTGCAAGAACAATCATATTTTGTCTAGAGTGAAGAGTACGTAAGAAACTTTTTTGTTGAAATTGAATATTAGGTTGAACCGAAATAATTTAAGAAGTATTGTAATTTATTATAAAAAAAAAAATGTTAAAAAAAGACCCTCTCGCCTACTTTTCCGTTGATCAAATTCTTATAAATTATAAAAAATTATTAATTATTACAGGACAATAGGGTTCAAATTGCAAATTGAACAAAACACATGCAATTACGGACTCCCCTCACCAGTCACCTGTACTAAAGACATAACTTGGAGGAGTTCTAAGTGTTTTTTTTTTTTTTTGGGATGACATGAGAAATAAGTTGGTCAAACTCGACTACTAATTAGTAAACTTTTAAGTATAACGATACGCTTTTATAGATGCACCAAATCAATGAAAAAAAACTTTAAAATAATAAAAAATGTCAAATCACAAACTTTATAAAAAATAATTTTACCATATTATTACGTCCGAAACACGGAGTTCAAAGTTAATTTAAAATGAATATAAACGAATAGAGTAGTTAGAGAGTTATTATCAATTGCTAGTAAACGCTGCCGACAACCATGAAAATTAGCTGAACAAATCTATAAAACAAAGTATACCTCGTGTTCCATGGGCCCTGCAAGGGAATCATAAGTACATCACATTGACATAGCCACAACTGAACAGAGATTTTTTCACCTTTTACAGCATATCAAAGAAGCACAAACGAAAATAAAAATAAAAGATTTGACGAACTGATAATGCAATAGTTGGTCATGACTAAGGTTTTAGATTTAAAATTTTTATTTTTTTGTTGTCTTTCTTAACTAAAGTATGTATGAGAATGTATCATTGTATTATCAAATTTGTAAATTTGAAGTCTGATTCAATATAATTCTAGTTATAGTTAGAGGTAGATCTAGAATTATGATTTAGTGGGATTTTTTCTTTTTTTTTTATGGTCATTGTTTAGTAAAAGTTAAAAATGTACAATTTAATATTTATATATAAATAATATTTTTAAGTTAGATTAACAATATCATAAAAATAGACATATTTAAAAAAAAAATAACCTCAATTCATTTTTTAACGATTCTGTATTAAAATTAGATAGACATGCAATTTACCCGCAAGTGACTCCGCCCTTGGTTATGATGAATTCTGTGGACTTTGTCACAAAAAAATGAATGAGAAGGAAAAACACAAACAATGCATCCAATTGCCTCTTGGTCTACTTGCTGAACCTGACATTCAAAATGATGCACAATTTTGGTCTTAGCTTTTCACTTTATTTCAAACTTGTACACATCAAACAATTTCACATCAACATGATTGAAAATTTTTCTATGTGCTTTTCATCATCTTTTTTTCTTCTTTATGGAGGGGTAAAGTTTCAAATTGAATCATCACATCATGCAAGGCTTGCATATATGGTAGACCAGTATTTGTTCCCACTCATAATTTAGCACGTAGAAGGAGGACAAAGATTTTCTTTAACATCAATCACCTTTTTTTTCTTTTTTTTTTTCTTTTTATCTTTCCTCTGGTAAGGTGTCAGCCTGTTGTTTGCCTTGGGCTAGGGCCACAGACTACTGTGTCTGATGTCATTTGATTCAAGCTTTCATGTCCAGTATTCATTCCAAGGGAAATTGCTGACTATGAAAAAATAGGGCAAAATAATTTGCACGTAACATTATAAAAAAAATTTAATAATTTTAAATAATTAATATAATTATGTAAAAAATAAAATGGATAATTTAATATTTAGTGAATTCTATTCATCATAACATTATAATATTATGAGAGAATTCTCACTCCCAGGATAAATCTAAGAATTATTCTTAATGGGAGTTAACGCACATAATTTTTTAACTATATGAATATATTTTTTTCAATAGAGACTAATTATTTTTTTAACTAAAATAACATAGAAATTTAATTTTTTTAAAAATTACATATAATTTTTAACATTTTTGTAAATCAGTGATGACTGCAGTTTCAGCTGACCTAAACGTAGATCTGCCACTACTCACTCGAAATATAGATAATTTTTTTAGATTAAGTGGAGCATCAAATGGTCAAAAGACTAAGGTATTAAACATATAAATAGAACTTTCAATATTATAAATGATCGTGGTTTGCAAGATGAACTCGAAACACCAAATATGGTAAATACTGATTTTTAATTATTATAAAGTCAATATCAAACCTATAAATCTAATTTTTAAACTTATAAATGACTGTCGTTTGCAAGATTAATCAAAATATGGAAAAGTACACCTAGTCACCAAAATATGCATGCAATCTGTGGGGGAAAGACAACTTTTTCATATTCTGATCATCAAATTTGCATGCAATCCGTTGTGTAAAGTTTCTTTTTCTTATTCCAACTCCAATTCAAATATGCGAATTATTTGCAAAAAGTAAAGAGACCAAGTAGAATATGATCCAAGTGGGTGGCATGAAGACAACTGGATATCTACAACACAAATAGTTGATCTTTTCATTTTTTTCCACTTTCTTTTAATAGTTCCTCAATTTCAAATTGAAAGTTTACTTTTCTCATAAAATTAGCGCATAATAATGTCTATTTTTTCAAGTAGGAGCCTTTATTAATATTAATTATCATTCTTATTAGTGTAATAATATATAAAACATTATTTGAACTTTATTTTTCTACTACTTCCCATCTTTTTAAATGCTTAAACTCAAAAACGTAAAATGTTAGCCCCAATTTAATTCATTAACACAATAACACGTATTGATTTTATATCTCTTATATATATATATATATACATATATATATATATATATATATATATGTACAATAGAAAACAAAACTGTTATTTGAATTTAAAATTTTTAATCACAATAAATTGCTACCTAACTATTAAACCTAACTTTTAAATATTATTTTATATCTCTTTTTAAAACTACTCAATATATCAAAATAGTACATTAAATTTGAGATTGACGAAAAATGTTGTTAAACGACAGTCGATATTTTTTATTATATGAGAAAAAGAATGATGAAAGTTGTCGCAACCTAGTGGTACACATGAGATTTCCAGTGCTTTATTTACAAATACTAGATTAAAGAAAATGGTAGTAATATGACCAGATTTTTAAAGCACCAACTACTAGATTTTAGCACATATTTTATGGATGAGAAGGCACTGAGACTGTTACTAACGTAACTATGGAAATTATTCGATAAGTTCGGATTGATATTAGTTTCTCGCATATTAAAAATTTAAACTATATAAAATTATTCGATAAGTTTGAATCGATATTAATTTTTCACATATTAATAATTTTTATATGTAAAATTATCGCCAACTATATGAGACTATTAAATCGGTTTAGATTAATTCAAAAATTTTCTTGTAACCATGAGGACTTTGGTCAGTAATGTCGGCTCTTCTGTCCACGATGCTGTCAAAGAGAGCATGAATGTCTCTGATCAGTACTTAGCATTGGCAGCCCCTTTTTAGTGCTTGGTAAGAAATTGGTCCAACTAAGCTATCAATGAAAGCAAAGCTTATAGCAAATATACAAAATTAAAACACTAGAGGTTAACTTTAACGGTGAAGTGTTTTTGAAGTGGGTTAGAGATTTATTCACATTTTAAATTAAAATTAATTAAAAGATTATTTTTTTAAAGTCAATTTTGATAGGTTTTATACTTGATTAATTTGGACTATATCTCTTCTGTGTAGAGTCACATATCCTGAGTTTAGTGTGATATCCTGTTCTGCATCCGTTATATAAGAGATGTGTTTTAGTTTATAATGACTTAGTATCACTACTAGTCTATTACAATTAACACGCGCTTAAATGTTAGTAGACCAATAATTGGGTCTGGATCATCACAAGTGGTATTAAAGCAATCTATCAAACGAAAATGTGGCTCTTTCCGTGCTTGGTGGTCTGAACTCTGTTATGTTTGAACTGAATAAGAAGTTATAAATTTAAAAAGAGAATCTATAATATCTTGTCTCACATCTTTTTACAAGAGTATGTAATATTTCACCAATAATTTAATTTATTATTTTTATTATCACGAACTTAAATATTTTATAATAAGTTAATAAATACTCAATAAGGGGTTCATGGAATATCTATTTTGATTTGATGTCCATATTCCAAAGCAAAAGAATACCTTTGAATAAAGTTGTGTGTCTTGGGGACTGAAAATTGGAATTCCACATTGATAAAACTTGATGGGAAAGATTAAGGCTATTATTTTAATGGAGACCTAAATCAGTTATCAGCAAGTGTAGACTGGAGAATATTCAGCTTTTCCAATGCGACAAAAATACCCTTGGGCTTGGGATTACTACAATTGAGCACATTAAGGCACATTATATTAAATAATAATCCAGGTGCAGTGTGCCCTTGCAGTTGTACTTCAAGATTTGACAATTAAATCCTTTCTTAAGCTCAATTTTTGCAACTTAACCAGAGTGTAATTGTTGGCCAACAGAAAAGTTGTTGTCTTGTGCCCTAAAAGTAACAATTTTGAATAGCAAAAACAATTTATTGTAAAAAATAAAAGATAAAAACTATGTACAATAAACTCAAAATAAGAACCACTTTTCCTTGTATCTCGCATATAATGAAAACTTCATGCATAGGAGTGGATTTATAATTTTTATTTAGTAAAGATAACAACACGCAATTTAACAATTATATATAGATAATTTTATTCAATAAAAATTTAACTGATTTTTTAGCCTAAAATGTCTTAAAAATATACATTTTTTTAAATAAAAAAAGTAGAGCAAATGAGTATTGCAACTCTCACTCATATAAGAATATATCCGTCCTTATTCGTGCATCGAGTTATCCTCTATATCATACAACAAAGAAAAATAAAATTTAAATTCCATTCACCTGGAGAATAAAACTTAATTTACATTGTTATTCAGCTTCAAAGAGAAACATTTCTAACTAAACAGAGAACAGTTTTTTGTCACCAACAGATAAAAGTACAAACAATAAATTTTATGAAAATTCTTGACAAGTACTCTGTTCTCAACAATGGATGTTACAATGTACCTTATTAAACATGAAACGTCCTTTTGTCATGTTAACCTTTAATGCATAAACAAATAAATAGTCATGTTTCTTCTAGATTTCCTTTATTATTTTTTGCTAACATTAAAATACCTTGCATGATTATTGAACTATAATGTAATGAAATGAAAATTTGTTTTTAATTTTAAAATGCTTTGAATATAAGGTCGATCCTAATTAATTTTAGGTCGTTTATACTTTATTACACTCCTAAAAGTCTGATATTATTGTTCTAAAATTCGAATACTCTATTCTAAATATATTTAAAAAAATATTGGGATCAGCGGGAGCTACATATAGCTCTACCTTTAAATGGACACGTATCTCAAGAATTGCGTAGAATCGTCAACGAAAAAGAAAATTCAAAGTTCAAACTTATGCCCTTATATTACAAATATTATCTTATAGTGATTAACTTTGGGTGTGCGTTAAGATACGTAACTACATTATTAAATTTGTAACTTCAGAATGAATTTAATATAATTGTGCTTAAAATAAATACAACACATGTGGATGAAGAAGGGCATTAAAATGAGGTGAGTTTAGATGTTATAGCTCGAGGACTATATCGTCCAAATTGTACCACCATACAATGTACAAAACCAACATTGCAGATCAAGGCATGTGAGCACGGGCGCATTTTAGAGATTCTCTCTCTCTTTTTCACAATATCCAACGAAGAATATAGCAAGGGAACAAAAACAACCTCTCGTCCGCCATCACCGCAGGCGCATGTTAGTCTCGTTCTCTTATCGAAGTTCGAAATATTCCTTTTTTATTTTTTTATTTTTTCAAAACAAATAGTAATGTTTGTATGTATGGAATAAGTGTTGGTAGTTAATTATTTGTATCCACTTGTGACCATTTGCCAATATATAGACATCAGCCAAATTATGGAGTGGTTTGATTATTTATCTTAATACCACTAGAGTGGAGTTCACAATTTTCTTTTTATATATTTATATAATAAAAATTGAAATTATAATTTAAATTTTAATATTTTATCCAATTTTTAAGTATAATATGGAGTTTACATTTCACGTGCTCTAATAAGATATATACCTTGCCCATGCCCCATCCCTAAATCTCTTATGATTTAGAGACTATCGACAAGTTTTTTTGTATAACTAAAAATAATATAAAGCATATAACTTCAATACATAAGTTAAAATAACAATACAGGGTGAACATAAAAATATAGGATTGTAAATATAAAATTATAAATTAATCTCAAGTATTATTTATTATTCACATATGAGAGGGGATGTTATTATTTGATACAATTAAGAGCGACTAAAAATTACATAAAAAAGTTTTATTTTTTACAATTTTGTCTCATTATTTGATAAATTAAGAGCGACTAAAAATGACATAATTTTTTTTATAATATTTTATATTTTTGTTAAAAGTAAGTGTAGCTACAACAACTTAAAATCTCGCACATAAAAATATAATAAATTTTAGAGTTTTCAAATTGTGTGAATCAAATCGAATAATTTGTGCTATAGCTAATAACTAACAAGAGACACCAACACAATTCTTCCTTCTTAGTCTTGTGTATCTTGGTAATTCTATATTCTCGATAATTTTTTTCATTAAAATTTTATATCCACCAAACAAATAACTAACTCAACAAACATATTCGTTTGGTGAAAGACATAATACATAATATGATGACCCATGTAACACACCTAGGACTTTGCTTAACAGAATGCCAAGAAACTAAAACATAATAAATGCTTGCTTCCAATTGCCCAACGCATATCTGGTTGAGAGTGGGGAATGAAATTCACATATATATAAAAATTAAATATAATGGACAACCGAAAGCAAATTCAATTCCTAAAATACAACCATGTTTTTAGTAAACTTTTTAATCAACCTTGTAAATATTGATAAATTTTATAAATTATGTAAAAGACTGATCTATTGGTTCGGACTGATTTTAAGTTTTTTTTTTTTTTTTTTTTCATGTTAACAACTTGGCTAGAGTAGAGTAGTAGATTAAAATTAGATAAGAATTTTCCTGAAAATAACAGAAGCTACACCCTCAAGCACATGTGGGGCCATGCCTGCAGAAACTTTAACAGAACAAAATCATTTTAAACTCTGCCAAAAAAACCATTTAAAAAAAAAATTTCAAAAGCCAACAAAGATTAAGACAAGCCAAGCACGTGACCTGCCACACAACTTTCCTGCAACACAAAAATTTTTCCTTTTTGCTTTTGTTGTCTTTCTGATCAATCCCATACATCATTTCAAACAATCACTCAATTGAAAAAAGCAAAACAACTTTTTAAAAAAAAATTGTTTTTCCCCAAAAAACAATTGTTTGTTTGCTTTTCATATTTACAACAAGTACTAGTAAAATTTGACTAAAAAAAAAAAAAGTACTAGTAAAAAAAAAAAAAGAAGAGGAAAAATTATAAGTAACTTAATGCTATTTTAGTTATTATTTCTGCTTTTTACAGTGTCAACATCTAAATGTGTGAGGACTTGGCCTTATGTTTGGCCTTTTTTGTGTTGTTTGTATCTATCTTGAATATATATACACTTTAACAACACATTGAACAATAATGTAGATAGAGAGATAGTGATGTTGAGATTGAGAGGATATGGTTGTTAAGAGCTATAAGTGGGGGAGCTAAAGACCAAGAAAATACATACATGGAATTTGTGTAAACAGTCTCAGATCTCAAGAAAATTCCCAGAATTTCAGGGGCTTAGAGTATTAGGTGGTGTTTTGTTTGTTCCAAGAAAAATTCCCTTTTGTTTGTTGGTTTCAGCACAGCAAGTGGTGGCCATTTTAGCTCAATCTTGATGCAAGACTCTGCATAATAGTGCAAAGGTTGAAGCTTTAGCATCTGAGTGTTCGAGTTTGTGAAGAAATTGGTTTTAGCATTACAAATGGTGGCCATTTTAGCTCAATCTTGATATCCATCAGTGTATAGTTGTGCAAAGATTGAAGCTTTAGCATCTGAGTGGTTGAAATTGTGAAGTTTAGTCCAAGGAAAATTCCCTTTGGTTTATTGGTCTCAGCATTGCAAATGGTGGCCATTTTAGCTCAATCTTAGTGAAAAAAGTGCATAATTGTGTAAAGATTGAAACTTTAGCATTTGGGGGTTTGAATTTGTGGTGTTTTCTGCTTTCTTAAAAGAGCATTTTTAAGGTGCTTTTTGTAGATTCAAGCTGTAAAGAGCGCATATTTCCTTGTTATGGTAATAGTGGTTTTTCCTTTTTGAGGGTATTGATTCTGAAGGCTGCTTTTTTATTGTCAAGTTGTTGACATAAGGCAAATATTGAGGCATTAAGTGAGTTCATGTGAAAAGTGGTTTCTTCTTTTTCTGTTGTTGCTGTTGTCTTTGGTGGTTTCTGTTAAGCAAAACAGATGGCTTTACAGAGAAGGTAAAGTGTTGTTGAAGTGATTGTATAGTATGGAAAGGAGGTGGTCTTTGTTGTGGAAAGTGGGATTGGTGGTGTTGGCATTAATGGATCATTCTTCTGCTACTCTTTCTCCTTCTGGTATAAACTATGAAGGTTAGTATATTTTTGAAAAATTTCCATCTTTAATGTGTAATTATCTTGCTTTTTCTTTGTTTAGAATTGAAAGGTTACAACTT
Organism: Ehretia macrophylla; assembly: GCA_037974665.1. Taxonomy (NCBI): domain Eukaryota; kingdom Viridiplantae; phylum Streptophyta; class Magnoliopsida; order Boraginales; family Ehretiaceae; genus Ehretia; species Ehretia macrophylla. The sequence continues at coordinate 41,105,042 of CM075783.1, forward strand.
TTCCATTTATTTTTAGATTAATTAATTCATATTTGCATTGTAAAGCTTTGTTGTACTAATTTCTAGTTCTAAAATGTTTGAATTGGAGTGAATTTCAATCCTTTGCCAATTTTAGGTGTCTGCAAAAGCATTTGAACTATATTTTTCTTCTTTTTTGAGCTTAATATTACTCTCTACTTGTAATCTCTCCTGGTTGGTGTTTGCTGTAATTGTGGTTTCAAAGGCTATGTATTCGGATTGTCTTGAATATGCTTGCTGGATAGTGGAAAATGAAAAAATGTAAATGATTGAAAGGTCATATTTTGACTGCTTATGTTGTTTATTTTGTTACCTGCAGTTGTAGCCTTGATGGCTATAAAAAGTAGTCTAAAGGATCCATTCAATGTTTTGGAGAATTGGGATATAAATTCTGTAGATCCTTGCAGTTGGAGGATGGTTACCTGTTCTTCTGATGGCTATGTTTCGGCTCTGTAAGTTGCTTGCATTCACATTTTTAGTAGAGATGAGTTAACTGCTTTTCATTATATTGGCTGCAATAATCCGGTAAACTCGGTTGAAATTTTTCCCCTTGCTTTCAGGGGCCTGCCTAGTATGAGTTTGTCCGGGACCTTATCAACTGGAATTGGTAACCTCTCTAACTTGCAATCAGTGTAAGTTTCTTCATTTGTTGTCTTTCTTCTTTTCTGCATTGTTTCATCAACTGTTTGTGTGCTTTTTTGTTTGCACCTAAACTTGTTCGACAACTCTTATCTTGAAATCATGTTTTGATCGTTGGCAACTGGTCAGACTTTGTTACACTCTGACTTATGGTTTCATGTATTGATGTAGATTGCTGCAGAACAATGCCATTTCTGGTCCTATTCCTGATGCCTTTGGGAAGTTAGGGAAGCTTCAAACACTTGATCTCTCCAACAACAAATTTGATGGTGAAATACCCGGTTCTCTTGGGAACCTAAAGAATTTAAATTATTTGTGAGTACAGGGATCTATTTCCATTTTGATTTTCACATATGTTTTACTCTTTAATATTTTAAAATTACTCCCTCTCTTTCTATTTTTGAGCAAGTCAGGCGACTAAACAACAATAGCCTTAGTGGAGCGATCCCGGAAACTCTGTCTAATGTTGAAGGCCTCACACTTTTGTACGTCCCAATCCTCTGTTTACCCCATTCAGAGCTTGGAATGAATATTTCTTGAAGAAGGTTATTTATTTATCTAATCCTGTTTTATTTCCTTCCGGACATGTTAACAATTTCTTAATTATTGTTTGCAGGGACCTTTCTTTTAATAATCTTAGTGGTTCCTTGCCCAAAGTATCAGCAAGAACTTTCAAGTCTGTCACACTTTGCCCTGTTTTTGTCTACTAAGTTTTCTATTTGTTTAATTCTTTTCATCGTGGACTGATATGTCATTGATTCTTAATGGCTTTCAGAGTTGTCGGCAATCCTTTGATTTGTGGGCAGAGTTCTGATAACAATTGTTCTGCTGTGTTTCCGGAACCATTGTCTTTCCCACCAGATAGTGGTAAAGGTGTGTATCACATGAATATTGAGGGCTTCCCTGGCTTACTCCCCCAAAAGAGGAAAAAGAAAAAAGAAGTAAAATCTTCCTCAATGCTTCCGCTCTCTTTCCCGTCCTATTGCTCATTACATGAGTTGGTTTTATATCTTTCTTTCCCAGACCAACCAGGAGCTGGAAGAGGAAACCACCGTGTGGCTATTGCTTTTGGTGCAAGCTTCGGTGCTGCTTTCTTAATTATAATAGTCATTGGGTTGCTGTTCTGGTTGCGCTATCGGCACAATCAGCAGGTTTTCTTTGACGTAAATGGTCAGTAATTTTACATTTAGAAAGTTTCTCAATATAGTTTTTTGTTTGCTAACTTTAAATTCTGATATAATGGCTGAATTGCATGCTCATATGCTTCGTATTTATTGATACATCTATAACTACAGTCCAATAGGTTGGTCCATCAGATTTTTTCCAATCAATAATATAGTGTACTTTTTAAAAGATTGGAATTTTATTTAGAACTCCAAACCTCGGTTTTATTAGTTGGACTTAGTTAGCTAAATGTGAAATGTGATGCAATAACATAGTAGGAAGAGTAATTTTATTGCAATTATTGTGTAAACTAGCTTTTGGAGAAAGCATTCCTTTTCTTTGGCACCTTTTAAACAATGCGAAAAACCGATTTTCACAATGCCAATAACTGTATCAAGTAATATACTCTGATTTGGAGGCCTGCAATAATTCGGGACCAAAGGATTTGTTTCCCCTTCTGTCCTAAAACGAAGCCTATGAATAAAATAAAATTAGTAAATCTGATGATTGTCACCTTGTGTGAATGAACATCATACCTATTGTTTGTTCTGGCATCTGGCAAGTTGTTTTCTCCATTTGTGGGTCATTATCATCAGTTTCTTCTTTTCTATGGTATCTTATAACGTAAAACGCTCTGAATAATGCATTGTCCTTCTTTTTCTGTCTGTGACCTATGTTCTGAGAAGTGAATTGTTGTTGGCAGATCAATATGATCCAGAAGTACGTTTAGGTCATCTGAGAAGGTATTCTTTTAAGGAACTCCGGGCTGCAACTGATCATTTCAACTCAAAGAATATACTAGGAAAGGGAGGGTTTGGGATTGTATACAAGGGTTGCTTGAACGACAGGACGGTGGTGGCTGTCAAAAGGTTGAAAGACTACAATGCTGTTGGTGGTGAAATCCAATTTCAGACAGAAGTAGAGATGATCAGTTTGGCTGTCCATCGGAATCTTCTTCGTCTTTGGGGCTTTTGTTCAACTGAAAATGAACGTCTTCTTGTTTATCCTTACATGTCAAACGGGAGTGTAGCATCTAGATTGAAAGGTTAGTAAATTCATCCTCAGGGATCTGTTGATGTTGAGTAGATAGTTGTATTCATTCTGAAATTAAGAGGTTGATTAAAAAGTACGTTAAGCTTGCTAGACCCGTTAAAACTGGCATTTATACCCCCCTCTACTCTCTCTCTGGAAGAAATCCCTAACATAAAAAGAAGGAAACTGTAATCGTGCGAGTTTCTCACCAAACCAAAAAATTGTGTTGCTTGCTTAAGCATTTATTGATCTGTCTTGGTTTGCTTTCCAGATCATGTTCGTGGGAGGCCAGTACTAGATTGGTCAAAGCGGAAAAGGATAGCATTAGGTACAGCAAGGGGGCTAGTATATTTGCACGAGCAATGTGACCCAAAAATTATCCATCGTGATGTCAAAGCCGCCAACATCCTGTTGGATGAAGATTTTGAGGCAGTAGTTGGAGATTTTGGTTTGGCAAAGCTCTTGGATCACCATGATTCTCATGTAACCACTGCTGTGCGTGGCACTGTCGGCCATATTGCTCCAGAGTATTTGTCAACTGGCCAGTCATCAGAAAAGACTGATGTCTTTGGGTTTGGGATCTTACTGCTTGAGCTAATAACAGGTCAGAAGGCTTTAGACTTTGGACGAGGGGCCAACCAGAAAGGTGTAATGCTTGATTGGGTATGTTCACATCCTCAACGCTCCCACCAATTCCTGGCCCAACACACACGATTCCTTCATAACCACGTGCATTCGTGCAACCGGACTTGCCTTTATATCTGTGTCTTAATACATGACCTAACACGATAACTATCTTTCAAAAGCTGTTCAATTCTTTTCCTCATACGACAATTCTCTGATCTTAAATCTTATACTCGACTGATTGAATGTTTCTTAAATGCAGGTTAAGAAGCTTCATCAAGAGGGGAAGCTAAACTTAATGGTGGACAAGGATTTGAAAAACAACTTCGATAGAGTTGAGTTAGAAGAAATGGTGAAAGTTGCACTTCTCTGTACTCAATTCAGTCCTTCTCATCGGCCCAAAATGTCAGAAGTTCTAAGGATGCTGGAAGGTGATGGCTTGGCCGAAAAATGGGAGGCATCACAAAAAGTTGACACTCCGAGGCAACGGGCATCTGAGAATCTTCCTCAGAGATATTCAGACTACGTAGAAGAGTCGTCACTTGTAGTTGAAGCAATGGAACTGTCAGGTCCAAGATGACAGACAGTTGTGTTTACTTCTTCGTCTGATACGTCCTCTCCATCCCTGAGTTCAGATTGCTGGATAGGTGTTAATATCTGTTGAATGCATGTTAGTCATCTGTAAAAAGAAGGAAAAAAAAAAGGTTGTATAAGCACTAATCATCGTCCAAAATATGGTTGAGTTTATAGATCTTTTATCCAATATTTTTTCTAATCATATATTTCAATTTTGTATGTAATCACTTTCTGCAATTACCTTATTAGTTTCCTTGGAAGTAGGAGATATGAAACGTCCCGGTTAATATTCGCATATTGTTGAAACAGATTCGAAAGTGGTTCTTGGTTTTCTTAGGGGAGACACGCCTATACAAAGCCCCCCAAATTTTTTTGATGATTGTAGAACAATGCTACGGACTCATTTGAGGTTTCACGTGAGGCATGTTTATCGTGAAGTATGTTTATCGTGAAGTGAATATTTGTATTGATTCACGAATCGGGCTTTCATCAACTCTCTAGATTTGCCGATTAGACGATTTTAAAGTTGTGCATATTTTAAGTTAGTTAAGAATTAGATCCTTTAACTACATAAAAAAAAAAGATTTTATCACTTTATTGAATTTTTCTCACAATATGAGTGTATACGTTAATCTTAAGGTCCTTACTCTGCTCGTGGAAGGAGATACTTAGAATAGCAGAGAACGGACGACCTCGCAAAGGAATTGTAAGAGATTATGGTTTAGTGAAGTGGATTTTGTCAGATTATTAGTCTTTGCTGGTTTTGATGACAGCTACAATTGGTTACTCAAGTCAAGAAAGTGACAATGACGGATATGATAAATTAGGAGAGAAATCATACGAGGTGCAATAAAGTAATCATAGTTGACAAAATATTTCAGATTTAATTCTTTCTCCTTCAATCACTAATGAATCCACTTAGTGACCATTAACTAATCCCAGTTACAATTCAAAGAACGAGATAACGTTGAACAACCAATGAAAGGAAAAAACGGACGAATATTCTTGTTTTCACATGGCGATAATTTTACCGTTGAACAACTGATATTTGAGAAAATTTTGCAATTTTTATTTCATTTCCTTCCCTTGCAGATGCGTACATGCACGGACATTGGCAGAATTGCACTGAAATATATACATGGAAAAGCGTTTAGGTGCACGTAGAGCTCACACCCCGCACACACATCAGGAACGTTCAAACGTTTTTAAGAAAAATTGAGTAAATAGATATAGATATTCAATACACTGCAGCTCCGGACACGGATTATCCAGGAGATGAAGTAATTTATTCACACACAAAGACTAAGGTTTCAACCAGAGTCTCTTAGTACACATTCTTAAGCAAAACTACTAAAATCACTGAAACTATAGCCTTAGAAAGGACTGAACAGAGTCCATTGCCGTTCTCATGACTTGCCGGTTTGCTTGGTATTGGCCATGATGGCCAAGCACGAGCAAACTGTCTGAAGTTAAAGGACAGGTCTAAACGGATTTGGATTTTTCGTAACATTATAACATCACGAGAGGATCCAAACCTGAATCTAAACCCCTCACTCCAACTGCCAAACTTCCTAAGACCCCATGGATTGCTTCATTCCAATGCATACTTCATAACTATCAGTCTTGAAACAGATAGTTGCAACTTTTTGTGAGCTATCCAATGGGCTCTTATTAGAGCTTGTAGGGAAGTTTAGTATTTCGATAGTGGCTTTAAATAGATGATGGTTGACAAAAAGTTGGTGAATGAAAATGAGAAAAATATATCCTTACATCATTATCCACACAACCAACCTTACCTTTTTCTTTGTTAAAATTTCACCGTGAAAGTTGCTTTGGTTCACAATTCATGCAAGTACCATGAACATGCCTTAACACAAATATGTATTTGCCGATAATGGTATTACTTTATGAGTGAGATTCAACGATTGTGAATTATGATTGGGTCAAAATTATATGAACAATTTATAACTATAGGATCCCGCTCATATCGTTATTACCCGCCATGTATTGTTACAAATTCCTGTTTTAATTCTTTAATAGAGCAACCTTGATGATAACACAATAAACAGAATTCTACATACTGTGATACTTGAAGATGGTGAAACTTTGCAGCAAAAACGTGCAGATTTCATGGAAACTTGGCGACCATGAAAGGGTATTGGCAAGTGTACGAATAATATAAATTAAAGATTGCAAAGAGCTGCTGGCTATTTTTTCAAATAGTGCAATACTTTTCAATGTTGGACTCCTTTTTCTTCAATACATATCAAAATAACAACGAGTCCACTAACTCTATGCTCGTTTACAAACGTCCGAATCCATTGATCATATCCCACCGTCCCAAGGGCATGATTTAGCCGCTGCACTCGAAAACTCTGTTAGTTGGGTTCCCACGTTATCTCAAAAAAAAAAAAAAAATCATATCCCACCAATTGCGTGAATTATAACTCAGTTTTTAAAGTTTGTGACGGCTGGTGGCCTATAGCAAATCAGTTAACTATTCTATATTAATATTTGTCTTCACCATGCAGTGACATAAGACCCTGCATGTTCTAGTACCAAAAGAGAAAAGGAAAAAGAAAAAAAAACAGTATTTTGCATGTTCAATTGGTGTAAATATATATATATATATATAAAAGAGAAAAGGAAAAAGAAAAAAAAACAGTATTTTGCATGTTCAATTGGTGTAAATATATATATATATTTATATATATATATATATTTACACCAATTGAACATGCAAAATACTGTTTTTTTTTTCTTTTTCCTTTTCTCTTTTGGTATATATTTAAAGAAGGTCTAGCCAATTTTCTCTTAATGATATAATATAGTAATAGCCCTCATGTCTATTCATTGATATTTTCACCATAATGATATACAAGAGAATTGAATCCATCCTTTTACATGTTGGTAATTTTCTTGTGGACCTTCTATATTGTTGAGAAATATGAGATTTTGTTCTAAAATTAATCGGTATTTAAATAAGGCAGCTCAAGATCTTATATAGTACAGTGACTTTAGAATTTATGATTTATTAATATTAGAGAACTGCATTCTTTGACATTTTCTTTCATGTGTGACTCGGATTGAAGAAGTAGCTTTAGATAAAAGAACTGAGGTCAGCAAAAAGAATTTAGTAAGAGAGATGACATAAAGAAATAAAATCAACAAGAAATTAAAGATGGTCGCCAACAAAACTAGATTAAAACTGTCAAGATGGAATTAAAGTCTATGAAAAAGATAAATATATATAACACGTGAATAGATAAACTTGAACTCTTATTTTCTTTCAACTTGTACTATTACTACAATTATTTTTCTGGTCGAATACTATTACTATAATTGAGAGGCAAACTTGGTGTCAAGACCTATGTGGCTAGAGTGCTAACTTTTCTATAGTGGGGCTGGCTGCGCCTTAGTGCATTCCATGGCATTAACATGAAGGAACTATTAATTCTCTTTTCTTAACATCTTCATGTTTAGGGTTTTATTGGTTCTTATGCAAAAAGGCAGTGAGCTCCTCCTCAGAAATGCACCCACTAATAACAGTTTTAGGCTATCCACTCATGCCTTTCTTTGCCCCTTTTCTTTTTGCAAGTTATGCTTCGTACGGCTAGGCAAAAACGGATTCAGAATATTTTTTATAAAAGTTATAGTACATAATTTAATTATTATATAAATAATATTGTTTTTTAATCGAGAACTAATTAATTTTTTAAATTAAAAATATTTATATATTAATATATTTTTTAAAATCATTGCAATCCTCACTAACCGATAGTTGGATCTGCTCGTGCCCGTCACCCAAGATCTAAATGATTTTCAGCTATTGGAAAATCATGTCTCAGCAGCTTACAAATTCTATACTCAACACGTCCTTGAAACTGTTTTCGAATACTTCGCATAATTTTTAATAAGGAAAGAAAGAAGAAAGAAGAAAGAAGTAACTATCATTGTATATTAGATACACGAATATAAGTTTCCAGTAGTAGAGCCTTCAAATTTTATTTTATTTTATTTTTGTAACTAAATCATCGAGCAAAAGGTATCATTAATAAAAATAAAAGTGCAAAGGTGAGTCTAATGACCATTACAACAAAGTGGGAAGAAACTAAACTCAAAACAAAGATAAAACGTTAAAGTACAAAGAACGTTCAAGTTAACAATAAGAGAGACAAAAGCAAAGGAACAAATGCCAATCAGACTGTGACATGAGGAGAAAGGTGGGAAAGCAAGGAGACCCGAAGAGAAATCTCCCAACTGCAAGTCTCGTGGTCTACCTCCATGACTTTCTCAATTGCAAAGCTCGAATTAGTAGGCGCAGGTGTTGGAGTCTTTAGAGATGGCACCACTACCCGGACTATACAAGCAAGCTGGCCGGGAAGAGGTCGAGACATTTGAAGTTGACGGGTTGCGTAGTTGGGACTGCTCCAATTCTATTTTTTTTTTTTGGCTCAATCAGTATAGGAATTTTCATTGCAACGAATTCAATAAATACATAGAAGTATATATGTTCCCTGATCAAAATATAGAGAAGAATTCACATAAGAATGTGGTCGCTAATATTCCATGCCTTACAAATATCGGGACTGCTCCAATTCTTTATCACGCCCTGCAAGGGAATTAGCAAGTAGAGTCTTCATTTTAATGCTTAATAATAATTTTAACCTGGAACTTATGTAACAAAGCAGAATTATTTTGTATCCGCCTGAATTTGGTGAAAATATACCCTCAGTGATTGCAGTCCCTACTAGTCCTTTTTTTTTTTTTGAGCTATGCGTATTTAGCCTAAAAGTTTCTTGTGATATTTATAATGGTATAAATTAGTCCCCACAGAAACAAATATTAATATTATAGCTGTCACTAACACAAAATTCTAAATTTCCCTCTATCCATCTGTATAATTTGTTTTTTGGATTTATTTAAGGATTTGTTAGCTTTCTTGATATTCACTCAATAACTACTGAAAACTATACCACTCTTAAGATATTAGAGTGATCAAATTAAACTAATTAAATGTGTATTCTTAGTTTTTATATCAAGTGGTAACTTATATAGTATAAGAACCCAATTATCAATACGGCTTTTAATTCAAGTCTAGACGCTACCACCCAACATGTGAAGCGACGTATTATATGTATCAAACTGACTAAGTATGTATTTTGTAAAAAATTAAACTTTTAGACTAAGTAAACAACTTATAAGAAGATCAACCACGAAGGGTGATTTAACTTTGCTAGTTTCCATAGGCTGTCTCACAGGCTTTGGCAAGACCATGCGAAAGGCCCATTTTATGAAGTTCTCAGCTGAATTGGTGGAATCAAGCCCAGAATTCGCACATTGATGAGACTGTCATCACCAGTCTTCACCAACACACCCCTTAATTATATATAAATATTCATATATAATTTTTTCACTTTCTTTGGGTAATATTCTTACTGTTTCCGACACATATACATGGGACAAATATAACACTTAATTTTTTTGAAAGCAAATTATGAATATTAAATATTTTATTTTCGTATTGAACTATCTTACACGTGGAGTCTGATGTATATTATCATACTTTATTTTTGCGGAAAGTCCTAAAATCATATCACATTTCCAAGGGTTATATACAATTTTTTTTTTGGCTTTGTGGAAGGCTGAAATCAGTTACATAATTATACTTCAAGGGATGTTTGGCCTCATTTGTCTCTCTCAATAAGAGTTTTCAGCTGACTCGGAGGATTGTCCAATTCTATCATCCTAATATTTTGCTGAACGCCAAAATTGGCCAACCAATGGGTTATATACAATTTTCTCTTCATTTTTTTAATCTTATCCTTCTTAAAACATTATTGTTATAATTTGTATATTCAATACGTGTTAAGACCATTTGCTTTTGTCACTTATGCAAAGGGCAAAGTTTTCTTAATCTCATTTAGCCAAAAAAAAAGTTTTCTTAATCTCATTTTCAAAGGGTTTTTCCTCTTAATAAACTGGTCTTTTGAATTAGGCTATCCTCTTGAACTTAAATTGTTACATAGTAACTCGAAGGGTATATTTCTAGTGGTAAAACACTTGGAACATAATATAAGACTTGCTTATATTTCGAGTTCAAATTATTCAAGAAATTAATTTCTATAAAATTAGTCCTAATAAACTTTTTGTCTAACTAATTTGAATTATAATTCATTTGAACGGTGTATATACCTTTTGACACTCTTAATATATCTCTTGTCATAATAAAAAAAAAAAGAGAAAGGGTTACAACCACTGAACTATTTTCATTGCAGACAAGCTAGCCACAAGAATAAGATAGTGTATTATTTATTGAAAGAATCATTTTCTCGAAAAAAAGAAAAGAAAAAGATGAACAGCCAGTAAACTATGACACATGTTGATAGTACCGGACTCCAATAATAGCAAACCATTCTATGCTAAGCTTCTAGCTAGATAATAAGTTTGACAAACACACAACCAAAAGAAAGTGGCCCTCAAGGGTTAGACTCGAATATCTTGATTAAATTAGTATATGTGTTAAGGTACATTATTGTATTTATAAAATTTTAGTCAAATATAATTGTAAGGTCGAAATATATAAGCCAACTCTAATATTGTATATACTTGTTCATTTTGAATTAATTATGTAAGAATGTTTTTTAAAATTATTTAAAAAGAAAAAGAAAAAGGAACACCTAAACAAAGTGCGATGTTATACAATGGTCATAAGTTAGATGCTACTTGATGTCCCACACAACATAGGAAACAACTGTTTTTGGTCAAGAAAAGTAAAGATTCTCCTAGCCATTTTAGGGATAAAGTAGCATTTTTCTAAAGGCATGGATCATAGGGAGACAGAAATGAAGTGCTAATCAACTTGGAGATTGTTGATGATCGGTATCATATATAATCATGTAGGTGAAGAATAATATTATTTGCGTTATCTTAGCTTTTGACCTTATGGGAGATATCTTAAATTAATCAAATCGACAGAATTCTCGCATGATTTAGGCTATTGTGGTTTGTTCTGTTTTCTTTATAACTTTGAACAAAAGTCGTCTATTCGGATCAAATGAAATAATAGGGTAATGACTTATTTTTATAAAAAATTGTAAGGTTAAATTTGTATTTTTTCATCGCAAGTATTATTTGATTATTGACTAATCTAAAACATGCGTTGAGATATACTATTGCACCATCAAATTTATGATTTTAAGGTGAATCTAAAATAGTCCTACTTTGAATGAATTCTTCGTTATAAAAAAGAAAATAGAACAAAAATCACATAGGAATTCAAGTAGCAATTACGCTCTCCATCTCTAATTTCTTCTGGTCTCGTTCTTATACATTCTTTACTTGTACAAAAATGGGAAAACGATATTAGTAGCAAAAACTAGGGGACCGTTAAAAATGTATGCGATATATTTATGCTTTTTTTTTTGCTAAATATGAATATATTAAGCACAACCAACTTTACAACCAAAAAAAGGTCGACTAGGCAATAACATCTTCTAGTCTCCAACAATTACAAAGCCGTATAAATATTTGATATATTTATGCTTTTTTGTTTACTCTCTGATCTTTGAAGTTCGTAAATGTTTTCATCAATAAAAGTTGCTTACTTACAAAAATAAATAAATGTGCATTCTATTTGGTATTATGGTCTCAGAGACGAAGTTTACATAATAATTTTACTTTACATATTGTCTTAATTAAAGGTATGCCAAATGTATATGCAAGTTTTCTGACAAAATTTATTAAAATAATTTCTTAATATTTAAGAAATTTTAAGAAAATAATATCTTTTTAGTGGGTTATGTTGTTATTGGAAAGTTATTGCTCACACAACGTGATGAGTCCCATATTATATAGGTTGAGTGTAGAGTATTCTTAGGTCTAACTTATGAGCTACACATATGACCTTTCTATGAAATGGTATCTAGGCATGGACAAAAAATAGATGCAACTAAGATGGTGTAGGGTGAATAATGAAGTAGAATAAAGCTATCCATCTAATGGAGGATTACACAATGAAGCATATAAATATTTCTCTTGTCTGTTTGACTATCTGGGCTATCAATTAGCTTCTGACCCCAAAACCAATTAGGCTACCTTTTGGCCGCCTAAAATCGAGGCCAATAAACATAAAGAAGATTAGTATTCCATTGATGCTGTTCTTTACTAGACCAATTCTTGAAAGCGGATAGGTTAAAGAATGTAATCATCAATCATTTCCCCCAAAAAAGCACGTTGACAAGTTCTAACTTGTTTTTATGACGAGCATCCCGTGTTAAGAGAATCACATTAAATTCATTTAAGATTATAAATTTTAACACATATTTCATATAAATTAAGGGTTTATATAAAAAAATGTTTAATTTCAAACACAAAAATCTTTTGTCATACTGAATAATTAGCGACTATTCCACTTAACTTTTAAAAGCAAGAAGTTTTAACTTGTCTAATGCTAATTAAAAGATTACTCAAGATGACATTAAGGGAGGGATTTAATATCACCAGTATTTATACTGTCCTAAAAAATATTTTATATCAATTAAGCTTAAATAATATTTATAATAAACGAGTATACATTCAAACTCGAAATTTTTTTATTTTAACAAATTATTACTTAACTACTTCACTCAATTTTAAAAAACAACAAGTTCTAACTTGCATAATTGTAATTAAAAGATTAGTTAAGATGACTTTAATGGAAAGATCTGATATCACTAGCATCTATACGTGGCGTATTAACCAGCCGCAACATTCATATCATTTGAAATCATCGTCCAAAAAACATGTCAACGAGTTGCTTTTGTCGGCTTATATCCTGATTAGAGATATGTTTATACTAATTAATAGGCCAAATGCAACTTTTCAAGTTGCTCTTTTTGTACGTGGCTCAACTATAATCGAGTTCATACACAGAAATCAATTAATAAGTTAATAATCTTAGCTTGGTTCATATAGGGCTTCATTTCTTCACGTGGGTATCTAAGCACAACGACTAAGGTCAATTTTTCAGAGTATCAATAGATAAAAAACACTTTCAGCCACTAGAATTTTGTTCTAATAATATATAACTCGTTATATATATAAAAAATTATAATTTTGGATTTCACTAATTATGTTATTCAGCCTTAAGTCTCTTTTGAATAAAAAAAAATTATTTCAAATATTAGTCGAACGAATTTGACTTTAATATAGAATAAATTTCACTCACATATAAAGTCTACTTCTACATAAAATCAAATACATTTAAAATATTTTCCCCCAATAATAAGGCGATTTATGTTTTGACTTTACATTCATTAAGGAAGGCAATTACTTTTTGTGGTGCACCATTAGTCAACTATGTTTGACCTACTACAACTTTTGTGACTCACTGTTGATGGTGATACCTATTGAATTTTTTCTTTTGTGGAAGCATGTTGTCACATTTTAATTAGTTGTTCATCAAATTTCTTCATCCCACTATATATGTTTGGGATATCATCAGAATCACGATAGATTTGTAAGTTTTTTTGCTGGACTAATAGTTCGTCATCTAAGTGCCAACATGAAAAATATGTTGTTGAGAAAGAATAAAGATAGAAGAGATGATGAGAATCAAGATTATTGAGGCTTATAATTCTCATTTAAATAATAACAATATTGTTTTCTTAATCAAGAGATCAAAAAGCTTTCAAGTCGGGCGAATCCAATAGGGGGTCAGTGAAAGGTGCAATTCCTCCACTAACTCTACTAAATATATAAATCTCATAGAGTTTAGTATAAAAAAATATTAGTTATATAATCGTGAAATTACATTTTATAATCTCCACTAAAAGAAATTTTAAATCAGCTCCCGCTTTCAAGTGGAAAAAGTTCGGGGAGGGTCTACTAGAAATTATCTTCCATGTCAATGTGAGAACATATATACTTATATATATTATCATGAGCAAATTTTGATTTATAGGAGAAATCTCAAAGTTTCATATATAGCCTCATTGAAATTTTCCTTCTCTCGAGATCATACGTTCAAGTGTGTTACATTAAGGGATAATTATGTGAATAGTCCTTATTTTATCATTTTTCAAATTTGTCATTATTTAAAATTGTAAACAAGTCTTTAATGTTTGTCAGAATTAGTTGAAAATTAGACCACTCCCTTAAAAAAGTCGATTAGATTTAACTGGCATACACAGTATTACAGGGTAAATTTAAAAGTTATTATAATTTTTGAACTAATTCTAATTGTTTTAATGAAAATTCAATTTAGCCTCAAGATTTTGCATAAAAGAAAAAAAAATCAATATACTTCCCAGAAAGAACAAGCACACCCCCGCCCCCCCGGCCCACCCTGCCCCAACAACCGAGAACCCCCACCTTCCCGTAAGCCCAACCCATCTCATTCCCCACCCCAGCCGGAGTCATGGTGTGCGTATGTGAGCATTGTGTGCCCGTGTGGGTGTGTGTCTGTATGTGTGTGTGTGACTGTATGTGTGCGTCGTGTGTGTGTCTGTGTACATGGGGTGGTGTGGAAGGGGGAGAGGGGGGGCGCGGAGATGGGTGGGGTTGGGCAGTAAGGGGTCCACAAATTGGTAATTACAGTATAATTTTAAGGATAGTTAAATATTTTATCCATCTTTTTTGCAAAATATTTTACTAAATTGGCCATTTTTTAAAAACATTATGTATTTGCGTTTTTTGAGAAATTTAAAGACTAAAATGTAAAAAAGATAGTAACATTGGAGTCTTGTAATTTACCCATTTTATTATTGAATATATATAAACCATACCACATAGGTTTTTTTCTCTTTTTCTTTTTTGGTCAAACATACCACATAGGTTGAAGGGTAAAAGATTCAGCCATGAACTAGGAGGTTCCGAAATTAAATTTTCCTTCCTTTGATTTAAATAGTCATCAATGGTAGATACTAGTGGGGTTGTAACCTTCCACTGATTTATAAAATACTTTGAAATTATTTGATATTTTTAGATCCTATAGCCTACCTCATTACACTGATTGACGAGATACTCTAAAATATTTGATATTTTTAGTCTAGAAATTAATTTGATCATTAGTCTCACTAGTTTTGATTTTTAAAATCACCTTAATCTCTACTAATTTTTATTATTTTTGGTTACAATAGAGCTCGAAATAATAGTTCAAACTTAAAATTTCTGATAACAACATATCATTATTCTATCATTTTAACAAATTTTTAAATATAATAATTAAACTATCATAACTACTTTTGATACAACATTTTAAATCCTTCATGGAATCATTTCTTTTCCAAAAATGAGAGCTGAAAAAGGTAGTTTACTTCGATATATGACTATATAAAGGACCAATCTCTCATGCAGAGATCATCGTATGCCCACCTGTTACTACGCATCAACAATCCACCACTCCACCTGATCAACAAAACCAACAAACAAGAAGTCAATTCATGTGTAAATTGACTCGCTAACTTTGACATCACTTAGCCCCCACTCCTTAACTTCCCCAAGACCTCTTCAACTACTGATAGATAAAGATAGAAAAGGCGAGACGACCCTAAAATGATAATCTAGTAAGCCCGTTTTCGTTGTTCGAGTGTGCTTCTGCTTTTGTATGCGGAGTACTACTTGATATCATTTGCAGACGTTTCCTTTCCTTGATGTCCATATGCCGTACCTTCAAGTGTCATGCAAGAAATCTCAACTTGGAAACAAGAGTTTGTTATGGTCGAGGCTCGATATAGTCAGGTACGCAACTGTAGTTCATGAAGCTAATTATTGTTTTAAGGTGTATAATAGAGATTTGCATACTCTCTGGTAATATTATTATGTTAAAACTTATCTAAAATGCATTTAATGTCGAGTTTGTTGAGTGTACTGTATATCATTAACATTTAAGACATCACTTTTGTTAAGGTATAAATTCGGTGTTGTCCTTCTTACTGAAAATTGAATTGCAAATCAAAGAACTTTAGGGTTGTACTCGGAGACTCTTTCGGTGTTTAAGTTAGCGAGGTTGGGATGAAAGAATTAATTATATAAAAGTGAGTGTATAAAATAGCAGTTATCTTTCTTTAAATACGTATAGTTATATTTATACTAGTCTCACAGATGAGAAATGAGACCACGTGTATTACCTTAAAGGCAATTTACATGCTTATCAGACATTTTTAAAAATCGAACATCTTACATCTTATGATCCGAATAAAGGCCCGTAGGATAACCTTTTCCGGCCTCGGGGTACTAATCAGGACCCTCTTGCGTAGTTTCTTATTCATCAAATATCTATTTTGCCGTAAGTAAATTCATCACTCCATATCAATTACCTAGTTGTCATGACTCTCAGATATGATAATCTTTTTCCTCTAGAATATAGGAGGCTTTTGGATTTTCTAGCGCGAAAGAACATAGGATCATCCTAGTATCTAGCAAGTAATAGTAGTAGTTCGCTTAGTCAAACTGAATGTTTACTAGCTAGCTACGAAACAGTAAAAAGGAGCGAGGAGTGGTAGACCAAGTGAGATGAAAACATCGAATTAAAACAAGAGTCTGTCTTACAATCGATCGTTTGTAAGATTAAAAGTTAATTTGATATGTTTGATATTATTTTTACACATTTAAAGATTAATTGTTATAATATTTGATGTTACTTTTACGCATTACAACATTAATTTATTGGAGAAAAGTTCTTGAAACCGACGAAATATTCTTGTTTTCTTTCTTGGCAAAATTGAATAAAGGACAAATCACAGATAGCATCTCAAGAAATGCTTTTTGGAGGCTACCAGCATGTACACTTTGGTGACTTTAGAACTAGAAGAGAGGTTAATCTTAGTACTAGAAGGACCTAGTTGAACTCAAAAGAGAATAAGAACTAGTGTACGTTCATGCTCGTTACTAGGCTATACCTTGTCGGTGGCTATAGAAAAACGTTTTATTTGTACGAGTGATATATACCGAGAAGTGGGTGGAATAATCCGAGTATTAAATGATTTGAATATTTATTTGTTATAATTAAAAGTTTTAAATTTAAATTAAGATTTTGACATTTATTATTTAAAAACACACAAAAAAAAGAAAATCTAATTTGTGTACTTGTAGGTTGTCAAGTTAATATTTCTCCATGTGAAGTTGTTCCTAGCAACATGTACAACTTTTGGTAAAGGGGATGATAAGATTTTCACTAATTACTCAACATAAGATGTGTTAGATAATACTCGGTATTATTATCTCGTATGATTTCAATCGAGTGATTTTTGCTTTATCTAAGAATTCTAGGATATCTCTTCTATAAACTCAACCATGGACTCATGTCATGTCTAAAACCCAAAATTTTAGATTTAGAAGGAAAATACATGGTAAGCTTAAGAATAACTGTTTTAAATTATATATCAATAAAGTACAAAACTGTGAATTTGAATTATAACTTAAGTCTTTAAAATTAATTTATAAGTTACACTCACATCATGCTCCTACTAATGTAGAAGATCATAATTATCCTTTAGTTGAGAATGTATATTCTCATAAGAGGAATAAACACAGTCTACAAGTTCAAACCAATTAACTAATACTTGATTCAAGAGGTAGTTCATATGAGTTCAAGAGGCGATTCCCACTATCTTTCAACGGTGTAGCACTTTGAACTGAACAACACTTAGTTTCTACACTTCTAGCTGACACCCGCTCTGATACCATATTGTTACTTTCCAAGTCTTGAACCTCGATCCTGTAAGTTAGATCCGTATCATAGGCTAAGTCTAATTGTTTTGAAGTCATATCAAGTTCAAAATGATTAACTCGATTAGTACATAAATCCTTGATACTAACTTATGAATCATATTCATATCATGTCTCCTAATAAGTGAGAGATCATAATTGAACCTCGCATTAAATACCTACCACCCTTCACCCTTCTGAGGGGCACAAAAACCATCCATCAATTCAAGGCTTCATTTATTTACCATAAATATTTTTTTAATTTTTTGGTATTTGATAACATTGAAAAATTACTCAATCAAAAAATATTTTTCAATCAAAGAAAAATATTTAGTTAAAAAGAGTGAAAAATATTTTCATGTCCTTTAAGAGATGAAAATATTTTTTACTCACTCTACCTTATCATTACCCACCCCAACCTCAACCTGACCCCACTATACTCTTGTCACATTTTAATTAATTATTATTAAATAAAATTTATTAATATAATAATAAAAAATAATTAATTTAATAATAAAAAATTAAATTCAATCTAATGACTAATTAATTAATTTCAATCTAATGACTAATCATTCAATTAAAAATTAATAAAATTATATCTAAGAAATTTAGTAATAAAAAATTAATACATTTTAATTTAATGTCTAATTAATTAACTATATTAATAATTAATAAAATTATATTCAATAAATTTAAAAATAAAAAATTAATTAATTTTAATTTAATGGATAATTAATAATTAATAAAATTATATTTAACAAACTAATATTAATTAATAATATTTAATTATTTAAATAATTTATTATTTATTATTTATTTATTATGTATTAACTACTTATTCTACTAGTTTAGTTTTAAATTAATAATTTTATAATTTAAAAATAATTAATTGAATAATTATTAATTAACTTATTTTTTATTATGTATTTATTGAAAATTATTAATTTACTTATTATGTATTAATTGAAAGTTTTATTAATTAATTATTTTTAACGTATTTTAAATTTTTATTAATAAATTAGATATTAATAGTGATAAATTATTAATTATTTTTTAAAAATTAAAAGAATAATAATTTTAATCAATTTTTCACTATTACATTCAAAATACTAGAAAATATTTTGTAGTGTGATAACAAAACAGCAGAAAATATTTTATTTTTGTGGAAAATATTTACACTAACAAGTTATTTTACCGCAAACAAATGGAGCCCAAAAGATGGCCTTTATTACCTTTCCCATAGCGTGGAACTTGATCCCCACGAATAGGTGGTGTTTATTTTGATACAATTCTATCACCCCTCAAGTCCAAAATTCCTCCAAAAGCTTCTTTAGTGACATGAAAATGAATAGGCTATACTAATTTCTAATTTAACTTTTATCAGGAAAATTTTTCTTTTTATTAAAGGGAAGCTATATTAAATACACAAATTTTACAACAACTAGGCCCAAACCTAGGCATAATAAAGGAAAATTACATCACATAGACCAAGTCTTGAAATAACACAAACAAGGATGGAAGCAGGCCTAAACCCTAAGCTCAAAAGCAAACCCAGGTCTACAACTCAAACCAGAAATCAAAGACCAATTATTGATTTAGGAAACCATGGGCTGAAATTGGTCGCCGAAAACCGTCTATCAAACAAAAGCAAGAAATCACAACATTTAGCAACTGACTGGAATATACTTACGATTAGAGAAGCCACATAAGATCTCATTGGAAGAGGGTGACCAAGGTTCCGTTTGTTTATCGTAAAATAATTTATTTATAAAAAATATTTTTTTAAAAAATAAAATATTTTCAAAGTGTTGGCAACTTTAACTATCAATAGTAGCAGATCCATATCGTGACATTTTCACTGTATAAATACACATCATGATATTTTGTACTATACGATTATACATCATGAATTTGCGTGCTGACGATCAACCGTCAATCTCAGCCACCTCAAACCGGCACAACTACAACCCACAAACACCTCACCACTCACCGAGTTCCAGGCCAAAAATTCGCAACAAGTAGAATCAATTTAAGACATGCACGACCTAACCGAGGTAAAGGTAAGGAAAAGTTCCACTAATCAGGCCTTTAAAGTAGACATAAGAGACTTGTAGAGCCTTGAGCCTAACAAGGTAGAACACAACCGTGATTTGACTTCAAACAGAGCCACCACAAAAGGTGGTTCAAGTAGAATAGAGGCAAAAACCAAGACCTAAGTCGGGGGCATGGAGGAGAGATGCAAAGAGGTTGAGATACTAACAGTCTGTTTGGATTTAGAAGAATGGGGAAAAATGGAGGTTAGGAGAAAGATTGAAAAAACGGAGCGGAGGGAAATTCTAACAACTCCATAAAAGTCATTTTACGAATAAAATTTATCATTCTCTTTCTAATCTAAATAAAAGAAATTTATAATCCTTTATAATTATGTTTTTTATAAAATTATTCAATCCAAACATTATTTAATCCTCTCATTTTCTTTATGATTATCTCCTTCCCTCCCTTTTATAAATTTTCCATCCTGAATCCAAACGAACTGTAAGGTTTTAGCATTGGTCCTTCACATTGAAATTTGATTAGTGGGTGGAAAAAACAAGGAAGATTTTGAAGATGAGACAAAGAGGAAGAAGAGGAGAAAAAAATCCATAAGGGTCGATAGGGGAGGAATGGGAGAGGGATGACATTCACGGCCAAATACCGAAACACACGGCCTAAACAAGCTAGGCCGATCGCTCGAGAATGCACTAGATAGAAAAATCTCTAGAAAGAAATAGTAGGCAAAAAAAAATAAAAAATATGAAACTCACAACTATGAAAAATTATTTCATCCACTCGTGTGGATGGTCAGTCCATTCCCATAACATGCAGGCTGACCAGCTACCCGGTAGATAAAAATACAACTCTACAACTATAAGAATGTATTTTTACGAGGACAACGGTGAATTATGATTTTTTTTTTCCATTGCAAAATGAATGCCTTCATTGAAATTATACTTTTTAAACGAAAATGGGGTCCAAAAAAACAGTTGCATGAACTCTTTTATATTTGACAAACTAAAGTGGATTATGTTGTGCTACATATATTCATAAGATGTTTATTCAAATGATAAAGTGTTATCTAATATGTTAGAATGACTCAAATACAATTAGGGCATTGAATTTGAAAATTGAAATTCAAGCTTATACAACAAATTCGTCATTATTTGGCCCCTAGGCCAAAATCACTACTCCAGAGGACAAAGAAACTGGGGTTGGGTCATCACTTTGGCAAATATATATTTTTTTGGTCGAAATCAATTTGGCAAATATGAAAGGCTAACAACCAAATGTATGCACTTCGGACAAGGGGTGCATGAAATCCTAGCAATGCATAAACAAAACTTCAACGTATATAGAGAAAGAACAGGGACTTCAGCTTTAGGTTGTGCCAGATGGGTTGGGCTCACAGATCAGCTTTATCTGTCAAATAAATCACCTTCAATCAAATCAATCGGTCAATCAAATGTCATAACTTGATTGTGCGTTCCAGCAAAGTAATTGTAGAGCAGAAGGGAGATTGAATTACCTCTCGGCGAAATTGGGGATGAAAACTTTCCCAACGCCCCTAAAAAGGTTTTATAGTTGCACGAGTTAGACACGAATTTCACAAATTGTTGCATTGTACGCATAGTATTGTTTTTGGTTGAGAAACTCTCAACAACGTCTGACGCACGTCCGCATCTCTATTTGGGAGTTCTACCCTGCACCAATCACAAACGAATGTGATGTTTTTAAGAGTTTCCAGTTTTTTATTTTTTAACACCAATGACAGACGAATGTGACATTTTTAAGAGTTTTATTTTTGGCTTTTTAATTAGTAAAGAGGAGTTTGTATTAATATGGAACAAGTTAACCAACTCCATTGTTTTCAAAAGAGTAAAGATGTTGTCATAATATCATAATTCTAAGAACGGATTTAATGGTTGTAAATTTTTCATATCATGTTATCATTACTGTATTAATGATTCCTCTTAAGTACCGTTTATAATGTTATAACGTTAGAGCATATATATTCTTCTTGACAAATTTGATATGAAGTATGTTAAACAGTTTCACTGGAGGATCATACACAATCAATTTGAATATACAATACTAATCTAACACTCTTAATAAGTTGATCAACTATCTCATATACTTGCCTGTATATATGATAGATATTAAATTTCTTCCAAGAAGATAGAAAAGATTTAACATCTTTAAAGATGTCAAAGAGATCCTTTGCATTAATAAGCTATAAGCACCTTGCAACTTATTTTAAACCTCTAAGTTCTAGGTGCCATGAAAATTAGGCAAATCGATCCTCTTTTTCAAATCTGTAAACACTCCACTTGTCTTAAAGTTAAGAGTATCTCTTTAGGTCCTCTTTGATCACTCCCAAAAGAAGAATCACTTTTCTTAAAAAGATGCTATATTTTCTCCACTTTTTAGAGATTTATTTTGAAAAATTCCAAAGAAAATATAGACATTTTTCTCAAACAAATGGAATTCTTTTTACAATTTCTGTTGTAAAAGACAATTATGAATTTCAAGAGAATGCATCGTTTAGCTCATATCTTAACTGAAATAGATCAAAAGCACTTTGAGTGCTTATAAACAAATTGAATGTGTTTATATTCAAAATATTTTATGTACTTGCTGAGTTTACTTTGAAAGTGCCACCACCTTTCTTTTGTTGAGCTTCCAAACTCAACAATATTTTAAGCTAATTTGACTCAATATATTTGCATAATTACTCTATGTAAGTATTTTATGCTTACAGCCTCTATGGCCAATTCTAATAGTTTTTCTAAGATTTTCTCTATATTTAGAGGATTTGGAGTTTTTTTCTTTTTTCTTTTTTTGTGTGTTAGGAGGATTTGATTAATTTTATTCCCTATCTTTGGGGTTTAACCATTTCAATTTCACTCTAACACAATTTCTACTTTACTAAATTCCATATTTTTAGTGAATCTCAATTTCAATCTCATTCCTTCACATTCCCTTAAAAGGTGTTTGGTTCGTAGAATGTTATAATGCGAAGTCTGGAATATACATTCCTTTAGGGAGCGTTTGGTTTGTGGAATGTTACAAGATTCATAGGAATGTGAAGTTTGGAATATAACATTCTCATGTTTGGTTCGCAGAATAAAAAAATATTCCTAGAAATATTGCATTCCAGGAATGCAATATTTATATTATTTGGTCAATTTCTATTCCCATGTAAGGGGGTAGGGATCTTCTATTCCCAAATCATGGGAATATTTTTTAAAAAGTGAAAAACACAAATACCCATCTGAACAACTAAAAAATTAAAATAAATACAATAAAATAAAATAATAAAAACAAATAAAAAATAAAAAATATAAAAATATAAAATAAAATAATGTAAAAAAGAAAATAGAAAATAGAAAATAAGAAAAGAAAAGAAAATAAAAATAAGATAAAATTAAATTAAAATAATAAATAAATAAATAAAAATAATATAAAATTAAATTAAATTAAATTTAAAAAAAATTAAATGATAAAAATTCTTGAAAATCTAAATTTTTGTACTCTACTTAGAAAGAAAAAGTTATGCCAACTATTTCTTTTGATTGCCGTAAAATAACTTGCTTGTAAAAATTATTTTCACAAAAAAATAAAATAAAATATTTTCTTGAGTTCCGTTTGTTTGCCGTAAAATAATTTATTAGGGAACAATATTTTTCTAAAAAATAGAATATTGAAAAATATTTTTTGGTATTTGGATGTATAGTGAGTTCCGAAAAATATTTTCTTCTTTTAAAGGACATGAAAATATTTTCTCAAACTTTGTAATAGCCGTAATATTTGACCAGAAAATATTTTACAGTTGATCAATTTTTTGGTGTTAAACACCGAAAAATAGAAAAAAAATAGCCACTATTTTTTACTAAAAAATATTTTTTTAGTTGACTAATTTTTCAATATTATCAAACACCAAAAAGTTAAAAATATATTTTTCGAAAAAATATTCCAATCAGATCTTCTTGCTCCCTAGCTCCGATCATGTAGAACTATAACTCAAGTCATAAGATGGAGCCCATGAGTCAAATAAAATTATAACTTCAAGTTTTCTGAACTAATGTAGAAAAGTAACAATTTCCCTTTATTATTATTATTATCATCATCATTATTTTGTTTTCATGTAGAATGTGAACTTATAACCTCTAAATGGATACTTAATATTTCACGATGATAAAAGATATGATAAAAGAGTGTTGTGGGTTTAAATAATATTTGGATTAATAATTTGTGGCCAATGAATTTGATGTTTAAGGAGTTATTCTTACGATTATAAAACTAGTTTTGCTTGTGAATCACACGTGAAGGGAAGTGATAATATACATCGAAAAATCATAATTTCAAAGAGTACCTTATAAGATTTTGAACTTACTCCTAACATCATAATTCTTAACACTAAGTAGTTATTCTCAAGTTTAAGACACTAGTTTCATTTACAAGTCTAATATCTTGGAAGTTATTTTAAAATTTAAGAAATTAATCTCGTTTGGGAGTATGATGTATTGTCCAAAATAGAAACAAGGGAAAGATTGTGGGAGGAGGGAAGCGTGTCGAGCTAGATGAGGTACAAAGTATATACGTAACCATAAAATTAAAGTAAAAACAAAATGAAAGAAAGTCGAGTATCAATCTTTGCGTTTAGATTTGATGTGTATCTACCCATGCCCTTAAAAAATTAGAATACCAAACAGCTTTGAAACCACGATTCTATGTCTGGCGTAGTTGAAAGAAAGAAATCATGTTCCCCTCCTTCGAGGGAGGATCTTAGAACAAAGTTCATCTTCAAAAGGAGAAATTAATCCACCTATTTGTCCACCTATTTGTTATCAGATTGGAAATCAAATAAGAATCCTCACGATCATGCACTATTTTTGAGCAAGTGGTCATTAATTACTATGCCTTTTATAGATTAAATAAATGGCACACTTCCTCATGAACATTGATTTGTTCTTTCTTTACTTTAATGTGAAAGAGATTTGTTCTTTGAACAGTTATTATATACCTTGTTTTACTATGTGTATATATTCTATCTACTTCTTTGCTACGAGAAGAACATATTGTCACGAAATTTTTTTCAGTAGAAGTTTGAGTTTTCATCTTAAAATCACTTGGTATTAAGTAGAGTAGTTTAAAATTTTATATGGCGAATTTAGAGTTGATGATTTTCTGATATGAGAATAATGTATATTCCAGCACACACACCACCATCACGTATGATCTAGAGAGAACCAAAAATCGAGAGTTGACATTAAAAAAAAACGAATTAGCGAGAGCAAAACTAAATGAAATGAGATAAATAAGTCACACATAAATAAATACAATTGGATTAAGAACTCAACTTTAATATCATGTTAAAAAACTTAAAGTTACATATTAAAACTAATTAATATTAAATAAAATAGCACAAGAACACCTTTCAACTTGATCCTATCACTTTTGCTCTTCTCCTCTTTATTCTGCTCCCCTTAACTAATATATAATGCCGAGGTTGGTAACAATGTGTACATGAATTTCATATAATATAATTGATGTTAGGAGTTATAGTTCTTTTTCTGAAGCTTTTTTAATTGGATTAGATTAGAGTCGTGTTCATACTATCATTGTTCTAGATAGCACTCATAGGCGGGCTTCATATTGAAAGACAATATTCTTGACACGTGTTAAGAATTATAAAATTTTATTTTAAAATTAATTAATATTTAATAAATTAAATAATTTAAACTTTTATATAAAATTTTAAATTAATTAATTTTAAAATAGAATCTTATGCCTCGAGGGCAAGCATAAGCAGAGTCCCCAACTTTTAGAAATCTCACTCAAGCTAGGAAAAGTATTATATTAGTTATGACATAGGTATATATGGGCGTTCAAAAGCAAACTTGAATAAAAAACTAAATGTACCCTTCTCAAATCTGACTGCTATGAGATAAAAAAATGAAAAAAGAATGATGAATAAAGACAAAAGATGCCCAATGTGAGTCCATAAGTTGATCTTTATTAAAGTGGATCCCAGCTAAGTTTTTGTATTAATTGTGTTAACTCAACCGAAAAAATGGTAATAGATTTTTGTTTTTGGTCAAAAAATGGCAATAGATCTCAAATAAACAAATTTAGTGTGAACCTGGATGCCAATAAATTGTCTATCAAATGTAAGATGAATTCGTCTAAGGATATAAAATCAATAATATCTAAAATTGCAAAAAATTACAATTGATTTGGGCCTTTTTTTCAAAACCCATCAACGGAAAATTAATTACAATACGCAAAGTAGAAGTGAAAATTAATTACAATTTCACCACTAGTCATTTTATCTAATGATATAATTCTCGTTTTAGATGTAAAATGTTTCAAGATCAAATCACGTGTTTAATATCCTAAGTTATGTAAAATGATTAAAACTTTTCTTAAATTAAAAAAAGAGTAAATTATTAAAATGGTCCTAGATCTTTATTTTTTTTTATATATAAGTTCATTGTCTTTTATTTTAGATAAAATGGTCTTTTATTTTTTATTTTGGTGATAATCGTTAGTCCTTAAGTAAAATCTGTCGAAAAAATAATGTTAGTGAACACGTGGATGACACGTGACCGCAAAATTCACAAATCTTCAAAGATAAAATTATCATGCGATAAAATATAAGTATCATCAAGTTTATGCATTTTGCGATCACGTGACATTTACGTGTTCACTAACGTTAATTTTTGACAAATTTTATTCTAAAGACTAATGATTGTTATCAAAATAAAAGATAAATGATAAAAGATAAATAATTTAAATATAAAAAAAAATAAAAATTTAAGATCATTTTGATAAATTAACCTTTAAAAAATTAATTACAATTTGTAGACTGTGCACAGGTTAATCTTTGATGTCTGTCACAAGAGTATTTTATAATATATATATGTAGTAGGTTAATTGAAAAGTAAGATTCCTTTTTATCCTTTTCGATTTTCCTTATGTGCCAACCTTTTTGCATAGCGCATCCTCCAACATATAAATCTAGGTACGAAAGTTTAACCACAATATCATGTGAAAACAAATAATTCAGTATATCAAGCATACTTAGTAGAATAGAACTTGGTTTGATTTGGTTAGATTCGATTTGGTATTAAATTTAGACAAGTAATTTGTTATATCAACATATGTAGTTGATAGTTCCCACCTAATAAAATAAGATTTTACTTAATTTGGTTTCATTTGATTTGATTAATCAAGCATACTTAGTTGCATTTGTATATATTGGGTGAAAGCATGTCCCCATTTATTATCTTATTTTGAGATTTTAAATATTTGTAATTTCTTAGTGGTGTGTTTTATATATAGTAATGAAGTTTTGCAAGTTAGATTCCAATACTTATGCGAATATTTGATTTGGAACGATCTTGGCATCGTTTGGAACCACTAATTAAACATCTACTATAAGATCTTCACAAAAGAAAAAAAAAAATTTAAAAGCACTTTCTTAGACCCATTACAACAAATTAATTTTCATTTTATGTTGAAACGAATATAAATCTTTTATAACCATTTATATATCTGTGGGAAGGATATATTAATCCCTTTAAAAAAGCAACAAATCTGATTAACTAAAGTGGACAATATGAATCCCTTTTTTTTTTTTTCCTACTCATTTCCTAGTAACAGTATTTAGTTCAATTTTTTCGGCATATTAAAGTAAGCTTATAAAAAAGAGACATCCATTGTTTTTTCTCAAGTGATCTTACTTTTTTCTTTTTGATATTTTATATTAGCATTAATTATTTGTTTAAAAATTATTACCTATACTATTTTCGTAATATCTTAAATCTTTTGATGAGGTTATCACTTTTCATAGTATTAAAACCCAAGAAAAAAAAAGATTATGGGTCGAACTCATGACTATCCATTTGTAAAATAATATACACATGTAAGATTCAACCAAAAACTATATAGTATACATGTAAAGATTTAAAATTTTAGATCTTTTGATGAGGTTATCACTTTTCATAGTATTAAAACCCAAGAAAAAAAAAGATTATGGGTCGAACTCATGACTATCCATTTGTAAAATAATATACACATGTAAGATTCAACCAAAAACTATATAGTATACATGTAAAGATTTAAAATTTTAGATAGCGTGAGGTGGTCACTTAACCCTAGGTGAAAAAACGAATCAAGAGGAGCATATCTTCAGTTGGGTCTTACAGGATTATAAAATGTGTAAAACATCATTGACACACCTACATATTTTTTGTTTAAAAATTATTATACCTCCCACAACATTACGAGTTTTGTCCTAAAAAAATTATTTAACTGCACTAATAAAATATCTTAAATCAATCCTAATTCAAAAGAGGGAAAAAAAAAAAAACCTCATCCGGTACTTACATTGGTCCTCTTGCATGCATTAATGCAGTACAAAGTAAAGAGCATTTAAGTCTGGAAGGCAATCTTTGTTAAATATTCTTTTATTTCACTGATTGCTCTGCAGAATTAATTAAATTATAAACAAGAAACAAGTATAAAAAAAGAATTTAAAGAAGAAACCTTACAAATAATTAAATTATTAATGGAAAACAATGGGGCCTCAGC
The DNA here is from genome assembly GCA_037974665.1 of Ehretia macrophylla. Lineage (NCBI taxonomy): Eukaryota > Viridiplantae > Streptophyta > Magnoliopsida > Boraginales > Ehretiaceae > Ehretia > Ehretia macrophylla. The sequence goes on from CM075783.1 coordinate 41,133,416, forward strand.
ATCACTCAACGTCACAACTCGAGCCCTCACCTCACCCTTCAGCATCTCTCTGTGTTCGCCAAAAGTGATAACACACACACACACACGCACACACACACTACAACTTTCTTCTCAGTCTGCTAATTCCACTTCAAATCTCAAAAACTTCACTTAATTATAAATAAACAAGTCAAGAACATAGAAAAACTCTCACACACACTCTTAAACCTATATTCAAGAATTGTCTTCTTTTTTTAACCGCAATTTCTAACTTTACATTGACGGTTGCAAGAATAGTTTCAGCCATGGATGAGATTTATGAAGGTCTTTATCATTCAACTGGTGATGATTATTATGCTGATAAGGCCTTGATGTCACCGGAAAATTTGATGATACCAGCTGAATATAGCTACCATAACCTATTTTCTTGTAATGATCATTATGAGTATCATCATCCTTTGCTAGAATTGGAGAACAGTGAAGGCAATCGATTCCATGGTTCTGCAGCATCTGAAGCAGCAGCAGCTTCGATCATCCCAGAAATTCAAAGGGGCAGCAGAGTAGATGATAATGGTGATCATGAGGAGGGTTACACTATGATCAAAGCTAAAATCGCTTCTCATCCTTCTTACCCCAAATTGTTGGATGCTTATATTGATTGCCAAAAGGTTTTAGCTCTCAGATTATGCTTATATTGTTGGATGCTTACCCCAAAGTTATTTTTGTGTTTCTTGTAGGTTACATGTCTAAGTTGCTTTATGAAAGTTATGTGGTTCAAAAGGATGTATAATCATGGCTAGGTTTCATGCTCATAAAACGAAAAATCACAACTAGGATAACAGTAAAAATCAGCAAAAAAAAATTGATGCTTCTGAAATTCTTTTGACATAAACAGCCATAAATCATATTTGGGTTAATGTTTCATCTATCTGCTAGCACAAAGCTTCTCTGAAACGAAAAGGGTTTTGTTTTTAGAAGCTAATGGTCTCTGAGATGGGTTTTTTTTTTTTTTTTTTTCTTTCTTTAATTTCTTTTCTTTGGTTTTTGTGTGTGTGTGTGTGTGTGCGTGTGTGCGTGCGCGCTTACCATGGAAATTTTCTTGAAGGATGAATGCATATCAGCTGCTGCGCTTTTTTTTTTTTTTTATCAGGTCGGAGCGCCACCGGAGATGACAAGATTGCTAGATGATATCAGGCGAGAAACCAACTTGTCTAAGCAAAACGTCGTCACCACTTGCTATGGAGCCGATCCTGAGCTCGACGAGTTTATGGTTTTTTTTTCTCTCTCGACATTTTCTTGCTTTTATTAATGTCTTGATTTTTCACTTTTTCTTTTTAACGCTTTACTTTATATATAGGAGACCTACTGTGACATACTGGTGAAGTACAAATCTGATCTCTCAAGGCCTTTCAATGAAGCCACCACCTTCCTCGACAAGATTGAAGCTCAACTTGGAAATCTTTGCAAAGGTGCGTTTATTTGCAAACCCTTTAACTCTCTCTTTCTCTCTCTCTCTCTGTCTCTCTCTCACACACACACACACACACACACACACATCCCATCCTCCAACCCCTAAAATAGTCCTCCTTTTTTTGGCTAGCTATGTTATGATGCCATGTTTCCTTCTTTGTTTCAGATCATTATGATCTGCTCTATCATTTTTCTTTTCATGGTTGCAGTATATATCCTTGTCGTCATAGAGTAAATAATTTGTCTTGAACTATCTATATGATGCTTAGAGTAGCTGGCGCCGTTTGTTACTTTTATCCTAGTTTTGTGAAAGACGTTTACCTCATTTACTCGAGCCCTATTCTATGTATTAAGCTTGGACCCAAAGAGCCCTCTAATGGTTTTTGACAATTGCTGGCAAGAACGGAATCAATCTGCTCATAAGATTATGATATTATGAGTGAAATCTAATATTTATAAATTATTGATACAATTATTGCGAAATAATGTGGATAGTTCATAATTATCAGGTGTAGCAATAGTTGCGTTGGCCATGACGACAAAATAAATGCTAGAAATGAAGTAGACCCTCGTGTGTGTTTAGGGATTGTTTCTAGTATTCTTGTTCTGGCTGCTGTGTGTATGAATCTGGTTAGTTTTTTGTATTTTCTACTAGTTGGTAGTGTTACTAGCCATGCTTTTAAGTGGTCTCTCTTTGTTGCTCGATCGAATAGGAAAAGTGTAATTGTTACTAAAAGTCAAAGGCATATACTGAGAAAACCTGCCATGTTATTGAGGCTCTTTCCTTTCCGGGTTTACTTCATTACTCTCCAAATTTAGGGTATGCTTGATTCAAAAAGTGGAGAGAAATTGTAAATTCGGTAGCTCTGAAGCTCCCTTTTCGAGAAAAGGGGAAACCCTTTTCAATGGGAAAGTAAATGTATATCTCTTGTTCTTTATGATGTTTGGTATAAGAGAAAGGAAAATATATGTGTAGTATTTTTTTCAATATTTTGGTTGAGGTGAAAAGTTAGAGGGAATGAGTGTGTAATTTATCTTACAATTTCAATGACGACAAATGTCAAATATGAGGATAAAATTGTTTCTTTTCATCAATATCTCCTCCAACCCCTCCAACTTTGGTGGGTTGGAAAAAACTATTTTACTTCCTCTAGCCCTCCAATTTGATCAATTCTCTTCTAATAATTATTCCACTCTTACATCCAACTAGACATAGCCTTAGGATAGGGTTAGTTTCATTCTCACACTCATTTGTTGTTTTCTTTTGGTTATTTTCTTTAGTTTCTTGTTATTTGTTTGGTGTTAGAGAACACTAAATCTTGGCAATGGACCTTTTACATGAATTTATAATCATGGAATTGACTCGAATCGCCAGATTATAAATTCATAACCATAACCCTTTCAAATATCGACTTTGATCTTTTTAAATTCAAAATAGTGATAGTTATTTCTAAATTTTTGGACGTTTTCTTCTTATGACATAATCAATAAGAACAAGAAAACATGCTATTAGACAACCATAAATTGTGAGCATGTTATCCAACTAAGCATGCTACATATGATTATACCTTTGGTGATCTGGAGTGTTTGTTTTAACATTCTCTGATATTCAATCCATTGTTCACAAATCTTGTCTGCCAAAGAGCTTGCGCCCCACTAGAAAAGCTTTTAAATTTCTTTTGGTCTTACTGTATGTAAATAATAAGCAAAAGTCAAAAGAGAAAACTTCAAACATTTGTTTATAATGCGACAAATGGTATTGTTTGATTAAAAAAAATATTATTTCCATCTGTTTAATTGTACAAAATTGATGTTGTAATAATCGAGTTTATTGATATTTCTGGTTTCTACGTACATAAGACTTCTTTCCATTATTACTGCATGAGGTTTCTTTTCTTCTCCAATAAAGTTGTCTAAATTTTGTTGACATGTTTTTCTTTTTTAAAATCTCGTTGATTCCCTTTTTTCTTTGGACAGCTTATCTGGAAGACGTTTATACAGTTCATGTAGTACTTCTACTTTGGTTATGTGTGTGGACTTCTTTATGTAAACTGCACTAGATATTCTTCTATATTACTAAACGAAATAAAGTTTTATTTCACTAGTTGACATTAGTTATATTAATTTTATCGAACTATGAAATACTACCTATTATCTTACTATTTAACTCGACTGTCTATGTAGACTTCTTAAATGTGATGCTAGAATCATAATAATGTCTAGATGCTTTACGAAGTTCAAGTTCCGATGGAGCATCTATTGGCTGACCGTGCATGACAGGTAAGAAATAAAATAGGAGAGGAAAAATTCTTTGATAAGTTTATACCGAGGCTAATCTCTTATATATTCGTAAAGTTTATATATGTAGATCTTACAAATTATATGAGAGACGGACCCAAGATTTTAATTTTCACTCGAGTTCAGTTAAATCTATATTATGTCTTGATCAAGAGGAGTGTTATGTTGGATGTGAATCTATTACGAGGGATATCGGTGGTGGAAAAGTGATAATTTAGACCATCGAGCGTGGGGGTTTTTGGCTAAAAGTGATCTTAGTTTAGACAAAATGCAATTCGGTTTTATCCATAACCTAAATCTTACTACTCATATCACGTGAGATCCTGGGTCTCGTAAGCTTTTTCAAAGAAGCCTGTGCTGAGATTTCGTGGTTTGCAACTTTTGTATTTCTTCTTTGACATCTAATTTTTCCACATGTTTTGATCTTATCATCTTTCTTTCTAGCAAAGCTGACTTTATTGTACTTAAAAATGCTAGTAAATTAATCAATATCAAGTGGACTAAGTACAATTGGGATCTGTTGTTAATCTCATGCTTTACAATGTCTTCATATGTGTACTTAGTGCGTAAAGCTCTGTTATTTATGTTTTGTTCGTGCAATAAAAGCTGTTGTTGTCTCCATCTGAAAAGGAGGAGAGCTCACGCAAATTGTCAGTTAACAGTTAGAAGTTCAATACTGATTAATTGATTAATAACCAAATCAATTCGAACCTTACTTCGTTAGATAGGGTTGATACGTAAATTTGACATTATTAATCGAATTGTCTCCTTTGTACAATCGAGATCTCATCTTAGTACATTTTTTGACTTATTTTAAATCTGATTTTACCATCATACTTTTTCACGTTCTAACAAGTGGCTCCATCCGGTGAATAAAAAATTATATTAAAAGGGCATTGCTCTTTGCAGCTACCTAAATGTGGTTGTCGACTACAATGTTTTATTGACATTGTTGTTAAGGTGCTAAATTGCGTGGATTGTGTAATGCTGTTTCATGTTCGTTTGTGGTTGCCAACCATTTTGCAGTGTTTTTGTTTATTCCAATGAAATAATAATTGTTTTTCTCCTTTTTTTCCTTTTTATTTTACAAATTATAATATTATTATAGTTTAAACTTTTAAACGAGATAATCATTTAATACATATCAACACATGTACTTCTTTTATGTTGCAAACCATCTATATTTCTCATGCATTTTGATTATACTAATTTCATTATATGCATGGTCAAGATTAATTTGAGAAAGAATTAATATATTGTAGTATGGTTAATTTTAAGTTATATGTTCTACCTATGTTTCTTTTCTTTCATTGTTGTTGCTGCGACATTTAATGGCTTGAGGGATTAATTAAATGTTATAAAACTCGACGAATTTACAAGACATAAAAAAAAAAAAAACATTGTTCCTTGTTGCTTTTTCTTTTTACCTAAAATGAATGTAGCAATAACCTTTGTAGTTATCCCTTTGCAATAATTCACCTTAAAATCAATTGATATTTGATAAAATAATTCACAATCCTATATGGCATTCTCTTTTTGTCGAGTCAATAAACCATTTTGAATTTTATAAACCATCTGAGTGTATTTTCGTCCTCTAATTGATCATCAAAGCTCGGGTTCTTAATATTTAGAGCTTTGCAAGGTAAAAAAAAACCTTTCAAATTTGAAGAAAGTGTGGCAAAAGTGAAAATATACATCCGTGGAGTACTAGTCTCTATAGATGAAAAAGAAAAAGACAAATCTTATATAGGTGAAACATGCTTTTAAAAAAATTTGTAGTAAATTTTAGGGTACACATGATTCTGTCTAGAAAAAATATAGTAAGAATTAATTAGATATAAGACTTTTCTAGACTGATCAAAGATTATAATATCTCATTTAAATAAAAAAGTAAATGAAACTATTTGATTAGTTTTAATTAACATCAATCTCTTATATATTAATAGAATTCGTACATGTAAGTTTTGTCAATCATTCGAGATTGATGGAATAATCTAAATTGACTTTAAAAATAAATTCAAGTTTCATTATTAGGGTAAGTCCTTGGGTTGGGTAAAGGGAGTTGTGTGATGCATGGATAGGGTTTTGAAGTTAGTGGAGGAATGATAATTGATGGCCTAGTGTGGGGAGAGTACAATGGAGGGGGGGCAGTGGAGTGGGGTGGGGGTAGGTGGGGGAGGGGTGGGCAAATATTGTCATAGGATAGCCCGGGTACAGCGGGTGGTCTAGTTTCACATGGACTCCCGGGGATTACGCTGCGTACCAGCCTTTTCGCAATAGTTGGCTTTCAAAGGTTTACTCTCTTTTCTTCCACAAACACACGCACTCACACTCTGCTTCTGCCTAGTGCCAGTCAAATCAATCTACATTTTGTTCAGCCAATTGCATGGGTCTTTGTGCCATTCATGATCTTTGGATAATACATGTCTTTTTGTTTTTAGGGAGAATTACTCTACAAGTCCTCCATTGTTTTCTATTTTTCAATTTAATCCTTATTATTTTAAATGATTTAAATCAATCCCTAATATTTTTAAAAAATATCAATTTAATTCCTACTGTTTGAAAATATTAGGGGCTAAATTGACATTTTAAAAAAAATATTAAGGACTAAATTGAGACTTTTTGAAAACACTGAAAATTGATTTAAATTATTTGAAATAATTAGGATTAATTGGAAAAAAAAATAAAATAAAAGGGACTATATGTGCTATTTTCCCCTTATATAGGTTCCTAGTATGTGTATATACATTATATATACTACTCAATTTTGGTTTTAATTTTGAAAATTTTACAGATGAATAACCACTCGTTAGTTTTCAACATCATGACACGTGTCACATTAATGATATATGTGTTGTAACCGGTGAAGTTCAAACAAGTTTTTGTGGGTCTCACATGTTTTCTTTTTCTCTTTTGGTGGAGAAAAAATAAGCTTGTTTTTGAATAGGCAATTTTGATCGAACTGTCTTTTAACAAATAATGTTCTTGGATATGTACTTCTTCCGTCTCATATTTCTTGACAAAAAGAAGAGTCCATCTCGTATTAAGAGTCTCTTCTAGGACACAAGATGAGAATATTCTAGATATAAGAATATACATATAATAACTTTGTAAATAAAATTATATTAGAAGACAATATACATATATACGTAAACCTAAAAACTAATATATAATAACTTCGTAAATAAAATTAAACTCTACCCTAGCTGCAGTCCACTAATTATTTTAGTCTCTGGACTTCCTTTCTTAATCGAATGTGAGGCCTACGAAATCCCTACAACTAGTAGTTAGAGTCCTTCTTTGGTACGTTTGTAGCAAAGTCTAGCTCTTTCTTTATAATTTTTCTTTTTTCTCTAATCTATTAGGATGACTCTAAATAACTTATGTAAAATAGAGTTTTATCCTCCCACGATAGTAATTATATTATAACCAAAATTTGGTTAGTAGGACCAAGAAATACAATTCCATTTGTGAACTTCAAAAGCAAAACCTAGGCCTTAGCTTTAATGGAGAAATACCTGACATCAAAGTTATTCTTACGTGTAAGGGTTGGCTTAGTCTGAGTAATCTTTTGTTACTGCTACTTCGATTTGATGGCTACACAGTACACTCCCTGTGCAACTGACTCGGAAACGACGCAACAGCTGATCCAAAGAAGAAATAGAGCGTGAAATTATTGCTGCTAGGTCGTGAGTTTAACATTTTTTTATTATTTTTGAGATTCGTCTTTAATTGAATTTATGTATGTGAGGGGACGCACTGTTGTTCTTGAAAGTTTATTAATTGATGGTCGGGATTTACCAGATCAGATCTCGCCAATTAAATTCTTACGTCATTCTAAAAAAAAAAAAAGGAGAAATACTTTTTGGATCCATCCAATCTTATACAAGATTATTAAAACTCATATGTATAGATTTTATTTACATGTGAGAGATTAATTTTAATTTAAACTGATTAAAGAATTTTTCAAAAAAGAGACCTAATGTATATTATACTTAGAAACGGTTTTGGTTAATGACTTAAATGGTTACCACTTGCACGCAATTAAGTTTCAATTACAATCACTTCTAGCTCATTAATGATTCCACAAATTTCTAAGTTGTTTTCTTTATGATGGGAAAGGATTTCATAAGTCTTTTAAACTTACACTAGTAATATTTAATCTAAAGTTTTCAGTTGAAGAAAACACGGTTTGAATTAGTAAAATATAAAGTTGATACTATTATACTTCTTAGTTTTCTCTTTCCCCAAAATGACGAAATGAAATATAGAAATTATAGTAGCTTTACTTAGATTATGCATGTCGAGTTGTGAATCTCTATATGTTTTTATGACTGTTCGCGTCATATTATTGGTGTCCAATACTGCACTACACGTTCATGTACAAGAAAAGCTGGAAAATGTTTAGCTTGTCTACTTGTGTAAAGTATATAATGTTAATTCACCACTTCATCATAAATTAAGTTTAAGATGTTAGTGTCTTAGAAAAAAAAAAAAGTTTAAGATATTAGTGAAAGCTTTATAATTTATTTATTGTGTTCAGTACGTTTTCTCACTACAAGTAGGATTACATGATGAAGAGTGTAAGCTATTAAAAAAATATTTTATTACATTTATTTATTATGTTTAACATATAGTACATGCAATGATAAGTTTGCACAGACTACTTTCATAAGTTTAGTCTTTTTTAGTTAATGTAGTTTAACTAGAAGAAAGATTTATATTTGATGCCAGAAAACTACACGACTTTTGAATTTCTCTCTTTAAATCTATAGTTGTTGTAATCATATAGCACAATCTTCTCAATATAGGACTATTATATTGCAAATAATAGCTCACTATAACACTTGATTAAGGAAATATAAAAATTCATTCTCACTTTCATGGTATCTGAGCCTAAGTTACAAAACGGTCTTAAACTTAAGTTTCAATTTAAAAATATTAAAACTATTCACCCGCAAGATTTAAGAACGAATCTCTCCTGCATGTGTGGGAACACATTGACGACATTAAATATTACTCTTTTGTTAGTGATGTGGACTGCCAATAATTGAAATCAACACGATTAAATCGACTAATTGAGCTTTGATGTTTGTGATCTCCTGGGCAGATGATGATGGAGCTTTATCATCGGATGAGGAGTTTAGCGGTGGAGAGATAGTATCACAAGATGTACAAATGAAGAGTGAAGATAGAGAGCTTAAAGATGAGCTACTACGCAAATATGGTGGTCATATAAGTACCCTAAAACTAGAGTTTTCAAAGAAGAAGAAGAAAGGAAAGCTACCAAAAGAGGCAAGGCAAACACTACTTGAATGGTGGAATGTTCACTATAAGTGGCCCTATCCAACTGTTAGTATCTCTCAACACATAAAACTTATCAATGCTTCATAAAAACCTTTCAACTCTTGCTTGAAACTTGAAAGAATTAATGATTTTTATTGTTTGTTTAGAGGTTGAGTTAAATAAGGCTAAAAGGCATGAAAGAAGTTAAAACCTCTTGACTTTTGTATAAATAATTTAAGGTATAAGCTAGGGTAAAATTGAAACATTTAGATTCTAAAATGTTTAACATGGGTAATACTTTATATCACCGGGGTGATCTTTATTTTATTTTTACATAGTAATAATTTATTTATTAAATGTTAAATCTCTCTTTATACGATAAGATTATATATCACTTGGTTGTTTTATATTTTTTTCTTAAATGATAAGAATTCATATATTGAATGTCAGATATCTCTTTATATGGTAAAAATCCTTACTGAGGGGTACAAAATTACCCCTGTATTATATAGGAATGCATGTTTATAAGTAGGAGATAAGTGAATCTCAAGGAAGCTTATTTAATATAAATTAGTCTATAGTTTAGAAAAATCAATAAAAATTATATTCAATGAAGAAATTGTTTATCATTTTGGGACAACCATCAAATTCCTCATGGATTATATATATATATATATATATTTTCCCTTAAAACTAGACTAATTAGCTGAAAATTTTTTTTTCCCCTTTTTTGCTTTTTATCTTATGAGTAAAAGGAAAGCATGGATCATAATTAATTGTCCAAATCTTGGTCATCTATCCAGGAAGCTGATAAAACATCATTGGCTGAGTTGACTGGGCTAGATCAGAAGCAAATAAACAACTGGTTTATAAATCAAAGGAAAAGACATTGGAGACCTTCGGAGAATATGCAATTAGCAGTTATGGACAATCTTTCTGGACAGTTCTTCACAGATGACTAAGTCCAATAGATTGTGGCAATTTTAATGCTGAAATTCTCCTGTAATATTAATTATGTGGTTCATGATGTATATTTGGGACATTAATCTTTTTTTTACAGTTAAATTTTACTCTAAAATAATCAAATTAATGAAAAGGGAATGGTTAATCTACTTGATTTATGTTGATTCTTAGGCCAAAATTAGTGATAAGAAAAGCTTGCAAATTCGATGTATTGACTTGGTGGGCAACTCGTGTAGGTATTTTTTTTTTTTAATCTTTGGTTTGATAACGAAAAAGTTACCTTATGTAATACTATATTGGATCTACATTAAGTATAAACCTTGTGGTATTACTTCAATTCAACTAAAGGAGATTCAAATTTGAAACATTTTGTTCATCAACATTTTTACCGTTTATTCTCACTCTTGAGCGCGGGCGCGGGGATACTAACATGGAAGGAATGGGCATGAACATCATAACTGGCAATCTCATGAATGATTTAAGGCATGGCAGAGAACAAAGAGTCATTACTACAATCTTTTAAAAAAAAAAAAATTTTTTTTGTAATATCAAGTTCAATTTTAGTGTTATCATATTTCATGACACCTTCATTAAAATCAACGTCTTTTATTCGTTAGTGGTAGTGCTATTTCCTTCATATGTTGTACTCGTTAGTGTTGATTATCTCTCTCATCGTCGTGGTTAAATTTATGTATGAATAGAATTTAATTTTCTCACTACCTTTATTTATCCTCGAATGATTTAGTATTCTGACTGAAATAAGGAACGGATCTTTACTAATTTTGAAATATTAAATTTTAGGAAAGCTAAAAAAAATAAGCACCACTATGCATGCTTTATTGAAAAGGCATCTTACTGTATCACGACTAAATTTGAGTCACTCATAGCTAAGACTTTTCTATTTCATCAGGACGTACAGCTTCTCCTCCATTGAGCCCGTGACTATAGCAGGGCGGCACGCACTGCTATGAAGGAAAAATGGTTAATGCTGTGAAACAACGATACTCTTATGTTTTGGAAGTTGATTTAAGATTAGACATGTTATTTTTAAATTGAAAATTCTGGATTTGGTTTTTTTTTCTTTCTTTTTTTAATTTTATATAGACGTACGCATATCATTTTCCAATTTATTTACATATCTTGAGACTGCATCCCATCTGCGTATGTTTCTACTCTTAGTTATTTTATTAGACTATCACATCATGTAAAAATAATTATTTGATGAGGTGGTCATTTAAGTCTCCACATCGTCAATCTAATAACCAATAAATTTTTTTTTTTATGTGCAAGGCTTAAAATGAATAATTTAATAATGTTTGGTAATATTATTAGGGCAGATATCATAAATAGTCCCCAATATTTATACTTTTTCTCCGTTCTTATTGTTCAAAAGTGACACGTTTAGTCCCTAAAGAATATAAAAGTTTAAATTTAGTCCTCAATATTTTTACTCAAAAAGTTTCAAAGGTAAAATACACCGAAACTAATTTTTAGATATTATTACCTTTGATTAATTTATGAAACTCGATAAAATTTTAATGGCTGCAATATATGACGTCATTAACAACATTTGGTCTCTACCTAGTAAGAAACATAAAAGGAAAGAAGAATGGATAATATTAAAAATACATCGAACTAGTGCTATTGGATCGAGGATTTTCAAGGAGAAGAATTGATTTTGGGAGGCAATAATTTTAATTCGGAGGGTGAAATGAAATTCTTTTACACATTCTTCTATCATACCTTTGCTATGTCACGTAAGACGCACATGAAAAATTGTTTCAATAGGCACTTGACGGGATGGGTTTTTTTTTTGGTCGAAAAAACAAATTATATTGCAAAACAAGAATTACAAAAGATTTACCCAACACCGGTTGGGTGGATGTCTGAGTACAACAAGTTGAAAAGTTGGTTGGGAACACATGTAAACCAATCCAAAGGCAAACTATCTTGAATACAACATTTTGCGACCCAATCGGTCACTTTGTTAGCAGATCTTCTAATGCACGATAACCTAATAGCTGGGCTATCAGTAACAATCTTTCGGATGTCCTCCAATACTGGTCTTGCCTTCTAAGGAGCAAGTTTCGGAGAATCGATTTCTTTGAGAACTGCTTCAGCATCACTTTCAATAGTGACGAAAGGAAGTGGAGACTGAGAGACGAAGAGGCAGGCGTTGCAGCAGGCGACAGCTTCTGCTTTGAATGCAGACTCACACCATAAGGAGATAGCTTGACCGTGGATTAAATTTCCATGCCAGTCCCGATAGGTGAAAGCACAACTTGCTTTGTTAGAATTTGGGAGGAATGATGCATCGATATTTATCTTGAAGAAGTTTGTTGGGGGTGGAGTCCAAGCCATTGGGGTGGTGGTATCGCTTTGAATTTGACTAGTATCAGAGCTTCTGGGTTGATAAAGGGATATGTCGGCATCCAAAATGCAAAATCGAGTTTTGGTGATGGCCCTCTCCAAGTCGATAGGTCTATTCTCCATACTCGCTGAGCTTCTTTCCTTCCAGACCTGCCAACAACAAATTGCAATAAGATCAAAGGCTTCTTTCTTACCATAGCCCGCATTCGCACATCGGTCAGTCATGGATATGAGCCAGTCTCCGAATCTAGTGATGAGGTTTGGGTTGATAGCACATTGGAGGATTGAGGCACACCAGAATCTTCTTGTCCATGGACAAATGAGGAAGAGATGTTCAATAGGACGGGATGGGTCGATTGAGACCATTTTGATCAATTATTAACCCTTATAGAACTACAAAATTAATGTGATAGTAAAATAAAGATTACAAAAATAATTTAACGGCCTCAAAACCAATTTAAGCAAAAGGTAATATTTACTCTTAATGCCTTTGAGGCCAGTTTTGATGGCCTTACACCTAACTAACTTGAACTATATTTTTTTTGTATAGGATCATGTATATCAAAATTCAAATGTTATTGTTAACCCGAAAGCCTTCCGAGTTTCTCAGTATCAATGAAAAAAGAAAAATAGAAACAAGAAGAATAGTGCCATCCGGTGAAACTACCCAATTTAAGCATCCATTGGGCCTAGCTCCCAAGTACGGGATATCTCCATTCCCAAATACATGTAGGCCATGGCCCACAAAGGAGTAATCAAAAATCTAAATTAGGCCTCATAAGATTGTAATTGGATTGTATAGTTTATTGATGGATCTAATAAAATAATGGGCAACTTAAGAAGGCGTTTGGCTTAGCTTATTAAAAGCACAAAAAAGAGCTTATAAGCTCTAATAAGCCCCAAAGAGATAAGCAAGACCACAACTTAAGAAGGCGTTTGGCTAGCTTATTAAAAACATAAAAAAGAGCTTATAAGCTACAATAAGCTCTGAAAAGGATAAGCTCCAAAATGGCTTCGCTTCAGCTTAGTCATCTTCATCTCTCAACACCCGGTCAACATCGTAGACCGCTTCTCCGGTCCAAACTTCGGCCGGTTCACTGCTCCATAAACCGGCAGGCGCTTTTTAGCCGCATTGCGCCTGTTTATGATAACGTACGCACAACCCAGAATTTCAAACTCTCACTACAACACACCCCAAGCTTCAAACTTTCTTCACTGTTTTGTGTGCTTTCGCACACCCTTTTTTGAATTTTGCATGTTTAAGTTAATGGGTGTTGATTTTTTTTTTTTTTTTTTTTTCAGCTAAATGATTTGTTGAGTTTGGGTCAGCACAAAATTTGGAAAAGAATGGCTGTTTCTTGGAGTGGGTATGATTCAGTTCTTACACTTATTTTCTTCGGTTCGTAAATTTATCACCTCATCTAAAAATTCAGAACTCTGAGTAGTTGGAAATAGTCAATTTAATATATAGTAAAGTAAGATAAAACTCCTCTGTAACGTGTTTAAGTTTTTTATGATACTGTCAATTCATGTGGTATGCTGGGGATAACATAAAGTTTTGAGTTCAAGCAGCGATGTTATTTATTTGAAAATAAAATATTATTGAGTGCAGGTCAATTGGGAAAAAATCTCCTGCACGGAGACCCACGATAACGCGTGTTAAAGGCAATAAACAAATAAGATTAATTTGTAATCTTTTAAATGAGGTGATCAGTTCTTAGTTATCAACACATCACCTCATGTGCAACCGAGTTCTTTCTCGATTGAGCCATGTGTAGACATATTTATTCAGCTGAAATTCCGAGTCTTTGGTATGTTAATAAGAGCAAAAGACCTTTTCCTTTCTTCTTTCATTTGTATAGTTTCCTTATTTCTATGTGAATTTACATTCGTTTGTATTTATATACGTTGTTAAGATGAAAGTTTGAATCTTTGGTGTTTACAACAGAGCAAAAGAAGGAGATTACGTACTGGATGTGTGTTGTGGAAGTGGGGATTTGTCTTTTCTTTTATCCGAGAAAGTTGGACCTAATGGAAAGGTTGGTCTTTGGTACACTTTTTTTTTTTTGGTCTTCTTTATGTTTCTTAATGTAGAAATATTCATCGTTTGTTATTTTGTGTGAGCCGTTGAAGCTATGGGAAGTGTTATAGCAGTCTAATACTAAGCCATTTGTTTTCCTTATTGCATCTCTAGAAATCTATCGATCTTGTGCATCATCTCTGTTTGAAGTGCCTAAAATCATGCTTATTGTACTGTTTCATTGGAAGGCCTAAATTCTCAAATTTAGTCCTTCAAATATTATTACTTATCATAAAAAAGAAAAAGGAAAAAGAGTTCTTCGAATGTCATTCTGACTTGATCAAAATTTCAAGACACGCCACATAGGCAATAATGTATTCATCAGAAAGCCTTATCCTTGTTTGGACTCTGAGGCAATTTGATCTAACCTAGCTCAATGTTTGACTGTTAGTCATCCTTGGGCTTTTCTAGTAAAGCATCAAGACCAACCTAGATATATGTGGTTATCCGTAATTTTGAATACATGTTCTTATCCAATTTCAACAGAACAATGTCTCACCTTGAACCATTTTATTGAAGCCCAGCAACATAGACGTACGAGGTTGTCAATATCTAAATTTGTGCTTCATATTGTATTCTACTCTTCTTTCTGTCTATATTATATCTTATCTTATTCTACACTTCTTTCTGTCTCTATTGTATCTTATCTTCTGGGTTCGGTATGTTGCAGGTGGTTGGCCTTGATTTTTCTGGAGAGCAATTGTTGATCGCTCAGTCACGGCAGCACCTACGATCAAAGGCCTGTTACAAGAATATTAAGTGAGCATTGGTAATTCAACTGCTAAATTGGAAGGTTTCCTTCTGAACAGACCACAAAAAATTCCTCTAAAAAATCTTTGAGTGTTATCCTGCAGCCAAAATAAGTGCTTATGCAATAGATGTTTATCCTTCTGTGTTTTCACAGCAATATATTTGTGCTACATTCCTTCTCTCTTTTTGAGTAAGCAAGAGGTTTAATATCATCGTTATGCATAACAGATGGATTGAAGGCAATGCGCTCTGTTTGCCATTTTCTGACTCGTGCTTTGATGCCATTACCATTGGCTATGGCTTACGAAATGTTGTTGATATCCAAAAAGCTGTGCAGGAGATGTGTCGAGTTCTAAAACCAGGTTCAAAAGTGTCTGTGCTCGACTTCAACAAAAGCTCTAATCATTTTACTGCTTCAGTTCAGGTAATATTCAAGTAGTGGAATCATGCTATTGATTTTGAAGTCTAACACTCTGCCCCCTTCTTTTTATTTTGTCTTAGCTTCTTGCATCACATTTCAGATCATAAAAAACAATTAAAAAGGTATCCAGATTATATGATGAATTAAATAGCACCCTGCTATTTGTGTTTTGTAGCAAACTTATGCAATGAATAGTATTCGTTGTTAATGGCTTATTAAAATGTTGTAAATATATTGGAAAATGCATACTTAAAAAAAAAAAATTTTAAAAAATTGCAGAATACTGGAGAAGAATCTATGAAGTTTATGTTATCTCAGATCCTAGTTTGTCTAACTCCTCTGGAGAATCTTTAGAAAACTCAAAGTCTAGAATATTACGAGAAAAAGATGAATGGTTTTTCATTTTTATGAATGTGCAAATTCTTCTATATAATAGAAAAGCATCTCTGCTTGCCTTCTCTAACCATGTCAGTGATGTAATTCTATGGATGTGTTGGTTGCTTTCATTTTGTTAGATCAACTTGAGATTTCAGAATGTGTTCTTCATAGATATGGAGTGTACAATTTACTACCCCTTGAATGTACTTCTGCAATCGAGCAGCAGCGGACTAAATTGAATTCTTGTTTTCTCAGGGATGGATGATTGATAGCATCGTTGTTCCTGTAGCACGTGATTATGGCCTTGAGGATGAGTATAAATACTTGAAAAGCTCAATTGAAGAATTTTTAACAGGTTCATTCTATTCACAGGTGTAAATACTTGTAATTTGTGGGAAGATTAGTTGCACATACTTTAACTTCATAAACTATATGCCGTGCCAATAATATGGTTAAAACTTGCAATCGCTTTTACAGTCATGTATTCATTTGTCGCATTGTCTTCTTTCTTTAACACCTTCAATATCTTCCTCCTCCATCTTTCTCTGGATTTGGTTTTTTACATTTGTTCCGTGTTGGGGGTGGGGGGGTGTTGGGGGTTGTTGCGGGGTGGAGTTTGGGTTTAGGAACTGGCTTTTGCTCAAGAGGGTATCACATTTCACACTTCTCCCATCACTCCAATCGTTGCATATATATTTCAATTTCGTGTGCCTCATATACTGAGGTTTTAGAGGCATTTTAAAACTCTTAACTGAGTCAAATTGCACATTCGTTATTCTGAAGACACTCATTTACCCACTTTTTTGCTTGTCGGTCACATGATCCTGAATTCTAATGCAGGGAATGAGTTAGAGAAAGTTGCTTTAGAAGCAGGCTTTTCCAATGCCAAACATTATGAGATTGCTGGAGGACTTATGGGGAATTTAGTGGCCACGCGATAGAAGGGTTTCTCATCTTGTCCTGCTGTCCTTTTTGCTCGAGAGGTAGATGGTTTCTTGCACTGCAATCCTGCAATTTCCACATGACGCCTATTGACCTGGAACATTGAAAAAACACTGGTTTTATTTTTGATATAACACTGTCAACACCATATAAATTCAGATAGCAACTTTACTTAGTATTTCTGGGCTCTCTGCAAAGCTTTCCTGCCTCTCTCTCTCTCTCTCTCTCTCTCTCTCTCTCTCTCTGTTACTAATATAAGGAAGGATTGGAATTTGAAAAACTTCCTCGGAGCTTTACCTACGGGAAAAAGTTCAGGAACTTGCCATGCTGACTTATTCAAACTAAAACAAATGTATGCATGAAAAACGCAACAAGCATGAGATGCAGGCTAGAACATAGACATCTTTCCACCACTTTTTTTTTTTGGCTAAGCGTCTTTCCACCACTTTTCTGTGATCACAGCAATTGCTATTGCAAAATCCAACTATGAGAGGTTTGGATAAAAAATTTGAAGTTGATTACATTTACATATTTACATGTGGAGTGACATCTATAACTGAAAATTTCCACAGAACTCTAAATTATTACACATTCTATTGTACTATCCAACATATTTTAGATCCTATTGCCTTTAAACCGCTCTGAGTATCTCTGTAACTATAGCCTCCCTGGAATAAAATTCAATACTTCCATATCAGCTTCATCTTCTCATTCTGGAATGATCATATGTATCCACTCTACTATAATTACCTTCTCCAGTTGAAACCATGAAAACCCATCAACTCTGATGGTAGCTTCAACCAGGCAAGGGCAGAATCAATCTTTCAGATGCTTGATTCCTTCCCATTGTACATAGATATGATGCATCACGCGGTTTATATAGGTTTGATTCTTCAGATCATTTGAATGTCACCTTGGATCGAAAATACTCAGAGAGATACTAGCAACTGAAGCATCATCTCCAGAAATGAGGGGGTAAGATGAGTTCTCAAATCTGTGATTAAGTTCCATGGTCTTCTCATCTATAAAGGGAGGGTTGGTTGGTGGAGAGAGATTTTCATCCTTCTTTGCCAGCATTTGCTGTGCCTTCGACATGGTTGGTCGTAGCGCTGGGATCTCTTGGGTGCACAAAAGCCCTACATGAACCACTCTAAGAACCTCATTTTTTACAGTAGTGTTATGGTAATCGTGCAACATTAGGTTTGGATCAATCAGCTCCTCTACTTTTCCTTGTTGGAAATGCTTCCATGCCTGTTTCATCCAAAATATCATTTATAAAAGAGAAGATAGAAATCAAAGATTTGACCTTTATCTATAACTCACTAGAGGCCCGGGAAACAAAGAGAAGGTAAGTGAATGCATGCAATGCTCAAATAAGAGAATCATATACAACCAACCAAAGCTTTAGTACTTACAATAGTAACGAGGCTTTCAAAGTATTCTGTTGTTTTGTTTTTGTTATTCTGTCTTCCTGTGACAATTTCCAACAAAAGCACACCAAAACTATATACATCTGCTTTCTCTGTCAATAGGCCATGAGCTAGGTATTCTGGAGCCATATATCCTCTGCAAATTTGGAAGAAACCATCTCAATTTTGACAATTTTCCTATCTTTTGAGTGAGCATAAAGAACTTGCTCTATCAGTTCTACTATGTCCATTGACTTAGTCATGGGACTTCACAGTCATTTAGGTGACTCTTGAATCACTTATTGACTAATTGACAACAACAATTGTACAAGAAGCAAGGAGTGACAGTAGAATAGTTACTTACAATGTTCCGGCGATTGCAGTGCTTATATGACTCTTATCTCCTTGGAAGGACCTGGCGAGACCAAAATCAGCGATTTTAGCACGAAGCCTCGTATCCAAAAGGATGTTACTTGCTTTTATATCTCTGTGAATAATTCGTATCTTTGTGTTTTCATGGAGGTAAACCAAGCCCTCTGCAGTTCCTATGATTATTGCGAATCTTTTCTCCCAGTTTAGTGTTTTACCCTCATTTGAATCTATAAAGTTCACAAAAGATGCATCTCAGTTTATCAACATAATATTGAACAAATCAATGAAGAAGAGGGCAGTTGACACATTGAGTTCCAACTATGTCCGAGGTCAGAAGGGTCAG
The DNA here is from genome assembly GCA_037974665.1 of Ehretia macrophylla. NCBI lineage: Eukaryota > Viridiplantae > Streptophyta > Magnoliopsida > Boraginales > Ehretiaceae > Ehretia > Ehretia macrophylla. Next base: position 41,152,477 of record CM075783.1, read on the forward strand.
ATCTACTTTGGGGTCTATTATACGCAAATTAATAAGAGATGGGTATAAAATTATGATCTAAACTCAATCTGATCAATACTATACTTACCAAAAATGAAGCGATCAAGACTCTTGTTTGGTAAGAATTCATAAACTAGAAGGCTTTCAGGTCCAGAACAACTGCATCCCAGCAATCTGACAAGATTTTTGTGTTCTAGGCTGCTAATAATGTTAATTTCATTGTAAAAGTCTGCTGCTCTATGTATATTGTTAAAGAAAAGCCTTTTGACAGCTATCTCCCTTCCATCTTGTAAAACTCCCTGCAATATCATTACATTTCATGCTTACAATAAATGTAATGCTAGTGGAACAGAAGCTATGAAAAAAGTAATAATCTAATGTATTTGATATAAGTAGACTACAGTAGATCAATTAAAAGTAGTCTGACCTTTCCTCAAATCTAATTTTATTTAATCTGCTACAAGTGTGCTTAAGGTATTACCTTATAAACCGTGCCAAATCCACCTTGTCCAAGCTTGTTGGCCTCATCAAAACCATTAGTGGCTTTCTCAAGTATGGAGTACTTGAAGTTCAAGCTACTATCATGAAGGGTCTTGGCCAATTTCTGCGCATCATAAGAACCTGACAAGTCATCATGAAGAGATGGTTTAGTTTTATTATGTCCTCAAAAGGACAATATATAGAATAAGTAGAGTAATTTTGAAGGCGTTGCCGAACCTAACGACTCTCACAACATGAGGGCCCACGTCATATGTGTCCCACTAGTATAGTAAGAGCTAACCGGACCTAACATTTTCTAATTTAAGATTTTTTATTATGGACATCAAATTATTCTTTCCAAGTATTGAGACCATCTCTGTGTCAGGGATGCTTTTGACACTAAACTAAAGTTGTGATATGAAATTGGAAGTCTTGTATAGGATGTTAAAAACTCCTATGAATGGAAAGCTAGTATCTCAAGTTGGCCAGATGATTTTCTAATTACAAACTTGGCCACTTATATTATCCAAATTGTCTAAGATTTCTCTTTCTGTTTCCTGGAAAAAGATTTCGTTTAATGTTACCTTTTCTTTTCTTCTTTATTCTCCTGTGGTTCCAGATGTAAGCTCCAATGATTGCTACCACTGCCACAACAATTGCAGAACTGACAACCGTGACTATTACGCCTGTTGGGGTTCCTGGAAAAAGGTTATTATAGAAAACTCATGATCACAACCTCGGACATGATCTGAAAGATTGAGAATTGAGAAGAAAGTTAAAGTAAACACAACAAAGAGGGTGAACATAGAGTTCCAATTACCGTTTGAACTACTATTGCTGGGTATGGGATTCAAGAAATTGGTGTCAGAGTATCTCATAAAGCATCCTGTATTCAGTGCTCGACCTTCAGACCAGGGCAAGCATCCTAGTATAGAAGTTGATGCATTCTCCAAACATGCTCTACAAGAGGAAGCATTCACCGTCTTCCAGCAATCTGTCAGAACGTAAGCTGACTCATTTGTTGTCCCAGAAACTGGCAACTCAGCTCGCGCATAGCCGTTATTGTTTGGTGCATAAGAAGCTGCTTGTAACACTGCCCGTCTTGTTGTTTCCTGGAATGTTGAATTCTTTATCGTTTTATTCCCACAGACAACTCTGTCCTCTGGTCCGGTATACTCCTGGAAAAAAGCTATAGTTCTCAGATCGTATGAAGCAGCCATCAAGGTATATTTTTGCTCCATTCTGGGGAAAACAATTAGGAATAATTGTGCGCGCCTTAACATAGCATAGCACACAGTCTAGTAAGGAAAAATCACCATAACATTGAGCTAGACCATAAACAGCATTGGGTCCTTGGCCAGTAACTGTTAGTCCATAACCTTGATTTTGTATCTGCGTTCTGATAGTTTCCATTGTAGCAACAAAATTTGTGATATAAGTTGTGGTGTTTATCTCTATCTCGTTTCTGCATGTCCATTGTACTATCTGAGCTCTTGGTTCCCCTAACGTTACTCGCGGTAACTGTAACGTCATGACAATGATGAAGAAGATATACAGAATTGAGAGTGCCCCACTTTCCATATTCCAAAGAAAAACTAAGACTTTATGGCTAGCTTTTGTTCTGCCTGCAAACCTGTTTATGAGAAAATTCAGTTGAAAGGACTGTTAAACATAATGGGTTAGACTTAAATATGATCATGGGTGTCTCTGGCACGTGTGCCTCAACTATTGTGTTCTTTACCAATGCAAGGAAGCAACTCATGGTCACTTGCTGAAGATCTCATGATAAACCAAGTTATTGTGCATATTCTTGTCCCATTTATCTGTTCTACATGTCAAAAAGGAATCAATAACCCCTAGGCAATATATGAAGGTTGACATCGAAGGTAGATTTAATTAAGGTTTGAGGTTGCAGCTACTACTGACAATAATAGAATAACGCAATATACTTTAAAAATATATTCATTTTCCATTTGAAGAAATCTAATAGCCCCCACTGGTTTAATTCTTATAGGTCCACTAATTAACAATAGTATATCCTACTAAATTCCATAAAGCCACCCCTACTTGAGATATACAATGGCAAAAGAAAATTTATAACACCACCATGCCTCTCTGTAGCCCAAGATGTGCTAGGAAAAAGAATATAAATAAAATAAATATTATTTAGCAAAAAAAAAGAAGAGAGAATCAATGTTGTCACTATTTGTATCTGTGATATTAAATAATTCTTTACTCACCCAATTAAAAATTTACAACTCTCTCCACTAATATGTAGAGGTTCATATATATATTGATGTTACGAGCACAGAGACAAGGAATTACTATTTTTGATAGATTATTTTAAGAAATTTAGCTTCGATGGTATGGTTTTTTTTATTGCGAGAAAATGATAAAATTTGACCGAACAACTCAAATATATTAATATACAAGATAAATGCTGCTTTTTTTTTTCTCCTAATTATATCAATTATCAAAGTTTAAGTACTTCATCAATAAAATTGTTAGGATTTCTCATATGACAACGAAAAACTAATTACGTGTTGAAAAATTAAGAAAAGAACGAGCTATAAATATAAATGCATAACAAAAATTGAGTTTTATGCATGTATTAAGGTTGAATTTTCAGTACGTACTAAAGTCTATTTATTATTCTCACAATGACCCGGCCGCGAGAAATCAAGAGATCTTTGCCCGTGCTGAGTTGGATCTCAAACTCGCAGCACAATAGTATAAAGCAAATAATACAAAAGCCATAAGAGAAATAAAAAGATACAAGAAAGACAATAATAATTTAGCAAAGACACAGAAGAGAGATGAATAAAGAACAGAAGAATAGTCTCTCAATAAACAAAACAAATATTTTTACAGGATAGGATGGCAAGTACGTAATGAATTACCACTGCTGTGGGTATGAAAAAGTTGCAAGATTAATTTTCGTTGGTGACAATTTAAACGGTTTAGGCCTCCTTGAATATATTCATCAGTATACCAAGATCACAAAAAGATCAAAGCAACATGTTCTTCAGCAGACACTAAGAAACTTTAACAATTCTAACTTTGCTTACCTCTTTAATTATCTTTCAGCAACTTGATCTTGTCTGACCATATCCCGACCCTATATATCTTTCAATGGCTGCTCTGTGTGTGTGTGTGAGAGAGAGAAAGAGAGATGATATGGGCACGTGGATGTTGAAAGACTGCTACATATTGTGTAGAATGTCAAGGGTGTGACCAAGAAAGAGTTGAACGAATTCGCTGAAAGCCCCTTTTTTTTTTGTTTTTGTTTTTTTTTGTTTTTGGGTCAGTCGCTGAAAGCTTTTCAAACAGCTGGTTGTTCACGGAAACCTATATTGTCTAAAGCTGTGTGGTCGTTTTTTTTTAAAAAAGTATATATAAAGAAGGTTTAAGTTTTATAATAGACATTAAATCATGCGTATTTAATAAGGATTGATCTCACAATTTTTTATATTCAGAGCGAGGAGCATATTATTCCAAAGACCCGGTGATGAACAATGAGTGGTTGTGATTATAGATTTTAAATTGAAGTTTGTGTTATTTTATCATAAATATTAGCTTAACTTTATTAATTTAAAACATGCGTTAACGTGGTGTTATACTAAATAATTTATGACTTTAGGATGAATCTAATATGATCTTGATTAAGATGATTTTTTCATCATAAAAATAAAAAAATAAAAAAAAGTTTGGAACCTTCGTGTACCCTCATTCCAATATTCCACTGTATAACCTTCGATCAATAACTGAGTCAAGGTAGGGTGTAATCTCCTTAATATTTTTATGTAACCAGAATTGGGGTACTTATTATTTAAGTTGGTTTTGTGATTGTCTCTCAAAATATATATAATTCATTTATTTTGTTATGATTTGCCCCTTCATAACTAATATTTACTTTTTACAATCGTTATATGTCCCAGTACTCTCTCGTACAACTGTTAGAATAGAATATATTTTTACTATATTGATCAAAAGATAATTATGAGCATTTGCAGACTAGGGATGTTTTATAAAAGTGTACATTAAGGCAGTGATTGGTATGTAGGAATGAATTGAGAATGGAATAACATTCTCAATTCTATTTTAATTCTCATGTTTGGTATGAAGGAATGAACTTGGGAATGTCATTTCCAAGGGAATCACATTCCCACATACATGGGAATAATCATTCCAGACCAAATACATGGAAATAATCATTCCCATATATTTGGGAATTAACTTGACTACCATACCCTTTATAAATAATTTATTTTACAATAATGATAATAATAATAATAATTAAAAAATATAATAATAATTTTAATAAAAATAAAAATAATTATTATTATGAAAATAAAAAAAATAAAAAAATAAAAAAAATAATAATAGTGATTAAATAATAATAATAATAATAATAATTAAAAATATAATAATATTTTATGAAAATAATAATAATAATAATAATTATAAAAATAAAAATAAAAATAAAAATAAAAATTATAATAATAATAAATAAATAAAATAATAATAAAAACAAAAATAAATAATAATAATAATTAAAAATATAATAATATTATTATGAAAATAATAATAATAATTATTATTATTATAAAAAAAATGATAATAATAAAACAAAAAAATAATAGTGATTAAATAATAATAATAAAAAAATATAAATAATAATAATTAAAAATATAATAATATTTTGTTATTAATAATTATTATTTATTATTTTTATTTTTATTATTATTATTATTATTATTTTTTATTGTTGTTGTTGTTGTTATTATTATTATTATTTATTATTTATTATTTTTATTTTGTTATTATTATTATTATTATTTATTATTGTTGTTTTTATTATTATTATTATTTATATTTATATTATTTACAATTATGTTTATATTTATTCTTATTTTTAATACTATAATAATAAAAATGCAATTATATCATATTATACAAGTCATTCGCATTACTACTTTTAATTTCTAGAGCATACCAAATATGTCATTCTCATTCCAAGTTCATTCCATTCCCAATTTCATTTCATTCCTTGGTTCATTCCATTCTTGTCCAAATTCATTCCAATATACCAATCGTTACTTAAGTAATTGGCTACTAAATTTATACGAAGTTTCAAATAGCCTATTAAATATTGCACTTTTTTCCAATAACCCCATTCTATTTAAGTCTAAGCTAGGTTTTACTAGCGACCAAGGGATAAAACTGATATTTTTTAAGTTTCTAATTACTAAGATGGTGACCAGTCCATTAATTTTAACATCGAAGTTGTGCATAAAAGCTTATTTGAAACAAATGCAAAGATTATTGGAAGATTTGAAATATAAAACATTTAATTAATGATTTGAAATTTTAATATATATTTTGTACCTCCAATTTACCTTTATGTAAAATTACATCTAAAATAAAAACATCTACATTAGATTTTGGTTGACAAGATTTCAAGCTACTAAATATAAGGCTTGTTGTGTGCGTAACTTATAGTTTCGAGAAACTCTTGGGTACGTCTGTCGGACCAAAGAGTTTCTCCATAGTTTCTTCTAAACTAAACAAATAAGAACCTAACTTGATAAGCATGCATAGGTATTCTTAGATTGTTGATGAAAGATACACTTTCAAACTTTATATAAGAAAACAAAATGCATCACCAACAGGTTGCATCATTGTCACATTAATGTTCCATCTCTATATATCATTCACAAGCTGAGATATCCGTCAATCATCAAGGTGCCACCTTTGCTAGCTCATATATTATGTTTTATTGCCTACCTCGCACGACAGCTATTTTAGGATCATCTACACATTGGAATAAACCGAATGTGGTGTCCTTAATTATGAAGAGTTGTTTCGTTGACTCATGAGTCTATTAAGCAGTGACAGAGCTAATCACCAGGTAAATACTATAGTAATGAAGTCAAAAATTCGGGGTAGGGGTACTTGTTTATGTAAAATTTCTTTTATATAAATTTTAAAGTGTTGTTAGTTTTTTATCTAAAATCAATCATACTAGAAATCACTGTCTTATCTTATGTTTGATGACAGTTGGCCAATTTTTTCCTTTCTTTTTTGTTCATTTTTCCATCGTTGTCTCACTCTTTCTCTCCACTCAACAGAACTGTAGAACATATGATTCACAATATGAGAAAACAAAAAAACACAATTGAAAAGAATCGTTAGTCAAATGTAAAAATAAAGCACCTGATCACTTTTATTTTTCATCATTTATCACTGTTTTAACACTAAAAAAAAAAAAAACATTATTTCTTTTCCAAGTCTGTGTACACCCTTATTTAAGGGTGCCTCCAGCAATGCTATTACGGTAGATTATTAGAAGGTTTCATCGGAATAATTATTTATTTCAATGTCAATTCAGGGTTACTCTCTTTTTAAATATAATAATAATAAAAGAAAGAAAAAGAGAAGTGTTGTGGGAGAAACGACAAAAAGATATTAAAACATCAATTTGGAAGAGATGATGGAGACAAAAAGGAATATGCACCTGTAAATAGGTGTCACGAATAATGTTAATGTATAATAATAATGAATTCAGGGGCGGTCCCAAGATTTTAAAATGGGGTCAAGATTTAGTTAAAAAGATTAACAATATAATATATTGTAAATATAAACACATGTAAATAATACTATTTAACAAAATGACACAATATTATTTAAAGTAATGTTTACCTATTCCATTAATGAAGCTGAGCTTATCTTTCCTTTATAGCATAGAAATCATCGATTATCACATCATCAGGCACATCTTTAGCAATTTCCTTTTTAATATAGACAATCAAGCTATTTTTGAGAAAGTCATCTTCCATTCGGTTGCGAAGCCTTGTTTTGATAATCTTCATAGCATAAAAAGCTCATTCTGTAGTTGTTGTTGAGACAGGAAGAGTTAAAATCAACTGTATCAATCTATCGACGCGATTGAGTCTCTTGTCCAGAAAGTGGATAATCTAATTGAATATGCTGAAATGGACCAAATTGAAAATATGCTCTACGAATTTCATCTATTTGGTTCACTAAATACTCTCAAATTTGAGGACGTAAACCTGGGTCACGTACTAAAGAATTTATATCTATTGTTTCATGTTCAACCCTTGAAAATTTTAAGATGCATAAGGTGGTTCACTATCTTCTGGGTCAACATCAATTTTTTTTCTTTTAAAGAATGAATAAATTATTTTAGACTTATTCATACTTTAGCCTGAAAATAAATTTTAAATTATTTAGACTAGTAAAATAAATAATTTTTATAAATCTGAATTTAATTAATTATGTACATATATATCCAATAAAAAATATTATCCATACTAAAATTACCTAGCCTAAAAAATAAATAACCTAAAAAATAAATAAATATCATCTAACAGAAAATATACATTATACTGTAAAAAAAAAAATTAACAAAACAAATTATGCATTCATAAAATTATCTAGCTAAGAAAAATTAATAAATAAGCATAGTATAATTATTTTCATAATTTCATGATATATTACCTTAGCTTTGCCTTTGCTTGATTATGTGGTGTGTATTTTGTTAGGACTTAGGAAGAAGAATTAGAGGTCAGAGGTGAGAGGTGGACGAAGAAGATGGTGAAAAGTTTAAGAGAATGGGAGGGATTTCAGTTTGGGAAGAGGAACAAAAGAAAAAAATATTATTTTTAATTCAAGTAGATTAATTATTAGGAGACAAAAAGAATAAAAGTTAAGTACCACTTTATTCCTTGTTTTAAGCTTTTTGACTCTGCTTTTATTTTTTTAAGATGGATTTTTTTTTATGCAAGTTGGGGGGCTGGGTAATATTTTAAACAAATATAGTACATAAATTTTTTTAAAAAAAATTATTTTGGAGGGGTTCGGACTTTTTTTGTTCTCCGACTGAATCCGCCTCTGAACGAATTGATTTATACAGTAGTCTAAATTTGGAAGATTATTTAATTGATTTAATCTCCTTATAGTGATCATGACATCTTTATTTTAATACTATTTAAGGTGTGTATAACAGGAAATTGAATTGTTTATTGACACGAATAATGTAATTAATTAGGCACTGAAATTTCTGTCGGGTTTGATAAGCACTGATTTAAGGAAAACTTTTTTTCTTTAATTAATTTATGCTTCCATTGTCATGCATGAGACAGAATGTCATCTTCGCTAGAGCAACACCAGATAAAGGGATAATTTTATGACATTTCGAGAATACCACAATCAAACTGAGTTAAATCTTATATTATTAAGTTAGATCGATTATTAAATTTATCTATATGAAGAAAAATTTAGGGAAAAATGCAGCAATAGTCCCCATTGTTTACTCAAAAGTCAATATAATCCTCATTGTTTCAAAATGCTCAAAAAGGTCCCCAATGTTTATAAATATGCTCATTGTGGTCCCCACCGTTAAAAGTTTAGTTAGTTTTAACACATATAAACAGTGTTTCAAGGGTATAATTGGAAATTCAGTAAAAAACATACAATCTCACACAAACACACCAAAAAATACCCACTAATACACCCTAAAACACACACACACGAACACACACAAGAACACACATGAACACACACTAGAACACACATGAACACACACACAGAAACACACACACACGAACACACACACAGAAACACACACACACGAACACACACACAAGAACACACACACAAGAACACACACACACGAAAACACACACACCAGAACACACACACACGAACACACACACACGAACACACACCAGAACACACACACACGAACACAAACACACTAATAATACACACACAAAACCAAAAACAAAAACACAAACTCGCGAGGGTGGGGGTGGGGTTTGGTGTGGGTTCGGGTGGGTGTGGGTTTAGGTGGGGGTGGTGATGGAGTGGCTGGTGGCTTGCGCTCGCGTGGGTGGGGGGTGCTGTTCGCGGTGGGCTTGGGTGGGTGGTGGGTGCTGTTCGCGGTGGGCTCGCATGGGTGGGGGGTGGTGTTCGTCGTGGGTTCGCGTGGTGGGGTTAGTGTTCGCGTGGTGGAGGGTGGTGTTCGTCGTGGGCTCGCGTGTTGATGGTGGTGACTGGAGGTGTGGGTGGTGGTGACTGGCGGTGTGGGTGGCGGCTGGTGGCTGGTGGTGGTGTTGACACAAAGCCAAAAACACGGGTGGTGGTGTCTGGCGGTGTGCTTGGCTGGACGTGGTGGTGACTGGTGGTGTGGGTGGTCGTTGGTGGCTGCTGGTGGTGTTGACCGGCGGCTGTGAAGTGGGTGTGGGTGGGGGTGGTGGTGGTGGTGGTGGGTGGGGTGGAAGAGGAAGAAGAAAGGAAGGATAAGCTTGTAATTTTTTGATTTAATTAGGGGTAGTTTAGTCATTTTATGTATTTTCTGTTAGATTTTTAACGGTGGGGACCACAATGAGCATATTTATAAACATTGGGGACCTTTTTGAGCATTTTAAAACAATGAGGATTATATTGACTTTTGAATAAACAATGGGGACTATTGCTGCATTTTTCCCCAAAATTTAACAATACTTATGTTAGTTATCAACTACCTAACATCATACACCTTCTCTATTTTCGGATTTTGGAGCGAAAATCTTCGGAAGAAAACTTGACACATGCGGAGTTAGACCATATAAATATATAAAGCATTAAATTTCCATTCAAGTCAATTATCGCCTTTACTTTCAAGGTCTTTCCACTTTTGCACTTCTTTTTCATGGACAATCTTAGGCGGGGGGCAGTTGTGTACTTTTCTACAACAAATCTTGAAAATTTCTCCATCATGATTATTTTTAAAACAATATAAGGCAGTATGTGTAACAACTAGATTGACATTCTAAGCATTTTCTTATTTTTATTTATTAGATATAATAGAGACCAAAACCGTACTGATAAGGTAAAAATTTGCCCGTCCTAGATCCTCAAGCACAAATTTTGTATCCTCAAATGAAAGACCTATAAAACAGAAGAAGGTGAGATGTGGCGTTTATCTCGCGGGATAGCGCCGACGCTCAAATTAGTATTAAGTTCCTAAGGTCGGACTTAAGGATTAAATGAGTTAAGATTAAAAGAATATATTAGATTGTAATTATTTGTTCATAGCTCTGGGTTTCACAATTTATAGTTATTTTGGCATATGTCCCACTACCAAGTCATACATAATGACAAAAATAAGAGATGTAACTCAGGAGGCCCACTTGTGCTCGTGGGATCATTTATGCTCAGGAATCCATTATGGCTATTTTACGCGTTTGTCCCCAATATTTGTTAACCATTTTACTCTTCTGCCCCTGGACTATTTTAACCCTTATCATTTAGTTTAAACTCCAAAACTCTAGTTACAACGAGTCGCTATACGAATATCGTTCACAATTTTTGGGTGTGCATCCTAAGGATACTTCAACAACTGTAATAATTCTCACAGGTGAAACCTCTCTTGCTTTTAAAGATTCTCTATTCATTCGGATTCAATAGTTAGCTAACTTTTTCTTAGATAGTAGTAATTGAGATAATATCTAGTTTGATTAATCTAACAACATATATACAACGTCATCATTCATTACGTACCCCAATTTTGGATATTCTCTTCTTTGAGTTCCAATACTTATCCCATTATTAATTTTCTATTATATAATTCAAGAAAAGTCTAAGTTGTATAACACATATAAAAAATGTCTCTCATGAAAATTAATTTTGCACTCACAATAAAGAACATACCATTAGCCTAAAAACTCGTTGGTCGGAGAATTTGATCGCCAATCAAGATACTATGGATCCTGCCACAAAAGCTATGGAAATTGCTGGTAATCATAATAACTAAATCATACTTGGGAGGCTCCCTCCCACCCGACCCTAAACCCCTTGTGTGTTGGCAGGCAGGAACCATGAAACTCAACCGTGATACTTCTTACATCAAGAGACACAATGATACAGTCTGGTTGTGATATTTGGTAATAAGGCTACTGGCTTGCAAAACAATATTCATATCCAAATTTGACTGTAGAAATAAAAGCTGCCTTTTCGGGTAGGCAAACTTATATACAATTACACTCTTGAGTATACAATACATTTTATATACGAACGCTTTCAATGCGGTTTGAGTATTTATGTCAAAGTAGCCTCCATGGAATACTAATTTATCATTACTGACATATCAACTTCATCTTCTCATTCTGGAATGATCATGTCTATCGACTCTACTATCATTACCATAGAGTGATATATGAATATCTTCTTTAGTTGAAACCACGGAAACGTCTGATGGTATTTCTCCCAGCCAAGCAATGGCAGAATTGATCTTTTGTGTATTTGAATGTCACCGTGGATTGAAAATACTGTCAGAGATGGTAGCAACTGAATCAGATTTGCCAGAAATGAGGGGGAAGGACGTGCCATTAATTTCGATGATCCTCTCATATATAAAAGGGGGATTGGTGGGTGAAGGGATATGTTCATCCATATTTGCCAGCATTTGTAGCGCTGCAGACATGGATGGTCGCAACGACGGGATCTCTTGTAAGCACAAAAGCCCTACATGGATCACTCTCAGAACCTCATTGTTAGTTCTAATATTATGGTAGTCGTTGTGCAACATTAGATTTGGATCAATAAGCTCGTCTTTTGTCCCTTGTTGGAAATGCTTCCATGCCTATTTCATCCGAAATACCATTCAGATAAAAGACAGACGGGTAAATTGCATAATGCACAGAGCGCTCAAATACCAGAATAAAATACAAATCACTAAAGCTGTAGTACTTACAACAGTAATTAGGCTTTCAGAATGGCATTCTGATGTTATATTCCTGTTATTTTGTTGTCCTGTGACAATTTCCAACAAAAGCACGCCAAAACTGTACACATCTACTTTTTCCGTCAATTGGCCATAGGCTAGGTACTCTGGGGCCATATATCCTCTGTAGATTGGCAATAGAGCTACATATCATTTTTCACTTGTAGTATACACTTCATTTTCTGAGTATTTAGTTTCGATTAGGACAGATGAGGGAATAAGTACTTACAATGTTCCAGCAACTACGGTGCTTATATGACTCTTATCTTCTTGGAAAGCCCTGGCCAAACCAAAATCAGCAATTTTAGCGCGGAAACTCGCATCCAAGAGGATATTACTTGCTTTTATGTCCCTATGAATAATTCGTATCTTTGGATTCTCATGGAGGTAAACCAAGCCCTCTGCAATCCCTACAATTATCACAAATCTTTTCTCCCAGTCTAGTGCTTTACCCTCGTTTGAATCTGTAAAGTTCAGCAAAGACACGTCTGACTTCATTCACAACATACTCAACACTTGATGAATTTTCAGTTCTTTTCCAAACAAAGGCGTCGGGTATAAAGTATTGTACTCACCAAAAATGAAGCGATCAAGACTCTTATTTGGCAAGAATTCGTAAACTAGAAGGCTGTCAGGACCAGAACAACTGCATCCCAACAATCTGACAAGATTTTTGTGTTCTATGCAGCTAATGATGTTAACTTCATTATAAAATTCTACTGCTCTATGAATATTGTTAAGAAAAAGTCTTTTGATAGCAATCTCTCTTCCATCTGATAGAACTCCCTGAAATGTGACATTTCAAGCTCAGCTAATAATATGCTCGTTGATGTATATCTAATGAAAGTTTGCTTAACTGAATACCTTATAAACTATGCCATATCCACCTTGCCCAAGCTTGTTGGCCTCATCAAAACCACCACTGGCTTTCTCAAGTGTGGAGTACTTGAAGTTCAAGCTACTATCACGAAGGATCTTGGCCAATTTCTTCACATCATAAGAACCTGAGAAGTTGCATGAAGGGAAAGTTTAGTTTTATCCAATGTTCTTGAAAGGACGATTGACAGAAAAGTGTTGTAAGTCATTATAATTTAGATATATCAGCTCAATCTCTTCGAGGACAAAATAAACAGATCATATGAAAATAGGATTCTACCTTTTCTCTTCCTCTGTATTCTTCTGTGCTTCCAAATGTAAGCTGCAATGATTGCTGCTCCTGCAACAACAAACGTGGAACTGACAACCGCAGCTATTACGGCTGTTGGGTTTCCTGAAAAATGTCATATAGAAAAGTCGTGATCACACCTAATGAGACAAAAATTTCTAGTCTTGTGAATATTTAAATGAAGAATCCAAAAAAAACAAAAATAAAATGCGAAAGAAAAACCAGAAGAAAATGTTTAAATATTGGACAAGAACTAAAAGATTAAAAATCAAGGAAAAAAATTACTCAGCTTCGAGTTCCTCTTACCACTTGAACTTCCATTGCTTGGTATGGGATTCAAGAAATTGGTGTCTGAGTATCTCATAAAGCATCCTGTATTCAGTGCTCGACCTTCAGACCAGGGCAAACATCCTAGTATAGAACTTGAAGCATTCTCCAAACATGCTTTACAAGATGTAGCATTCAGTGTCCTCCAGCATTGCGCCAAAACATAAGCTGATTCGTTACCGGTCCCAGAAACTGGCATTTCAGCCCGTGCATATCCATTATTATTTAGTGCATCAGAAGCTGCTCGCAAGACCACTTGTCTTGCTGTTTGTTGGAATGCGGAATTTTTTCTTGTTTTATTCCCACAGACAGCTTTGTCCTCTAGTCCGGTGTACTGTTGAAAAAAGTTGTAGTTCTCGGTTCGCATGAAACAACCATCAAGGAATATTGTTGCTCCACCGAATGAAATACACCGAGGAGAAAATGAGCGTGCCGTAGAATAGCATAACACACAGTCTGTTATGGATAGATCACCATAACATTGAGTTAGAGTATAAACAGCATCAGGTGCTCGCCCGAAAGTTTCTGCTCCATAACCTTGTGTTTGTATCTCTTGTCTGATAATATTCTGTGCAGCAACAACATTTACGACCATACCACTGATGTTTTGCGGCATTTGCTTCGGGCATGTGATTTGTAATATCTGATCTCTTGGTTTCCCTAACGCTACTCGCGGTAATCTTAACACCATGACAACAATGAAGAGGATAGATAAAATTGAGAATGTCCTATTCTCCATTTTCTAGAAACTTTCTGGCTAGCTTTTGTTCGTACTGTGACCCTGTTTATTAGAGAGCTAAATTCAATTGAATTAGTGCCATGACGACAATGAATCGAGCCTATTTAAAAAGGTAATCATCAAATTCAACGATGATTGAAAGTTTAACATATTGTTTGGAACAAATGAATTATATAAAGTTTTTACAGAATTTATTTACAAATTCAATTTTTTATGTTTACAAATCTTGGATTTATTCAAACTTTATCCAAATTTTTGCTCAAGATGTAGAATTTGCAAACTCACATTTTTAAAGTTAGTTGTTTATTTTTTGAAGACACTATTGCCTCTTGATTTTTTTTTTACACTAAGAATTTAACTTTGACTCAAATACAAGGATAAAATAAAAAATAAAAAATACATCAAAACCCCCTCTCTCACCCTTCCCCTTTCATAAAAACACGAAGATAAATAATTGATCTACAAATGAGGGCTTGAATAATATTTTCCTTCAGGATTATTTTACGATATCTAACATGAAGACAGGTTGATCCAAAATAAGCATAAGAGGTAAGTGGAGCTTATTTTTCAGTAGAGTTACTAAATACTCTCACTTCTTGATTACATGGTCATTATCCACTTTTGATTGATATCATATTGCTCTTTGTAATTATTTCGTAGTTTAATCATGCTGGAAATTCCTTTCATTTCTAACTTTTTGTTTCAATTTTTCTTGCAAATTTGTTCATAATTTGCTCTTTTATTTGGATAATTTCTACATGTCTTATCAACTATTTTTAGCCAATACTTAGACATTAATTATCTTTCATGTCTTCCTTGTTTTAATACATGCTAGTGCTTGTTGGATAGTCCTAAAATTTTTGTTTATCATTTCTAAATTTCATTAATTCTAATAGAACAAAGAAAGAGTGTTTGAGCAAAATTATATTTCTTAATTCCTAATTCTCATGTGTTTTAAACACAATTTATACAAATAACAAATCGACTTAATGCTATTTTACAGTTCTAAAAAAGAAAATTTATTTACAAATACAAATTATCATGAAATTCATTTATAAATTAAATTAATCCCACAGTACATATGCTTTCCAAACACTATGTAAGAATACACAAGCAACCATTCATCAACTGTTGGAGATAATAAATAAATATAATAAACGTATTTGACAACTTAAACTTTTAGATAAAACTAAATTCCTAAAGGTCTTGGTTCAAATCTTTCCATTACTCATTTAAAATATATAAATATATCAACATGCAAGGTCTAAAGATGCATCGTACATGCATGTGAGACATGTTGAAATTAATAAATAAATATAATAAATCATTTTTCTACTGATTAAATTAAACTCTTAGATGAGTGAGTCATTTAATATTAACGGATCACATCAACAAGGTCTTTTGAAAATACTAAGGAACTTTGACAATCCAACTTTCCTTACCTCTTTATCTACAACAATTCGATCTGATCATGCAACTCTTCACGTCTTTCACTGGCTGGAGAGAGAGAGAGAGAGAGAACGCAAACAAGTGCAGGTGAGGATGAAAGCAATCACTTATAATGGAGAAGTCAAGAGTAAGTTGTCGGATCATTTTGGATGAATTTCACAAATAGTCCGCGTTTAGTCTAAAAATTTCAATTTTGTACTTAATGTTTACATTGTTTCCAATTTAGTTTCTATTGTTTAAAAATAACGCACTTAATCTCCAAAGTTTACAAAAAGTTTCAGTTTAATTCCTATAATATATGATTGGCATATGAAACTTTGGGGATTAAATTGACAAAATGTTAAAATATTATGGATTAAATTAAAACTTTAAAAACTAAATGCGTCACTTTTGTAATAATAAAAATGAAATAAGTGTAAACATTGAAAACCCATCACGTCACTTTTAAAATATTAGGGACAAAAATAAAAAAATTATCTCAACATTAGAGACCATTGATAAAATTTGCTCGATCGTATGTATTGTACTGCAAGTCACATGTAGCTGATTATATTTTGGATTAAAAAAAAAATGTTACTTGAACTATGCAAGTCAAAGTACCAAAAGGCATAAAGTAAAGCAATTTTACGGTTTATGCTTTCTTAAATAATACAAGTTCTGGATTCGAACTAAAGCGGTCTAAAAATGACAAATCTTTTAACCAACCAACTATATTCATCGTTCATCAACATCATATATTTATCAGAGATATTCAAAAGTAATTGGGAGAACAGAATTTGAATCTTATTGGAAAAAAAAAAAAACAAAAAAAGAACGAACTATATTCATCAGGATACCAAGATCACAAAAAGATCAAAGCAACATGTTCTTCCGCAGACACCAAGAAACTTTTAACAATTCTAACTTTGCTTACCTCTTTATCTTTCATTAACTTGATCTTGTCTGAACCATATCCGACCCTTTATTTCTTTCAGTGGTTGCTTTGTGTGTGTTGGGGGGTGGGGGGGTTTGGTGTGTGTTGGTATGATGAGAAAGACAGATGATATGGGCAGGTGGAAGTTGAAGGCTGATACATATAGACTATAGTTTAGAAGTCAAGAGTGGAACCAAGAAGGGTCGCTGAAACTTATGTTTTCTAAAGCTGTGGGCTCGCTTTTGACAATTGCGTCGTGGGTTACTTTTTTTTTTTTTCCCTAAAATGGAGGAGTTGGTTACTTTTTCACAACCAATAGCTTGGAACCGTTGAATTATTATGATTATAGATGTATGTTCATCACAAATACTAACTTGACTTTATTAAATTAAAGCATGTGTTATTGTGACATTAGACTATAAAATTTATAATTTTATAATAAATCTAAATGTGAAATTGTCTGAAAAGAATCTTTAGTTATAAAAAAAATAAAAAAGAGCTTCGAACGTTGGTGTACCCACATTCTAATATTCCAATGTAACCTCCAATCAATAATTTATTCTGCTTAACCTTTGAATAAACTGAATGTGATGTCCTTAATTATGAAGACTTGTTTCATTGACTTATAAGTCTATTACGGTAAAAGAGAAGGTTTTATCCGAATAATTATTTGTTCTAATTTCAGTCATTAAGGATTTCTCTTCTTTTTTTTTTAACAAAAAAAAAAAAAAAAGAGGAGTCATGGGGAGAAATGACAAGAAGATATTGAAACATCAATTCGGAAGAGATGATAGAGGCCGGAGTTCATTTTGGCCATGGTATTAGCCTATTAGGAAATGAAATCCTAAAATGACACCTTAATATTTGCAATAGGGGGCAGGTGTCATTATGTTAATAAAAATAGCTCGACAGTATGTTAATGAATTGTTTCACGATAGTAATTTATCAGAACATATTTCCTTAAAATAGGAATCTGCACCAGTAAATATGCCACGAATGATGTTAATGTACATTAATTAGATCATTAATTTAGGCAGTAGTCTAAATTTAGGAGATTATTTAATTGATGGTCATGACTATTGTGCATCTTTATACCCTATTTATATTGCGTAAGGCGTGTATAACACGGGATTGAATTGTTTGTTGACCTGAACGTAATTAGTAAGGCATTAGCATTAAAGTACTGATTTAGGGAAGACTTTTTTCTTTAATTAATTTATCCTTCCATCGTCACGCATGAGACAAAATGTCTCTGACATGTCTTGCATTTTTCTTAGGCTGGCTCCAACAGCCTCCCTAAAATGGCTCCTTAGCCATTTAAGGGAGGCAAATGTTCAAATATGCTCCAACAACATGTCATATCGGTAGCGAAAATTATTGCATCAATTTGGATTGTAATTAGCCTCTCATATTATTAGTGAGACTTACATGTATAAGTTTCACTAATATGTGAGTTTTTTCTTCGCTAGAGGCTAGAGCAACACCAGATATAAAAATTATTTTATGACATTCTGAGAAAGACCAAGTAGAATATAAACTAAATCAAATCAAACCAAGTTATTAGATATTATTCCACTGGATCGGATCGATTATCAAATTAATTTTTGTGAAGAAGAATTTAATAATAGTTATCTAAGCTTTGAACCAATAATCTTATGAGTAAAACCTGGCACAGGCAGAGGTTTTTTTTTTTTTTTTTTTGGTAAAGACACAGGCAGAGTGAGACCATGTAGATATATAAAGCATTAATTTCCATTCAAGTCAATTATCGCCTATTCGCCTATATTTTCAAGGTCTTTCCACTACTGCACTTGCACAATTGGGGCAGTTGTATACTTTTTTTTTTTTTTTCTCGATCAGCAAAGGGGATTTTCATTGCAACATCTCAAATTACAATGAGAGTATATATGCTCCTTGGTCAAAAACAAAAAGCCATTTACAAAAGTATGAAGTCATCAATCTTCCAAGCTCTACATTTCTTGATGTTAATTCCTGTATGTCTAAATTTCGTTTTTCTAAAAAAATTTGCACTAATATCTGCAATGATTCTATTCAACACTTTTCTACAACAAATCCTCGACTATTTCTCTATCATGATTATTTTTATAACAATACAGGGCAGTATGTATAGCAAATATATTGACATTCTGATGTTCACTTTTTTGTTTTTCAGTATAATGGATATTGAAGTTGTAATGCGAATTCAAAATTTCTAATTATAATAAATCGTTACTCAATCATTTCACTTAACTCTTGATATGCTTTTTGAAGACCTTCAACAACTGTAATTATTTTCATGCATGAACCTCTCTTGCTTTCAAATATTGTATGCATTTGTTAACAGAATTCAATACGCACCTAACTTACTCTACATAGTATTATCAACCTGAGAAAATTTGGCTGGTCTACAACATACTGCCCCATTATAGAATTGGAAGTTTACCCGACAGTTAACTTTAGAACTTGTGAGATTAGTCGAGCAAAAGCGTCAAAAAGAAAAAAATAGCTGAGTGAATAACTAGTTACTTGTTTCATGGCCTTAATTTGAGCTATAGACCCCCACTCTTGAAACGGAGATACTTGTCCAATATTCTTGTAGTAACTTTATTATGCTCCCCGGTCGAAAAAGTATTAAGTGTGAGTTTATAAATGCGTGTTATGAGTTTCAATAATAAATTGAGTGAACCATTTTGAATCACTAATCAAGATATTTTGGACTCCCACAAAAGCTATGGAAACTGCTGCTGATCTGAATAACTAAACTCATACTAGGGGGGCTCCCTCTCACACTAGGGATTACCCTAAAATTCAATAGTTCATGGCATAAAATTCAATACTTCCATATCTGCTTCATCTTCACATTTTGGAATGATCATATCTATCGACTCTACTATCATTACTATATAGAGATACCACAGCGAAAATCTTCTTCAGTTGAAACCATGGAAAAGTCTGATGGTAAGCTTCCACACAAGTTGAAACCATGGAAAAGTCTGATGGTAAGCTTCCACACAAGCAATGGCGGAATTGCTCTTTTGTGTATGTGAATGCCACCTTGGATTGAAAATACTGTCAGAGATGGTAGTGAAGGGGGAAGATGAGTTCTCAAACATGCCATCAAGTTCGATGATCTTCTCATCTATAAAAGGGGGATTTGTGGGTGGAGGGAGATGTTCATCCTTCTTTGCCAGTAGTGCTTCAAACGTGGATAGTCGCAACGACGGGATCTCTTGTGTTCACTCTTAGAACCACATTTTAGTACTAATATTTGGATCAATCATCTCGTCTGCTGTTCCCTACTGGAAATGCTTGGATGCCTATTTCATCCGACATACCGTTTAGATAAAAGACAAATGGGTAAATTGCAGAATGCATATAAATCTCAAATACCACAATATAAAATACAAACCACCAAAGCTCTACTACTTACAACTCTAACTAGGCTTTTAGAAGAGTATTCTGATGTCCTGCTCCTGTTATTTTGTTGTCTTGTGATAATTTCTAACAAAAGCATGCTAAAACAATACACACATGCTTTTTCTGTGAATTGGCAATAGGCTAGGTACTCTGGGGCTATATATCCTATGTAGATTGGCAATAGAGCGTATATATCTTTTTTCACTTGCAGTATATACTTCTTTTTTTTAGTATTCAGTTTTGATTATGACCGATGGGGAAATAAGTACTTACAATATTTCAGCTAGTGTATTACTTATATGACTCTTTATGGATCTTCTTGGAAGGCCCTGGTTAGATCAAAATCAACAATTTTAGTGCAGAGCCTCGCATCCAAGAGGATATTACTTGCTTTTATATCTATGAGAATCATTATTATCTTTGTGCTTTTGTGGAGGTAAACCAAGCCCTCTGTAGTCCCTATGATATCGTGAATCATTTCTCCCAGTTTAGTGCTTTACTCTCATTTGGATATGTGATGTTCAGCAAAGATACATCCGAGTTCAGTCAGTACAATACTCAACACATGATGAATTTCCAGTTCTTTTCCGAACCAAGGCACCCTCGTTCAAGAAGAGATGGATGTATAACAATAATATTAACCTCGGGTAAAGTATTATACTCACAAACAATGAAGCGATCAAGACTCTTATTTGGCAAGAATTCGTAAACTAGAAGGCTGTCAAGACCAGAACAACTGCATCCTAACAATCTGACAAAATTTTGTGTTCTGCTAATGATTTTTGTTAGAACACTTTTAATATATACACATAAATCATACAAGCTCTGTTTAGATTACCAAGATTGCATAAACAAAATAATGAAAACGACGTGCCTAAATTCATGACACTAATTATGAGAAGACGAAATCACCTTTTGGAGAATTGGAGCGAGATCTTCCACATGCTAATCAAATTCTCTTAATGGATGTCTCTCAAGAGAAGGATAATTGAGGACGAAAGAATAGAATAAATAGCCTTGAGGATCAAGACCCTCTTTATATAGACAATTTGATTAGAATCCGCTAATCCTAAATCAAGTTGCTATTAGATACCACACATTACAGAGTTCATAACAAATTAGATGTCTTATTAGAATCTACTAAAATAAATCACTTTAATTTTTCTAATTAGAATAGAAGCCCAAATATAATTGTGAATAGTTTGTAAGCCCACATCAGGTTATTATTAAAATAACCCAACAATGTTAACTTCATTATAAAATTACACTGTTCTATGTATATTCTTAAGAAAAAGTTACTCTCTGCAATATGACATTTCAAGCTCAGAGTCATCAATAATATGCTTATAGAACAGAGATGATGAGGAAGTCAATACTGTAACATAATATATCATAAACAACAAGAGATGATGGATGCAAAAGTTGGGCAAATTGGACAAATAGTCCCTATTGTTTATAAGTTTTAAACAAATAGTTTCTATTATTTTAGAAGTCACGCAGTTAGTCCCATTTGTTTGTAAAACACTACAAGAAAAACTGTAAAAGGTGACGATCCGTCTCCTTTTCGTCACCAAAAAAGTGAGGAAAAGGAGACGGAACTTTTGTTACATAAATAGTGACCATTTTGAGACGATTTGGAGATGACTTTAGTATGTCGTCTCTAAAACGTCTCCCAATAAAGACGGAACATGAATGTCGTCTTCAATTCGTCTCTTAGCAGAGACGAAATGGAGATGAAAAATAATTAATAAATAATTATTAAATTTTGAGTAACAATTTACTATAAACTTGTAAATAAATTAATAATAATAAATTACTAATTATCTTTACTAATTTAATTTTTTCATAAATTTTTTAAAAGTAACTCAATATTTCATTTTTCAAAAAAATCTCCATAAGCTAAATACTTTATTTTAATTTAAAATTTAAATTAAATTAATAATTAAATTATTATTAATATTTTATTCTAAACTTGTAATTAAATAATAAATAAATTAATACTAATTAAATAAATAAAAAATTCCAAAACTAAAAGGAGACGGACCCACTGGTCCGTCTCCAAAAAAAAAAAGAGACGGACCTAATGGTCCGTCTCCGAAAAAAAAAAAAGGAGACGGACCAATGGGTCCGTCTCCAAAAAAAGGAGACGGACCAATGGGTCCGTCTCAGAAAAAAAAAAGGTGACGGACCAATGGGTCCGTCTCCAAAAAAAGGAGACGGACAAATGGGACCGCCCCTAAAAAAAAAAAAAGGAGACGGACCAATGGGTCCGTCACCAAAAAAAGGAGATGGACCCAATGGTCCGTCTCCAAAAAAAAAAAAAGGAGCTGATGTCCGTCTCCGAAAAAAAAAAAGAAGACGGACCAATGAGTCCGTCTCCAAAAAAAAAAAAAAGGAGATGGACCCATTGGGTCCATCTCCATAAAATGTGGTTCAAGTGGCTGACAGCCACTTGAACCACGTTTTACAGATTGGTTCAAGTGGCTGTCAGCCACTTGAACCAATTCAAAAATCCCCCCAAAAATTTTTTGGGAAATTTAAAAAAAAAAAAAAATACATACAAGTCCTTTCACTTTTGAAAGGACTTGTACCGGTTCAAGTGGCTGGATTTCCAGCCACTTGAACCATTATTTCATTTCCACCCAAAATATTTTGGGGGGAAATACAAAAAAAAAAAAAAAAAATTTCCCAAGTCCTTTAAAAGGACTTGGCACGGTTCAAGTGGCTGGAAAATCCAGCCACTTGAACCATTTTTTCATTTTCCCCCAAATGAATTTTGGGGGAAAATTCAAAATAAAAAAAAAATCGAGCATACACCCCCCCCCCCCCCCCCCCCCCCCCCCCCCCCGCCCCTTTTCTCTTAACTCATTATATCAAGTGTGAATTCACTATTAGTTTAATTTATTTTAAGGTAATACATTTATTTACTTTTATTTAAATTTTTAAATTTGTTTTGGTTTAGTTTATTATATATATGTTTGTATATAGTGCTCTTTTATTATGATTTTAGATTTTATTTTTATACTACCATGTTTCTTTGGATTATATTTGTTTTATGTATCTTTGTCATATGTATGTATGTATAACTAATAGATTTACGTAAATATATATGGTTTTGGTAGGTTTTTTCATGATTTTAAGGTTTTTTAAAAAAAATTTCAGCTTTATTTAGTTTTTTTTTCCTTTCATATATATATATATATGTGTGTGTGTGTGTGTGTGTGTGTGTGATAGATTTAGGTAAATATATGATTTTTTGTAGTTTTATCATGAGTTTAGGGTTTTTTTTAAAAAAATCAGATTTATTTTTGTTTTTTTTCATATTTATATATATATATATATAATTAGTATAATTTTTGGTAAAAAATTTCAAATTTTTATAGTAATTTTGACAAAATCCGAATTTATAACTTTTTTTTAAAAAATTATTTTTTTAAAAAAAAATTAAAAAATGTGACGGAAATGAGACAAAAAGTGAGGGAGACGAAACAGAGATGAAATGAGAATAGATACGGAAATGAGATGGAATTATACGGAGACGGAAATAAGACGAAATGTAAGAGAGACGGAATGGAGACGAAATGTGAGGGAGACGGAAAGGTGACGAAATGTGAACGAGACAGAAAGGTGACAAAATATATTTTCATCTCCATTTGAGACGAAACGGAGACGAAATTCAAAAAAGGAGACAGGCCGAAAGGTGACGCCCAATTTTCGTCTCCTTTCCGTCTCATTTTTCATATTGGAGACGGAACGGAGACGGAAATGTGCCGTCTCCAAACGTAAAATTTCTTGTAGTGAAAGTCCCATCAATAGTCCCCATTATTTCAAAAGTCACTCAGTTTGTTCCTCTTGTTTACAAAAGTCTTTCCATTAGTCCCCAATGTTTACACATTGAGGACTAATGGAGAGACTTTTGCAAATAATTGGACTAACTAAATGACTTGTGAAATAATGGGGACTCTTAGTGAAATTTTTTACAAATAATGAGGACTAAACAATGAGTACTAACTACATGACTTTTAAAATAGTGAGAATTATATGTCAAAAATTTATAAACAATAAAGACTATTTGTGAGATTTGCCCTATGTTATTGTATTGATAAAAGGTGATTAGTACTATGTTAACGAATTGGTCCCCTACAGTAATCTATGAGAACATACTTCCTTAATAGGAATCTGCACCTGCAAAAAGGTGCCACGAATGATGTTAACGGAATTCATTTATACAGTAGTCTAAATTTGGGAGATTATTTAATTGATTTAATCTCCTTTGTGATCACGACTATTTTGCATCTTTATTTTAATGCTATTTAAGGTGTGAATAACACAAATTGAATTGTTTGTTGACAACAACAACGTAATTGATTAGGCTTTAGTTTATGATTCAGTCGTCCTGAATGAGACAGAATGTCATCTTCGCTAGAGCAACACCAGATAAAGGGATAATTTTATGACATTTCAAGAACACCACAAACTGAGTTAAAGCTTATCTCGTTAAGTCAGGTCAGTTATCAAATTTATCTATATAAGGAAGAGTCTAACAATGCTTATGTTGGTTATTGGCTAGATAACATCATCCGTCTTCTTTATTAGGAATAAAACTTCGACACATGCGGAGTTAGACCATATAAATATATAAAGCATTAAATTTCCATTCAAGTCAATTATCGCCTATATATTTTCAAGCTAAATCTTTCCTCTTCTGCACTTCTTTCTCATGGATAATCTTAGGCGGGGCCAGTTGTATACTTTCCTACAACAAATCTTGGACAATTTCTCCATCATGATTATTTTGACAACAATATAGGGCAGTATGTGTAATACTAGATTGACATTCTAAGCGTTTTCCTATTAATAGGGACCAAAACCATACTGATAAGTAAAAATTCACCTGTCCTAGATCCTCAAGCACAAATTTTGTATCCACAAATGAAAGACCTATAAAATAGAAAAAGGTGAGATGTGGTATTTATCTCGTGGGATAGCTCCGACGCTCAAGTTAGTATTGAATTCCTAAAGTCGGACTTAAAGATTAAATGAATTAATATTAAAAGAATATATTAGATTGTAGTTACTTGTTCATAGCTCTCGGTTTCACTATTTATAGTTATTTTGGCATAGGTCCCATTACCAAGTCATACATAATGACAAAAATAAGAGATGTAACTCAGGAGGCCCACTTGTGCTCGTAGGATTATTTATCCGCTATGGCTATTTTATGCGTCTGTCCCCAATATTTGTTAACCATTTTACTCTTTTTCCCTTGGACTATTTTAGCCCTTATCATGTAGTTTAAACTCCAAAACTCTAATTACAACGAGTCGCTATACGAATATTATTCACAATTTTTGGGTGTGCATCCTGAGGATGCTTCAACAACTGTAATAATTATCACAGATGAAACCTCTCTTGCTTTTAAAGATTCTCAATTCGTTCAGATTCAATAGTTAGCTAACTTTTTCTTAGATAGTAGTAATTGAGATAATATCTAGTTTGATTAATCTAACAACATATATACAACGTCATCATTCACTACCCCAATTTGGGATATTTTCTTCTTTGAGTTCCAATACTTGTCCTATTATTAATTTTCTATTGTATAATTCAAGAAATGTTTAAGTTGTACAATACATATAAAAAATGTCTCATAAAAATTAATCTCGTAGACTTTTGCACTCACAGCAAGAAACATACCATTAGCCTAAAAGCCAATCAAGATATTATGGATCCTGCCACAAAAGCTATGGAAACTGCTGGTAATCATAATTTCTAAATCATACTTGGGAGGCTCCCTCCCACCCGACCCTAAACCCCTGGCGTGCTGGCGGGCAGGAACAATGAAAGTCAACCGTGATACTTCTTACATCAAGAGACACAATGATACAGTCTGGTTGTGATATCTGGTAATAAGGCTATTGGCTTGTAAAACAATATTCATATCCAAATTTGGCTGTAGAAATAAAAGCTGCCTTTTGGGGTAGGCAAACTTATATAAAATTACACTCTTGAGTATACAATACATTTTATATACGAACGCTTTCAATGCGGTTTGAGTATTTATGTCAAAGTAGCCTCCATGGAATACTAATTTATCAATACTGACATATCAACTTCATCTTCTCATTCTGGAATGATCATGTCTATCGACTCTACTATCATTTCCATAGAGTGATATATGAATATCTTCTTTAGTTGAAACCACGGAAACGTCTGATGGTATTTCTCCCAGCCAAGCAATGGCAGAATTGATCTTTTGTGTATTTGAATGTCACCGTGGATTGAAAATACTGTGAGAGATGGTAGCAACTGAATCAAATTTGCCAGAAATGAGGGGGAATGGCGTGCCATTAGTTTCGATGATCCTCTCATATATAAAAGGGGGATTGGTGGGTGAAGGGAGATATTCATCCTTCTTTGCCAGCATTTGTAGCGCTGCAGACATGGATGGTCGCAACGACGGGATCTCTTGCAAGCACAAAAGCCCTACATGGATCACTCTCAGAACCTCATTTTTAGTTCTAATATTATGGTAGTCGTTGTGCAACATTAGATTTGGATCAATAAGCTCGTCTTTTGTTCCTTGCTGGAAATGGTTCCATGCCTATTTCATCCGAAAGACCATTCAGATAAAAGGCAAACGGGTAAATTGCATAATGCACATAACGCTCAAATACCACAATAAAATACAAACCACTAAAGCTCTAGTACTTACAACAGTAATTAGGCTTTCAGAATGGCATTCTGATGTTATGTTCCTGTTATTTTGTTGTCCTGTGACAATTTCCAACAAAAGTACGCCAAAACTGTACACATCTACTTTTTTCGTCAATTGGCCATAGGCTAGGTACTCTGGGGCCATATATCCTCTGTAGATTGGCAATAGAGCTATATATCATTTTTCACTTGTAATATACACTTCATTTTCTGAGTATTCAGTTTCGACTAGGACAGATGAGGAAATAAATACTTACAATGTTCCAGCGACTGCGGTGCTTATATGACTCTTATCTTCTTGAAAAGCCCTGGCCAAACCAAAATCAGCAATTTTAGCGTGGAAACTTGCATCCAAGAGGATATTACTTGCTTTTATATCCCTATGAATAATTCGTATCTTTGGATTCTCATGGAGGTAAACCAAACCCTCTGCAGTCCCTACAATTATTGCAAATCTTTTCTCCCAGTCTAGGGCTTTACCCTTTTTCGAATCTGTAAAGTTCAGCAAAGACACGTCCGACTTCATTCACAACATATTCAACACATGATGAATTTTCAGTTCTTTTCCAAACAAAGGCGTCGGGTATAAAGTATTGTACTCACCAAAAATGAAGCGATCAAGACTCTTATTTGGCAAGAATTCGTAAACTAGAAGACTGTCAGGACCAGAACAACTGCATCCCAACAATCTGACAAGATTTTTGTGTTCTATGCAGCTAATGATGTTAACTTCATTATAAAATTCTACTGTTGTATGAATATTGTTAAGAAAAAGTCTTTTGATGGCAATCTCTCTTCCATCTGGTAGAACTCCCTGCAATGTGACATTTCAAGCTCAGCTAATAATATGCTCGTTGATGTATATCTAATGAAAGTTTGCTTAACTGAATACCTTATAAACTATGCCATATCCACCTTGGCCAAGCTTGTTCGCCTCATCAAAACCACCACTAGCTTTCTCAAGTGTGGAATACTTGAAGTTCAAGCTACTATCACGAAGGATCTTCGCCAATTTCTTCACATCATAAGAACCTGAGAAGTTGCATGAAGGGAAAGTTTAGTTTTATCCAATGTTCTTGAAAGAACGATTGATAGAAAAGTGTTGTAAGTCATTATAATTTAGATATAGCAGCCCAATCTCTTCAAGGAAAAAATAAACAGATCATATGAAAATAGGATTCTACCTTTTCTCTTCTTCTGTATTCTTCTGTGCTTCCAGATGTAAGCTGCAATGATTGCTGCTCCTGCAACAACAAACGTGGAACTAACAACCGCAGCTATTACAGCTGTTGGGGTTCCTGAAAAATGTCATTACAGAAAAGTTGTGATCACACCTAATGAGACAAAAATTTATAGTCTTGCGAAAATTTAAATGAAGAATCCAAAAAAACAAAAAAACAAAAAAGCGAAAGAAAAACCAGAAGAAAATGTTTAAATATTGGACAAGAACTAAAAGCTTAAAAATCAAGGAAAAAAATTACTCAGCTTCGAGTTCCACTTACCACTTGGACTTCCATTTCTTGATTTGGGATTCAAGAAATTGGTGTCTGAGTATCTCATAAAGCATCCTGTATTCAGTGCTCGACCTTCAGACCAGGGCAAACATCCTAGTATAGAAGTTGATGCATTTTCCAAACATGCTTTACAAGATGTAGCATTCAGTGTCCTCCAGCATTGCGCCAAAACATAAGCTGATTCGTTACCGGTCCCAGAAACTGGCATTTCAGCCCGTGCATATCCATTATTATTTAGTGCATCAGAAGCTGCTCGCAAGACCACTTGTCTTGCTGTTTGTTGGAATGCGGAATTTTTTCTTGTTTTATTCCCACAGACAGCTTTGTCCTCTAGTCCGGTGTACTGTTGAAAAAAGTTGTAGTTCTCGGTTCGCATGAAACAACCCTCAAGGAATATTGTTGCTCCACCGAATGAAATACACCGAGGAGAAAATGAGCGTGCCGTAGAATAGCATAACACACAGTCTGTTATGGATAGATCACCATAACATTGAGCTAGAACATAAACAGCATCAGGTACTTGCCCGAAAGTTTCTGCTCCATAACCTTGTGTTTGTATCTCTTGTCTGATAATATTCTGTGCAGCAACAACATTTACGACCATACCACTGATGTTTTGCGGCATTTGCTTCGGGCATGTGATTTGTAATATCTGAGCTCTTGGTTCCCCTAACGCTACTCGTGGTAATCTTAACACCATGGCAACAATGAAGAGGATAGATGAAATTGAGAATGTCCTATTCTCCATTTTCTAGAAACTTGCTAGCTTTTGTTCAAACTGCGACCCTGTTTATTAGAAAGTTAAATTCAATTGAATTAGTGCCATGACGACAATGAATCGAGCCTATTTATAAAAGTAATCATCAAATTCAACGATGAGTGAAAGTTTAACATATTGTTTGGAACAAATGAATTCTATAAAGTTTTTACAGAATTTATTTGCAAATTTAATTTTTTATGTTTACAAATCTTGGATTTATTCAAACTTTATTCAAATTTTTGCTCAAGATATAGAATTTGCAAACTCACATTTTTAAAGTTAGTTGTTTATCTTTTGAAGACAATATTGACTCTGAATTTTTTATTTTTTTTTACACTAAGAATTTAACTTTGGCTCAAATATAATGATAAAATAAAAAATAAAAAAAAACATAAAAACCCCCTCTCTCTCACTTCCTCTTTCAACAAAAGACGAAGACAAATAATTGATCTACAAATGAGGGCTTGAATAATATTTTCCTTCAAGATTATTTTACAATATCTAATATGAAGGCAGGTTGATCCAAAATAAGCATAAGAGGTAAGTGGAGCTTATTTTTCAGTAGAGTTACTAAATCCTCTCACTTCTTGATTACATGGTCATTATCCACTTTTGATTGATATCATATTGTTCTTTGAAATTATTTCGTAGTTGAATTATGCCAGAAATTCCTTTCATTTCTAACAATTCGTTTCAATTTTTCTTGCAAATTTGTTCATAATTTGCTCTTTTATTTGGATAATTTATATATGTCTTATCAACAATTTCTAGCCAATACTTAGACATTAATTATCTTTCTTGTCTTCCTTGTTTTAATACATGGTAGTGCTCGTTGGATAGTCCTAAATTTTTTGTTTATCATTTCTAAATTTCATTAATTCTAATTGAACAAAGAAAGGGTATTTGAGCAAATTTATATTTCTTAATTCCTAATTCACGTGTTTTAGACGCAATTTATACAAATAACAGAATCGAGTTAATGCTATTTTATAGTTCTAAACAAGAGAAATAATTTACAAATACAAATCCTCATGAAATTCATTTATAAATCAAATTAATTCTACTACATGTGTTTCCAAATACTATGTAAGAATACACAAGCAACCATTCATCAACTGTTGAAAATAATAAATAAATATAATAAACGTATTTAACAACTTAAACTTTTAAATAAAACTAAATTCCTAAATCTTACTATTACCCATTTAAAATATATAAATATATCAACATGCAAGGTCTAAAGATGAATCGTACATGCACGTGAGACATGTTAAAATTATTAAATAAATATAATAAACCCATTTTCTAATGATTAAACTCTTAGATGAGTCAGTCATTTAATATTAACGGATCACATTAACAAGGTCTTTTGCAAATACTAAGGAACTTTGACAATCCAACTTTCCTTACCTCTTTATCTACAACAATTCGATCTGATCATGCAACTCTTCATGTCTTTCACTGGCTGGAGAAAGAGAGAGAGTGAACGCAAGCAAATGCATGTGAGGATGAAAGCTATCACTTATAATGGAGAAGTCAAGAGTAAGTTGCGGGATCGTTTTGGTTGAATTTCACAAATAGTCCGCGTTTAGTCTAAAAATTTCAATTTTGTACTCAATGTTTACATTGCTTCCAATTTAGTCTCCATTGTTTAAAAAATAGCGCACTTAATCTCCAAAATTTCCAAAAAGTTCCAGTTTAATTCCTACAATATATGATCGGCACATGAAACTTTGGAGATTAAATTGACAAAATGTTAAAATATTATGAATTAAATTGAAACTTTGGAAACTAAATGCATCATTTTTGTAATAATAAAGATAAAATAAATATAAATATTAAGAATCAATCGCATAACTTTTAAAATAATAGAGACGGAAATAAAAAAATTATGTCAACATTAGAGACCATTGATAAAATTTGCTCGATCGTTTTCGAGATGCATCCACCTTTGACTGACTAGGTCCTTTGACTTCTAATACTTGTGTTATTATTATTAGTTGTCTCATAATTATATTCTTGGATAATTATGGACAGTTAAGGCTTTCCATTTCAACTAAAGAAAAGTTGGGAGTTTCCGTAGGAGACCATATTCTTGGCAGTCTCACCTTAGTTGGTATAAGCTAGATTGCCAAGTTTGTTTATAAGTTCAAAACTGTAAGATAAAAAAAAAAAAAAAAAAAAAAACCCTGTATGTATTGTGCAGTCACATGTAGCTGATTATATTTTGGATTAATTAAAAGAAATGCTACTTGAACAAGCAAGTCAAAGTACCAAAAGGCTTAAAGTAAAGCAATAAATTAGTAAAACAATTTTACTTCCTTAAATAATACAGGTTCTGGATTCATCAACGTCATATATTCATCAGAGACATTCAAAAGTAATCTAGTGGGGGTTATTTGAATCTTATCGAGAACAAAAAAAATGAAAAAAGAACCTACTATATTCATCAGGATACCAAGATTACAGAAAGATCAAAGCAACATGTTCTTCCGCAGACACTAAGAAACTTTTAACAATTCTAACTTAATTTGCTTACCACTTTATCTTTCATCAACTTGATCTTGTCTGACCATATCCGACCCTTTATATCTTTCAATGGCTGCTGTGTGTGTGTGGGTGTGTGATGAGAAAGAGAGATGATATGGGCAGGTGGAAGTTGAAGGCTGATACATATAGACTATATTTTAGAAGTCAAGAGTGAAGCCAAGAATGGTCGCTGAAATTTATGTTGTCTAATGCTGTGGCTCGCTTTTGACAATTGCGTCGTTGGTTACTTTTTCACAACCAATAACTTGGAACCGGTGAATTGTTACGATTATAAATGTATTTTTATCACAAATATTAACTTGACTTTATTAAATTTAAAGTATGTGTTATTGTGACATTAGACCATAAAATTTATAATTTTATGATGGATCTAATGTGTGAAATTGTCTGAAAAGAATCTCTAGTCATAAAAAAATAAAAAAGAGCTTCGAAGTTCGTGTACCCACATTCCAATATTCCAATGTAACCTTCAATCAACAATTTAATCTCTTTGACCTTTTTAAGTAACTAGAGTTGGGGGTAATTATTATTTATGCTGGATTTGTGATTGTCTGTCAAAAGATATAATCCAGTTAATTTGTTATGATTTTCCCCTTCATAACTAATTTTTACTTCCTATAATCATCATTTTCACCCTGAACCCGAATAATTATTTGTTCCAATTTCAGTCGTTGAAGATTTCTCATCTTTTTCCTTTAACAAAAAAAAAAAGAAAAAAAAAAGAGGAATCTTAGGGAGAAATGATAAGAAGATATTAGAACATCAGTTCGAAAAAGATGATAGAGGCCGGAGTTCATTTTGGCTATGGTATTAGCTTATTAAGAAACATAATTCTAAAACGACACCTTGTATATTTGCAATAAAGGTCAAGTGTTATTATGTTAATAATAATAGTTTAATAAATTGGTCCACTATTGTAATTTAGCAGAACATATATCCTTAATAGGAATCTGCACCTGTAAAAAGGTGCCATGAATGATGTTATTGTACAATAATTACAGCATTAATTTATGCAGTAGTCTAAATTTAGGAGATTATTTAATTGATGGCCATGACTATTATGCATCTTTATATTACTACTGCATAAGGCGTGGATAACACGGAATTGAATTGTTTTTTGTTGACCCCAACAACGTATACGTAATTAATAAGGCATTAGCATTAAAGTACTGATTTAGGGAAGACTTTTCTTTAATTAATTTATTCTTGCATTTTTCTTACGCAGCATGTCATCTTTGCTAACGAAAATTATTGCATCAATACGGATTGAAATTAGTCTCTCATATAATTAATAGACTTACGCATATAGGTCTTATTAATATGTAAAATTAAAATCAGTCCGGACTAGTTAAAGAGGTTTCTCTTTGCTAAAGTAACACCATATATAAATAATTTTGTGACATTTTAACAAAGACTATGTAGAATATAAACTAAATCAAATCAAACTAAGTTAGATATTATCCCACTGAATCGCATCGATTATCAAATTAATCTTTATGAAGAAGAATTCAATAATAGTTATCCCATCTTTGAACCGATAATCTTACGTGTAACACGATATATAAAGCATTAATTTTCATTCAAGTCAATTATCGCCTATATTTTCAAGGTCTTTCCACTTCCGCACTTGCACCATCGAGGCAGTTGTATACTTTTCTACAATAAATCCTCAACTATTTCTTTATCATGCTTATTTTTATAACAATATACATGACAGTATGTGTGGCAACTAGATTGACATGTTAGATTTGCAAAATATGATTAAACATATTTTTAAAACTTCTTTAACAAATCTTAAAATTCACTTTTACTATCCAAGTCAAATCAAGAGAACAAAGAAATATAGAAAGCGGAAGTATACCTAAATCCATTGTTAGAGGTAAATAAATGAGTTGTGATCTTCCAAATTAGTGCGAACTTTTGCTAGAGGTGTAGCCTTTTCTCTGTTGATGGGGATGTAGAGAAAAACAATGTACTTACAATTTGGGGACCATAACCCTAATATAACTTATAAATTTTAGATATTTATAGTTTGGCCCCTCATCAAATTAGAAATATCACTAAGATATTTACACATTAACTCCACGACAATTATATCCACAAGCCAAAACTTAATTCTTAATTAGATCACTTTAATTAGGCTTAATTAATAGATAGCACAACACATTTAAATATTTACATGTGTGGCCCCACATATTGAAATTTTTCAACAATCTCCCACTGGGCCACATATGTAACCTTACAAATGTGTTTAACTTTATGAGCTCCAAAATTTGTTATCACAACCTTAGGGTATATCCGAACAATCTCGTCCATTGATTATATCGATATAGAATTAAAGCGATCTTCGTCACATTTAGTGTAACTAAACCCTTCAATGGTCACGTAAACCCGTACAACCAAATGACATAGACCAATCATGGATGCATAGCATGGAAAATTACATGAAATGTGATCCAAACATGTCTATTTCCAACTGGTCCTACTTTAGTGAGATCAAAACCGAACATAATGTAACAGAGTGAATCTAAACTTAATACTTTATTTCTACATAAAATATCCAAATACCAAAGTGTGTCCTAAATCATACATAAAGCATCAAAACACAAACTCCCACTAAACCATAATATTCTCATACAATACTATACCATTATGAGCAGTGTGCTCCTTAAAGACTTTGGGTGGTAGTTCTTTAATAAGTAGATCCGCAACCATAGAGTTTGTCCCAATATGCTTTATAGAGATATGTACACTCTGTACTCTTTCCTTAAGTACCTAAACACTTGATGGATCTCTCAATGTCTCAGAATCCCAAAGAATCGGAATTAGAATACCTAATGATTTCCAACTGATCTGACTTCCGATATGTGAACATGTAATCTTTTATTCTCTATCAATTCTTTATAACCCATTTGTGTCCTAATTTTTTTATGATCCATTATAGGGTTCCTTAGTTTCTGCCTAACATCCTTACTATGTACGCACAATACAGACACGTACATACTTGAATTTTATTAAGATTCCCTACAGCTGATGCATAAGGGATCTTTTGAATTTTCTTAACTTTAACATCACATTTTGGGCATTTCTGAAACTGAATTTTCCTTAGTGACAGGGGTGTCACCTCGTTTATTGTCCTACATGCCAAACTTTTAAGTATCTTATCGATATAGCTCTTTTGTTATAATCCAAGAATATCCCGAGAGCAATCTCAATGTATCTAAATCCCTAATACAAAAGAGACATCACCAAGTTGGTTTCGTGCAACATGCCTATATCATTAGTGGCAAATTGTATGTGATCAATTTTTAAAACCAGGAAGATATTCTTACTCCTACTGAACCGAGTTACATACAATTATCAACAACATTTATCTCAAAACCAAAGGAGATAATTACTTGATAAAATTTGCAGTACCTTTAACGGAAAGTTCGTTTGAGTACATAGATGGATTTCTTTAATTTGCAAACCATATTTTTTGTTTTTCAATACAAAGTTTTCTGGTTGCACCATATACATTGTCTCATCAATGTCGCCATTGAGAAACGTCGTCTTAATATCTATTTGATGTAACTCAAATTCAAAATGTGCAACATTCTCCAAAATAATCCTGAAAGAGTCTTTCTTGGAAACCAATGTGAAAGTCTCTTAAAAATTTAATGTCTTCCTTTTGAGTAAAATCTTGAGCTACAAGACTAGTGATCTTTACACATTATTTTTCTAATCCCTTTGGTTTTAACCAATGGGGTTCGCACCTGCTGGTAATGGGACAAGATCTCAAATTTATTGTCTTGTATTAACTTGTACTCTTGATTGGTATTAATCCACCTTTGAGGGTTAGAACAATGCATGTCCTGATAGAATTTGATTGAATCATTTCCCACCATTCCATTATTTTCCTTATATTCTTTGGAGAAATTGTATTTCTCGTTTCTCTTGTCGATTGTCTTATTGGCATTGTTTCTTGAGGTCATTGAGTTTGTTTTTTTGGAACAATTAACTCATCTTGTATGGGGAGTTATTCAACATTGTCTTTTGAGATTTCGGATTTGCTTCTTGATCAATGACAGGTATGGAAACCTGCACATTGTCAAAAGCAATAGTAGGAATCGAAACTGATTCCTCCTTAACGACAATGTCCATAACCTTATTTCTCCCCCAAACTCAACATCCTCAAAATGTTGCAGTTCCCGTCTCAAAACTGACCTAATTGTAGGATCTTAAGTTTTGTGGCCCCCAATCACTTTATAATACCTAATAAAGCAGTTGCTCACTATTTTGGAGTCTAGTTTCCCTTTATGTGGCTTATAAGGCCTTGCCTTAGCTGGACGTCCCCCAACATGAGAATGTTTTAGTGGGTACTTTGTTTAGAATATAAACTGCATTCTTTAATGCTTTTCCCCAAAGTAATAACCTTAGCGCGTTTGTCATAATGTAGCTTAAATTTCTTTATTTAAATTTGTGCTTAATACCATGTGATTCCACATGCGGAGTGGTGTGCTATCGCAGGCAACCATTTAAATAAAACCTATACTCCGAAAAATATATATAGTAGTGTCAACAAGGATCGTTCCCACAGAGAGTATCTAGCCTAATTTGTGTTACGTAAACGAGGTTGAGGTTGGGGTTGGGAGAGAAGGGGGGGAGGGGTTTGAGTATATAAAGAAAACTTAAGAAAAATTACTGAATTTAAAAATATTGAATTTAATTAAGAAGACGAACCTTGGTCTAAGTTAACATCCACCATCGGAATCTTGTAACTGATCATTAATGCAAGTATATTTCAATTCAAACTTTAAATATTCACCGTTGGAATTATTTTCCTATCTCTCCTTAGTCGTAGTTAATTAGAATACACGCGACCTAATTAACCCTAACCACTAAACAACCTCAAACACGCGCTAAAGGTTTAATCTAGTAGCAACCTTAAGAATTAGAGGGATCGATGAAGCTAAACAACACAAGCACACGCGATTGCATTTAATTTAGTTGAAAGTTCTTCCTAAAATCTAATAATCTTTGACGCAGCAAATTACTAAATCTTAGTTGTTTCACAAATTAGAGGGATCAAACAATTACGGATTTGATATCTAACTTAACAGTAGATTATAACGAATAATAAACTAGTAGGCCTCCCTAGCAATCAAACGAAAGAATCATGAAATTAACACATAAGAACATTTAATACTTAAAGCATAAATTAAACAATAAAAACTAATTAGATCTCACAGTTTTCTTGATTTTGAGGCTTTAATTTCCTTCGACCAAGAATAAAAGTTTAGCCACGCAGAGCCATGAAGAAAACTCGAAAACTAAGAGGAGAGAAAGAGAGGAGGTCCGAATCTTATGATGTATCCCCTTATTTATAGTTTGTGAAGCCTACCAAATCTCCTAAGATAATGGAATCCTAATCTAAATGGAATAAGAAAATATTAAAGGTAAAGTAAACTCCTAATATAACTAGAAAAACCTAAAACAACTAGAAAAAGTCCTAATACAATTAGGATAGCTAAAATAGTTGGAATTTTCGTGCACCATATCCTCCATTATCAACTAGAAGCTTCTAGATAAAGAACATTCCAGAACATTAAACAGTACAAGTGTAGCAACTTCACGTCCAATTTCGACCTTGATGTAGCCTTTATTTCTCAAAACTCAAAACATAAAAGTTGTAGATATTCTTCTTGGCTTTCCTGAACATCTTGAATTGCCTCAATCGGAGTTTGGATGAGAGAGTTATGCCCAAAAAATGTAACAGTGTCGGGGCTATCCAGAATTGCGCGATTTAACTTTGTTTTGCACTTAACGCCTCTATTTGCATCCTAAATCAAAATATAAAAATAATGAGTGTATTTAGGCATCAAATAGGTGTGAAAGATTAAATATTAATGGAGAGAAATATGACATTTTACATTGTTATCAAATTTTCTCGTACTTAACCTTTGCTCGTCCTCGGGCAAAACTCAAATTTTCAAGAATACCAAAGTTGCAGTGCCATCAACAAAGAACAACCAAACTCTTCAAAACTCATAACATATCATGAACAAACATTCTTAACCAACTTATAATTCCTTAGTAAGCATTCTCACTCGAAGATGGAGTAACGGAATACGTAGACCCTCACAGAGATAAACTCTCATGTGTTTGAAGGGTATGTGTTTCGCTCAAATTCATTCCAATGAAAATGATTTACCATAGGCTTGCATATCTTCTCATTATCCACCACTAAGATCACATGCATAACACAAATCATAAGGACTTTTCAAGGGTTGTAACGGGGCTTAAGGACAGAGGTGGAAAATATTTGGGAATGTAGATCAAAAGCCATTGAAACTAGCGGAGCAACAAAAAAAAAAAAATCAACTCAACCTCGAATATGTAAAACATGTCAAAACCAATCATTCCATTCAACAGCTTCTACCTTTATATATATCATGTATAAACAGAACCCTTTCTTAGAATTTTTAGGAGGAATTATGAACATGGATAGTTTTAAAAGAAATTTCCTCCATAACTCCCCTTCTTCTTTGTCTTTTTTTCTTCTTTGTTTTAATTATTTTTTTTCTTCCTTTTTTTCTTTTTATTTTTTTCACCAAAATTATATCACAATGGAACTCACAAATTGAGAATAAAAACATGTTTCATTTCACCAGTCATAGCATACCACAAATTCAGACACCCCCACACTTATTTCTTGCACACCCATACATATCATAACGTTTGAACAATGCTCCACTAGTCTTAATGCTTGGGTAAATACATTGTTTTCGAGTTTAAAGCTTGTAACGTGGGTTCACAATAAACAAGGTTAATAAGGCTCAAAGGGGTTTAACAAAAGGAAAAATTAAATATGAGGTAGGCTATTTGGCTTATGTAGCTAAATCAAAGAAGGCCTTAATCATGTTCATGCATGCATGCGTCAATGTGGCTTCGAAGATAATCAAGGCAAGTTCTAGAGAAACAAATCCATGGAAGAATATCTCTCATAAAAAAAGTGAGATTGATTATGGATGTGTCAGTCTAAAGGCTCAAAATCTCACCAGCTTTTATCTACGTAATTCAGTCACTACCATGCTCAAGAAAAATAACTAAACCAATTAACTTTAAGTGGAAAGAGTACCTATTCAATCATGTTCTGAATCTTTTAAGCTTAATTGCACCTTGCTCATGCCATCCACAGAAAACATTGAAAACCACAATTTATTTTTTTTAAAAAAAAATACAATTTAAAAAAAATAAATTAAAACACAACCTAAATCCCCTCCCCCACACTTAAAACTTTCATTGTCCTTAATGAGTAAAACAAACTTTCAAATTTATGCAAAGATGAGTAGAAACATGAAAGCAAGTGAAGTAAGAGAAATAGAGTCTATAGGTGGACATACCTGAAGCACTTGTTAGAGAGAAGAAAAGTAATGTTTTACATCTGCAACTATTCAGTGAAGCCCAAAAAAAAAAAAAACAGGAAACAACAATAATAAAGTACTCTGTTTTTTTCTTTTTCATTTTTATATTTTTTTTGTTGGCCGACCCTATTTACATCCCCATACAAAGGCTCCGAACTCTGGGAGGCACTGAAGCCGATTCTGTGAAACAATAAAAATGTCAAACTAACTAATACCTAAAAAATTAAAATACCTTGATCCATTTAACGTCAGCTAGTAAGACAAACTACCATTGGGTTGCCTCCCAAGCAGCGCCTTTGTTTACTGTCGTTGGCTCGACTCAATGCTTATGTTTTCAATCAGGATTATCAATGTCCAATTCTTCCATATTCTCCTCTTGGAAAGGCTTCAAATTTGGAATAGGTTTCTGCCGAAAAACATTCAATACTACAATAGTGTCTTGCAAATCAGTATTGAAGGATAACTCCTCATACCTTTTCTCAAGTTGCTTACTAATGACAACTTTCAATCCATTTTTTTCATCAAGTGCTTTTACTTCTTGTGCTAAAGAATCAACCACATCAATAGAATAAACATGATTATCATCACTAATATTTTCATTACCAGGATTATCATTACCAATATTATTTTTACTAGGATATTGCATGGCATCATAAATATTAAACTTAATAATTTCACCATCAAATTCCATGGTAAGTGTGCCACTATAAACATCTATCTTAGTCTTGGACATTTTTAAAAATGGTATTCCTAACAAAATAGGCATATTTTGATCACCACCCTCCATATCAAGCACATAGAAATCAGCAGGAAAAACCAAATTATTAACTTGCACAAGTACATCCTTAACTATCCCCTTAGGATATGCATTAGATCTATCAGCCAATTGAATTACCATACTAGTATCATTCAAAGGTCCAAGTTTCAAAGAAGTATATTTAGAATATGACATGACATTAATAGAAGCTCATAAATCTAACATGGCCTTCTCAAATCTAGTGTTACCTATCGTACAAGGGATAGTAAACATACCTGGATCCTGACACTTGGTAGGGAGTTTTCTTTGAATAACTGCAGAAACATTCTCCCCTACTCTCATCTTCTTACAACCTTTAAGTTTTTGTTTCCTCTTAATTGTACACAACTCTTTCAAGAATATAGGATAATGAGGTACTTGTTTAATAGCATCTAAAAGTGAAATATTTACCTCGCATCTACGAAAAGTCTCATATAAATCTATATTTTGCTCATCTTTTCTAGATTCTGCTAAAGCCTGAGGAAAATGAGGTACTGGTTTATAATCAGAAAGAGGTGGAAACTTACGCTTAGGTACCTTATCGTTAATGGGCACGTTCTTGTCTGCAATGATGTTTTTCTCATTTTCTTGCTTTGACGATGGAGGGGCTGCCTTTACTAGAATCTCAAGCTCTTTACCACTTCTCAAAACGATTGCACTTACATTTTTTCTTGGATTTATTACCGTTTGAGAGGGTAATTTCCCCGAACTCTGTGCTTTTAGCCGACTAATCGCAGTTGCTATTTGACCCACCTGTTTGTCCAAATTTTGGATACTGACCCTCGCCTCTTGTTGAAATTGTTTCGTCTCCTGTTGAAATTGCAAAGTATTAGTGGCAAAAGACTTAACAATATCTTCCAAAGACATACCTGAATTAGAAGTTTGGCCCGATTGTTTATATTGCTGATAACTTGGGCGATTCTAAGTCGCGGGCTGATTTGCTTGTGGATTCCCATAGCTAAGATTGGGGTGAACCCTCCATCCTGGATTATATGTGTTCAAAAAGGGATCATACTTCCT
Source organism: Ehretia macrophylla (assembly GCA_037974665.1). Lineage (NCBI taxonomy): Eukaryota > Viridiplantae > Streptophyta > Magnoliopsida > Boraginales > Ehretiaceae > Ehretia > Ehretia macrophylla. The sequence goes on from CM075783.1 coordinate 41,193,518, forward strand.
TTGTGGTTGTCCAGGAAAACCACCTACTGCATTCACTTGTTCAACGGGCTCACCTTGAAGAGTTGGGCACATGTCGGTTGGATGCCCCACTACTGAACAAATCCCACAAGCCTTCGCCGTTTGCATATTACCTACAGCCATTTGACGTATAAGAGAAGTTAGACTCGCAATTTGTTCTTCAATGGAAGAAATATTTACCTCATTAACATGCTTAGACGGAGAGTCCAACCTAGTGCCAAATTGTTGAGAATTGGTTGCCATATTTGCAATCAAATTCTTCGCGGCCTCTGGAGTTTTATCCACCAAAGCTCCTCCACTCGCGGCATCAATCATGCTCCTATCAGTGGGTAGAAGGCCCTCATAGAAATATTGGATAAGTAGCTGCTCACTAATCTGATGATGGGGGCAGCTCGCACATGGTCTTTTGAAACGTTCCCAATACTCGTGTAGGGATTCCCCACTGTGCTGCTTTATACCACAAGTTTCTTTCCGAATGTTTGCTGCCTTGAAGCTGGGAAAAATTTCTCCAAAAACAACCTCTTCATCTCGTTCCATGTGGTAATACTTCCGGAGGGTAGATAGTAGAGCCAATCCTTAGCCGAATCCTTCAAAGAAAACGGAAAGGCCCTTAATTTAATCTGCTTGTCAGTCACCCCCGTGGGTTTCATACTTGTGCATACCACATGAAGCTCCATTAGATGCTTATGAGGATCTTCACCTGTAAGGCCATGAAAAGTGGGCAAAAGATGTATTAGACCAGACTTTAATTCAAAAGTAACATTAACATCTATAGTAGGAAACGCTATGCATAAGGGTTGTTGATCTAAATTAGGGGCGACAAGCTCCTTCAAAGTTTGATTTCCAGCCATGACTTCTTCCTTTTCTGAATCAGAATCGCTGGCAAATAAGGAATCAACAACTAGTTCGTTCTCTTCAGAATTTCTTCGAGCTTCCTTTCTTAACCTGCGCGCAGTTTTTTCTATTTCTGGATCGTATTACAAATCACCTTGATTAGTAGATCGAGTGACAATCATAAAATCAAGAAAACGCTAATAAACCACGAGAAATAAAGCAGGAAAAAGAAATCTAGAGTAATAAGAAAAAATAAAAATTTACGCAAAAACACAAAAAATGCCTAAAAATCCTAGTAAACGATGGAATTTGGCATCGAGATGGTGGGGCTCGTAAGTCTAAAGACTACGAGTCTTTCTTAGAACGTCGTTTCCCTTTATAAAAGTAAATTTTCGAGACCTAATTCTACCAAAATTTTGAAAACTGCTGAAACTGTAACGATAAAAAAAAACATTTTTTTTACACAAATTTCAAGAACGAAATAAAAACCACAACAAACACAAAAATAAACTAGAATATCTCCCCGGCAACGGCGCCAAAATTTGGTGTGCTGTCGTAGGCAACCAAAAATAAAACATGTACTCCGAAAAATATATGTAGTAGTGTCAGCAGGGATCGTTCCCACAGAGAGTATCTAGCCTAATTTGTGTTACGTGAACGAGGTTGGGGGAGGGAGGGGGAGGGGTTTGAGTATATAAAGAAAACTTAAGAAAAATTATTGAATTTAAAAATATTGAATTTAATTAAGAAGACGAACCTTGGTCTAAGTTAACATCCACCATCGGAATCTTGTAACTGATCATTGATGCAAGTATATTTCAATTCAAACTTTAAATATTCACCGTTGAAATTATTTTTCTATCTCTCCTTAGTCGTAGATAATTAGAATACACACGACCTAATTAACCCTAACCACTAAACAACCTCAGACACGCGCTAAAGGTTTAATCTAGTAGCAGCCTTAAGAATTAGAGGGATCGATGAAGCTAAACAACACAAGCACACACGGTTGCATTTAATTTAATTGAACATTCTTCCTAAAATCTAATAATCTCTGACGCAACAAATTATTAAATCTTAGTTGCTTCACAAATTAGAGGGATCAAACAATTACGGATTTGATATCTAACTTAGCAATAGATTATAACGAATAATAAACTAGTAGGCCTCCCTAGCAATCAAACGAAAGAATCATGAAATTAACATAGAAGAATATTCAATACTTAAAGCATAAATTGAACAATAAAAACAAATTAGATCTCACAGTTTTCTTGATTCCGAGGCTTCAATTTCCTTCAACCAAGAATAAAAGTTTAGCCACGTAGAGCCATGAAGAAAACTCGAAAACTAAGAGGAGAGAAAGAGAGGAGGTCCGAATCTTATGATTTATCCCCTTATTTATAGTTTGTGAAGCCTACCAAATCCCATAAGATAATGAAATCCTAATCTAAATAGAATAAGAAAATATTAAAGGTGAAGTAAACTCCTAATATAACTAGGAAAACCTAAAACAACTAGAAAAAGTCATAATACAATTAGGATAGCTAAAATAGCTGGAATTTTTGTGCACCACATCCTCCACTATCAACTAAAAGCTTTTAGATAAAGAACATTCCAGAACATTAAACAGTACAGGTACAGCAACTTTACGTCCAATTTTGACCTTGATGTAGCCTTTATTTCTCAAAACTCAAGACATGAAAGTTGTAGATATTCTTCTTGGAATGAGAGAGATTGCCCAAAAAATGTAACAGTGTCGGAGCTGTCCAGAATTGCGCGATTTAACTTTTTTTTGCACTTAACGCCTCTATTTGCATCCTAAATCAAAATATAAAAATAATGAGTGCATTTAGGCATCAAATATGTGTGAAAGATTAAACATTAATCGTGAGAAATATGACATTTTGCATTCTTATCACAGAGTTTAACTTTGTGATGCAATAGTGCTAATCATATATATACATAGGTTATTGCAATTGCATAATAAACTAGTAATAACAACATTTAAATTTGAAGTAAGACTAAACTTATTATTTCCAAAAGAACAATAATATCCTGATTTGTCCCAAATAGAAATACAAACTAAATTCCGTCTAAATGATGATACAACCAAAGTGTCTTTCAAATCCAAATTGAAAACTAGTTTCAAACAACAACCAAAAAATTGCCTATTACTTCAACTTCCATCGATTTTCCATCACCCATATAGATGATTCTTTCAGCATCATTTGGCTTTCGGTGCCTTATTCAACTTTGCATAGAAACACTTATGTTTAGTAGTAACACCAGAATCTAACCACAAGTGTTTCTAGGTATTAAAGCTAAATTAACCTTAAAACAGACCAAAGTGAGAATTGTACATTTTTTTACACGCCAAGCGTGATATTTGACACAATTCCTCTTCTCATGTCCATGTTGGTTGCATAAGAAACATCGCTCATTTTCCTACTGCGATTTCTTATGCTCTGAACCCTTAGCAGCTTCGTATTCCTTCTTTCTTTTCTTGCCCTTATCTTTAGAGGTGCTAGCCAAATGAGCACTTTCTATCCTATCTTGCTTCAATCTCTCTTCTTCTTGCTAACAATAAGAAATGATCTCATTGAGAGTCAATTTATCCTTCTGGCAGTTGTAAGAGAGATTAATACTAGATGCACAAGTTAGTCATTAGACATCTTGAGCTTAAGTCCTTTAAGTTTTGAAGCAATATAAGACATGCCCATAATGTACTCCCTGATATTTCCTTTGCCTTTATACTTCATGGAAATCAAGCTTCGCAAAAGCATGCTTGTTTCCGCCTTATCATATTTCGCAAAATGTTTCTCAATTTCGGCTAAAAAAACTTTGGCACTGGTTATTCCTTCAGACATCGTACCCCTAAATGCCTCTAGAATGCCGTGCTTAATGATCATGAGACTCATACGATTTGAGCGATCCCACTTCTCAAAGTCTCTCCTGTCATCAGGAGAACTTCTATCTGTAAGAGAAGCAGACTTCTCAATCCAAAGCGCAAGGTCCAGATCCATGCAGCCAAGAACAATTAAAATGTTTTCTTTCCAATCCTCAAAGTCTATCCCATTAAGCATGAGAATTGAATTTATGTTGGCATATATAGTATTAGTAGACATACTAGCTGAAATGAGAATAAAATAAACAATCAATAAACATGTTCAAACAATATCTGTATTTTGAAAAATCAATAAATTCAAATAATGGTACACCCATCACAAGATACCCAGCACAACATTAATATCAAGTCTTTGGACAGTAATATTAACTTGTAAATGGTACTCTCGGTATAGTGATTAAACATTGACAAAAAATCATGTCAAATAATAAACATATCTTTGGATTGACTTGTTACTCACATGTAAACCTTATAATTATCACATGTTTACCACCATAGGTATGTGTGCAATTCGGCCAAACATTAACCTTCCTTTGGGCTGGCTAATACCCACTTGAATATACATACACACAAACATCCAACATTCCTCATGAACAATCTACACAAGAGAGGTCACTTTAGCGACATCTTGTTTTAATTAGCCCATTTAGAGTGTTAGACAATCTTAAAAGTCATAATTGATATACCAAAATATTTGAATTTAACTTGATTTTCCTTTACAAATCTTTTTTTTTTTTTTGCACTAGACCATATATATTCTAAATATATGTTATGACAACATATTCTCAATAACTGATGTTAAATAAAAAAGGGATCATGAAGAAAACAAAAGCGTATCCGCAGTTATAAGTATTATTCATGTCGCTTTATTATGCAAGGAATATCCTCAACCTAGTGGTAAAGAAGCCAAACAAGCATTCAAGAGGTCCCAAGTTCGAATCTTACAGCCTTACCTCAGTGTTATTACACTTTTATTATTTTGAACCAGCCACCACGTGTCACAATAGCTTGGGTTCGAAACCAACAATCCTACTTATGCCACTATTAATAATAAGGTGCTCTTTGAGTCCTTAAAAACATATTTGGCTTAGTTGACAAGTACCAATTACAAACCTTAAGTGTGTAGGTTCAAAACCTGTCAGTCGTATCTTTCTTTCCATTTTTTTTGTTTTTTCCTAAACAGTCACATCACTATGCAAACATATTTAAAATCTGAGCATCTTTATTAATGGCAGAATCTCCAGTAAGAAGTTTATCACCAAATATCTCACGAAATTCAAGAAATTAAATCTTAAAATAACCAATTAACAAACATACACCTTTCACAGGTTTTATTTTCTGGTAGCGTGCACTGTTATAGTCAATTAATTAAATTGATAAACCTAAAGCGTGCATAATCTGATTCCACAAAATCAAAACTCGAGCAAGTTTCACCATAGAAGATAAAAATTCTAAAGTTTCATAAATTTTCCAAAACAAAAATTCAACAACTTCTCATGAATCGATCATGGGTGGCTCTGATACCACTTGTTAGGATTTGCAAAACATGATTAAACATATTTCTATAACTTCTTTAACAAACCCTAAAATTCACTTTTACTACCTATGTCAAATCAAGAGAATAAGGAGATATAGAAAGCAGAAGCGTACCTGAATCCATTGCCGGAGGTAGATAAATGAGTTGTGATCTTCCAAATTAGTACGAACTTTTGCTAGAGATGTAGCCTTTTCTCTATTGAGGGGGATGCAGAGATATTTAAAATCTGAACATCTTTATTAATGGTAGAATCTCCAGTAAGAAGTTTATCACCAAATATCTCACAAAATCCAAGAAATTAAATCTTAAAATAACCAATTAACAAACATACACCTTTCACAGGTTTTATTTTCTGGTAGCTTGCACTGTTATAGTCAATTAATTAAATTGATAACCCTAAAGCGTGCATAATCTGATTCCACAAAACCAAAACTGGGGCAAGTTTCACCATAGAAGATAAAAACTCTAAAGTTTTATAAATTTTCCAAAACAAAAATTCAACAAATTCTCATGAATCGATCATGGGTGGCTTTGATACCACTTGTTAGGATTTGCAAAACATGATTAAACATATTTCTAGAACTTCTTTAACAAACCCTAAAATTCACTTTTACTACTTATGTCAAATCAAGAGAATAAGAAAATATAGAAAGCGGAAGCGTGCCTAAATCCATTGCCGGAGGTAGATAAATGAGTTGTGATCTTCCAAATTAGTACGAACTTTCTAGAGGTGTAGCCTTTTCTCTGTTGATGGGGATGCAGAGATATTTAAAATCTGAGCATCTTTATTAATGACAGAATCTCCAGTAAGAAGTTTATCACCAAATATCTCACAAAATTCAAGAAATCAAATCTTAAAATAACCAATAAACAAACATACACCTTTTACAGGTTTTATTTTCTGGTAGCGTGCATTGTTATAGTCAATTAATTAAACTGATAAACCTAAAGCGTGCATAATCTGATTCCACAAAACCAAAACTGGAGCAAGTTTCACCATAGAAGATCAAAACTCTAAAGTTTCATAAATTTTCCAAAACAAAAATTCAACAAATTCTCATGAATTGATCATGGGTGGCTCTGATACCACTTGTTAGAATTTGCAAAACATGATTTTTAGAACTTTTTTAACAAACCCTAAAATTTACTTTTACTACCCATGTCAAATCAAGAGAATAAGGAGATATAGAAAGCGGAAGCGTACCTGAATCCATTATCGAAGGTAGATAAATGAGTTGTGATCTTCCAAATTAGTACGAACACTAGCTAGGCTTTTAGAAGAGAACTCTGATGTTCTGTTCTTGTTATTTTGATGTCTTGTGACAATTTTCAACAAAAGGATGCTAAAACTGTACACACAGGCTTTTTCCGTGAATTGGCGATAGGCTAGGTACTCTGGGCCCATATATCCTCTATAGATTGACAATAGAACATATATATCATTTTTAATTGCAATACACACTTCATTTTTTGAGTATTTAGTTTCAACTATGTCCCATGGGGAAATAAGTACTTACAATGTTTCAGCGATTGAAATACTTATATGATTCTTATCTTCTTAGAAGGCCCTAGCTAGACCAAAATCAGTAATTTTAGCACGGAGCCTCGCATCCAAGAGGATATTACTTGCTTTTATATCTATGTTAATAATTCTTATCTTTGTGCTTTTGTGGAGGTAAACCAAGCTCTTTGCAGTCCCTACAATTATCGTGAATCTTTTTTCCCAGTTTAGTGCTTTACTCTCATTTGGATATGTGATATTCAACAAAGATACATCTTGACAGAATACTCAACACATGATGAATTTTCAGTTCTTTTATGAACAAAGGCGCCCTCGTTCAAGAAGAGATGGATGTATAACGATAATATTAACCTCGGGTAAAGTATTGTACTCACAAAAAATTAAGCGAACAAGAATCTTATTTGGTAAGAATTTTTAAACTAGAAGGCTGTCAGGATCAGAATAATAAAAAAACTGACGGCAGGGTTTTATTTGCAACGTTTTCAAAAACACAGGGTTTGTGGTACTATTTTTTAAAACACAGGATTTATGACGCAACTTTTTAAAAACACAAGGGTATATGGTGTATTTTACTCTTATAAAATTCTGTTACTCTATGTATATTGTCAAGAAAAAGTTTTTTGATGGCATTTGGTAAGAACACCCTGCAATATGACATTTCAAGCTCAGAGTCAATAATATGCTCGTAGAACAGAGATGATGAGAAAGGTAATATTGTAACATAATATATAAAAAACAGTAAGAGATGATGGATACAGAAGTTCATTTTGGCAATGGTACTAGGAAATTGAATCCTAAAATAGCACCCTATATCATTAATTTTATTAGAACTACTCGTTTTGGTATCAGAAACTTATGATTTGGTTTTTGATACAGTAAGCAGGGGGAAACAATTTTTAGCTATTGGTACCAAAAATAAAGCCACTGATTCAGTAGCATGGGCTGCAAAAAAAGCCCGGTGTCATTGTGTTAATAAAAAATGGTTGGTAGTATGTTAACGAATTGGTCCTCTGTACACTAATTTATGAGAACATACTTCCTTAATAGGACTATGCACCTGTAAATAGGTGTCACGAATGATGTTAGTGTAATAATAACGAATTCATTTATACAGTAGTCTAAATTTGGGATATTATTTAATTGATTTAATCTCCTTCGTGATCATGACTATTATGCTTCTTTATTTTAATGCTATTTAAGGTGTGTATAACACGAAATTGAATTGTTTGTTGACAACAACAACGCATTTGATTAGGCTTTTTCCTTTAATTAATTTATGCTTCAATCGTCCTGCATGAGACAGAATGTCATCTTCGCTAGAGCAACACCAGATAAAGGAATAGTTTTATGGCATTTTGAGGACACCACAAGGTATATAAACTAAATTAAATCAAACTGAGTTAAACTTTATCTTATTAAGTCGGTCGGTTATCAAATTTATCTATATGAAGAAGAATCTAACAATGCTTATGTTGGTTATCAGCTACCTAAAATCATCCACCTTCTTATTTCTTGGTTTCGAGTGATAATCTTAGGAATAAAACTTGATACATTAGGAGTTTGTTAGAATATGCACTTATCCCACATAGAAAAATCATAAACTTTTAGACTACCTTATAGGATCTACTGCACTTAACACTGATTAGTTTTAAGATCAAATCTCACTTATCTAACATAGTATTGGAGCTAGGTCTATGATCTAGTCTTGTTACACACGCGTGTTCAATTTTCATATGTACTTGTCCCACCTAAAAAAATTATAAAGTCTTAAACCACCTTATAAGATTACGAGTGAGCCTTTTCATGTGTGTTCAATCTCTTCCCCTCCCATACAGAAAATTTATATACTAGAACACCTTATAAGATCATAGACTACTCCACGACCACGAACCCCAATTTTGTTGACTAAGTTGGACCATATAAATGTATAAAGCATTAAATTTCCATTCTGCACTTCTTTTTCATGGATAATCTTAGGGCGGGGTCAGTAGTATACTTTTCTACAACAAATCTTGGACAGTTTCTCCACCCTGCCATTCAAGTCAATTATCGCCTATATATTCAAGGTCTTTCCACTTCCGCACTTCTTTTTCATGGATAATCTTAGGCCGGGTCAGTAGTATACTTTTCTACAACAAATATTGGACAATTTCTCCATCCTGATTACTTTTACAACAATGTAGGGCAGTATGTGTGACAACTTGATTATTTTAGGGAGAGTTCCGACGCTCAAGTCAGTATTGAGTTTTTAAAGTCGGACTTAAGAATTAAATGAGTTAATATTAAAAGAATTTATTAGATTGTAATTACATGTTCATAGCTCCGCGTTTTACTATTTATCGTTATTTTGGCGTGGGTCCTATTGCCAAGTCATATATAAAGACAAATGTAAGAGCTATAACTCGGGAGGCCCACTTGTGATCGTGGGATCATTTATGCTCGGGAATCCACTATGGTTATTTTAGGCGTCTGTCCTCGTTATTCGTTAACCATTTATTCTTTTGTCCTTGGAATATTTTAGCCCTTATCAAGTAGTTTAAACTCCGAATCTCTAATTACAACGAGTCGTTACACGAATAATCTACACAATTTTTGGGTGTGCATCCTGTGGGTCCTTCAACAACTGTAATAATTCTCACGGATAAAAAACTTCTCTTGGATTATCTATTCATTCATTTTCGAATTCAATTCTTAGCTAACTTGGTCTTAGATAGTAATAATTCAGATAATATCTAGTTTCGTTAATCTAACAACATACAACCATATCATCTCACTACCCCAATTGAAGTATTCTCTTGTTTGCGTTCCAATACTTGTCCCATATCGTAATATCTACTTTAGGCTCCAAGTGTAATATCTTACATTGGTCGGAGAAATTATTATTTTTAGTATTATTTTATATTATATAATTTAAGAAAGATTTAAGTCGTATAACACACGTAAAATCCACTACAAGAACATACCACTAGCCTAAAATCTCGTTGGTCAGAAAATTTGATTGCCAATCAAGCTTTTATGGACTGCCACAAAAACTATGGAAACTGCTGGTAATTAGAATAACTAAATCATACTAGGGAGGCTCCCTCCCACTCGACCCTAAACCCCTGGCGTGCTGGCAGGCAGGAACTGTGAGACTTCTTACATCAAGAGACACAATGATACAGTCTGGTTGTGATATCTGGTAAGTATACAATATATTTTAGATACGAACGACTTCAAAGCGGCTTGGGTATCTATGTAAAAGTAGCCTCCATGGAATACAAATTTATTAATACTGACATATCAGCTTCAACTTCTCGTTCTGAAATGATCATGTCTATCGACTCTATTATCATTACCGTACTGTGATATCACTGTGAAAACCTTCTTCAGTTGAAACCACAGAAATGTCTGATGGTATATCTCCCAGCCAAGCAATGGCCGATTAGACCTTTTGTGTATTTGTATGTCACCTTGGATTGAAAATACTGTGAGAGATAGTAGCAACTGAATCAGGTTTTCCACAAATTGGGGGGAAAGACATGCCATTAATTTCGATGATCTTCTCATATAAAAAAGGGGGATTTGTGGGTAAAGGGAGATGTTCATCCTTGTTTGCCAGCATTTGTAGTGCTGCAGACATGGATGGTCGTAACGACGAGATCTCTTGTGTGCACAAAAGCCCTACATGGATCACTCTTAGAACTTCATTCTTTGTACTAATATTGTGGTTGTCATGCAACATTAGATTTGGATCAATCAGATCGTATGTTGTTCCCTGCTGGAAATGCTTCCACACCTGTTTCATCCAAAATAATATTCATATAAAACAAATGTAAACTACAAAACACGTATAATGCTCAAGTTCCAGAATAAAATAAAACCAAGCTCTAATCCTTACAATAGTAACTAGGCTTTCAGAATAGTGATCTGATGTTCTGCTCCTATTATTTTGTCGTCCTGTGACAATTTCTAACAAAAGCACGCCAAAGCTGTACACGTCTGCTTTTTTTCTCAATTTGCCGTATGCCAGGTATTCTGGGGCCATGTATCCTCTGTGGATAGACAATAAAACCTACATATAATTTTACTTTCCTTTCGAATGTACTGAAAGAACTTATAATATACACTTATATTTAGTTTCAACTACGACAAATGGGAAAATAAGTACTTACAATGTTCCAGCGACTATAGTGCTTATATGACTTTTATCTTCTTGGAAGGCCCTGGCCAAACCAAAATCAGCTATTTTAGCGCGGAACCTCACATCCAAGAGAATATTACTTGCTTTTATGTCTCTATGAATAATTTGTATCTTTGGGTTCTCGTGGAGGTAAACCAAGCCCTCTGCAGTCCCTATGATTATCACAAATCTTTTCTCCCAGTCCAGTGATTTATCCTTGTTTGAATCTGTAAAGTTTAGCAAATATACATTCGAGATCATTCACAGCATACTCAAGACATGATGAATTTTCAAGTCTTTTCTGAACAAAGGCGCCCTCATTTAAGAATAGATGAATGTATAACAATAATATTAACCTCGGGTGAAGTATTGTACTCACCAAAAATGAAGCGATCAAGACTCGTATTTGGCAAAAATTCATATACTAGAAGGCTGTCAGTACCAGAACAACTGCATCCCAACAATTTGACAAGATTTTTGTGTTCTATGCAACTAATAATGTTAACTTCATTATAAAATTCTGTTATTCTATATACATTGTTAAGAAAAAGTCTTTTGATGGCAATCTCTCTTCCATCTGGCAGAACTCCCTGCAATATGCCATTTCAAGCTCAGAGTCAATAATATGCTGGCAGAAGAAAGATGATAAGTGTAACATAATGTATGAAAAACAGTAAAAGTACAAGAGATCCAATGTTGTCCGACCCTTTTGAGGACACCGCGGATCCCTTTTGATGTATATATCTGATAAAAGTTTGCTTAAAATACCTTATAAACTATGCCATATCCACCTTGACCAAGCTTGTTGGCCTCATCAAAGCCACCACTGGCTTTCTCAAGTGTGGAGTACTTGAAGTTCAAGCTATTATCACGAAGGATATTAGCCAATTTCTTTACGTCATAAGAACCTGAGAAGTTGCACGATGAGAAAGTTTAGTTTTATCCAGCGTTCTTGGAAGGACAATTGACAAAAAAAGGTGGAGTAAATCATTATAATTTAGATACATCGGCCCATTCTCTTCAAGGACAATCAAATGCAAATAGGATTCTACCTTTTCTCTTATTATGTATTCTTCTGTGCTTCAAAATGTAAGCTACAATGATTGCTGCTCCTGTAGCAACAATTGTGGAACTAACAACCACAGCTATTACAACTGTTGGAGTTCCTGAAGAAAATGAAGAAAGCAAGAGAAAAACCGGAAGAAAATGTCAGAATCTTGGACAAGAACTAAAAGATTAAAAATGATATAGGAAAGAAGGTAAAAAGTTAAACTAAAGGAGGACAACTAATGATTCTGTAGCTTAAAGCAAAGAGGGTAAACATTGAGTTCCTCGTACCACTTGAACTTCCATTGCTTGGTATAGGATTCAAGAAATTGGTGTCTGAGTATCTCATGAAGCATCCTGTATTCGGTGCTCGACCTTCAGACCAGGGCAAGCATCCTAGTATAGAAGTTGATGCATTCTCCAAACATGTTTTACAAGAGTCAGCATTCAGTGTCCTCCAGCATTGTGCCAGAACATAAGCTGACTCGTTTTTTGTCCCGGCAACTCGTTTCTGAGCTCGTGCATAGCCGTTATTGATTAGTGCATCTGAAGCTGCTTGCAAGACCGCCTGTCTTGCTGTTTGTTGAAATGCTGAACTCTTTCTTGTTCTATTCCCACAGACAGCTTTGTCCTCTGGTCCGGTGTACTCCTGAAAAAAGTTGTAGCTCTCGGTTCGTATGAAACAACCATCAAGAAATCTTGTTCCTCCATCGAATGAAGGACACCGAGGAGAAACTGAGCGCGCCTTGACATAGCATATCAAACAGTCTGTTACGGAAAGATCACCATAACATTGAGTTAGAGCATAAGCAGCATCATGTCCTCGCCTGGACGTTTCTGCTCCATAACCTTGTGTTTGTAGCTCTTGTCTGATATTTTCCAGTGCAACAACAACGTTTACGACAAAACCACTGATGTTTTGCGGTATTTGCTTCGGGCATGTGATTTGTACTATCTGATCTCTTGGTTCCCCTAACGCTACTCGCAGTAATCTTAACACCATCACAACAATGAAGAGGATAAATGAAATTGAGAATGTCCTATTATTCTCCATTTTCTAGAGACTTTCTCGCTAGCTTTTGTTCGTACTGCGGCCCTGTTTATAAGAAATTTAAATTCAATTGAATTAAAGCCATGACAACTATATTCATCCACAGTAGAAAATAGTTAATAAATATAACAAATGTATTTTAAAAGATTAAACTTTTAAATAAAACCAACAAAGGTCTTGGTTCAAATATATCTTACCGTCACCCATTTAAAATATATAAATATAACTACATATAAGGTTTAAAGATAAATTTCACATATGCACGTGACACGTGTTAAAAACAATAAATAAATATAATAAAATTTTCTCTTATTAATTAAACTAATTTTAGATGACGGATCACACCAACAATGTCTTCTGCAAATACTGAGGAACTTTGACAATCTAATCTTTGCTTACCTCTTTATCTACAGCAATTCGATCAAGGCTGATCATGCAACTGAAAGAAGAGAGAGAAACAGAGCAATATCTGAGCTTTATTAATTGTGCTCTCACTCTAATGACAAATGCTTACATACATGTGTATTTATAGACTTAACTTAGTGAACTAAGCACTAGCTAACTACTTCTTAACCAACACGTGGTTTGACTGTTGACTGCTAGCTGCTGCTTTGGAGCTCTCTTCATTCAGTTGCTTGATATTTTGGGAGATACTTTTGTCAGCAACCCTTCATATCTTTCACTGGCTGGAGAGAGTGAGAGAATTCAAGAGTCTGACCAAAAGAGTTAATTACGAAAACTTCACTTATTTTATTTTATTTTTTTATTCAAGGGAAGCCTATGATTGTACAACAATATGTAACCAGCGAGAATTGATTTCGCAACCTCTTACAAACAACCGAGTACCTCACTTTTTGAAAACTTCACTTTGTCCAAAGTTATGGGATCGTTTTCACAGTTGCGTCCACATGTGTAAATGTTGGGTTACTATTATTTCGGATTTGGATGTGTTCTTAAAATTATTGGAGAGATTAATAATAGTGATACGATAATATAATTATGATAAATTAATTGAAATAATTAAATATGAAAAGAAAATAACTGTATCATTAAATTACGGGATTAAAATTATTGATCTTCTTCATGGCGTATATTAGTAGTTGGATAAATTACATGACAGTCTCATGTGTTATATTGAAAATGCGCATTAGACCTTGTGTTATGAAAAATAGCAATTACCCTCCCGTGTTTACAATCAGCTACACATTGGAATAAACTGAATGTAGTTTGAAATATTGTTTCCTTCACTTATAAATCTATTACGGTAAAAGATAAGGTTCTATCCGAATAATTATTTATTGCAATTTCAGTTGTTTAGCGTTTCTCCTATTTTATTTTTATTATTATTATTATTATTATTATTATTATTTAGAAAAAAAGAGGATTTGTGGAGAGAAATATCAAGAAGATATTGAAACATCAATTTGGAAGACATGATGGAGACAAAAGTTCATTTTGGCCATGGTATTAGCCTATTAGGAAATGGAAGTCTAAAATGACACTTTATATATATATATATATATATATATATAGATATTTGCAATAAGGGCACTGACAGATCCATATAAGGACCAGTGGCGGATTGTAAAATTTTTATGTACATTTAAAAAAAAAAAATTAAATATCTATGTATTTTTAGTTAAAAAAAATTAATTAGCCCTCAGTGGAAAAAAATATATATTAATAGTTAAAAAATTATGTATTTTAGCATCCACTGATAATTAGAATTTCTGAATTCGCCATTGAATAAGGGTCCGGTGTCATTATGTTAATAAAAATGGCTTGGCAGTATGTTAATGAATTGCTTCACTATAGTAATTTATCAGAACATATTTCCTTACTAGGAATCTGCTCCTGTAAATACGTGCCATGAATGATGTTAATGTACATTAATTACGTCATTAATTTATGCAGTAGTCTAAATTTTAGGAGATTATTTAATTGATGGTGATGAATATTATGCATCTTTATATTAATACTGCATAAGGTGTGTGTAACACGGAATTGAATTGTCTGTTGTCCCAAACAACGTAATTAATAAGGCATTAGCATTAAAGTACTGATTTAGGGAAGACTTTTTTCTTTAATTAATTTTTCTCATGCACCATGTCATCTTCACTAGGGAAAATTATTGTTTCAATCCGAATTAAAATTAGTATCTCATATGATTAGTAGAACTTACACGGGTAAGTCTCACTAATATTTGAAATTGACATTAGTTTGGACTAATTGAAAAGTTTTCTCTTCGCTAAAGCAACACCAGATATAGAAATTATTTTATGACATTATGAGAAAAACCATGTAGAATATAAACTAAATCAAATCAAATCAAGTTAGATATTAATATCCCACTGGATCGGATCGATTATCAAATTAATCTATATGAAGAAGAATTCAATAATAGTCATGTTGGTTGTCGACTGGTTAAATATCATCTTCGTTCTTTATCCGAGTTTTGAACAGATAATCTTATGAATAAAGCCTGACACAAGCGGAGTTAGACCATCTAGATATATAAAGCATTAATTTCCATTCAAGTCGATGTTCAAGGTCTTTCCACTTCTGCACTTGCACAATCGGGGTAGTTATATACTTTTCAACAAAAAATCCTCGACTGTTTCTCTATCATGATTATTTTTATAACCAAACAGGGCAGTATGTGTAGCAACTAAATTGACATTGTGAGGTTCTCTTTTTTGCTTTTAGTATAATGGATATTGAAGTTGTAATTCGAATTCAAAATTTCTAATTATAATAATTTGCTATTTGATCATTTCACTTAACTCTTGATATGCTTTTTGAAGACCTTCAACAACTGTAATAATTCTCAAGCATGAAACCTCGCTTTCTTTCAAATATTCTATGCATTTGTTGACAAATTCAATACGCACCTAACTTTACGTAGTATTATTAAATCGAGATAACATCTAATTTGGCTGATCTACAACATACTAGCTCATTATAGCATTGAAAGTTTACCCGACAGTTAACTTTAGGATCTGTGAGATTAGTCGGGTAAAATCCTGGATACCTACGGATTCTAGAAAGAAAAAAAATAACTGAGTGAATAACCAATTACTTGTTTCATGGCCTTAATTTGAGCTACAACCCCACTCTTAAAACGGAGATACTTGTCCTATATAGCAATTTTATGCTCCTAGTGTCTCACAGTGGTCAAAAAAATATTAAGTGTGTGGTTTATAAATGCGTGTTATAAGTTTAAATAATAACTTGAGTGAACCATTTTCAATCACCAATCAAAATATTTTGGACTCCCAAAAAAGCTATGGAAACTGCTGCTGATCTGAATAACTAAACTCATACTAGGGGGGCTCCCTCTCACACTAGGCATTACCCTAAAATTTAATACTTCCATATCAGCTTCATCTTCACATTCTGGAATGTTCATGTCTATCGACTCTACTATCATTACCATACTGAGATACCACAACGAAAACCTTCTTCAGTTGAAACCACGGAAAAGTCTAATGGTAAGCTTCCACACAAGCAATGGCGGAATTGCTCTTTTGTGTATTTGAATGCCACCTTGGATTGAAAATACTGTGAGAGATGGTAGCGACTGAATCAGATTTGCCAGAAATGACGAGAAAGATGAGGTCTCAAACGTGCCATTAAGTTTGTTGATCATCTCATCTATAAAAGGGAGATTTGTGGGTGGAGGGAGATGTTCATCCTTCTTTGCCAGTAGTGCTTCAGACATGGATAGTCGCAATGACGGGATCTCTTGTGTGCACAAAAGTCCTCTGTAGATAGGGCGTATATATAATTTTTTACTTGTAGTATACACTTCATTTTTTGAATATTCAATTTCCACTATAACCCATGGGGAAATAAGTACTTATAATGTTTCAGCGACTGTAGTACTTATATGACTCTTATCTTCTTAGAAGGTCCTAACTAGACCAAAATCAGCAATTTTAATGCGGAGCCTCGCACCCAAGAGGATATTACTTGCTTTTATATCTATGTTAATAATTCTTATCTTTGTGCTTTTGTGGAGATAAACCAAGCCCTTTGCAGTCCCTACGATTATCGTGAATCTTTTTTCCCAGTTTAGTGCTTTACTCTCATTTGGATCTGTGATATTCAGCAAAGATACATCTTGACAGAATACTCAACACATGATGAATTTTCAATTCTTTTACGAACAAAGGCGCCCTCGTTCAAGAAGAGATGGATGTATAACGATAATATTAACCTCGGGTAAAATATTGTACTCACAAAAAATGAAGCGATCAAGAATCTTATTTGGTAAGAATTTGTAAACTAGAAGGCTGTCAGGGTCAGAACAACTGCATCCCAATATTGCTAAGAAAAAGTTTTTTGATGGCATCTGGTAGAACACCCTGCAATATGACATTTCAAGCTCAGTCAATAATATGCTCGTAGAACAGAGATGACGAGGAAGGTAATATTGTAACATAATATATAAAAAAATAGTAAGAGATGATGGATGCAGAAATTCATTTTGGCCATGGTACTAGGAAATTGAATCTTAAAATGATACCTTATATTCCTGCAAAGCGTAAAGATACATATTATTAATTTTATTAGAACTACTCGTTTTGGTATCAGAAACTTATGATTTGGTTTTTGATACAGTAAGGGAAAACAGTTCTTAGCTATTGGTATCAAAAATAAAGCCGCCGATTCAGTAGCATGGGCTGCAAAAAAGGTCCGATGTCATTGTGTTAATAAAAAATGGCTGGTAGTATGTTAACAAATTGGTCCACTGTACAGTAATTTATGAGAACATACTTCCTTAATAGGAATATGCACCTGTAAATAGGTGCCACGAATGAGTTAGTGTAATAATAACGAATTCATTTATACAGTAGTCTAAATTTGGGAGATTATTTAATTGATTTAATCTCCTTCGTGATCATGACTATTATGCATCTTTATTTTAATGCTATTTAAGGTGTGTATAACACGAAATTGAATTGTTTGTTGCGGTCTATCCAAGGCTGAGAGGATATTAATGACTGGTCTAAAAAGTTTTGCTTGGGTAAGGGGTTGCAGGTTTTCTTACTTTGTTTATTTTTTTGCTTTGTGGTGTACTCAATTTGGAGGGAACGGAATCTCCACATCCATCCGCAGAAGTTTAGCACGGAATATGATGTTAGTAGGAGAGTTGAGAAGATGGTACTGTTGAAGATTAGGTGTAGTAACAAGTTCAGTAGGAGTGCTCTTAACATGCAAATTTGTAAGAACTGAAAAATTGAGAATATCCTTGTGTAGTCTGCATGTTTGTTTTCACTTTGGCTTTTTTTGGTAGGACTGTATATGTTTTAGTGTGATCATTGTACATGTCGTGTTTTGAGATTTATGATATGATACTTTGCTTGATTAGCAAAAAAAACAACGTAATTGATTAAGCTTTTTCCTTTAATTAATTTATGCTTCAATCGTCCTGCGATATATAATGTCATCTTCGCTAGAGCAACACCAGATAAAGGGATAGTTTTATGACATTTTGATAACACCACAAGGTATATAAACTAAATTAAATCAAACTAAGTTAAACTTTATCTCATTAAGTCAGATCGGTTATCAAATTTATCTATATGAAGAGGAATCTAACAATGCTTATGTTGGTTATCGGCTACCTAAAATCATCCACCTTCTTATTTCTTGGTTTGGAGCAATAATCTTAAGAATAAAACTTGACACATTCGGAGTTTGTTAGAATATATACTTGTCTTATATAGAAAAATCACAAACTCTTAGACTATCTTATAAGATCATCGGCTACTCTACTTAACACTGATTGGTTTTAGGATGAAATGTCATTTATCTTAACATGGTATCAGAGCTAGGCCTATGGTCTAGTCTTATTAATCTTTCGCGTGTGACACACGCATGTTCAATCTTTTCATGTGCACTTGTCCTACATAGAAAAATCATTAACTCTTAGACCACCTTATAAAATCATTCAATCTCTTCCCCTGCACTTATCCCACATAAAAAAATTATAAACTAAAACACTTTATAAGATCATATGCTACTCCACGAATCCCAATTTTGTTGACTGAGTTGGACCATATAAATGTATAAAGCATTAAATTTCCATTCCGCACTTCTTTTTCACGGATAATCTTAGGCGGGGTCAGAAGTATACTTTTCTACATCAAATCTTGGACAATTTCTCCATCCTGCCATTCATGTCAATTATCGCCTATATTTTCAAGGTCTTTCCACTTCCGCACTTCTTTTTCAAGGATAATCTTAGGCCAGGTTAGTAGTATACTTTTCTACAACAAATCTTGGACAATTTCTCCATCCTTATTACTTTTACAACTATGTAGGGCAGTATGTGTGACAACTTAGATTATCACAGGGATAATTCCGACGCTCAAGTTAATATTGAGTTTTTAAAGTCGGACTTAAGAATTAAATGAGTTAATATTAAAGGAATATATTAGATTGTAATTATCTGTACATAGCTCCACGTTTTACTATTTATCGTTATTTTGGCGTGAGTCCTATTGCCAAGTCATACATAAAGACAAATGTAAGAGCTGTAACTCGGGAGGCCCACTTGTGCTCGTGGGATCATTTATGCTCGGGAATCCGCTATGGCTATTTTATGCGTCTGTCCTCGGTATTTGTTAATCATTTATTCTTTTGTCCAGTCCTTGTCAAGTAGTTTAAACTCTAAACCTTTAATTACAACAAATCGCTACACGAATAATCTACTCAATTTTTGGGTGTGCATCCTGAGGGTCCTTCAACAATAGTAATAATTCTCACGGATACAAAACTTCTCTTGGATTCTCTATTCATTCATTTTTTAATTCAATTCTTAGCTAACTTGGTCTTAGGTAGTAATAATTCAGATAATATCTAGTTTCGTTAATCTAACAACATACAACCTCATCATCTCACTACCCCAATTGAAATATTCTCTTTTTTTGCGTTCCTATACTTGTCCCGTATCTTAATTTCTACTTTAGGCTCCTAGTGTAATATCTTATATTAGTCGGAGAAATTATTATTTTTAGTATTATTTTCTATTATATAATTTACGAAAGGTTTAAGTCGTATAACACACTCATGAAAATTGATCTCGCAACTTTTTACACTTATAATAAGGAACATACCACTAACTTAAAATCTCGTTGGTCGGAGAATTTGATTGCCAATCAAGCTATTATGGACTGCCACAAAAACTATGGAAACTGCTGGTAATTAGGATAACTAAATCATACTAGGGAGGCTCCCTCCCACTCGACCCTAAACCCCTAGCGTGCTGGCAGGCAGGAACTGTGATACTTCTTACATCAAGAGACACAATGATACAGTCTGGTTGTGATATCTGGTAATAACGCTACAGATTGGCCTGCAAAACAATTCATATCCAAATTTGGCTGAAGAAAAGCTGCCTTTTGGAATAGGCTAACTTATATAAAATACTCTTGAGTATACAATATATTTTAGATACGAACGACTTCAATGCGGCTTGGGTATCTATGTAAAAAGTAGCCTCCATGGAATACAAATTTATTAATACTGACATATCAACTCCAACTTCTCGTTCTGGAATGATCATGTCTATCGACTCTATTATCATTACCGTACTGTGATATCACTGTGAAAACCTTCTTCAGTTGAAACCACAGAAATGTCTGATGGTATTTCTCCCATCCAAGCAATGACATAATTGATATTTTGTGTATTTGAATGTCACCTTGGATTGAAAATACTGTGAGAGATGGTAGCAACTGAATCAGATTTGCCAGAATTGGGGGGGAAAGACGTGCCATTAATTTCGATGATCCTGTCATGTATAAAAGGGGGATTTGTGGGTGGAGGGAGATGTTCATCCTTGTTTGCCAGCATTTGTAGTGCTGCAGACATGGATGGTCGTAACGACGAGATCTCTTGTGTGCACAAAAGCCCTACATGGATCACTCTTTGAACTTCATTCTTTGTACTAATATTGTGGTTGTCATGCAACATTAGATTCGGATCAATCAGATCGTATGTTGTTCCCTGCTGGAAATGCTTCCACACCTGTTTCATCCAAAATAATATTCAGATAAAACAAATGTAAACTAAAAAAGGCGTATAATGCTCAAGTGCCAGAATAAAATAAAACCAAGCTCTAATCCTTACAATAGTAACCAGGCTTTCAGAATAGTGATCTGATGTTCTGCTCCTATTATTTTGTTGTCCTGTGACAATTTCCAACAAAAGCATGCCAGAGCTGTACACATCTGCTTTTTTTCTCAATTTGCCATATGCCAGGTATTCTGGGGCCATGTATCCTCTGTAGATAGACAATAAAACCTATGTATAATTTTACTTTCCTTTCCACTGTACTGAAAGAACTTACAGTATACACTTATATTTACCGAACATTTAGTTTCGACTATGACAGATGGGGAATAAGTACTTACAATGTTCCAGCGACTAAAGTGCTTATATGACTTTTATTTTCTTGGAAGGCCCTGGCCAGACCAAAATCAGCTATTTTAGCACGGAGCTTTGCATCCAAGAGGATATTACTTGCTTTTATGTCTCTATGAATAATTTGTATCTTTGGGTTCTCGTGGAGATAAACCAAGCCCTCTGCAGTCCCTATGATTATCACAAATCTTTTCTCCCAGTCTAGTGTTTTACCCTCATTTGAATCTGTAAAGTTCAGCAAGATACATTCGAGATCATTCACAACATACTCAAGACATGATGAATTGTCAGGCCTTTTCTGAACAAAGGTGCCCTCATTCAAGAAGAGATGGATCTTTAACAATAATATTAACCCCAGGCAAATTATTGTACTCACCAAAAATAAAGTGATCGAGACTCTTATTTGGCAAGAATTCGTAAACTAGAAGGCTGTCAGGACCAGAACAACTGCATCCCAATAATTTGACAAGATTTTTGTGTTTTATGCAGCTAATGATGTTAACTTCATTATAAAATTCTGTTATTCTTCTATGTACATTATTAAGAAAAAGTCTTTTGATGGCAATCTCTCTTCCATCTGGTAGAACTCCCTGCAATATGCCATTTCAAGCTCAGAGTCAATAATATGCTCGTAGAAGAAAGAAAATAAGGTAATAGTGTAACATAATGTATGAAAAACAATAAAAATACATGAGATCCAATATTGTTTGACCCTTTCATGGACACCGCGGATCCCTTTTGATGTATATCTGATAAAAGTTTGCTTAACTGAATACCTTATAAACTATGCCATATCCACCTTGACCAAGCTTGTTGGCCTCATCAAAACCACCACTGGCTTTCTCAAGTGTGGAGTACTTGAAGTTCAAGCTACTATCACGAAGGATTTTAGCCAATTTCTTCACATCGTAAGAACCTGAGAAGTTGCACGAAGAGAAAGTTTAGTTTTATCCAATGTTCTTGAAAGGACGATTGACAAAAAAGTGGAGTAAGTCATTAAAATTTTTCTATATTCAAGGACAAAATAAACAGATCATATGCAAATAGGATTCTACCTTTTCTCTTCTTCTGTATTTTTCTGTGCTTCCAGATGTAAGCTGCAATGATTGCTGCTCCTGCAACAACAAACGTGGAACTGACAACCACTGCTATTACAACAGTTGGGGCTCCTAAAAAATGTCATTACAAAAAAGTCTTGATCACACCTAATGAGACAAAAATTTCTAGTCTTGCCAACATTTAAATGAAGAATCCAAAAACAAAAGAAGAAGAAAGCGAAAGAAAAACCTGAAGAAAATGACCGAATCTTGGACAAGAACTAAAAGATTAAAAATCAAGGAAAAAAAATTACTCCGACACGCAAAGAGGGTGAACATCAAGTTCCTCTTACCACTTGAACTTCCATTGCTTGGTATGGGATTCAAGAAATTAGTGTCCGAGTATCGCATAAAACATCCTGTATTCAGTACTCGACCTTCAGACCAGGGCAAACATCCTAGTATAGAAGTTGATGCATTCTCCAAACATGTTTTACAAGAGTTAGCATTCAGTGTCCTCCAGCATTGTGTCAGAACATAAGCTGACTCATTTTTTGTGCCAGCAACTTGCATCTGAGCTCGTGCATAGCCATTATTGTTTTGTGCATCAGAAACTGCTTGCAAGACCGCATGTCTTGCTGTTTGTTGGAATGCTGAATTCTTTCTTGTCCTGTTCCCACAAACAGCTTTGTCCTCTAGTCCAGTGTTCTCCTGAAAAAAGTTGTAGTTATCGGATCGCATGAAACAGCCATCAAGGAACATTGTTCTTCCAGAGAATGAAGAACACCGAGAAAATGAGCGCGCCTTAATATAGCATATCACACAGTCTGTTACTGAAAGATCACCATAACATTGAGTTAGAGCATAAGCAGCACCATCTCCTCGCCCGGACGTTGCTGTTCCATAACCTTGTGTTTGTATCTCTTGTCTGATAATATCCTGTGCAACAACAACATTTACAACAAAATCACTGATGTTTTGCGGTGTATGCTTCGGACATCTGATTTGTACTATCTGATCTCTTGGTTCCCCTAACGCTACTCGCGGTAATCTTAACACCATGACAACAATGAAGAGGATAGATGAAATTGAGAATGTCCTATTCTTCATTTTTGGGAGACTTTTTGGCTAGCTTTTGTTCGTGCTGCGGCCCTGTTTATAAGCGAGTTAAATTCAATTGAATTAAAGCCATGACAACAATGACAACTATGGATACACAAGCAACCATTGATTAAATCAGGACACGAAGAGTTGTGCATTTTTGTGTTTCATTCATCTCTTCTACATGTAGAAAATGGATAAGTAACTTGTAGGCCATGAAGGTTGACATATATTTTGGCCCCTTTGGATGTCCCTTTGTAACGCAAGTTGTACTAGCTAGGTAAAAGAACATACGCAATGTGGTCCGAAACTTCTTTGTCGTTGCTCCCTTTCACTATTTATATTATATGATTTTGTAAACACGTTTTTATCACCAAATTAAAATATGACGACTTTTTCCACAATTCTATAGGGTTTATATATTAAAATACTAGCAGAGTACACCAGAAACACAGAACCCAACACATCATAATCTGATCTTTGCAATACTCTCAAGACTTTCTCTCTTTTTTTTCCAGAGTACTCCTAAGACTGGGCACAATATTCTTGAAAGAAATTTCTTTTTTTCAACACATTTGTTGGGTTGTGTCTCGAATTTCAAGTCTAAGTCATATTAAAGACAAGCAAGAGTTTTACTTCTGTGTCATCCCACATCGGTGGGAGATAATGTATACGTGTGATTTATCAGTGGGTGCTATGGGTATAAGGTATAATTTGACTTAACCATTTTAGGTCAATTGATTAGAGGCTCAAGTAGTTATTTTTATACCTATAATATTAGTCTTACCGACGGGTCTGGAGTTCTGGGCTCAAAGAATGATATAATAGTATTAGAGCTAGTCACTAGCTAGTGTCGGAACTAAATGCTATGCGGGACAAAGTACTAAGGCGGTAGGAGTCACCTCTTGAACTGGTAAGAGTCACCTCTAGAATCCTTCACCACCTAATTGGTCTTGGGTGTGTGTGCCTCTAACAAGAATGTTAAGTCCTTAACAAGGGGTGTATATGACATCCCACATTAGTGTACAAGTGTAGTTTATAAGTGGGTGTTGTGTGTATATGACATAACTTGAGTTAACTATTTTGAACCTCTTGAAAAGAGACCAATCTTATACCTACAAAACTAGTTTCGCTTGCAAGCCTGGGATTCTAGGCTCGGGACGTGACAGAATGGTGTTCAGAATTGTTACTAGTCTGTGCGGGAACTAAGTGCTATGAGGGACAAAGTGCTTCACTAAAAAGACGGTGCGAGACACTTCTTGAACCCAAAGGAGCTAACTCTAGAATCATTCACCGCCTCTTTGGTCTTGGGTGTGTGTTCTCCTGATAAGGATATTAGATTCTTAACGTGGGGTGTATGTGACATCCTACATCAATCGTGTATATGCGTGATTTATAAGTGGGTGTATTGCAATACAAGGCATAATTTTGATTAACTATTTTGGGCTAGTTAATTAGAGACTCAAGTAGTTATATCTTATACCTTTATAGGAGCTATCTCTAGAATCATTCACAGCCTGGTTGGTTTTGGGTGTGTGTGCCCCTAGTGAAAATGTTAGGTCCTTAAAAGGGGGTGTATTAAATATATAAATATATCCACATGCAAACAGATAAAACCAACTTTTTAAAATGTCTTGGCTCAAATATATCATACCGCCACCCATTTAAATATATAAATATATCCACATGTAAGGTGTAAAGATGAATCTCACATCCACGTGAGATATATTAAAAATAATAAATGAATATAATAAAATTTTTTCATATTAATTAATTTTTTTAGATGAATTGATCATTTAATATTAACAGACCACATCAACATTATCTTCTGCAAATACTTAGGAACTTTGACAATCTAACTTTTGCTTACCTCTTTTATCTACAGCAATTCGATCATGGCTGATCATGCAACTGAAACAAGAGAGAGAAACAGAGAAAATATCTGAGCTTTATTAATTGTGCTCTCACTCTAATGACAAATGCTTACATACATGTGTATTTATAGACTTAACTTAGTGAACTAAGCATTAGCAAACTACTTCTTAACCGACACATGGTTTGACTGTTGACTGCCAGCTGGTGCTTTGGAGTTCTCTTCATTCAGTTACGTGAAAATCTAATTCATCTAATTCACCCTTGACTACTTGGAACCTAAGTATCCATTCAACACAACCATCTCCAATATATCTTTCTTTTCTACAGATTTGGATTCACTAATAACGTCATCAATGGTGATAAAGAAATGATACATTTTTTTTTTTTTTTTACTGATGATGGAATGATAAAATTATTTGATTTTCATACTTAATAATTTAAGAAAACAAATGCATCATCAACGGGTTGCATCATTTTCACATTAATGTTCCTCCTACATTTCATTCACAAAAGCTGAGATGTCTGTCGATCACTAAGGCATGGTGCCACCTTTGCTCATAAAATATGTTTCTAAAGCCTACCTCGCACGGCAGCTATTTTAACATCAGCTACACATTTGAATAAACTGAATGTGATGTCCTTAATTGTGAAGACTTCTTTCATTTGACTTGTAAGTCTATTATGGTAAAATAGAAGGTTCTATCTGAACAATTATTTATTCCAATTTCGTTTAGGATTTGTCTTCTTTTTTCTTTAACCAAAAAAAAAAAAAGAGGAGTCATGGGGAGAAATGACAAGAAGATATTGAAACATCAATTTGAAAGAGATGATAGAGACCGGAGTTCATTTTGGCCATGGTATTAGCCTATTAGGAAACGGAATCCTAAAACGACACCTTCTATATTTGCAATAAGGGTCAGGTGTCATTATGTTAATAATAATGGCTCGGCAGTATGTTAATAATAATGGCTCGGCAGTATGTTAATGAATTGGTCCACTATAGTAACTTAGAACATATATCCTTAATTGGAATCTGCACCTGTAAATAGGTGCCATGAATGATGTTAATGTACAATAATTACATCATTAATTTATGTAATAGTCTAAATTTAGGAGATTATTTAATTGATGGTCATGACTATTATGCATCTTCATATTAATACTGCATAAAGGCGTGTATAACACGGAATTGAATTGTTTGTTGACCCCAACAACGTAATTAATAAGGCATTAGCATTAAAGTACTGATTTAGGGAAGACTTTTTTCTTTAATTAATTTATGCTTCCATCGTCACACATGAGACAGAATGTCTAGCTCTGACATGTCTTGCATTTTTCTTACGCACCATGTCATTTTTTGTCACGCCCCGACCCGATTCCGTAAAAGGCCAAGCTCGGACCCGACACACAGACGGAGTCTCCTCTGTACCGTGGACGATCCGAAAACCCTACATTTAATATAAAACTTGAGAAAGCCATAATAAACATTTGAAACAA
Source organism: Ehretia macrophylla (assembly GCA_037974665.1). NCBI lineage: Eukaryota > Viridiplantae > Streptophyta > Magnoliopsida > Boraginales > Ehretiaceae > Ehretia > Ehretia macrophylla. The sequence continues at coordinate 41,220,537 of CM075783.1, forward strand.
GCCAACTTTCTTTTAAAACATACATCTTCTTATTAACCAACTTTGCAAATAAAAAATGTCATGCATACTACACAAGTATTCGTGCCACTAAACAGTTAACCATTAGTATGCAATTCTTTACTAGTCACAAGAGTGTATCTTTACAACTTCACAATCCTTTAAACTTTTACAACAAAAGACCATAAAGGCCTCAAACTAGAACTACATACAAGGCTATAAGCCTCAAAATAAAGCGACGACATAGCATTAAACACATCAAGCATGGCTCGCACAAAAGTCTGGCAACTAACCACCAGCTAAGCAAAGAAGTGCTATCACGGAAACACCTCCACTTGTTCCTCCTCCTCTATTACCTCAATAGGGTCCGCTTCAACTACTCCTGTAAAATATAGTATAAAAAGGAATGAGCAAAAACTATTGCTCACGAGGGCAATTGGTCTCAATGACGGAGGTGAGAGGAGAATGCAATGCAAATAGTCAAACAGTCATCCAATTATCATATAAGATACAAGCAAAGCCAACATTATAGCAAGACAAGCATTAAAACTATAAACACTCATTCAAAGGATACGATTCACTTTCCACGAGCAACTTTCAATCACGAATTCGATGACGACGCGCTGGCCCAAACCACCTTATAACTTCAGTTTGGAATACCCCGGAAGTATCCATCAATTCTACGACCCAAATCTCCCTGGGAGGCAACCCAAGCGAGAAAGGGAATAGGACACGAAACTAGAGCAACCAACACTGGCAACCCGAGGTTACCCAGAGAGGCCCATCACTCCGCCCCTGACTCTATGAATGCAAGACAATATACAATGCAACAATCGAGCAATAAAGCCACACGTGGGAGAATAACAAAGTAGGTTACTCTCGCACGCAACAACAACAGTTAATAAGTATTTCAATCAAAATCAACTCTAACAAGCATATTAAACATTCTATAGGCATAACATTAAGATAACAAGCAAAACACAAATCGACCCCAACTATCAAAATGCTACCATTTCCAAACGAGCCACGAGTTCTGGAAATCGACTTCGCCAATCCTCCTAGGTCACCATAAGGCACGTCTAAAGACCCCGAAACCCTACTTTACTCTAGAATTCACGCAAAGTCCCGATTTTTCCCTTTGCTCGTTTGAACTACAACTACTCTAACCAAACACCCAACTAACGCCACAACCGCACCAAAAGTGCTTCCATGGCCTCCTAAGACAATGCCATCACGCAAAATGAGAAAACGCTAAACTCGACCTAAACGACCCCGACTTTCACCAATGTATATTTCTCATTTTTTTCATTACGCAACCTAAACAAACCATGCATTTAGGCATTTTAGCATACCTAGCACCTTTTCACATCAACAGAAAGAATAACAACGCAACTTCATCGTTTCGAGGATTTACTATTCATGTTTTACTATTCAATTGACATTTTAAATTACAATCTCAACATTCAACCGCAGAAAATATTAAAAAACTATAAATACATGTTCTACAATTGGCAAGGAACATTCTTTAAGCGTTAAAACGATCAAAACAACAAACTACGGATAAAATTTAAAAATCATAAAGTTGAGACATATAACATTAAAATGCGCAAATAACGTGCTTCCCTCACCTTAGGCACTCCTAGTATCTAGGAAAACTACGCTGGATGCCTCGGTAACAACCCCGCACGAGCTCATGCGAAGATTGGAAGATTGAAGATTTGAAATATTTTTTTTTTCTTCTCTACAAGTTTCGGCCTGCTCTTGCTTATTTTCAGCTGGTTTTATTTTTTTTCTTTGTTATTTTGCTTAATAAAGGATGACAACTTGGTCAACTAGTCAAAGCCTTGGTCAACTAACTTAAAATTGGTCAAATTGCCTTATTTTCATGCATTTAAAAGCTACAACAACATCACCAAATTAATTCTAGCTAACAACAACTAAAATATAAAATTTAAGTCACCAAAATACTAGTTTCACTATTTGCTGAGGACTAGAAAACACTCTCTAGCTATCGCTCCCGAAATGCAATGCACTTTGCGACAACAAAGAAGTAACAATTTGATTTCAAATAACTTAAGAAAATATAATTTTCAGAATAATAAACAAGAAAATTCCACATTCCGGGCTCGGGTATTACACCCTCTCCCCCTTAAAACAATTACGCCCACGCGATTCTTATCTGGTCAACAAACAACTCCAGATACTGATTCCGAACTTGGTCCTCTCTTTCCCAAGTTGCTTCCTCAAACCCATGATGATTCCACAGAACCTTTACTAACGGAATACTCTTCCTGCGAAGTTCCTGAACTTTCCGATCTACAATTCGAATCGGTTCTCCTCATAAGTCAACTTTTCTTCAATCTGCAAAGGCTCTGGTTCAAGTATATGTGAAGGATCTGGATGATACTTCTTTAACATTGACACGTGGAAAACATCGTGCAGTCTCGACAAGCTCGGAGTCAAAGCTAACCGATAAGCCAAAGGACCTACCTTTTCGGTGATCTCATACGGACCCATATACCTGGGACTAAGTTTCCCGCTCTTACCATGCCGAATCAACCCCTTTCTAGGAGAAATCTTAAGAAACACCCAATCTCCCAAATCAAACTCAAGATCCCGACGGTGCTTATCCGCAAAACTCTTTTGACGACTCTAGCTGTAAGCATACGCTGGCGAATAAGGTGAACATTATCTACCATCTTAATCATCTCAGGTAACACAGTCGGATCAACTGTTCTCATTTCTCCAACCTCTTCCCAATACAATGGGGATCTGCATTTACGACCGTACAATGCCTCGTAGGGAGCCATACCTATAGTAGATTGATAACTATTATTGTAGGCGAACTCTACTAAAGGCAAAAATTTCTCCCAATTCTTCCCAAAGTCTAACACACATGTCCGAAGCATGTCTTCCAAGATCCTGATAGTTCTCTCAGACTGGCCATCAATTTTGTGGATGGTATGCGGTACTGAAGCTCAATTTAGTTCCCATGGCCTCTTGTAACTTATGCCAAAAACGAGATCTGAATCTGGGATCTCTATCTGACACTATACTCTGTGGCACACCATGAAGTCTCACAATATTAGCAACATAAAGTTCTGCTAGTTTATCAAGGCTATCCTGTTTGTTCACGGGAATAAAATGTGTAACTTTAGTCAAGCGGTCCACAACAACCCAAACAGAATCACATCCTCTCGGAGATCTAGGAAGATCGGTCACAAGGTCCATTGTTATATGTACCCACTTCCATTGCAGAATTGACAATGGTTGCAGAAGCCTGGCTGGCCTCTGATGCTCAACTTTAACCCTCTAACAAGTCAAACACCTGGATACATACCCAGCAATCTCCCTTTTCATATTTTTCTACCAGAAGTGTTGTTTCAAATCTCTATACATTTTAGTACTGCCCGGGTGAATCATATATCTTGAATTATGTGCCTCGGACAGAATCTCATTCTTCAAAGTCGGATCACCAGGAACACACACCCTGTCCCTGAATCTAAAGATACCATCTGCATGTAATTTAAACTCCGACTCTCCCCCTTTTACTTTTTCTCAGATTTTCAAGATGTGAGGATCAGTCTTCTGAGCCTCTCTGATTTGTGCTAGCAATCCTGACTGAATTTGTAAGCTAGCAAATCGAATCCCTACCTCAGTAACTTCCGGCTTCCATGAACAAATTTCTTCCAAAGTCTCCCAATCCTTGATAATTAAACTTGCAACAGTAGCCTTTCGGCTCCAAGTATCAGCAACAACATTTGTCTTACATGGCACGTAGTTAATAGAACAATTGTAGCCACTTAATAGCTCTAGCCATCTCCGCTGCCTCATATTCAAATCTTTTTGCGAAAATAAATATTTGAGACTCTTGGGGTCAGTAAAAATTTCAAATCTGCAACCCCACAAGTAATGACGCCACTTCTTCAAAATAAACACAACTGCAGCTAACTCTAGATCATGTGTAGGGTAATTGACTTCATATGGTTTCAACTTCCTAGAAGCATAGGCAATCACCTTACCATTCTGCATTAAAACACAGCCCAAACCTTCTTTAGATGCATCACTGTAGACAACAAAGTTTTCTGTACCCTCAGGTAAAGCTAGTATAGGAGCTGTAGTTAGTCTCTTCTTCAGTTCTTGGAAACTGGATTCACATTTAACATCCCAGTTGTAGGTAACTTTCTTTCGAGTCAATTGGCTTAAAGGCCCAGAAATTTTGGAAAAGTCTTTAACAAACCTCCAATAGTAACCTGCCAAACCCAGAAAACTCTAAATCTCTGACACCGTTTCAGGTCTCTTCCATGACAAAACAACTTCAATCTTAGCTGGGTCTACTGAAATTCCTTGATGTGAAATGATATGGCCTAGAAAAGATATCTGATTCAATCAGAATTCACACTTGCTGAATTTAGCAAAAAGCTTGTTTTCTTGCAAAGTCTGTAGCACAATCTTCAAATGTTGTTCATGTTCAGCCTCATTCTTCGAGTATACTAAAATGTCGTCAATAAAAATTACGACAAACTGATCAAAATAAGGTCGGAAAACCCTCTGTATCAAGTCCATAAATGCGGCTGGTGCATTCGTCAAACCAAACGGTAACACAAAAAATTCATAGTGGCCATATCTAGTCCTAACTCCCGTCTTTGGTATATCGTCACTCCGAATTCTGAGTTGATAGTAACCCTGCCTCAAGTCAAATTTAGAGTAAATACTCGCACCCTGCAGCTGGTCAAACAATTCTTCAATCAACGGTAAGGGGTATTTATTCTTAATCGTGACTTGATTAAGTCCCCTGTAATCAATACATAACTGTAACGTGCCGTCTTTCTTTCTCACAAACAACACAGGCGAACCCCACGGCGAAGAACTAGGTTGTATAAACCCTTTCTCAAGCAAATTCTGAAGCTGAATTTTCAATTCCTGAAGTTCAGCCGATGCCATTCTATAAGGACTCCTAGAAATTGGCGCAGTGCCTGGCATAAGGTCAATCACGAACTCAATCTCCCTATCCGGTGGTAAACCCAGTAATTCCTCGGGAAATACACTAGGGAAGTCTTTAACAATTGGAACCTCATTCAAATTCAACTTATCAGTAGGTTGATTGATCAGATAAGCTAAGTAAGCTTCACAACCTTTATTCAACAACTTAGAAGCCTTGATCGATGATAAAAGAGGTATTCGGGCAGCCCTGCAGTTCCCAAAAATCTCCAGTACCGATAGGTCAGGAATCTGAAGATAAACAATCTTTGTTCTACAATCCAACTGAGCATAGTACTTCCCCAACCAGTCCATTCCCAAAATGATTTCAAAGTCACGGAAGGGCAGTATAATTAAATCAACAGGAAAATTACGGTTCTCAATGCATATATCACAAGATTTGTAAAGAGACTCAGTAACAAATTTTGCACCCAAAGGCGTACTAACTTCAACTTCATGTGGCAGTTTATCAATGCACACATTCACAGATCGTGCACATGCATGAGTTATAAACGAATGTGTAGCTCCGGGATCAATCAAAACTTTAACTGGCTGAGTATTGAGAAGAAAGGTACCTTCTACTATTGCGGTAGTATCGGGCAGCTCCTCCGCATCTAGTGTAAAGACCCTAGCATGTACCCTCTGTGCTGGACCTGCACCTGCAGCCCTATTTTGTACACCCTGGCCTCTAGTACAGCCCTGAACATTCCTATACTTGGGGCAATCTTTCACCCTATGATCATCGCTACCACAACCTGTACATTTACCACTCTTCCTCCAGCAATTAGCCTCAACGTGCCCCGATCGATTACAAAAGTTACACTGCTGATTTTGTCTTACAGCAGTGTTTCCCGTAGATGCGGGGGCTCTGGCAGTAGTAGGAACTGTAGCTCCCTGTTAGGGTCTAGTCACAGTTGGCCTCCCCTAAATCTGATGCTGAGGCTGATACGGACGTTGCTGAGGAACCTGCGCAGAAGTCTGATACTGCCTCGGCTGACTCTGGCTGCTCTGGCCCAAATACTGCCTCTTACTCGGCTGACTACTCTCAGCTATCATCTCCGCCTTCCATTTCTCAAACTTCAAGGCTGCTTGGAATGCCTCGGGAAAAGTAGTATAAGTCTGCCCAGTCAAATGCAGCTGAATATCCATTCTCAGCCCACGAACAAACCTATGAATCATCCTCCTAGCTGGCCGCACCAGCTCGGGCATATACCTCGACAGGCTAACAAACCTAGCCTCATACTGTGCAACAGTCATATTTCCCTGCTTCAGGGCCACAAACTCGTCTTCCCGCCTTTCCCTAGCCATCTCGGGAATATACTTGTCCCGAAACTCACTCACGAAATCATCCCACAGATCCGGAACATCCTCACAATCCCACCTCAATCTGACAGTGTTCGACCACTGTTCTGCGTCGCCCTCTAACAGGAATGCCGCACAATCCATTCTTGCCTCATCATTGTACCTCAAAGCAGCGAAAATTTTCTCAACACGGTTAATCCATCTCTCGGCTGCCTCGTCATCCGGCTCTCCAAAGAACTTACCCGGCTCATGCCTCAGGAATTTCTCTAACTGATTATTCTCAGCCCTATACCCCTGTCCACCAGGATTAGCTTGATTTCCCTGGGGATTATTATTCTTGTCCTGCCTCTGCTCATGCAGTACCTGTGTAATCCGGTCAACTGCAGTGGTCATAGTAGCCATAAATTGTTCAGGCAACGGTTGCTGACCCTGTTCTGCTGCCTCTTCATCTGCCCCTTGACCTTGAATACCACGACATGGTGGCATAGTAACAACTCACAATAGCTGGCAACATTTAAAAGCAGTTTATAGACAGAAATATAACATATAAGATTAGATAACACTCAAGTCAATAACAATCAAACATTCTAACACGCAATTCACATAACACAAGATTGACATGCCAAACTAATTCACTTTAAACACATAAGCACTCTAAGTTCACAAAGTCATGCTATAACATTTTCTTTCCACTTAACAATCATACAATAACACTCTAGCATTTTAGACCTTTACCCCACAGACCGAGAAACATATCCCGGCTCATGCAAGACTATCATGCTCTGATACCACCTAAAGATGTCATGCCCTGACCCAACCCCGCAAAAGGCCAAGCCCGGACCCGACACACGGACGGAGTCTCCTCTATACCATGGACGATCCGAAAACCCTACATTCAATATAAAACTTGCGAAAGCCATAATAAACATTTGAAACAAGCCAACTTTCTTTTAAAACATACATCTTCTTATTAACCAACTTTGCAAACCAAAAATGTCATGCATACTACACAAGTATTCGTGCCACTAAACAGTTAACCATTAGTATGCAATTCTTTACTAGTCACAAGAGTGTATCTTTACAACTTCACAATCCTTTAAACTTTTACAACAAAAAACCATAAAGGCCTCAAACTAGAACTACATACAAGGCTATAAGCCTCAAAATAAAGCGACGACCAAGCATTAAACACATCAAGCATGGCTCGCACAAAAGTCTGGCAACTAACCACCAGCTAAGCAAAGAAGTGCTATCACGGAAACACCTCCACTTGCTCCTCCTCCTCTATTACCTCAATAGGGTCCGCTTCAACTACTCTTGTAAAATATAGTATAGAAATGAATGAGCAAAACTATTGCTCAGCGAGGGCAATTAGTCTCAAAGACGGAGGTGAGAGGAGAATGCAATGCAAATAGTCAAGCAGTCATCCAATTATCATATAAGATACAAGCAAAGCCAACATTATAGCAAGACAAGCATTAATACTATAAACACTCATTCAAAGTATACGATTCACTTTCTACGAGCAACTTTCAATCACGAATTCGATGACGATGCGCCGGCCCAAACCACCTTATAACTTCAGTTTAGAATACCCCGAAAGTATCCATCAATTCTACGACCCAAATCTCCCTGGGAGGCAACTCAAGCGAGAAAGGGAATAGGACACGGAGCTAGAGCAACCAACACTGGTAACCCGAGGCTACCCAAAGAGGCATATCACTCCGCCCCTGACTCTATGAATGCAAGACAATATACAATGCAACAATCGAGTAATAAAGCCACACGTAGGAGAATAACAAAGTAGGTTACTCTCGCACGCAACAGCAACAGTTGATAAGCATTTCAATCAAAATCAACTCTAACAAGCATATTAAACATTCTATAGGCATAACATTAAGATAACAAGCAAAACACAAATCGACCCCAACTATCAAAACGCTACCATTTCCAAACGAGCCACGAGTTTTGGAAACCGACTTCGCCAATCCTCCTAGGTCACCATAAAGCACGTCTAAAGACCCCGAATTCTACTTTACCCTAGAATTCACGCAAAGCCCCGATTTTCCCATTTGCTCATTTGAACTACAACTATTCTAACCAAACAACCAACTAACGCCACAACCGCACCAAAAGTGCTTCCATGGCCTCCCGAGACAATGCCATCACACAAAACGAGAAAATGCTAAACTCGACCTAAACGACTTTCACCAATGTATATTTCTCATTTTTTCCGTTACGCAACCTAAACAAACCATGCATTTAGGCATTCTAGCATACCTAGCACCTTTTCACATCAACAGAAAGTATAACAACGCAACTTCATCGTTTCGAGGGTTTACTATTCATGTTTTACTATTCAATTGACATTTTAAATTACAATCTCAACATTCAACCGCAGAAAATGTTAAAAAACTATAAATACATGTTCTACAATTGGCAAGGAACATTCTTTAAGCGTTAAAACGATCAAAATAACAAACTACGGATAAAATTCAAAAACCATAAAGTTGAGACATATAACATTAAAATGCGCAAATAACGTGCTTCCCTCACCTTAGGCACTTCTAGTCGCTAGGAAAACTACGATGGATGCCTCGGTAACAACCCCGCACGAGCTCACGTGAAGATTGGAAGATTGAAGATTTGAAATGTTTTTTTTTTCTTCTCTACAAGTTTCGGCCTGCTCTTGCTTATTTTCAGCTGGTTTTATTTTTTTTCTTTGTTATTTTGCTTAATAAAGGATGACAACTTGGTCAACTAGTCAAAGCCTTGGTCAACTAACTTAAAATTGGTCAAATTGCTTTATTTTCATGCATATAAAAGCTATAACAACATCCCCAAATTAATTCTAGCTAACAACAACTAAAATATAAAATTTAAGTCACCAAAATACTAGTTTCACTATTTGCTGAGGACTAGAAAACACTCTCTAGCTATTGCTCCCGAAATACAATGCACTTTACGACAACAAAGAAGTAACAATTTGATTTCAAAGAAATTAAGAAAATATAATTTTCAAAATAATAAACAAGAAAATTTCACATTTCGGGCTCGGGTATTACATCTTTGCTAAAAATTATTGCATCAATTTGGATTGGAATTAGTCTTTTATATGATTAGTGAGACTTATGCGTGTAGATCTCACTAATATGTGAAACTGACATCAATTCGGACTAGTTGAAGAGTTTTCTCTTCGCTAGAGCAACACCAGATAGAAATAATTTTATGACATTCTGAGAAAGACCATATAGAATATAAACTAAATCAAATCAAACCAAGTTAGATATTATCCCACTGGATCGGATCGATTATCAAATTAATCTTTATGAAGAAGAATTCAATAATAGTTATCCGAGCTTTGAACTGATAATCTTACGTGTAAAACAATATATAAAGCATTAATTTCCATTCAAAGGTTTGTGACATTATTCGCAATGGCAACTGGTATTGGCCAAGACACTTGGCAAATCTTAATTTGGTTGTTCTTCACCCTTGGGTCAGGAGCACAACGATATTATTTACTGGACTCTTGGGTCAAATGGGAATTTCTCGACTGCTTCCACCTTGGAGGCTATTAGAGAAAAACATGCAAAGGTGGATTGGGACTTTCTTCTTTGGAGGAATCCTTATATTTCTAAACATAGCTTCTATGCGTGGTTAGTTATCTTGGACAGATTACCAACGAAAGCTAGACTTATTGGCTGGGGTATTCAAATTAATGATCAATGTGAGCTTTGCCATATGGGGATGGAAACGCGTGATCACATTTTCTTTGAATGCACATTCAGTAGAAGAGTTTGGAGACGGTGTATAAAGTTTGCAATGGCCACAGTTGGAAGTATCCGCTGGGATCACATTTTCCACTATATCATTAAAAGTTGCAAGAAGAAGATTGTCAAAGCTATCATTCTTAAAATCATTTTCCTTGCTTGCATCTACCATCTTTGGAGGGAATGCAATTGTAGACACTTTGGCAATGGAGTTTCAACGGAAGATCTGCTCATTGCTAAGATTGAAGTAACGGTTAGATTGAAAATGCTGTCGGGTAATAAATTTAAGAATACCTATAGTAATCGAGCCCTTTGTACTTTTTGAAAAATTAGTGCTATACTTGAATAGATGCAGGACTTTGTGTAGGTTTTTGTAATTTGTGTACCAAGATTTTTGATGTTGAATGAAATCTACTTACTAGCCTAGCCAAAAAAAAATCCCATTCAAGTAAATTATTGCCTATATTTTCAAGGTCTTTCCACTTCCGCACTTGCACAATCGAGGCAGTTGTATACTTTTTTTTTTTTTTGCTCAAGGCAAGGAAGGATTTTATATACGGATCACAAAAATAATTACAGTATTACAGTCCCCAAAGGGTGACCTATCTAAATCTGCTACCATTTAAATTCCAAGCTATACAAATAGATTGGTTCAAAAGACTTTTCCTACTCTTTTTCACCAAGAGAAGTTGTCTTAACATCAAAAGTAATATTAGAAAAAATTTGTTCCTCAGTGAGAGCTTCGTTACTATACAATCTTCAATTCCTTTCTTTCCACACATAAAATACAAAAGCTCCGAGAAAGAGATTGGCTACAATAGAGTGAAGAGAGGAGCGAGCTGCCGAGTTCGTAAACCATTCCAGAGTTTGGGTTCAGTCTCTGATAAATGAAGGTCCCTTAACCATTTTACATCCCTTCTTCCAGATTTTGTTGGTTTCAAACACTGAAAAAAGAGATGCTCTCTATCCTCCACAAAGGCACGACAAAACAGACAAAGAGGATCAATATTCAAGCCCCAAGCCAGTAATCTACTTTTGGTAGATAGCCGATTTTTCCAAAACAACCATGTACAAAAAGCATGTTTTGGGTATAGCCTATTTAAACCAAACTGTATCATGCCAATCAATAGGTTGATGATGGGAACGGAGGAGATCCCACGCAGACTTAACTGAAAATTCTCCACTAGGTGAGTTGATCCAAATGGCTTTGTCTTCAATACTAGAATTGGGTCGTAAGGTTCCCAAATTAGCTTTAATGACATCAAATATGTGCTGGTGGTTAGGCCATTCTCACTCTTCATCACGGAAAAATTCTGCAACTTTAGTTTCAGGTCCAAAGCCAGCATCATGAATGACATGCATATCAAAAACTTCATTCAATGTCCCCAAAGGATGCCATTGATCCTTCCTCGACTATTTCTCTATCATGATTATTTTTATAACAATACAGGGCAATATGTGTGGCAACTAGATTGACATTCTGAGATTCTCTTTTTTGTTTTTCAGTATAATGAATATTGAAGTTGTAATGCAAATTTAAAATTTTTAATTACAATAAGTCGTTTCTCAATCATTTCGCTTAACTTTTGATATGCTTTCTGAAGACCTTCAACAACTGTAATAATTCTCATGCATGAAACCTCTCTTGCTTTCAAATATTGTATTCATTTGTTGACGAATTCAATACGCACCTAACTTACTCTACATAGTATTATTAAATTTCCATGCAAGTCAATTATCGCCTATATTTTCAGGGTCTTTCCACTTCTGCACTTCTTTTTCATGTATAATCTTAGGCGGGGGGCAGTTGACTTTTCTACAACAAATATTGGACAATTTCTCCATCATGATTATTTTTACAACAATATACGGCAGTATGTGTAATAACTAGATTGACATTCTAAGCGTTTTTTTTTATTAAATACAATTGAGATCAAAACTGTAATGATAAGGTAAAAATTCGCCCTGCCTAGATCCTCAAGTACAAAGTTTGTATCCTTGAATGAAAAACCTATAACATTGAACAAGGTGAGAAATATATGAGTTCTTAAGTTTGTATCTCGGAATGATAACTCTGATGCTCAAGTCAGTATTGAGTTCTTAAGGTTGGATTTAAGAATTAAATTAGTTAATATTAAAGAAATATATTAGATTTTAATTACCTGTTCATAGTTCCGGGTTTTACTATTTATAGTTATTTTGGTGTGGGTCATACTATCAAGTCATATATAAAGACAAAAATAAGAGTTGTAACTCAGGAGGCTCACTTGTGCTATGTAATAAAATAAGCCCAAGAATGTAACAACTTAAGCCCAAAGGAAGAGTCCATCCCAAAAGACTAGTCTGTTAGGTGGGATAACCCCTTGTACTTAAGAAGCACCATTTGTGAGAGTGAGATTCCGATGTGGGATCATTACATTCCATCTCCCTTAAATTAAGACTTGTACTTAAGAAGCACCTTTTGTGAGAGTGAGATTCCGATGTAGGATCATTACATTTCATCCCCCTTAAATTCCTATCGACACTGACCCGACGGTAGCCCTTTCCTTTTTTTTTTTTTTACCTATCAACACCCTTTTGACTCGACGGTTTTTTTTTTTTACCTATCAACACCCTTTTGACCCGACGGTAGCCATTTCCTTTTTTTTTTTTACCTATCAACACCTTTTTTTTTTTTTTACCTATCGACACTGACCCGATGGTAGCCTTTTTTTTTTTTTTTGGGTGGCTACTCTCACCTATCAGTATTCAGTGTGACATTTACTACACCTTAATCTAGCGTTTGGTCTCCTTTCATGCAACACTCTCTCAACAAAAGCACCAATATAACAAAATAAACCCAATAATGTAATAAAATAAGCCTAAAGGAAGAGCCTATCCCAAAAGACTAGTCTGTTAGGTGGGAGAACCCCTTGTACTTAAGAAACACCCTTTGTGAGAGTAAGATTCCAATGTGGGATCATTACATGCTCGTGGGATCATTTATGTTCGGGATTCCGCTATGGCTATTTTATGCGTCTTTCCCCGTTATTTTTTAACCATTTTACTCTTATGTCTTTAGACTATTTTAGCTCTTATCACATAGTTTAAATTCTAAATCTTTAATTACAACGAGTCTTTACATAAATATTTTACACAATTTTTGGGTGTGCATCCTGAGGGTCATTCAACAACTGTAATAATTCTCACTGATGAAACCTGTCTTGCTTTTAAAATTCTCTATTCATTAATTTACGAATTCAATACTTAGCTAACTTGGTATTAGATAGTAATAATTGAGATAATATCTAGTTTGATTAATCTAACAATATACAACCTCATCGTCTCACTACCGCAATTGGGATGTTCTCTTCTTTGAGTTCCAATGGCTACTTTAGGCTCCTAGTGTAATATCTTACATTGGTCGGAGAAATATTATTATTATTATATAATTCAAGAAAGCATAAGTCGTATAACACATACTAAAGAATGTCGCTCATAAAATTGATCTCACAATATTTTGCACTCATATCAAGGAACATACCACTAGACTAAAAGCCCGTTGGTCAGAGAATTTGATTGCCAATCAAGGTATTATGGACTGCCATAAATGCCATGGAAACTCCTCGTAATTTGAATAACTACATCATACTAGGGAGGCTCCCTCCCACCCGACCCTAAATCGTGATACTTGTTACATCAAGACCCACAATGATGCAGTCTTCCAGTTATTTTTGGAAACCATGATGGCAATCTTATTGATGGTAATAGGCTAACTTGTATACAATGCACTCTCGAGTATACAATATATTTCAGATATGAACGCCTTCAATGCAGTTTGAGTATCTATCTAAAAATAGCCTCCAATCCATGGAATACAAATCAATACTTACATATCAGCTTCATCTCCTCATTCTGGAATGATCATGTTTATCGACTCTACTATTATTTCGGTCCTGTGATATCACTGTGAAAACCTTCTTTGCTTGAAACCATGGAAATGTCTGATGGTATTTCTTCCAGCCAAGCAATACCAGAATTGATCTTTAGGGTGTTTGAATGTCACCTTGGATTGAAACTACTGTGAGAGATGGTAGCAACTGAATCAGAATTTTTAGATATGAGGGGGAAAGACGAGTTCTCAGACGTGACATTAATTCCAATCATCTTCTCATAAATAAAAGGGGGATTTGTGGGTGGAGGGAGATGCTCATCCTTCTTTGCCAGCATTTGTAGCACTTCAGACATGGATGGTCGCAACGATGGTATCTCTTGTGAGCACAAAAGTCCTACATGGATCACTCTCAGAACCTCATTTTTAGTACTAACATTGTGGTAGTCGTCGTGCAACATTAGATTTGGATCAATAAGCTCGTCTGTTGTTCCTTGCTGGAAATGCTTCCATGCCTATTTAATCCAAAATTCCATTCAGATAAAAGACAGACCGGTAAATTGCATAATGCACATAACGCTCAAATACCACAATAAAATACAAAACACTAAAGCTCTGGTACTTACAACGGTAACTAGGCTTTTAGAATGGCATTCTGATGTGATGTTCCTGTTATTTTGTTGTCCTGTGACAATTTCCAACAAAAGTATGCCAAAACTGTACACATCTACTTTTTCCGTCAATTGGCCATAGGCCAAGTACTCTGGGGCCATATATCCTCTGTAGATTGATAATAAAACGTATATATCATATTTCATTTGCAGTACACACTTGATTTTATGAGTATTTAGTTTTAACTAGGATAGGGGGAGATAAGTACTTACAATGTTCCAGCGACTGTAGTGCTTATATGACTCTTATCTTCTTGGAAGGCCCTGGCCAGACCAAAATCAGCTATTTTAGCGCGAAGACTCGCATCTAAGAGAATATTACTTGCTTTTATGTCTCTATGAATAATTCGTATCTTTGGATTGTTATGGAGGTAAACCAAGCCCTTTGCAGTCCCTACGATTATCGCAAATCTTTTCTCCCAGTCTAGTGCTTTACCCTCGTTTGAATCTATAAGTTCAGCAAAGATACATCTGAGTTCATTCACAACATACTCAACACATGATGAATTTTCAGTTCTTTTCCAAACAAAGGCTTCGGGTATAAAGTATTGTACTTACCAAAAATGAAGCCATCAAGACTCTTATTTGGCAAGAATTCGAAAACTAGAATGCTGTCAGGACCAGAACAACTGCATCCCAATAATCTGACAAGATTTTTGTGTTCTATGCAACTAATGATGTTAACTTCATTATAAAACTCGGCTGCTCTATGCATATTGTTAAGAAAAAGTCTTTTAATGGCAATCTCTCTTCCATCTTGTAGAACTCCCTGCAGTATAACATTTCAAGCTCAGAGTCAATAATATGCTCATAAAACAGAGATGGTGAGGAAGGTAATACTGTAACATAATGTATCAGAAACAGTAAGAATACAAGAGATCCAATGTTGTCCGACCCTTTCCTGAACACCTTGGATCCCTTTGATGTAAATCAAACGAAAGTTTGTTTAACTGAATACCTTATAAACTCTGCCATATCCACCTTGTCCAAGCACATTGGCCTCATTAAAACCACCAGTGGCTTTCTCAAGTGTGGAGTACTTGAAGTTCAAGCTACTATCACGAAGGATCTTAGCCAATTTCTTTACATCATAAGAGTCTGAGAAGTTGCACGAAGAGAAAGTTTAGTTTTATCCAATGTTCTGGAAAGGACGATTGACAGAAAAGTGGAGTAAATCATTATAATTTAGATACATCAGCCCATCCTCTTCAAGGACAATCATATGAAAATAGGATTCTACCTTTTCTCTTCTTCTGTATTCTTTTGTGGTTCCAAATGTAAGCTGTAACGATTGCTGCTCCTGCAACAACCACCGTGGAACTGACAACCGCTGCTATTATAGCTGTTGGGGTTCCTGCAAATGGTCATTACAGAAAAGTCATGATCACACCTAACAAGTCAAAAATCTCTAGTATTGTGAACATTTAAATGAAAATTCCAAAAAAAAAAAAAAGAGAAGAAAGCGTAAGAAAAACTCGAAGAAAATGTCTGAATCTTGGACAAGAACTAAAAGATTAAAAATCAAGGAAAAACATTACTCAGCGACAAACAAAGAGGGTGAACATTGAATTCCTCTTACCACTTGAACTTCCGTTGCTTGGTATAGGATTCAAGAAATTAGTGTCTGAGTATCTCATAAAGCATCCTGTATTCAGTGCTCGACCTTCAGACCAAGGCAAGCATCCTAGTATAGAAGTTGATGCATTCTCCAGACATGCTCTACAAGATTTAGCATCCAGTGTCCCCCAACATTGTGCCAGAACATAAGCTGACTCGTTTTTGGTCCCAGAAACTGGCAACTGAGCTCGTGCATAGCCTTTATCGTTTAGTGCATAAGAAGCTGCTTGCAAGACTGTCTGTCTTGCTGTTTCTTGGAATGCTGAATTCTTTCTCGTTCTATTTCCACAAACAGCTTTGTCCTCTAGTCCGGTGTACTCCTGAAAAAAGTTGTAGTTCCCGACTCGCAAGAAGCAACCATCAAGGAATATTGTTCCTCCAATGAATAAAACACACCGAGGAGAAAATGTGCGCGCCTTAAGATAGCATATCACACAGTCTGTTACAGAAAGATCACCATAACATTGAGTTAGAGCATAAGCAGTATCCTGTCCTCGCCCGTACGTTGCTGTTCCATAGCCTTGTGTTTGTATCTCTTGTCTGATAGTATCCGTTGCAGCACCCATGTTTGCAGTAAAATAGGTGAAGTTTTGTGGTATTTGCTTCGAGCATGTGTTTTGTACTATCTGATCTCTTGGTTCCCCTAAAGCTACCTGTGGTAATCTTAACATTACGACAACAATGAAGAGGACAGATGAAATTGAGAATTTCCCAATCTCCATTTTTCAGAGGACTTTCTGGCTAGCTTTTGTTTGTACTGCGAGCCTGTTTATAAGAGAGTGAAATTCAACTGAATTAGCGCCATGAAGACAATGAATCGAGCCTACTTATAATAGTAAAATTAAAAGTAATCAACAAATTCAACAATGATTGAAAGTTTAACATATTGTTTGGAACAAATAAATTCCATGAAGTTTTATGGAATCCATTTGCAAATTGTTATGTTTGGAAGCACTTAAAAAAATTAGAAATTCAAGATTTACAAATCTTTGATTTATTCAAACTTTATTCAAATCTTTGCTCAAGATGTGGAATTTGCAAATCCACATTTTTAAAGTTAGTTATTTATCTTTTGAAGACAATATTGCCCTCTGGATTTTTATTGTTTTTTTTCATACTAAAAGTTAAACTTTGGCTCAAATACAAGAATAAATAAAAAATAAAAAATACATCAAAACCCCCTCTCTCACCCTTCCTCTTTCAACAAAACACGAGGACAAATAATTGATCTACAAATGAGGACTTGAATAATATTTTCTTTCAGGATTATTTTATGATATCTAACATGAAGGAAGGTCGATCCAAAATAAGCGTAAAAGGTAAGTGGAGCTTGTTTTTTAATAGAGTTAGTTACTAAATCCTCTCACTTCTTGATTACATAGTCATTATCCACATTTGATTGATATCATATTGTTCTTTGAAATTATTTCGTAGTTTAATCATGTCGGAAATTCCTTTCATTTCTAACAATTCGTTTCAATTTTTCTTGCAAATTTGTTCATAATTTTCTCTTTTATTTGGATAATTTCTACATGTCTTACTAACAATTTTTAGCCAATACTTAGACATTAAGTACCTTTCATGTCTTCCTTGCTTTAACTCATGCTCGTGCTCGTTGGATATTCTTAAAATTTTTGTTTATTCATTTCTAAATTCCAGTAATTCTAATAGAATAAATGATGGATATTTGAGTAAAATTATATTTCTTAATTCCTATTTCACATGTGTTTCAAACACAATTTATATCTACAAATAAAAGAATCGACTTAATGCTATTTTACCGTTCCAACAAGAGAATTTATTTGTAAATACAAATACTCATGAAATTCATTTATAAATCAACCTAATTCCATAGTACAAGTGCTTTCAAATACTATTCAAGAATACACAAGCAACCATTCATCAACAGTTGAAGATAATAAATAAATATAATAAACGTATTTAACAACTTAAACTTTTAGATAAAATCAACTTCCCAAAGGTCTTGGTTCAAATCTTACCGTTATCCATTTAAAATATATAAATATATCAACATGAAAGGTATAAAGATGAATTGTATATGCACGTGAACATGTTAAAGATAATAAATAAATATAATACCCTTTTTTTACTGATTAAACTCTTAAATGAGTCAGTCGTGTTATATTAACGGATCACATTAACATGGTCTTTTGCAAATACTAAGGAACTTTGACCATCCAACTTTGCTTCCCTCTTTATCTACAACAATCGATCATGGTTGATCATGCAACTCTTCATGTTTTTCACTGGCTGGAGAGAAAGAGAGAGAGAACGCAAACAAGTGCACGTGAGGATGAAAGCTAGCACTTATAATGGCGAAGTCAAGAGTCAAAGAGTTATTTGCAAAAACTTCACTTGTCTAAAGTTGTGGGATAATTTTGGGTGAATTTCACAAATAGTCTCTAAAAATGATTTAAAAAATTCAATTTTGTATTTAATGTTTAAATTTTTTTAATTTAGTCTTCATTGTTTTAAAAATAACGCACTTAATCTCCAAAATTTGTAAAAAATTTCAATTTAATCCTTACAGTGTATGATGAACACATGAAACTTTGGGACTAAATTGATAAAATGTTAATATATTATGGATTAAATTGCAACTCTGAAAACTAAATGCGTCCTTTTGTAACAATAAGGATGAAATTAAAATAAAGTGTAAACATGAAAGACCAATCGCCTCACTTTTAAAACAACAGAGACAAAAATGAAAAAATATGTCAACATTAAGGACCATTGGTGAAATTTGCCAGATCGTTTTCCCAGCTGCATCCACCTTTGACTGAGTAGGTCCTTTGACTTCTAATACTTGTGTTATTATTATTAGTTGTCACATAGGTCCCCCATTATCCTAGATTAGTAAGACACGATTTCTGGACCTAGCTCATATTCAATATCCAAGCATTTTGGGTCTTGCTTGACTTGTCAAAGGAATTTTTTTTTTCATGACGTTGTTTTTCTATCCTCATGACACCTTAAATTTAAGCTTAAAAAGAACTTTTTAATTTTTCAAAATTTGAATTATATTCTTGGATAATTATGGACAGTTAAGGCTTTCCATTTCAACTAAAGAAAAGTTGGGAGTTTCCATAGGAGACTATATTCTTGGTAGTCTCACCTTAGTTGGTATAAGCTAGATTGCCAAGTTTGTTTATAAGTTCATAACTGTAATATTAAAAAAAAAAAAAAAACCCTGTGTATTGTGCAGTCACATGTAGCTGATTATATTTTGGATTAATTAAAAAAAATTAAATGCCACTTGAACAAGCAAGTCAAAGTACCAAAAGGATTAAAGCAAAGCAATAAATTAGTAAAACAATTTTACTTCCTTAAATAATACAGGTTCTAGATTCATCAACAACATATATTCATTAGAGACATTCAAAAATAATTTAGTAGTGAGTTATTTGAATCTTATCGAGAAAAAAAAAAAAAGAAAAAAGAACCAACTATATTCATCAGGATACCAAGATCACAAAAAGATCAAAGCAACATGTTCTTCCGCAGACACTAAGAAACTTTTAACAATTCTAACTTTGCTTACTTCTTTATCTTTCATCAACTTGATCTTGTCTGAACCATATCCGGCCCTTTATAACTTTCAATGGTTGCTCTGTGTGTGTGGGTGTGTGATGAGAAAGAGAGATGATATGGGCAGGTGGAAGTTGAAGGCTGATACATATAGTTTAGAAAGTCAAGAGTCAAGACCGAGAAGCTGGGTCGCTGTAAGATTTTCAAACAGCAGCTTATTTACGGAAACTTATGTTGTCTAAAGCTGTGGGGTCGTTTTGACAATTGCGTCGTGGGTTTCTCTTTCACAGCCAATAACTTGGAACCGTTTTAAGTGTTGAGTTGAACTTGAGTGGTTGATAGGAACTTACTTTTTCTTATTTAAGGAAGATAATAAATATCAAAGAACGCCCTTCTAATGAGAACTGATATCACATTCACAATAAAGAATATATCACTATACCAAAGGTTCAGATATAAACAGTGAATTGGCTGCTCCTTGATAATGTCCAAAAGGCCATTTGTGTCCAAAAAAAAGTAAGAATCATTGTTTTTTATGCAAATATGCACAGATGGCGCATGTTGTACACGCTCGATTAACAATGACGGAAAAATAGACGGAGGGGAGACATGTGCTTCAATTTTAAAAAGCACAAGGGGTTTTCAGCTTATTACGAAAGCACAAGAGGTCTGCTTGCACCTAAACCCTAAATCATAAGGGGAAGAAATGGTATTTACCCTTATTTTTTATAACAATATAAGCAGTACTGCGTAGCAACTAGATTGACATTCTGTGGTTCTTTTTTTTGTCTTTTTAATACCTAATTGAAGTCGTGGTTGAAACTCAAAATCTTTAATTACAATAAACCGCTACTCGATTATATCACTGAACTCTTAGGTGTGCTTTCTAAGGGTCCTTCAACAAGTATAATAATTCTCATGGATGAACCTCTCTTGCTTTAAAATAATTTCTATGAATTTGTTGATGAATTCAACACGTAACTAACTTACTCTTCGTAGTATTATGAAATTGAGATAGTATCTAATTTGGTTGACCTAACAACATACAACCTCATTATAGCATTGGAAGTCTACCCGACAATTAATTTTAGAGCCCGTGAGATTAGTAGGGAAAAAGTTCGGATATATACCTACAGATTTTCAAAAAAGAAAAAAGAAAAATAGTTGTGAGTGAATTGCGCCTAGGGAGTCCATGTTTGGCTAACTAGGTCCAGTGAGTTCAAATACTTGTCTCGTATCCTAGTGGCTACTTTAGGCTCTAGTTTAATGTCTCACATCAGTTTGAGAAGTGTCAAGTGTATTATTTATAAATGAGTTTAAGTGATAATTTGTGTTAACCATTGTAGATCACCACTCAAGATATTATGGACTTCCACAAAGCTATGGAAATTGCTAATAATCTGAATAACATAAATAATACTAAGGAGATTCCCACCCATACTAGGCATTACCATAATAGATCGATCTCACCCCGACCCTAAACCCCCCACATGGGAACCATGAAACTCAATTAGTGGACCCTAAACGTGCGCCAGATGGCTGGAGAGCCGGATAGGAGAATTTTCCCTTATTTTAAGGGGGCATAATGATGTAGTTGTTGCAATTATTTGTAGAAACCATGATGGCAATATTTTGATTAAGATGCCAGGCAAAGATATATAGCTGAATCAAGTAAGTTATAGTCTCGTTATGATATCTGGTAATAAGACTGCAGATTGGCTGGCAAAACAATTCACAGCCAATCTTGGCTGCAGAAAAGCTAACTTTTGGAACAGACTAACTTGTATTCAATACACTATGAATATACAATATATTTCAGATCCAAATGCCTTCAATATATTTTGGAATAGGCTAACTATAGCCTCCATGGAAAAATTCAATAATTCAAATATCAGCTTCATCTTCACATTCTGGAATGATCATGGCTATCGACTCTACTATCATACCATACTGAGATACCACAGTGAAAACCTTCTTTATTTGAAACCATGGAAAAGTCTGATGGTAAACTTCCACACAAGCAATGGCAGAATTGATCTTGGATTGTGTATTTGAATGTCACCTTGGATTGAAACTACTGTGAGAGATGGTAGCGACTGAGTCAGATTTGCCAAGAATGAGGGGGAAAGACGAGCTCTCAAACGTGCCATTAATTTCGATGATGCTCTCATCTATAAAAAGCGGAGTTGCGGGTGGAGGGAGATATTCATCCTTCTTTGCCAGCATTTGTAGTGTTGCAGACATGGATGGTCGCAACATCGGGATCTTTTGTGAGCACAAAAGCCCTACATGGATCACTCTTAGAATCTCATTTTTAGTACTAATATTATGGTAGTCGTCATCCAACATTAGATTTGGATCAATAAGCTCGTCAGCTGTTCCTTGCTGGAAATGCTTCCATGCCTGTTTCATCCGAAATACCATTCAAATAAAAGATAGACTGGTAAATTACAGAATGCAAATAACGCTCAAATACCACAATAAACTACAAACCACCAAGGCTCTGGCACTTACAACAATAACTAGGCTCTCATAATAGAATTCTGATGTTCTGCTCCTGTTATTTTGTTGTCCTGTGACAATTTCTAACAAAAGCACACAAAAACTATACACATCTGCTTTTTCCATCAATTGGCCATACGCTAGGTACTCTGGCGCCATATATCTTCTGTAGATTGACATTTAGAGCGTATATATCATTTTTCACTTGCAGTATACACTTCATTTTCAGAATATTCAGTTTTCACTAGGACAAATGGGGGAATTAGTACTTATAATGTTTCAGCAACTACAATGCTTCTATGACTCTTATCTTTTTGGAAGGCCCTGGCCAAACCAAAATCAGCTATTTTAGCGCGAAAACTCGCATCCAAGAGGATATTACTTGTTTTTATGTCTCTATGAATAATTCGTTTCTTTGGGTTCTCGTGGAGACCAAGCCCTCTGCAGTCCCTACGATTATCACAAATATTTTCCCCCAGTCTAGTGCTTTACCGTTGTTTGAATCTGTAAAGTTCAGAAAAGATATATTCGAGATCATTCACAACATACTCAATGCATGATAAATTTTCAGTTATATTCCAAACGAAGGCACCCTCGTTCAAGAAGAGATGGATGTATAACAATAATATTAACCTCAGGTGAAGTATTGCACTCACCAAAAATGAACCGATCAAGACTCTTATTTGGCAAGAATTCGTAAACTAAAACTTTGTTAGGACCAGAACAATTACATCCCAACAATCTGACAAGATTTTTAAATTCTGCTGCTCTATGTATATTATTAAGAAAAAGTCTTTTGATAGCAATCTCTCTTCCATCCGATAGAACTCTCTGTAATATTACACTTCAAGATTAGAGTCAACAATATGCTCCTAAAACAGAGATGATGAGAAAGGTAATACTACAACATAATGTATCGGAAATAGTAAGAGTACAAGAGATCCATTGTTGTTCGACCCTTTCCTATACATTGTGGATCCCTTTTATTGTATCCGATGAAAGACTGCTTATCTCACTACCTGATAAACTATGCCATATCCACCTTGCCCAAGCTTGTTGGCCTCATCAAAACCACCAGTGGCTTTCTCAAGTGTGGAGTGCTTGAAGTTCAAGCTACTATCACGAAGGATCTTAGCCAATTTCTTCACATCATAAGAGCCTGAGAAGTTGCATGAAGAGAAAGTTTAGTTTTATCCAATGTTCTTGAAAGGACAATTGACAGAAAAGTAGAGTAAATCATTATAGTTTAGATATATCAGCAAGAGCCATAGAAGTTGCACGAAGAGAAAGTTTAGTTTTATCCAATGTTCTTGGAAGGACGATTGACAGAAAAGTAGAGTAAATCATTATAATTTAGATAAATGAGCCCATTCTCTTCAAGGAAAAAATAAACAGATCATATGCAAATAAGATTCTACCTTTTCTCTTCTTCTGTATTCTTCTGTGCTTCCAGATGTAAGCTACAATGATTGTTTCTGCGGCAACAATAACCGTGGAACTGACAACCGCTGCTATAAGAGTTGTTGGGGTTCTTGAAAAATGTTATTACAGAAAAGTCATGATGTCACGCACATAGTGTTGGGTATCGGCGCAGCGGAATGGTCGGGGACAAGCAGTATCACGCAGCTAAAATATGAATGAGAACAAAGAAAGTAGAGATACAAGATTTACGTGGAAAACCTTCAAACAAATCGAGGAAAAAATCACAGGCAAGTAATGGAGGATTTCACTATGATGTAGAGTATTTTACAATAACCTTCTCTCTAATATAAGGAGAGAACAATATCACTCTCTCAAATAATTAGAGAAACTAACTCTCACTCACAAATATAGAACAACAAAAGAGGAAGAAAAAATACTCAGGAGAAAGCTTATTTTTCTCTCTGATTTGGAATTTTTTGGTGATGCTCAAATGCTAAAGAATGAGCCTCTATTTATAGGCTCATCTTGCACAAAAAGTCTTCCCACATGTAGTGTGAAATCAACCCAAAATTGTGTGTGCCTAACTTTTCAACCAAATACTTTTCTTCATTTTCCATTGCTTTTTGTTTTCTTTTGACCAAAGGCTCAAAGTGAGCTTTAACCAACTCACATTCTCCCACTTAAAGCCCACTTTGGATGATCTTCAAATCTCTCCATACTTGTCAATTCCATGTTGCTTACGTCTTTGCTAGGCCAAAGGAGGATCTACTCCAAACAAACTTGTCAACGTTGATTGGCTTTGTCATAACATCTGCTAGGTTCTCGTTGGTGTGAATCTTCTGCATATCCACACTCCCTTCCTCCACTACTTCTCGAACAAAGTGATATTGAACACCTATGTGTTTCGTCCTAGAATGAAATGCTGGATTCCTTGCAATGTGCAAGGCACTTTGACTGTCACAAAACAAGGGAATTTTCTCTTGTTTGTGCCCGAGCTCCTCCATTAACTGTTTAATCCAGATTGCTTCTTTACAAGCTTGTGTAGCTGCCATGTATTTAGCCTCTGTTGTAGATAGGGCCACAATAGTCTGTAATTTAGATATCCAGCTTACCATACCGCCTGCAACTGTAAACACATAGCCTGTAGTGGACTTCCGTTTATCGGTATCACCTGCAAAATCCGAATCAACAAAATCCTTGACAGTAAATTCTGATCCTTCAAAACATAATGCACATCCGAGGTCCCTTTGATGTATCTTAGGATCCTCTTAACAACATTCCAATGCTCTCTACCAGGATTTGCCATGAACCGACTGACCGCACCAACTGCTTGAGCAACATCTGATCTCGTGCATATCATAGCGAACATGAGACTTCCCACTGCTGATACATACGGTACTCGAGACATTTCTATCCTCTCCGCTTCAGTGCTAGGGCACATACTTGAGGATAATTTGTAATTGACAGGAAGCGGGGTCGAGATTTTCTTACAATCTTGCATATTGAAGCACCGCAAGATTTTCTTCAAGTAATTCTTCTGGGAAATCCATATCTTCCTACCTTTTCTGTCTCGGTGAATTTGCATCCCTAAAATCTTGTTTGCTGGTCCCAAATCCTTCATATCAAACTCCCCAGCCAACTGTGCCTTCAGTTCTTGGACCTAATCTTTGCTGGGACCTGCTACCAGCATGTCGTCCACGTACAACAGCAGAATGATAAAATCATCATCGCCAAACCTCTTGTAATACATACAATGGTCTGAATTGAGTTTGTTGTACCCGAGGCTAATCATGAAGGAATCAAATCTCTTGTACCAACACCTTGGCGCCTACTTTAAACCGTACAGAGATTTGGTCAACCTGCAAACCAAGTTTTCTTTTCCTTTCTCAACAAAACCTTATGGTTGAAGCATGTAAATCTCTTCTTCAAGCTCACCATGAAGAAAAGCTGTCTTTACATCTAACTGTTCTAGATGTAAGTCTAACACAGCACACATAGCCAAGACTACTCTGATAGTTGTAAGTCTTACCATAGGAGAAAATATCTCGTTGAAGTCAATTCCTTCTTTTTGTGCATATCCTTTCACCACCAGTCTTGCACGATATCGCTCTACTTGGTCATTACTATCTCGCTTGATCTTGTAGACCCATTTGTTACCAATGGCTTTTTGTCCAGGTGGTAGTGGAACAAGCTCCCACGTCTTGTTTCTATGTAGAGCTTCAATTTCTTCCTGCATTGCTGTCATCCACAGGGCAACATCGGGGCTTTTTATAACCTCGTGAAAGGTAGATGGCTCTCCATCCTCCGTTAGAAGACAATATGCTGCATTGCTCGCCATGACAAAATCTGAATGCCAAGTTGGTCTTGTTGTCTGACGCAATGAACGTCGGACTTTTGTAATCTCAGCATCATCTGGTTCTCGTTCCTCGTTCTCCGGTGCAGCTTCAGAAGAAACATCTTCTTGTTCTGACTTATCTTCAATTTGTATTGTAATAGTCTCCTTTGAAGTGTTGTTGTCGTCTTCACTTTGCAGTTTATCTTCTGCAAATATCACATCTCTGCTGATGACAACCTTGTGGGCGGTGAAATCCCACAGGCGATACCCCTTAACACCATCAGTATTTCCCAAGAATACACATTTCTTGGATTTTGGATCCAGCTTTGTTCTTTCTTGGGAACTATACATCACATATGCCGGACACCCAAATATGTGCAAGGTAGAATAATCTGTGGGTTTTTCGGTCCACATTTCCATTGGTGTCTTCAACCCAATTGCAGTTGACGGTGACCGGTTTATTACATAACAGACAGTTCTAGCTATTTCTGCCTAAAATGATTTGGCTAGACCTGCAGTTTCCAACATAACTCTCATTCTTTCAAAAAGAGTTCTGTTCATCCGCTCTGCTACACCATTTTGCTGAGGTGTATGTGCAACAGTAAATTTTCTCTGAATACCCTCTTGCTTGCAAAATGCCAGGAAGCTCCCGTCAATGTATTCTCCTCCATTGTCTGTCCTCAAACACTTGATCCTTTTCTCGGATTCAAGTTCCACCAGCGCTTTGAATGTCTTGAATATTGGAAACACATTTGACTTGTTTTTGATTGGATACACCCACAGTGTCCTGGAGTAATCATCAATAAATGACACAAAGTATTTGGCTCCTCCTAGGACAAAACCGGTGATTCCCAAACGTCTAAATGGATCAAGTTTAGAATGTGTTTGCTTTTGGCAGTAGATCTCCCAAATTTCAATCTATGCTGCTTACTGGTAACACAGTGCTCACAGAAAGGTAAGTTTACCGTATTGAGCCCGGGTAGGAGATTACGTTCAGCGAGAATCTCTAAGCCTCGTTCTATCATGTGGTCCAATCTGCGATGCCACATTATAGTTGATTCTTCTTGACCGGCTAATGCAACTGATACATCTGCCTCTTGCAACGTATCTCCCAAAAGCATGTATAAATTTACCTCGATCTTTTCTGCCTTGATCACCACAAGCGCTCCTTTGATGACCTTCATGATCCCATCCTCGATATGGGTCTTGCAGCCAAGGTCATCCAATTGTCTAATGGACAATAGGTTCTTCTTTAAGCCCTTCACGTGTCGTACCCCTTGAATGGTGCGAATGGTACCATCATACATTTTAATTTTGACGGTACCAATGCCAGCAATCTCTAAGGCATGATCATTACCCATGTACACAGATCCTCCAGAGACAGGTTCATAGGTGTAGAACCATTCTCTACGAGAGGTCATATGCCATGTTGCTCCCGAATCCTTTATCCAAGCATCAATGAGCTCCTTTCTGCCTTTTGATATAGTTGCTGCTTCGCTGTATAAAATATCTCTATCATCTAGTGCAGTCGCCACACATCCCTGAGAATTTGTCACCTCGGGATTCTTTTTGTTGCTCCAACAATCCTTCTTGAAGTGCCCTTTCTTGCCACAGTTGTAGCATTTGATATTCTTTCTACTCCTTGATTTTGATCTACCATGGTTGTTGCTCCCACTAGAGCCACGTTCCGTTGATCTACCTCTCACCATTGATAATGCCTCTGCTTGTTGTGAACTTTCGATTCAGTCTTCCTTACTTTTGCGCCTAGATTCCTCTTCCAGAATAGCGGCTGCAACATCATAAAAAATAACATAATCTGAAAGAACATTGTTAGTGTAACTAATGATGAGTTGATCATACGAATCAGGTATACTTTGAAGTAGAATTTTTGCACGTTCAAGCTCCGCTATTTTATGCCCAATTGCAGTCAATTGAGAGAATAGCGTATTTAAGGTATTGATATGATCTGTCACCGATGTGGACTCACTCATCCGAAGGGTGTAGAGTCTCCTCTTCAAGAAAATCTTGTTGTGAAGTGACTTGACCTCATACAGTTTGATCAGCGCATCCCAAATTTATTTTGCTGACTTCTTTTCCTCAACGGTTAACAATACCGAATCTGCCAATGCCAGGTGCATATTAGCCATAGCGTTGTCATCCATCTCTTTCCACTTGTTGTCTGTTACCTCTGCTGGTCTGTCTCCAATTGCTGCCAATCAATTCTCCTTTCTCAAGATTGCCTTCATCTTCAATTTCCATAGGAAAAAATTTCTCCCGTTGAACTTCTTGATTTTAAATTTTGCCGCCATTGTATTAACAATGATCTGCTTCGTAACTTGAACCGACTCCCATTATTTCATTGTGAATAGTACTATTTACGTGAATAGTACCGTATACATGAATAGTACCAAAACCGTATACGAAAATAGTGTCGATACCGTATAGGTGGATAGTACTATACCCTATGCGTGAATAGTCGTGAACAGTAACCTCCTATGTATACCAGTGACCCGTAACTAGTGGCTCTGATACCACTGTTGGGTATCGGCGCAGCGGAATGGTCGGGGACAAGCAGTATCACGCAGCTAAAATATGAATGAGAACAGAGAAAGTAGAGACACAAGATTTACGTGGAAAACCCTCAAACAAATCGAGGGAAAAACCACGGGCAAGTTATGGAGAATTTCACTATGATGTAGAGTATTTTACAATAACTTTCTCTCTAATATAAGGAGAGAACAATATCACTCTCTCAAACAATAGGAGAAACTAACTCTCACTCACAAATATAGAACAACAAAAGAGGAAGAAAAAATACTCAGGAGAAAGCTTATTTTTCTCTCTGATTTGGAATTTTTTGGTGATGCTCAAATGGTGAAGAATGAGTCTCTATTTATAGGCTCATCTTGCACAAAAAGTCTTCCCACATGTAGTGTGAAATCAACCCAAAATTATGTGTGCCTAACTTTGCAACCAAATACTTTTCTTCATTTTCCATTGCTTTTTGTTTTCTTTTGACCAAAGGCTCAAAATGAGCTTTAACCAACTCACACATAGGAGGGCAGCGCGCTTTGGGATGCATAAGAAAAAACAAAGGAAAATGTCTGAATCTTGGACAAGAACTAAAAGATCAAAAATCAAGGAAAGAAATTACTTAGCAACACGCAAAAAGGGTGTCACTGTCAACATTAAGTTCCTCTTACCACTTGAACTTCCATTGCTTGGTATGGGATTCAGGAAATTGGTGTCTGATTATCTCATAAAGCATCCTGTGTTCGGTGCTCGACCTTCAAACCAGGGAAAGCATCCTAGTATAGAAGTTGATGCATTCTCCAAACATGCTTTACAAGAGTTAGCATTTAGTGTCCCCCAGCATTGTGCCAGAACATAAGCTGACTCATTTTTGGTCCCAGAAACTGGCATCTGAGCTCGTGCATAACCATTATTGTTTGGTGCATAAGAAGCTGCTTTCATGACTTCCTGTCTTGCTGTTTCTTGGAATGCTGAATTCTTTCTCGTTCTATTCCCACAGACAGCTTTGTCCTCTATTCCAGAGTAGTCCTGAAAAAAGTTGTAGCTCTCGTATCGCATGAAACAGCCATCAAGGAATATTGTTGCTCCATATGAACCACATCGAGCGGAATATGTGTGCGCCTTAACATAGCATATCACACAGTCTGTTGCGGAAAGATCACCATAAGATTGAATTAGAGTATAAGCAGCATCATGTCCTCGCCCGAATGTTTCTGCTCCATAACCTTGTGTTTGTATCTTTAGTCTGATAATTTCCGTTGTAGCAACTATGTTTGCGACAAAATGGCTGAGGTTTTGCGCTATTTGCTTCGCGCATCTGATTTGTACCATCTAATCTCTTGGTTCCCCTAACGCTACTCGTGGTATTCTTAACGCCATCACAACAATGAAGAGGATAGATGAAATTGAGAATGTGTCATTCTCCATTTTCCAGAGACTTTTGGGCTAGCTTTTGTTCGTACTACGAGCCTGTTTATAAGAGAGAGAAATTCAATTGAGTTAACACCGCAACGACAATAAATCGAGCTTGTTTATAACGGTAAAATTTTAAAGTAATCAGCAAATTCGACGATAATTGAAAGTTTAAGATAACAATTGGTATAATGGAACGAATTTATAGGAATGAACTGAGCTAAGAATAGAATGGAATTGTAAAATGAATTTGAGAATGAGAATAACATGTTTGGTATGTTTTAGAAATGAAAATAAGAATGGATATATTGATTCAAAACGCATGTTTGATAGTCAGTATACAATAGTAGTAATGAGAATAACATATATAATATGACATGATTACCTTTTTATTATTATAATATCAAAAATAAAAATAAATAGGAAGATAATTGTAAACAACAAAAACATAATAAATTACAAAAATAATAATAATAATAAGAATTATTATTATCATGATATCTTTCATTCTTATTTTTATAATAATGATAATAATAATTTTATTATTTTAATTGTTATTATTATTACTATTGTTATTTTATTTTTTATTTTTATTATATATTTGTTGTAATTATTATTATTGTAATTATTATTATTTTATTTCTATTATTTTTATAATAATAATAATAATAACTGTTATTATTATTTTTAATTTTATTAATATTATTATTATTGTAAAAGACACTATATATAAAAGTTATATTTTTATGGGGTATGCTAGTCCTGTGTATGGGAGAATGTGATTACTTTGATAATAGGATTCTCAAGTTCATTCCTCCATACTTAACATGAGGATCAGAATAAAGTTAAGAATGTCATTTCATTTCCGATCTCATTCTAATGTACCAATCGCTTCCTAAAAATACACAAGCAACCATTCATCAACAGTTGAAAGTAATAAATAAATATAATTAATGTATGTAACAACTTAAACTTTTAAATAAAACCAACTTCCCAAAAATCTTGGTTTAAATCTTCTCGTCACCCATTAAGAATATATAGATATATCCACATGCAAAGTTTAAAGATGAATATCACATGCACTTTGAAGATAATAATAAATATAATTAATAAACTTTTTTGTGACTGGTTAATTTGAGCTGCATGGTCTTCTGCAAATACTAAGGAACTTTCAACTTTGACAATCTAACTTTGCTGACCTCTTTATCTACAACAATTCGATCATGGCTGATCATGCAACCCTTTATATCTTTCACTAGCTGGAGAGAGAGCACAAATAAGTGCAGGTGAGGATGAAAGCTATCTGTCACGCCTTGAAAATAAACACTTGTACATTATCTCGGTACGTGACATACCGCGTGCTAAAAGGATAAGATCCCTAAAGCTCACTAGGCGCACATTTATTAAACACTCTCATTAAACCACAAATATTTAAAGACATCCAATCAAGTCGTACGTATTCGATTACAAATCAAATCTCCAAATAATCATAAAGAAGAGATCCTCAAATGTCATAAATAAAGTTTCAATCCGAATTCTAATAACATTCATAAGGTAAATTTCATGCCACTATATCACCGCGCTCGAGTGTCTCTACCCTGCTCACAGATGTAGTGCTTATTCTGTTTTAACTGCAAAAAAAGCAGGCAAAAGCAAAAGTGGTGAGCGAATAAAAGCTCAGTAAGGGAATTCAGTCCACAATAAAAATACAACTTGAGGATTGAGTTAGGAAATTTCGAACCGGAATTCACAAATTTCACAACAGATGCAATACATATAACAGTTGGTTACTAGTTGACAGACTAATACATTTAGTGGAACAGAAAGGAATAGTCACTAAAACGACTCATAAACAAAATATATAGAAATAGTTGTTACTGCATTTCACCTGTGCAGTGTCGGTTCAGTAACTGCATTTAACCCGTGCAGTGTCGGTTCAGTAACTGCATTTAACCCATGCAATATTGGTTCAGTATAAATTTGAGCCCAATTCACTAGTAGCGGTAACAGTACCCGCTAAAGCGGTATAGTAACATTATTTGTACCGTAGTCCCATAACAGTATCGGTACTATTCGAATTACACAAGTACAAATAAATAATATACATAATCAGAGATAAAAGATTACGTGAAAAATTAACAAATACAAAAAAGTTATTCGACGGTAACCATTGCAATACCCACAGAGTTTTTAAGAATATCTCTTTAACTTGGGGACAATCATAACATAACTAATTAAAAGAAATTACGTTCACAACTAAAAATAAATAAATAAAATTTCAATACATATTGAAGAAATTGAATCTCACAACTATATCATATGAAATAAAAATCAACTATTTCAATATTACTTTATTCTCTTTATAAAACAAATAAAATCATTTATATATATATATATATATATATATATCGTCTCTGGTCAATCGACCAGAGACGAGACTTTTGCTGGTCACTTACGTGACTTCTGTTGAAGTCACGTAAGTGACTTTAAAAGTCACAAGGTCACTTACAATGACTTTGAAAAGTCACTGTAAGTGACTTTAACAAAAAAAAAAATTTATTCAAACATTTCAAAATACTTCTATTTCCCTTGTAGATTAAAGAGTAACATAATATCAGGACTTTTTAGCAAATTGAGAAATAAAGATTTAGTACTTTATTTTGAAATCAAACTCATTTATGGATATACAAAAATAAATGAAAACATCAATTAAAAGTACAAAATCTAACAATAACACAATATCTAAAATTCGATCAATTTAAAAGAAGAACAAAAATAATCTTATTTAACACTTTCATATGAACTTGATCACTAAATAACTAAATGTCAAGATTGATCCTTTAAGGGAAGACTGATATTAAAAGATCTTACGGAATAAAATATCAAATCTAATTTCGAATTAGACATACGTTAATCGAACAATATAGCACGATAGAGAACAAATCACGAATCTATAATTTAGATGAGCATATAAAATATTTGGAGAAAAATAGATGAATTCCACTTACTCTTTGATCCCAAAGCAAAAATTCTCAAATCATAATACTGCAAAATTTAGTCACCACTTCAATCTCCTCTCCCGAAGAAACTTCTACCGAAGGATTCTACAAATGTTTGAGTAAAGCATGAAGAAAATGGTAGCAGCAAAACAAAAATGAGGCGTCTGATCACTCTTATGCATTTTTTTATTTATTATTTTTGTGGTCCAAATCATCATTACCATTCCTTTCATCATTACCCCCACTATACTTTTTCCTCCACTTCACTATACTTTTTCCCTATTTCATGCTACTTTGTTTACCCTTTTGATTATTTTACTTTTTTTTTGTTTTATTTGCACGGCTATTACACTATCACTTAGGCCATCTCCAATCCATTATCTAAACCCATTTTTAATGCTTTTGGAGATATTCATCTCCAACAGCATTCCTAGAGATTCTCTATTCAAGTAGAGAATTCCTACATCAACCTTCTATTATCTCTACATGTAGAGATACTAAACTCATTCCCAAAACTATCTCCAATACCATTTGATAATTAAAAAATAGAGAAGCTGTTGGAGTAAAACTAAAATAGGAATTTCCTAAAATTAAAATGTAGGGAAGTTGTTGGAGTAAAACTGAAATAGAGGATCCTTACATGTAGAAAAATGGCCAAAATTCCCTACAAGTAAGGAAAAGAATAGAAAAACTATTGGAGATAACCTTATAATGGAGAAGTCAAGAGTCTGACCAAAAGAGACATTTATGAAAACTTCACTAAGCTAAAGTTGTAGGATCGTTTTTCACAGTTGCGTCCATCTTTGACTAACATGGTCTCCTATTATCATAGAT
This sequence comes from Ehretia macrophylla, assembly GCA_037974665.1. NCBI lineage: Eukaryota > Viridiplantae > Streptophyta > Magnoliopsida > Boraginales > Ehretiaceae > Ehretia > Ehretia macrophylla. The sequence continues at coordinate 41,254,334 of CM075783.1, forward strand.
TAGTAAGACTTGATTTATGGGCCTCATATTCAATATCCAATCATTTTAAGTCTTGCTTGACTTGTCAAACATAGGCAGAGAGAGGGGTGGGATTTTCTTTTTGAAAAAATAGATTTGGCCCTCCAAAACAAGTTGAAAAGGTTATAAAAATATTCAAAAATATGGAGTTAGCTTGTAGGTTAATCATAAATGTATTTATGTTGCTGATGTGGGTTTAAGTCAGTGAGTCACTACAGTTGCATATTACTTTTTGTGGTAAAAAAAAAAAACTAAAACTGTAAAAATTGTTGATCTTTTTACTGCTTGTTATATTTATTTTTTTTCTATTAGATACATATATATATATATATATATATATATATATAGCTTTAACTATTTTGCTTACCAAATCTTTAAAAGCAACATAATATGAAACCATAACCAAATTTTCTTTACTAAAATTATAAATAAATAAATAAATAAAAACTAAAACTATAAAAATTGAGTTGATTTTTTGTTAACCCAAAAAATACTGTAAAAAAAAAAAAATCGACTCCCCAACATTAGATTTTTAGCTCCGCCCCTATTGTCAAAGGAATTTTTTTCCCATAATGTTGTTCTTCTATCCTCATGACACCTTAAATTTAAGCTTGAAAATAACTTTTTAATTTTGTAAAATTTGAATTATATTCTTGGATAATTATGGAAAGTTAAAGGCTTTCCATTTCAACTATAGAAAAGTATTGGAGTTTCTATAGGAGATTATATTCGAATATTAATTAGCATTTACTTTGTTTTACTTGTTTTTTTTTTACCCTTCAATGTTGTTTCTTCCAAATTAAATAATATTTTTTATATCATAATAATCAACATATAAATTAGTCTTTGTTTTGTTTCACCTTTTTCTTTGTTGGTAAAAAGAAAAGGTTCATAAAAGACTCTTTTTTTTTATTCACTCACTATAGAATATTTATATATAGTTAGTTATCTTTTTATTACTCATACACTAAAATTTATTTTTCCCAAAAAAATGTACGAGAACTTTGACTGAACTTAAGTTTTCACATAAGATAATAAATAGCTTTAATAATTATTAACTATATATCCAAATAAACGTAAATATATTATGCGACGTGGCAGTGTCTTGTCAAATCATACACTGATATGTAAGTACCATATGATGCAGCAAGAAAAGACATGGCATGCAACCTGATTCATTATTGATTGGACTTATCAAGAAGCCAATAGTTTCATGCCACGTGTAACGCATCAATAATACATATACGACAAACATGAAAAGTAAAGGGGACGGACAAACATCAGCCGTCGCCAATTCGTTAGTTTCTTCGCCTCTATATAAATGACATCGTCGAACGTATGCAACACACATCACAAACCCATTTAACTTTATTCATTTCCCTTTTCAACAATGAGTAAAGAGGAAAAATGTTAGTCGCCTTCATCATCTTATGGTGAAGAGAAAGACATATACTTAAAGGGCAAACTGTACGAGGACTGTAGCACGCATAGTCTAACGTCCGCAACTTGATTTGAACAAACCACCTATGGAAGACGACTATATTTCTTCATCTCAAGGAAAACAACATGTTCATGACTAAATGCTAAAAGTCTTACTGTTCAATTTATTCCCGTGATATATATGTTTGTTCTACATATATATTAGTGATTGACCTGATCACTAAGAGAATAATGTACTTCTTAGTTTTATATATTATCTGTGTATGTTTATGTTGTGATAAAATATGTCGTTATTATGTTTAGATGTATTCCAATAATTTTATTCCATAATAAAAATATATATGGTTTTTATCGATGATAGCGATGTTGATCTAGAACTTACTCTTGCCTTTGAGCCTTTCCTAAAGCAACGAAAAATGGGACCTATAAAAGTAACTAAGAAGACACGTGGATGGCACATGCAAAATTGTATTAAATGGGATTTTTTTAAGCTCTTAAATTGTTTTTCGGTTATATTAGGTTTTATTTATAAGACTTTGAAATCGAATTTGGTTGAACTTAATAAAATAGAGAATTCAAAAGTCCCACCAGTTCTATTTTTGTATTTTAATCGATAATATGTCGAACCAGACCAAAAATGCCTTGAAATACACACACGGCCACCATTTAAAACGGCGAGGGACGGACCTGTCCGTCTCCGAATCAACGAGGGACGGACTTTTCCCTCCCTGTTTCGGCGAGAGAATGACCTGTCCCTCACTGATTCAGCAAGGGAATGGCCTCTCCCTCACCGTTTTGGCGAAGGAATAGCATCTCTTGCCTAGCCCTCGCATTTTGGCGACGACTCATCGCCGAAAATAATTTTTCTTGTAGTGTTCTTGGTAGTCTCATCTTAGTTGGTATAAAGGAAAGCAATTGTACGGGAGACCAGGGTTTGAATCCTCTCGAAAAAAAGAAGAAAAAAGAACCAACTATATTCATTAGGATACCAAGATCACAAAAAGATCAAAGCAACATGTTCTTCCACAGACACTAAGAAACTTTAGGAATTCTAACTTTACTTACCTCTTTGATTATCTTTCATCAACTTGATCTTGTGTGACCATATCCGACCTTTTATATCTTTCACTGGTTGCTCTGTGTGTGTGGGTGTGTAATGAGAAAGAGAGATGATATGGGTAGGTGGAAGTTGAAGGCTAATACATATAGTTTAGAAGTCAAGAGTCAAGACCGAGAAGGGTCGCTGAAAGCTTTTCAAACAGCTACTTACCTATGGAAACTTATGTTGTCTAAGGCTCCGTTTGTTTCTGTTTCCTAATTTTCCAATGTTTGGTAACACTGAAAAATTAGTCTACTGTAAAATATTTTCCAATCAACAATTGTAACTGCATTTGTTTAATTTTCTGGTGTTTGGTAACACCACAAAATTAGTCAACTGAAAATTATTTTTCGGTCAACAATTGCGGCTAGTACAAAATTTGAAAAATATTTTCATGTCCTTTAGGAAAAGAAAACATTTTACAAAACTCACTGTACATCCAAACACCAGAAAATATTTTCCAGAATTCTATTTTCTAGAAAAAATATTTTCCCCAACAAGTTATTTTATGGAAAACAAACGGAGGAAAATATTTTCCATTGAAAATATTTCTCACAAATAATTTATTTTACGAGGGTAGAGTTGAGTGGTTGATAGGGACTTTTTTTTTTCTTATTTAAGTAAGATATAAGTCGTATAATAAATATCAAAGACTGTCCTTCTAGTGAAAATTAATATTACATTCACAGTGAAAAATATACCACCAAATCAAAGCCCCAGTGATAAACAGTGAATTATTATGATTATAGATGTATTTTCATCACAAATATTAGCTTGACTTTACTAAATTAAAGCATGTGTTAGTGTGGTACTAGACAATAGAATTTATAATTTTAGGAAGAATCTAATTAGAAATTGTCTAAGATAAGTCTCTTGTCATAAAGAAATAAAAAATAAAAAATAAAAAAGAGCTTGGAACCTTCGTGTACTGTATCCAGCATCGGGGGACAAGGTCAAATATTTAATCTCCTAAACCTTTTTTAAGTAACTAGAGTTGGGGTAATTATTTACCTTGGTTTTGTGATTGTCTCTCAAAAGATATGATCCAATAATTTGTTATGATTTTTCCCTTCATAACTAATATTTACTTTTACATGTCCCTCTCCTTGTACAACTGTCTAAATAGAATATATATCCTTTATTGATCTAATTGATAATTATGAGCATTTGCACACTAGGGATGTTTTAGAAAAGACTAATATTATATATCATCTCTTTTTCCATCACATTTTTATCACTTTCTACGTAGAATTCTAAATGGCATGACAACTAGATTTTCGTGTTCTATGCAACTAATGATGTTAACTCCATTATAAAATTCTGCTGCTCTATATATATTGTTAAGAAAAAGTCTTTTGATGGCAATCTCTCTTCTATCTGGTAGAACATCCAGCAATATGACATTTCAAGCTCAGAGTCAATAATATGCTCGTAGAACAGAGGTGATGAGGAAGGTAATACTGTAACATAATATATTTGAAACAGTAAGAGATGATAGATGCAAAAGTTCATTTTGGCCATGGTACTAGGAAATGGAATCCTAAAGTAGCACCTTATATCCTTGCAAAGCGTAAAGGTATATATTATTAATTTTATTTGAACTACTCGTTTTTGTATCAAAAACTTATGATTTGGTTTTTGATATAGCAAGTAGGGGAAAACAATTCTTAGTTATTGATACCAAAAATAAAGCAGTTGATTCAGCAGCATGGGCAACAAAAAGGGCCAAGTGTCATTGTGTTAATAAAAAATGACTCGGTAGTATGTTAACGAATTAGTCCACTACGGTAATTTATGAGAACATACTTCCTTAATAGGAATTTGCACCTGTAAATAGGTGCCACGAATGATGTTAATGTATAATAGTAACGAATTGATTTATACAGTAGTCTAAATTTGGTAGATTATTTGATTGATTTAATCTCCTTAGTGATCATCACTATTATTGATCTGTATTTTAATGTTATTTAAGGTGTGTATTACAAAATTGAATTGTTTGTGGACAAGAACAACGTAATTAATTAGGCATTGCTGTCAGGTTTGAAAAGTACCAGTTTAAGGAAGGACCTTTTCTTTAGGTAGCGATTGGTACAATGAAATGAATTTGGACAGAAATAGAATCAGCTAAGAAATGGAATGGAACTGTGAATGGAATGAACTTAGAAAATGACATACTTGTTATTCTCTAAAAATAATGATAGAACTTGGATATATTGATTCCAAACCCATGTTTGGTAGTAAGTAGTGATAAGAATGATTCTCAGAATATGACATGATTATCCTTTTATTATTATAATATTAAAAATAAGAATAAACATTAATATAACCATAAACAACATAAACATAATAAATAATAATAAATAAATAAATAATAATAATAATATTATTATTAGTGCTGTTATTATTTATTATAAATATTATTATTATATTATTGTTATTTATTATTATTATTATTATTTTTAGGGTGAAGTGCACCAGACCCCCTTGTACTTTAGCGAAAGTGCACAACACCCCCCTATAGTTTAAAAACCCCCTGAACTAGTCCCTATGTTTTTTAAAAGTGCACAACACCCCCCTACCGTTAAAAAATCCCTCACATTTAACGGATTTTGTAAAAAAGACGTAAATCCCCTCATTTTTTTTTTCATTTCTCTCTTTTGTTTTGTTTAGGCCAAAAAAAAAAAGTAATTTGGTCAATTCATATAATTATTTAATTAATAAATTCGTTAAAAATTAAAAAAAAATCTCACTTAACGAGTGTGAAGTACACTCTCCGTTAAATTTAACGGATTTTTTAACGGTAGGGGGGTGTTGTGCACTTTTAAAAAACATACGAACTAGTTCAGGGAGTTTTTGAACTATAGGGGGGTGTTGTGCACTTTCGCTAAAGTATAAGGGGGTCTGATGCACTTCACCCTTATTATTATTATTATTATTATTATTATTATTATGTTCTTGTTTGTTATTAATAAATAACAACATAAATAAACATAATAATTATTATTGTTATTATTTATTATTAATATTAATAGGCTAATCCCATTTGTTTGCTCTTGAATGACTAATCACATGTAAGGGGGAATGAAATTTTTAAGTTTATTCCTTCATAACAAGCATAGAAATCATAATAGAGTTGGGAATTGTTGATATATGTCAATATCCACCTCTTCATAATAAGTATCGTTAATTATATGGTAGCATAAATTAATGATTCCGACTTAAACGTCGATGAGGTCAAAAGAGATTGCGATGGCTACAAGAAAGAAGTTCGGGAATTTGGAATTACCTAAGATGACGTCGGGTTGATGCAATGCTAAAGTTAGCCAACTTGACCAAAGGAAACTTCTTAGAAGTTGACTTGGATGCTAGCCACCCAAGTGGTTAATTGTAGCCACCCATGTGATAAATATGGGTGGCTAATACTTTGAACATGGTTGGTCAAGCCAACCAAGATTGAAATGTTTGATAGGAAAGTCTCCTGTGGCGGGCTAGCTAAATTCTATAAATAGGCATGCATTAGTGATGTATTTATATTTTTGGGCCTATTTCTTTGCATTTTATCATTAATTGTTCCTATTTATTAAAGAGTTTGATCGCTTTAGTTATATTTTTGTACATGCAAGATTTTAATTGTGAATAAGCAATTAAGGTAGTCGTTGAAAGAAAATGCAATTAAAGAACAAAGCTAAAAATTATGAGTTGCAGATGTGTTGAAAAAAATAAAAAGCAATGAAAGGAAACAAAGAAAATAAAAAAAGAAAAAGACACGACCAAGGCTTTTTATAAGCCTTGGCCGTGTGTCTGATAGGACAAAGTCCACATTGTGGACTTTGCCACAAAAAAACAAAATGCTGGACAACAAAAAAAAGTCCACGTAGGACTTGGTTTTAAAAAAATAAAAAAATGATCAAGTTGGCCAAGTAGACTACAAGCCCAACTTCATTAGGGCGGTGCAGATTTTGTATAAAAGAAGCGAAGCAGCAGCAATTGTGGAGGACGAAAAAAAGGAGAGCTGCAGCGCAATAGGAAAAAGTAGTGCGGCGCAGAAGAAAGAAAAAGGAAAAAACAGAGAGCGAAACAACAAGCAACGAAGGAAAAAAGCTTTGGTGACGAGGAAAAAACAGCAGCAAGTTCGGTTTATTTCTTTTCGTAAATTCTTCTTCAATTTTCTGTTGGGATTCAGATAAAATTATTATTTTCAACAGATTCGAATTAATTTATGGAGAAGTTTAATTTACTTTCTTTTTATAATATTGATTCAGTTTTGTTGAACATGAACAATTAATTCATTGTTTAGGGTAGGATTACTATGTAATAGTTTAATTTTATGGTCTTGAACTTGGTTTGAATATTTTGATGCGAGTTTTATATATTTGATTTACGTGCTTTATTATTTATTTCCTATTAATTCATTACGCTTGTAGCTAGTGTTTTATAGGAATTCATACAATAGATCAAATATATAAATTGAGCTTTATTGCGAAAACTATAGGTTGTACCGTAGTTTTCCTCCACTTAATTAATTAACTCGTAAGCCTAGGATTTTAGGACAAATCTATACTCTGGCTAGATAAAGGACTTGGAGATAGCGTTGCACCTCTAAACTAGGTCTAACTCGTTAATTAGTTAACTTTAGGTGATTATTTAATTAATTAGGCTTGTAGTCTAATTTTGCATCAAAATAGGAAATCCTAAGTTCGAGCCTAGAATTCAACTTTGCATAGGAATCCGATCCCTAAACCTTTCCCAATAGTGATCAAACTTCAATTTCAACTTTCATATTTAATTTTAGTTTTCGCATTTAATTTCACTTTTATTTTATTTTTAGTTAACTTTCGTTCAAATCACTCAATTTACAATTTAATTTAGTTTAATTACTTAGGCACTTTACTTACACTTTTCTACAAATTTTCAAATTGTCTCCCTGTGGATTCGACCTCGCACTAGCACACTACACTACAATCACTCGTGCACTTGCGAGTTAAAACTTGGCTTAGAATTGACATTAATTTTATCCTAAGCTAAGCACCCATCAATTAGTTCATCATTTTCATCCACAACACAACTCCAAACACAATCCTAAGTTAGTCTTTCTTTCTTGTATTCTTCTTGTAAGTCCAGAAGCCATTGAAGCTCTAATCTTGAGAACGCACGGTGGGACAATTATCTTGTAAGTGTTATATTGAATTGTTATAACGAGTAGTGTTGTCTTTCTACTTGATTGTTGTTAAGACGTTTCTGGGAAATTGGTTATATTCTTACATGGTATCAAGAGCTTAAGGGGCTCTTAACAACAATCTTGTCTAGTAAAGCTCAACAACTATGACTACTCAAGGTGCTAGTTCTTCTTCTACCAGTTCTAGTTCCGGTTTAGTACCGACAATTTGTATCCATCCCCCTACCTTCACAGAAGGAAAGCTTGATGGCACGAACTATCTTTTGTGGAAGTTCAAAATCACTACAGTTCTGGACTCCTACGAACTCCTTGATACAGTGTTAGGCACAGATGCAGAACCAGTTGCAGTCCGTGCTGAAGATGACACAAAAAAGGTCACACCTCCAGATCCTCAGCTTGTTAAAGAATGGAGGAGACGAAATGCTGATGCACTTTGTGCAATTGTCACAAGTGTTCAAGATTCTGTCCTCACTCTTATTCAACACACAACCAAGGCATCTAAAGCTTGGAACATACTAAAAAATCAGTATGAAACAAGGAACCAGACTCGCATTCAGAACTTGGAGAATCAGTTAGCTGCTGAGAGATTAAGTGAAGATGAAGCAGCTGAGTCATTTATCAGTAGGATGAAAAACCTACGTGATCAAATGGCTGCAGTTGGTATTGCCAAATCAACCGAGGAACTAGCTCGAAGGTGCATTAGAGTGTTGCCTCCAAAATTTGACGGCCTTGTGACAGCACTCAATACACAAGTTCGCATTCTTCCTTTGACGTTTGAAGAATTCACTGCCATGTTGATGGAGGAGGAGATGAGGCTGAGGAGCAGAGAAGATCAATTTGACTCTGCCTTTACAGCCAAGGCGAGGACGAACCAAGAAGAAAAAAAGAAAGCAAAGAAGAAGACGTTCTCTGGATCGTGCTACTACAGCAATAAGAAAGGTCATGTTGTCAAAGATTGCAGGAAACGAATCCATGACGAGAAGAACGGAACTTTAAAACCAAATTGGAGAAATAAAGAATCTGCCAATACGGCTGAAACGGAAGTGCATCTGTTTACTGTAACAGATGTATCGGAGGAAACGTGTACTAGCGCACATGTACATCAAACAAGTTCATGTGTGTTGATAGTGGAGCTTCCCGACACATGACCAGCAAGAAGGAGTTATATGACTCCATAAAACCTCTACAAGAACCAATGAATGTTGTCGTCGGGAATAATGCGAGGTGTCCCGTTGAGGGCACTGGAACCATCTCGCTCGTGTCTCAAGATGGAGGAAGCAAGAAGCTGTCCAACGTACTCTTTGTACCCCAGATCACCAGAAATTTGCTATCTGTAGCTGCTATTACAGATAATGATCTAGAAGTGCGGTTCAAAAAGACGGAAGCTTTGATTCTTGACAAGGATCAAAATATCGTAAGTAAAGGTATTCGCAAAAATAATCTTTACGAAATCAGCTCTCTTTCTGCTGTCGTGGATGCCAAAACAAGTCAACTTTGGCATGAAAGGTTCAGGCACATTTCCTATCCTGTGTTAAAGGAAATGCAAAAGAAGAAGATGGTGGTCGACTTGCCTTCAATTGAAGAAATTGAAGGACCATGTGAAGCTTGTATGCTGGGCAAGCAACATAGACAGTCATTTCCCAAAGAGAGTCATAACCGATCAAAGGCTCCTCTAGAGTTGGTACATGCTGACCTCTGCGGAAAAATGACTACGACGGCGTTGGGAGGATCTTCCTACTTTATGCTGTTAGTCGACGATTATAGTAGGAAGATGTGGGTGTACTTCCTTCGGGACAAGGCTGATGCTCTTGAAAAGTTTAAAGTGTGGCACAAACTTATGACAAATGAGAACACAACTCAGTTGAAGAAACTTCGTACCGATCGTGGGGAGGAATTCTGTTCTACAGAGTTCACCAACTACTGCAACAAGCTTGGGATTAAGCGCCAATTGACTGCTCCATACACACCACAACAAAATGGAGTTGTGGAACGAAGAAATCGAACAATTGTAGAAATGGCTCGATGCATGTTGAAAGGTGCTGGCCTACCTGACACATTCTGGGCTGAAGCAGTCAACATAGCAGTATACATCCTCAATCGGTGCTCAACCAGGGCACTCAACGATAAGACTCCTAATGAGGCTTATTATGGTATGAAACCTTCTGTGTCTCATTTAAGAAAATTTGGGTGTGAATGTTTTGTACACATTCCAAATGAAAATCGAAAGAAATTGGATGACAAGAGCAAGAAGGGCATTTTCTTGGGATATAGTGAAGAGTCTAAAGCATACAGACTCTATGATGTAGAGGCCAAGAAGGTGATCATAAGCCGAGATGTGGTGTTTAATGAGCGACCACACTCAATGGAGGATAGCGGTCCTGCCATTTCGTCATCAACTGATGAAGTAATCCACCAAGTGCCTGAACAACGACCATTGAACAATGAAGAAGTCTCTAATGATGAGGAGACTGAAGACCAACCTGTTGTACCCACAAGGAAGCCACAACCGAAGTGGTTCCAACAGCTCTTTGATGGAAGAAATCCAGGAATTACTGATGATAGTCCACGTCCTGATGGACTAAGACTATCAAAGAGAATAGAGGAGCAGAACAGATCAGGATAACAACTAGTAAACATGGCTTTGATGACCCAAATCATCAAGACGGTAAAAGAACCGGTAACTGTGGAGGAAGCCATGTCAGATCTAAATTGGAGAGCAGCTATGCAAGCCGAGTATGATAGTATCATGAAAAATGATACTTGGGAGATCGTTGAAAAGCCACCGAATAGAAAAATTATCGGCACCAAATGGATCTGGAAAGTGAAGTACAAGGCAGATGGAAGTCTTGAAAAATACAAGGCACGCCTTGTAGCACAAGGATTTTCGCAAGTCGAAGGTTTCGATGTATATGAAACATTTGCTCTAACAGCAAAAATGTCAACAATCAGGCTAGTTGTTGCAGCTGCCGCGCATTATGAATGGATTGTAGATCAAATGGATGTCAGGTCAGCTTTTTTTAATGCCCAACTTGAAGAAGAAGTCTACGTTGCACAACCCCCTGGCTTACAAATACCAGGTGAAGAAAAAAAAGTCTGCAAATTGAAAAAGGATTTATATGGGTTAAAGCAAGCACCACGAGCTTGGTACAAACATATAGACTCTTTCTTCTTGCAACATGATTTCTGTAGAAGCAAATCAGAGGCCAACTTGTATGTTCTAAGTGAACAAGGAAAGAAGGTAATTGTAGTCCTCTACGTTGCACAACCCCCTGGCTTCCAAATACCAGGTGAAGAAGAAAAAGTCTGCAAATTGAAAAAGGCTTTATATGGGTTAAAGCAAGCACCACGAGCTTGGTACAAACATATAGACTCTTTCTTCTTGCAACATGGTTTCTGTAGAAGCAAATCAGAGGCCAACTTGTGTGTTCTAAGTGAACAAGGAAAGAAGGTAATTGTAGTCCTATATGTGGATGATCTTGTAATCACTGGTGACCATGAAGATAATATTCAGAAGACGCAAGAATGGTTGAGCCAAGAATTTGAAATGACAAAACTTGGTCTTCTTCATTATTTCTTGGGAATCGAGGTATGGCAAAAACCCCATACGATCTTTATCTCGCAGCAACGATATGTTCGTGAGCTTCTGACTGCATTTGGTATGTCCGAGTGCAAACCAGTTGTCACCCCGATGGAAGTGAATACAAAGTTATCAATTGACGATCCTTCAGAACAAGTTGATAACAAGCTCTACAGAAGGTTGGTGGGAAGTTTAATCTTCCTTTGTAACACAAGACCTGATATTAGTTATGCTGTGAGAGTTCTCAGTCGGTTTTTAAATAAACCGAAACAAAGTCACTGGCAAGCAGAGATGCGGATCCTCAAATATCTCAAAGGCACATTGGAGTATGGGATATCATACAAGTCTGGAGATAATTTATCTGGGTATTGTGACTCAGACTAGGCTGGTGATATTGACTCAAAAAAATCTGTTATAGGTTACACATTCATATTCGGTGGTGGAGTCATCTCATGGGCTAGTAAGAAGCAACCCACCGTTGTACTTTCATCAATGGAGGCAGAATACAAGGCTGCTTGTGTAGCATCCTGTGAAGCTGTTTGGCTACGACGCATCATGACTGATATTGGCATTCCAATAGAGGAAGCAACAATGTTGAAATATGACAGTCAGAGTTGTATAGCCATGTCAAAGAATCCGGTATTTCATGCTAGAACAAAACACATAGAGATTCAGTATCACTATGTGAAGGAACTGATCGAGGAAGGTGAAATCTACATGGAGTACTGCCCTACATAAGATAATTGTGCAGATATCTTCACTAAAGCGTTAGGGAGCGTCCAGTTGAGCAAGCATCTTCAAACATTGGGTGTTGGCCCAATAGCTTAGTCAACATGAGGTGAACATTGAGGGGGGGTGTTGATATATGTCAATATCCACCTCTTCATAATAAGTATCGTTAATTATATGGTAGCATAAATTAATGATTCTGACTTAAACGTCGATGAGGTCAAAAGAGATCGCGATGGCTACAAGAAAGAAGTTCGGGAATTTAGAATTACCTAAGATGACGTCGGGTTGATGCAATGCTAAAGTTAGCCAACTTGACCAAAGGAAACTTCCTAGAAGTTGACTTCGATGCTAGCCATCCATGTGGTTAATTGTAGCCACCCATGTGATAAATATGGGTGGCTAATACTTTGAACATGGTTGGTAAAGCCAACCAAGATTGAAATGTTTGATAGGAAAGTCTCCTGTGGCGGGCTAGCTGAATTCTATAAATAGGCATGCATTAGTTCATCATTTTCATCCACAACACAACTCCAAACACAATCCTAAGTTAGTCTTTCTTTCTTGTATTCTTCTTGTAAGTCTAGAAGCCATTGAAGCTCTAATCTTGAGAGCGCACGGTGGGACAATTATCTTGTAAGTGTTATATTGAATTGTTATAACGAGTAGTGTTGTCTTTCTACTTGATTGTTGTTAAGACGTTTCTGGGAAATTAGTTATATTCTTACAGGAATGTCATTCCAATCCCAACCCAATTTCATTGTACCAATCGCTACCTTAATTAATTTATGCTTCTATCGTTATGCATGAGACAGAATGTCATCTTTGTTAGAGCAACACCAAATAAATGGATAATTTTAAATCAAACTGAATTAAACCTTATCTCATTAAGTTAGGTCGGTTATCAAATTTATCTATAGGAAGAAGAATCTTGTAGAAAATGATGTGGCTATGAGCAATTTTCATTAATGTACAATGCTGCATATATATTGTACACGAGACGCTAGGCTTAAGCTAATTAACAATTACAACAGATCAATTATCCGCGGGGATATGTAGGATCCTAGTTACATAAATAGAATAAGTAATTGACTGTACAAATCGTGAGAATTGTAGGCCAAGATATCGAGCCCGTTGATGATGGACAAGGTGTAGAGATTAGCTCTAATATTTCCCCTCAAGTTGGCGCATGGAGATTTGCAATGCCTAACTTATTCAACAAATGGTGGAATTGTTCTGTACCTAATGCCTTGGTAAATATGTCAGCGATCTGAAAAGTGGTGGAAATGGCCCGTGGCATGAGAATTTTGGACTGCACATTATCACAAATGAAGTGGCAATCTATCTCAATGTGTTTGGTACCCTCATGAAAGACAAGATTGGCGGCAATATGAAGGGCATCTTGGTTATCACAAAAGAGTTGAATGGGTGAAGGGTATGGAAGTAGAAGGTCGTGGAGAAGAAGCGAAGCCATATGACTTCACTGGTAGTAACTGCCATGTTGCGATACTCGGCCTCAGCTGAGGAGCGAGCAACGACAATTTGTTTCTTGGAGCGCTATGAAATAGGGGAAGACCCAAGAAAGACAATGTAGCCAGTAGTAAAGTGATGAGTGGTGGGGCAACTAGTCCAGTCAGCATTATAGTAGGCTCGTAAAACGGGAGTGCTGTCAGAGGGAAACAATAAGCCTTGATTGGTGTTACCTTTAAGGTACTGTAACACACGAAACGCTGCATCAAGATAAGGCAGTCGGGGATCTTGCATAAATTGATTGAGAATGTGAACGATATAGCAAATGTCACAACGTGTGATTGTGAGGTAGAGAAGTCGCCTAATCAATCGGCGATATAAGTCGGGGTCAGTGCATGGAGTCCCAAAACCAGAAACTAATTTATGTTGAGCCTCTATAGGAAATGACTAGGATGCAAGCCAGGAAAGCCACATTCATTCAAGATGTCTAGGGTGTATTTTTTTTGACTCAAAGAGATGTCAACTGGGGAACGTGCTACTTCAAGACCCAAGAAATACTTCAAATGACCAAGATCCTTAATGCGAAATTGGCGATCAAGATGTTGTTTTAATGCACTTATGCCAGAATGGTCATTCCTGGCAATGATCATGTCGTCAACATAGATTATAACAGCAAGAAAGGATGACCCATGATAGGAAGTGAACAAAGAGAAATCGTTATGGGATTGCCAAAAACCAAATCCAAACAAGAATGCCATGAATTTATGATAGCAATTACGCAAGGCTTTGCGAAGACCATATAAAGACTTTCAGTGGCGACAGATACGCCTCTCCCCCTCTCGGGCAAACCTTTGTGGAATTTTCATGAAAACTTTCTCATCAAGGTCGCCATGTAAAAATTCATTGTTAACATCGAGCTGGTAAAGTTCCCAGCGAAGAATAGATGCAACGGCTAGTAGGCATCGAACGGTAACTAATTTCGCAATTGGCGCGAAAGTCTCATGGAAGTCAACCCTCTCAATTTGAGTGTAGCCTTTGGCAACTAACCGAGCTTTGTAACGTTCAATGCTTCCATCTGACCTGTATTTTATTTTATATACCCATTTAGAATCAATGGTACGCTTGCCAAGAGAAAGGTCCTCGAGGGTCCATGTGTTATTTGTTTCAAGCGCTTGTATTTCTTTAATTTGGTCATGGTATCACGCCAATGACTGTGTTAAACTGCCTATACAAATGTAGTCGGCTCATCATGGGATGTGATGGCCGCTAAAAAGAATTGTGAGCAGAAGAAAACTTAGAGTAAAAAAGATAGGCATTGAAAGGTTATACTGTCAAATGAGTCGAGGAAGGGGTCGAGGAAGATGACTTGAGAAAGGGCGGCAAAGTAAATTCGAAGTCAGTGAGCCGGTATGACAATTGCTAATTTCTCTTGTTTAACTCCAATTGAGGAAGTGCCATAGACGTAGACACAGAAGGTGACGTAGCATGGGATTTGGTGTTGATTGCTTCATGATGTGGAGATGGAGGTGATGGATCACTGTTTGTTGATGACTAGCTTGTGGGCGAAAGATCAAATGATGCCAATTGGTTGCCTGGTCCATCGTTAACAATAGGTGACGAAACCTCATGTGGAGTTAGAAATTCTTCGCTGCTTGAGTCTGAATAAATGTCATGCTGGCATAAAGGTGATACATGGGACATTGGCGGCACATATATGAGTGGAAACGGGGAATAATCGGGCTTTGCTGTGAGCAAACCATTTTGGGCGAAAAAGAAATGTCCCTCATAGAATGTGACATCCCGTGAAGTGTATAGAGCCTTGGACTCAATGTCAAAGATGCGATATCTTTTCTGGCCTATAGGGTACCCAACAAATACGCCCAGCTTTGATCTTGCAACGAATTTATCTCGAGGTTTAGATGTTACATGGGCATAACATAAGCATCTAAATGTTGTTAGATGATCATACGTTGGAGGTATGCCAAACAATGCTTCATAAGGTGTTTTATTTTGCAATAGGGGAGTTAGCATTCGATTGACCAGATAGGCTGCAGTAAGTACACATTCGCCCCAAAAAGAGATTGATAGATGGGCTTGAAATCGTAAGGCTCTTGCAACTTCTAAAAGGTGTCGGTGCTTCCATTCGACCACGCCATTTTGTTGTGGTATGTATGGACATAAAGTTTGATGATCGATTCCATTTGAATGATAAAAAGTGATTAATTCCAGGTAGTACAAGCCGCCCTTCATTCTACCCACTCCAATCGACCTCCTCGAGGATAAGTCCTGCATAACACAAAAGTCCGAAAAAAAAGTTATCGAACAATTCGAGGCTTTAGTTAATTTGCTCACATATATTAAATTTCAATTGAAACTAGGAACTCCTAAGATATGATCCAACTTAAGATTGGTTCCAAGCTCCATATTTTTAACTGTGTGTACAGCCATGGTACGAACTAACGAGAGGCAAATTGGGATTAGCAATGCTATTCACGAGCAATTCGAGCGTGAAAATAAAGTGATCAGTAGCCCCTGAGTCTATGACCCAAGATATAAGTGTATTGATCATACTAGAACCTTTAGCCAAATTTGCCGCCGAACCTGTGGAACAATCGTTGCTCAAAGGACCCAATAATTGATGATATTGAGTCTCTGTGAGCCGTGGAATAAAATATTAGATTCATGTGTGTGGTTTGATTCATGGTCCTCCATATGAATAACGTTGGCAGCACTAAAACCTATTGCACCAGACCCATTGCTTGGTTGTCCTCCCTTGCCATTTGATGTGTTTTGTTTCTTGCGCCAATGTGATGGATTGCCTACGAGTTCATAGCAGTGATCCTTTGAGTGTCCAGATTTCTTACAATGACCACAAATGGGCTCTCCCAGTGTGCCCCCTTTCATTGTGCAATATTTAACGACCTCGACATTTTATTTGCCATGAATGTTGCAGCTTCAACATTAGGTATTCGTGTTGCTGCAATTGTTTGTTGTTTCTGCTCTTGAGCTACAATAGCATAGTGTTACGTGGTCAGAGATTGAGGTTGAAATCCTGACTACGTGCAGCCTTAGCCAACTTGGGTGTCTATTAAGTACACCTGCGTTATCAGAGTAGCACAGCACAAACACGAGTATTAGAGGTTGAGGACCCTAACACTGGCTTGCAAAGGGCGCTTGGGTACGAACGCAGACCCTTGTGCAAGACGAGCACCAGTAGGCAACACTGGTAGGAGTTTGGAAAATGCTAAGTAAGATGGCTGGAAAATGGCACACAAAAATGGCAAGGTAAATGGCTTGCATTTCATTGCACAACAACTCATATTTATACATGTACATGGCCTTAATCAATGCCTATGATCTATGCCAAGTGGCTGCAATCCTAGTCGTACATTTGTCTATGTACAAATAAAATTTCTAGAGCTATCTACACATTTAAATTCAAGTTTGGGCGGAATTTCCAGATTTCTCCACAGTTTGGGCGCCATTCTGCACCATTCTGGAACATTCTTGCACCTGCTAGGTAGACTGGGCAGCAACCCTGGGCAGACTGGGCAGTTTCCATGCCTTAGCCATTTTTCTGGAACCATCCAGACTCAATTATGCCTGCTTCCCTCCAATTCGCCCCAAATTACTTCCTAAGTCTTCTCCACTGCTCTAGAAGCTTCCACACATGCTGGGAAGGGTCTTGGTTTGCCTTGGGCCAATTTCCGCACCTGGACCGTCAGCACTATTCATGGCACGTTTTCACTAAGCCGTGGGCATCTGTGCGACCAAAACGCGCATGCCATCTCACCCTCCCCTACCAAACTTGACGTCGCCCTCGACGCCGTTGTACACACGAACAAATGGCCTGGGCTGCACTTGCTCGTTGATCCCCACTCGAACTGGTGGCATTGGCTGCGCCAGTTCTTCGTCTCCTTTCGTCCTTAGGCTGGTTCCCCACACACTGGCCCTTCCGTCGGGCTGGCTGCTTAGACTGCAAGTGCACGCTTAGGTTGCCGAGGCTCTGTCTCCTTGGTGCCTGAGGTACTGCACACGAGTACACTGACTGTATTACACGACTTTGCCTGCACGATGGGCGACTGTCTCCCTGAGTCAGCCCGTTTCCCTGCGGTTGTCCCTTGACCAACTGCCCGGCACATAATGGCTGGGTTCCTGCCTTCACCTCTCGAGTCATAGGGATGGCACACTGGGGGTTAGTTCCTGTCACCATAATAGCATCCTCAAATAGGACGATGATTGCCCAAACATCGTCAAGCCATTCCAAACCAAGTACAATGTCATAGTCGTCAAGCGGAACAACTGTGAAGTCCACAATACCCTACCATGGTCCAATCGCTGTCCTCACTGCCTGAGCAACGCCGATGATTGGAATTGCCTTAGTGTTGGCTGCTTTGACCATGCCTTCCATCGGTTTGACTCGCACGCCGAGTCGTTTGGCAACATCCTCACCAATGAAATTATTGGTAGCACCCGTGTCTACCAATGCCTTCAAGTCATGGCCCTTGATTGTGATGGGGACATAAAGTGAACCCTTCGGCGACCCCTTCGCCTTCAGCACTTCGGTTTCTATTGGCTCGAGCAACCAAAGCGAACCCATGTGCACCTCCTCCTTGGACTGTCCGTTGTCCTCCTGTTGGAAAAAAGATACTAGCTTGCCTCACTATGGGCATCTTGCTACCCAATGTTCCTTGCTCCCACACAAGAAACACTTCCCATCATTGGGCCGTTGTACACCGGCCTTACCGTTCCATCGTCCATGCGGCCTGCACCTGTCGTGCGAGGGACGCGATGTGTCCTTCCTCCATGAAGGTGTGCATTCACCGTTGCGGGACAAAGGTGTGCCCCTATCCTTGCTGCCTTCTCTGTGACGAGAAGAAGTACCCTTGTCCTGAGCAACTGCCATGCCTACCCCTTGGCTGATGGCAGCAACATCGGCCTTGACCCTGTCAACTTCTGCCTTGAGCTCTCCCAAGCTCGTCGTGAATGACTCACGAAACCTGTCAATGGTTTGCCTAATGGAGTCGGCAAATGAGTTGAGGGTGCCAAACAACTGACCCTCCAAACTCTCCCCACGTTCTTCCAATTCAGCAACACGTTTGACCAAGTTTGCCCCATCCTTGGCCTCAAGTTCACGAAGATGACTAACCACATCGTCTAACACCAAATTGTTCTCAAGTGTGGCTTGAGAAACATGCTCCAACCGCATCTCAATCGAGCTGAGCTGATCCACTGAGCTAGCCCGAGAGCAAGAGGTTCTGAACTTGTCCCTCCTAGACTATCTCTTTGCCTGCTTGACGGCTGTGGCCTGAGCGGCAATGACAACATCATCTCCCTGGTTTCCAGCCATGTTTCCCACTAAATTCACCAATGAAGTAGCCAACGAGTTTCACCAACACAAAGTCCTCCGAGGGATTGACCAACAAAGAATATGCAGCAACGCCGTTTGAGCCATGCCGACCTTGGCTCTGATACCACCTGTCACGTGGTCAGAGATTGAGGTTGAAATCCCAACTACGTGCGGCCTTAGCCAACGTGGGTATCGACTAAGTACGCTTGCGTTATCAGAGTAGCACAACACAAACACGAGTGTTAGAGGTTGAGGACCTCAACACTGGCTTGCAAAGGGCGCTTGGGTACGAGGGCAGACCTTTGTGCGAGACGAGCACCAGTAGGCAACACTGGTAGGAGTTTGGAAAATGCTAAGTAAGATGGCTGAAAAATGGCACACGAAAATGGCAAGGTAAATGGCTTGCATTTCATTGTACAACAACTCATATTTATACATGTACATGGCCTCAATCAATGCCTATGATCTATGCCAAGTGGCTGCAATCCTAGCCGTACATTTGTGTATGTACAAATAAAATTTCTAGAGCTATCTACACATTTAAATTCAAGTTTGGGCAAAATTTCCAGATTTCTCCACAGCTGGGCGCCATTCTGCACCATTCTGGAACATTCCTGCACCTGCTGGGCGGACTAGGCAGCTATCCTGGGCAGACTGGGCAATTTCCATGCCTTAGCCATTTTTCTGAAACCATCTAGACTCAATTCTGCCTACTTCCCTCCAATTCGCCCAAAATTGCTTCCTGGGCCTTCTCCACGGCTCTAGAAGCTTCCACACATGCTGGGAAGGGTCTTGCTTTGCCTTGGGCCAATTTCCGCACCTGGACCGTCGACACTGTTCATGGCACATTTTCGTTAAGCCATAGGCATCTGTGCGACCGAAACGCGCATGTCGTCTCAATAGGCTTTCCCAAGGCTGGGTAGTGGTTTCGTGCTTAAGATGTGAGAACGCATGGTCTTAAATCCGATGTCAAGCCCCATGAGGAAGTCATAAACCTTCTCGCTCTCGCGCATGGTCTGAATTTTCTTCGATGCACCACGCTGGCATCCACATGTGCACATAGGTAACGGATTGGCTGCTTGTACTTCATCCCATAAGCTTTGTAGCTTCTCGTAGTTCCTCGATATGGTCACCTTTTCTTGTTGAAGCAATGCAATCTCGCGCTTAAGTTCATAGATTCGGGCCACGTTTCCTTGTGAGAAGCGCTTCTTCAAGTCTTTTCAAATTTCCCTTGTAGTCTCGGCATATGCAATGCTACTTTGGAGTTCTTTGGATACAGAGTTTACTAACCAGGATCTCACCATTGTGTTGTATTTGATCCATGGTGTCAAATCTCGCGAGTCAGTGCCTGGTTTTGTTATGGTTCCATCAACAAAACCTATCTTAATCTTAGAATCCAACGCATTCATCATGTTCCTTTTCCAAGTAAAGTAGTTTTCCCCATTTTCTTCGAGGGGAGTTACGACGAAAATCAACCACGGGTGATTCGATGGTTGTAGGAAATATGAGGAATTAACATCCCTTACTTTAGAAATTTGGCTATCATCTTTCGCCATTACACCTGCGCTGCTTGATTCTTTATCGCTCGTCGTATGCAAAGTGGCCATGAAGAAATTTTGGTGTTTGGTTGCTGAATTGTTGTTGCTTAGACTTTTATCAAAGTATTAATTGATAATCCTGCTCTGGTACCATGTAGAAAATGATGTGGCTATGAGCAATTTTCATTAATGTACAGTGCTACATATATTTTGTACACGAGATGCTAGGCCTAAGCTAATTAGCAATTACAACATATCAATTATTGGGGATATGCGGGATCCTATTTACATAATTAAAATAAGTAATTGATTGTACAAATAGTAAGAATTGTATGCCAAGATATCGAGCCCGTCGCTGATAGACAAGGTGTCGAGATTAGCTCCAATAAATCTAACAATGCTTATATTGGTTATCGACTACCTAACATCATCCACCTTCTTTATTTCCTGGTTTTGGAGCCAGGGGCGGATTTAGGAATTTAATATTGGGAGGGCCAAAATATTTTTTTAATGATACTATATAGAATTTTTTTAAAATTAGGGGGACCGATAATTTTTTTAACGATACTACATAGATATTTTTTTAAAAATTTAAAACGCACGGCCCCCCTCCCACACTACATAGATCTGCCCCTTGTTTGGAGCGATGATCTTAGGAATAAAACTTGACACGTGCACAGTTACTCCATATAAATATATAAAGCATTAAATTTCTCCATCATGATTATTTTTACAACAATATAGGGGAGTATGTGTAACAACTAGATTGACATTCTAAGCGTTTTTTATCTTTTATTTATTAAATACAATAGAGACCAAAATTATAATGATAATTCACCCGACCTAGATCCTCAAGTACAAAGTTTGTATCCTCGAATGAAATACCTATGAAACAGAATAAGGTAAGACGTGGGATTTATCTTGGGAATAATTCCGACACTCAAGTAAGTATTGAGTTCTTAAGGTCGGACTTGGATTAAATGAGTTAATATTAAAGGAATATATTAGATGAAGTCATATTAAAGGAATATATTAGATGAAGTCATACATAAATACAAAAATAAGAGTTGTGACTATTTTACGCATGTGTCCCCGAAATTTGTTAACCATTTTACTTTTCTTAGACTATTTTAGCCCTTATCACGTAGTTTAAATTCTGAACCTCTAATTACAATTAGTTGCTAGACGAATATTCTGCACAATTTTTGGGTGTGCGTCCTGAGGGTCCTTCAAACAACTATAATAATTCTCACGGATGAAACCTTTCTTGCTTTTAAAGATTCTCTATTCGTTCATTTACGAATTCAATACTTAGCTAACTTCGCCTTAGATAGTAATAATTGAGATGATAACTAGTTTGATTAATCTAACAACATACAACCTCATCATCTCACTACGCCAATTGAGATATTCTCTTCTTTGAGTTCCAATACTTAGTCCCGTATCCTAATGGCTACTTTAGGCTCTTAGTGTAATATCTCACATTGGTTGGAGAAATTATTGTTATTATTTTTTATTATAAAATTTTAAAAAAGGTTAAGTCATATAACACATATCGAAATATGTCATTTATTAGAATTGATTTCGCAACATTTTACACTCAAAGCAAGAGAGCATACCACTAGACTAAAAGCCCATTGGTCGAAGAATTGGATTGCCAATCAAGATATTATGGACTGCCACAAAAGCTATGGAAACTGCTGGTAATTTGAATAACTAAATCATACTAGGGAGGCTCCCTCCCACCCTAGCTATGACCCTAATAGATTGATTTCACTCCGACGACCATAAACCCTCAGCGCGCGCGCGAGCAGGAACCATGAAATTCAACCGTGATACTTCTTACATCAAAAGACACAATGATGCGGATTTGGATATCCTAATAACACTATTTGGGTTGATTTAGTTTCATAAGGCTATCAACTTCCACTGAAACGTTCACATATCTATCATCTTCTTGAATCACTTCATTGAAGGCAACCAAAGCTTATTTCTTCATATCTGTACTACCAATTTTGAGCTTTGAGAACATATCTTCCCCACCAATTTTTTTTTTTTTCCATCGTTCTTTCCCTTCACCAACTTTCTTGTTACGTGCCTAAGCCTGTGCTTGTGCCTTCGACTTCGACATCTAATATACCTTCATGTTTTTAATATCATAAGTCTATGTTGTTGTTAGGACTTCGACTTGAATTCAACCTATTTTAGTTCGGATTTCATTCCATGAAAGGATTGACTCTACTATTTTTGAAGCAGATAAAGACTGAAGGAATAGTTGTAATATGAAGTTTACTAATAATTTGTTTTTGAATGATATTTGGATTTTTTATGCTGTGAGAATGGCATTTGGATTATTGATGATATGGTGTAAATAATGTTTGAATTGTTGATGATATCTTGTACAAGTCTTTAATGTTTGTCAAAATGAGGTAGATAACGCAAATGATGATTACAGAATTATGCTTAAACTCAAACTATCAGCACAAGACAACTTGATTTCCACTAGATAAACAGTGATAATTACTGGATTATATATGTTTGGGATCATTTGTCAACATTGTTGAAGATCAACATGAACCCACTGACTAAATTTGACCAATTTGAAGACTGGAATAGCATTTTCTATGATAATCTACTTTGATTTGCACGTAACAAGAAGTACAGATATGAAGAAATTAAACAACTTGCCTTCAATGAAGTAATTCAAGAAGATGGTAGATATGTAAAAGTTTCAGTGGAAGTTGATAGCCTTATCAAACAAAATTAGGGATGGTAATGGGTAGGATTTAAATCTGAATCTGACGAGTATCTGACCTGATTATAAATCTGTTTACTAAACCGATAGAGTATCCGTTAGGGTTTGGTTTTTACAAGTACTTATCGACGGATAGTCCGATAAGGTTTGGTAATAGTAATTTAAAAAAATCTGGAACCCGAGAACCCGATTAGTAACTTAGTAAAAATAAATTCATAAAAATATTTATATATTTACATACATATACAAATAATATATTATTTAAGAAAATATAATTTTTTAATATTGGTTCAAGAATAATAGTTGTGGGTTATAATCCAACTCTTATTATCAGTTGTTAACCCTGATAATTTATGTTTACCTATTCTTTTATCTAATTCAAATAATACAACTACTCAATTGCTGAATAATTCAAACAAGAATGATAATTTACAATTATGACAAGTACTTTATATTTTTTTTTCTTCATGTTATTTTATATTTTTATGTAAGGAGGATAAATTCTCAGTATAAATGTTTTTTTGAATGTTTCTATTAAGTTTAAGTTTGTTTATAGACAAGAAATTTTATTTATTTATTTTTAATCCATTGCAATTTGTCATTATTTTAAATCAGACTTTTTTCAT
The DNA here is from genome assembly GCA_037974665.1 of Ehretia macrophylla. NCBI lineage: Eukaryota > Viridiplantae > Streptophyta > Magnoliopsida > Boraginales > Ehretiaceae > Ehretia > Ehretia macrophylla. The sequence continues at coordinate 41,278,112 of CM075783.1, forward strand.
TTTTTTTAAAAAACCTTTTAAGTTTTTCTTTTAAAAAATTATTATTTTTATTCATTAACAGGTCAGGTCGGTACGAGCAGGTTTTCAAATATTTAACGGGCTCAGGTTTGGTAAGCAAAATTTAAATCCGACGGGTTTTCGTCATGAGTTTAGTAAAATATAATTTAAACGGGTTCGAATTTAATTTTATAAATTTTAACAGATATCAGACTCATTGTTATTCCTAAACAAAATCAATCCAAAAGTTGGTAAAGGGAAATAAACGATGGAAAAAAATTAAAAAAATTGGTGGAGAAATAAATCGAGAAAGATTTTGAATTGATTTTGTTTGATATTCAACTAAAAGTCTAGATGTTTTATTAGTAAAAGAACAGTTAAAATTTTTTCTTATTCTTTCTTAATAATGTTATTACACACCGTGTTATTAGGGTTATTAGGGAATCCGAATCCCAATGATGCAGTCTTCCGGTTACAATTCATAGCCAATTTTGGCTACAGAAAAGCCGCCTTTTGGAATAGGCTAACTTGTATACAATATACTTTCGAGTAAACAATATATTTCAGATACAAACGCCTTCAATGCAGTGTAAGTATCTATGTAAAAATGGCCACCATGGAATACAAATCAATACTTACATATCAGCTTCATCTTCTCATTCTAGAATGACCATGTCTATCGACTCTACTATCATTATCGTACTGTGAAAACCTTCTTCAGTTGAAACCATGGAAATGTTTGATGGTATTTCTCCCAGCGAGAGCAATGCCATAATTGATCTTTGGGGTATTTGAATGTCACCTTGGACCATGGAAATGTTTGATGGTATTTCTTCCAGCGAGAGCAATGCCATAATTGATCTTTGGGGTATTTGAATGTCACCTTGGATTGAAACTACTGTCAGAGATGGGAGCAATTGAATCAGATTTTTCAGAAATGAGGGGGAAAGATGAGTTCTCAGACGTGCCATTAATTTCGATCATCTTCTCATATATAAAAGGGGGATTTGTGGGTGGAGGGAGATGCTCATCCTTCTTTGCCAGCATTTGTAGTGCTGTAGACATGGATGGTCGCAATGACGGGATCTCTTGTGAGCACAAAAGCCCTACATGGATCACTCTTAGAACCTCATTTTTAGTACTAATGTTATGGCAGTCATCGTCCAACATTAGATTTGGATCAATAAGCTCGTCTGCTGTTCCTTGCTGAAAATGCTTCCATGCCTGTTTCATCCGAAATACCATTCAGATAAAAGACATATGAGTACATATGAGTAAATTGCAAAATGCACATAACGCTCAAATACCACAATAAAATACCAACCACCAAAGCTCTAGTACTTACAACAGTAACTAGGCTTTCAGAATAGAATTCTGATGTTCTGCTCATGTTATTTTGTTGTCCTGTGACAATTTCCAATAAAAGCACGCCAAAACTGTACACATCTGCTTTTTCTGTCAATTCGCCATAGGCTAGGTACTCTGGGGCCATATATCCTCTGTAGATTGACAATAGAGTTATATATCATTTTTCACTTGCAGTATACACTTCATTTTCCGAGTATTCAGTTTCGACTAGGACAAATGGGGGAATAAGTACTTACAATGTTCCAGCGACTGTAGTGCTTATATGACTCTTATCTTCTTGGAAGGCCCTAGCCAAACCAAAATCAGCAATTTTAGCGCGAAAACTCGCATCCAAGAGGATATTACTTGCTTTTATATCTCTATGAATAATTCGTATCTTTGGGTTCTCGTGGAGGTAAACCAAGCCCTCTGCAGTCCCTACGATTATCACAAATCTTTTCTCCCAGTCTAGTGCTTTACCCTCATTTGAATCTGTAAAGTTTGGCAAAGACACATCTGAGATCATTCACAGCATACTCAACACATGATGAATTTTCAGTTCTTTTCCGAACAAAGGAGCCCTCGTTCAAGAAGAGATGGATGATTAACAATAATATTACCCTCTCCTAAGTATTGTACTCACCAAAAATGAAGCGATCAAGACTCTTATTTGGCAAGAATTCGTAAACTAGAAGACTGTCAGGACCTGAACAACTGCATCCCAACAATCTGCCAAGATTTTTGTGTTCTATGCAGCTAATGATGTTAACTTCATTAAAAAATTCTGCTGCTCTATGTATATTGTTAAGAAAAAGTCTTTTGATGGCAATCTCTCTTCCATCGGGTAGGACTCCCTGCAATATGACATTTTAAGCTCAGAGTCAATAATATGCTCGTAAACAGAGATGATGAGGAAGGTAATAATGTAACATAATGTATCGGAACAGTAAGAGTACAAGAGATCCAATGTTGTCCGACACTTTCCCAGACACCGTGGATCCCTCTTAATGTATCTGATCAAAGACTGCTTATCTCACTACCTGATAAACTATGCCATATCCACCTTGCCCAAGCTTGTTGGCCTCATCAAAACCACCAGTGGCTTTCTCAAGAGTGGAGTACTTGAAGTTCAAGCTACTATCACGAAGGATCTTAGCCAATTTCTTCACATCATAAAAACCTGAGAAGTTGCACGAAGAGAAAGTTTAGTTTTATCTAATGTTCTTGAAAGGACGATTGACTGAAAAGTGGAGTAAATCATTATAATTTAGATATATGAGCCCATTCTCTTCAAGGACAAAATAAACAGATCATATGCAAATAGGATTCTACCTTTTCTCTTCTTCCGTATTCTTCTGTGCTTCCAGATGTAAGCTACAATGATTAATGCTCCTGCAGCAACAACCGTAGAACTGACAACCGCTGCTACAAGAGCTGTTAAGGTTCCTGAAAAATGTTATTACAGAAAAGTCATGATGTCGCGCACCTAGGAAGGCAGCACGCTTTCGGATGCGTAAGAAAAACAGAAGAAAATGTCTGAATCTTGGACAAGAACTAAAAGATATCAAGGAAAGAAATTACTCAGCAACATGCAAAGAAGGTGCCACTGTCAACATTGACTTCCTCTTACCACTTGAACTTCCATTGCTTGGTATGGGATTCAAGAAATTGGTGTCTGAGTATCTCATAAAGCATCCTGTATTCAGTGCTCGACCTTCAGACCAGGGCAAGCATCCCAATATAGAAGTTGATGCATTCTCCAAACATGCTTTACAAGAGTTAGATTTCAATGTCGCCCAGCATTGTGCCAGAACATAAGTTGACTCGTTTCTGGTCCTAGAAACTGGCATCTGAGCTCGCGCATAGCCATTAGCGTTTGGTGCATAAGAAGCTGCTTGCAAGATTGCCTGTCTTGTTGTTTCTTGGAATGCTAAATTCTTTCTCGTTGTATTCCCACAGACAGCTTTGTCCCCTAGTCCGGTGGACTCCTGAAAAAAGTTGTAGTTGTCGAATCGCATGAAACAACCATCAAGGAATATTGTTCCACCAGTGAATGAAACACACTGAGGAGAATATGTGCGTGCCTTAAGATAGCATAGCACACAGTCTGTTACGGAAAGATCACCATAACATTGAAATAGAGCATAAGCAGTATCATGTCCTCGCCCGGACGTTTCTGCTCCATAACTTTGTGTTTGTAACTCTTGTCTGATAACATCCGTTACAGCAGCCATGTTTGTGACAAAATAGCTGAGATTTTGCGCTGTTTGCTTCACGCATGTGATTTGTATTATATGATCTCTTGGTTCCCCTAACGCTACTCGTGGTAATCTTAACACCATCACAACAGCGAAGAGGATAGTTGAAATTGAGAATGTCTCATTCTCCATTTTCCAGAGACTTTCCTGTTCATAAGAGAGTTAAATTCAATTGAATTAATGCCATGCCAACAATGAAAAAGCTTGTTTATAACAGTAAAATTTCAAAGTAATCAGCAAATTCAACGATGATTGAAAGTTTAAGAATACACGAGCAACCATTCATCAACGGTTGAAGATAATAAATAAATATAACAAACGTATTTAATAGCTTAAACTTTTAGTTAAAACCAACTTCTCAAAAGATTTTGGTTCAAATTTTACCGTCACTCATTTAAAATATATTATAATATATCCACATGCAAGATTTAAAATGAATCACAGATACATGTGAAACATGTTGAAGATAATAAATAAATATAATAATTTTTTTTTTTTACAGATTAAACTTTTAGATGAGTTGACCATCTAATATTAACATACCTTGTCAACATGGTATTCTCCAAATACTAAGGAACTTTGACAATCTTAACTTTGCTTACCTCTTTCTTTATCTACAACAATTCGATCATGGCTGATCATGCAACCCTATATATCTTTCACTGGTTGGAGAGAGTGAGAGAGATAGAGAATGCAAATAGTTTTTTTTTTTTTTGCTCGGTCAACAAGTAATATATTCATTCCACTATCAAAAGAAACATTTGACAAAAAGCCCTTACCAGTGTGTCACCATACAAAAAATGATAGCCATAATTACATAAAAATATCACTAATATTCATTTGGGTGCAAATATCACTAATATTCATTTGGGTGCAAATAGTTGCAGGTGAGGATGAAAGCTATCACTTATAATGGAGAATTCAAGAGTTTGAACAAAAGAGTTACTTACAAAAAGGGTAAATTATGCATTCAGTCAAATGTTTACACATTTTTAAAGATTAAATTTACTTTATACCCCTATCTTTTACATTTATTACCTTTTATTTTTATAAATTTTACTTACTAATCTTACTGTTCACTTACCGTTAAAAACTTAATGGACAATATAACTCTTCCAAATTTTCGGACAAAAATAGCCCTACCATTAAACCCAACTCCCCTCCCCCAAAAAAAAAAAAAAACTTTCCTCCATCCTCATCATCAATATACAGACTGAACACTCACACCGACACACACACGAAACACACACAGAGACATACCAACACAAACACACACATACACACAAAGACACCACAAGCAAACACACATACAGAGGCAATCAGCACACACACAAACACCACACCTAACGCTAGCACAGACAGAAACACACACTGTACAGAAAAAGAAAAAAAAAGAAGGGAAGGTTGGGGTGTGGTCAGCCGCGGGGTGAGGGGCTGTGTTGGTGATTATCGTGATGTAGGAGCTGGGTTTAGTGGTCATTGTAATATGGGAGCTGGGTTTGGTGGTCATTGCGAGGTGGGGGTCTGCTGGGGGTAAAGGATGGTTGGGGTTGGGTGAGGTGGTGGTCAGCGTCGCTGGGTGGGGTTGGGTGGTGATCTGCCGCAGGGTGGGGGTAATGGTTTGGGGATCTACGGGTTGGGGGTGAGATTTTTATTTATTTTTGTTTTGTTTTTCCAAAAGGGGTGAGTTTTTATTTATATTTTCTTTTGTTCCCAAGGGATGAGATTTTTTTAGGGGTGTTTGTTTTGTTTTTGGAAGGGTAATTTTGTATTTAGAATTAATTTTGAGGGTAATTTAATAAATTTAAATTTTTATTCTAATAGAAGTTTAATTTTGTTAACATTGATCCAAGTCAAGGGTTAGTAAATGGAATTTTTAAAAGTAAAGGTTAATAAGTATCACTTTATATAAAAATAGAGGTAAAAAGTGGATTTAATTTTTTTTTAAATTGGTACTTAATATTTCAAAATAATCATAATAGTTTTTAATATTTATAAAAGTGATTTAAAATGATTCCTATTATTTAAAATTAGTCAATTTAGTTCTTATATATTATCCCTCAAAAAATTCAATTCAATTCTTATTATTTTTTAAAAAAAAATCAATTTAGTTTATACACATAACTCTATTTAGGGATTAAATTAACTAATTTTAAATAATAAAAATTATTTTAAATTATTTTTATAAATAATAAGAATTAATATAATTTTTTTAATATATTAAGACTAACTTAAAAAATATGTGTAAACAATAAAAATTATATACATAATTTATCCTTATGAAAATTTCACTAGTCTATATAGTTGTGGGACCGTTGTCACATTTGCGTCTATCTTTGATTGGCATTTGACAAGGTCCCTTTTTGTTTGACTTCTACAACTTAGGTCTCCCATTTTTTAGATTACTGAGACATGATTTTTGGGCCTCATATTCAATATGAGGTCCTTTTTTATTGACATTTGCGTCTATCTTTGATTCACATTTGAGAAGGACCTTTTTTTTTTCGACTTATAATATGTGTCATATATTACTCGTTACATAAGATTTGATTTCTAGACCTCATATTTAATATCCAAGCATTTTGAATCTTGCTTGACATGTCAAAGGAAATTTTTTTTTCCCATAATGTTGTTCTTCTATCTTCATAACACCTTAAATTTAAGCTTGAAAAAAACTTTTAATTTTGCAAAATTTGAATTATATTCTTGGATAATTATGGAAAGTTAAATGCTTTTCATTTCAACTATAGAAAAGTTGGAGTTTCCGTAGGAGACTATATTCTTGATAGTCTTATCTTAGTTGGTATAAGGGTATTTCTAATGATGAGAACTATTCACAAAAATTTATTATTTTTGATAATTTTTAAAGACTCGAATATCTATTTTAACTCAAATCTCCAATAGAGTCCACCACTTTTTAGAGATTTACACTAAAATAGAGACTCAATCACTTTTTAAGTCTCTAAATTTGTTGTTAAAAAGTAAATTGAATTTTTATTTTAACTCAAATTTCTAAAAAGTAGTAGACCTCATTAGAGATTTGAGTTAAAATAAAGACCCGAATCTCTAAAAATTATAAAAAATAATAAATTTTTATGAATAGTACAATATTTTTCATGTCACTGAAAATACCTAAGGTTGCCAAGTTTGTTTATAAGTTCAAAACTCTAAGATAAAAAATTAAATAAATAAATAAATAAAAATAAATAAATAAAAAACCCTGTATGTATTGTGCAAGTCGCATGTAATTATATTTTGGATAAAAGAAAAAAAAATGCTACTTGAACTAAGCAAGTCAAAGTACCAAAAGGCATAAAGTAAAGCAATAAATTAATAAAGCGCTTTTTTGAATAAAAAATAATAATAATAATAATAAAAATTTTTGAATTCGAATTAAGAATGTCGAAAAATGATAAACTTTTTAACCAAGTAACTACATTCATCATTCATCAACATCATATAATTATGAGCATTAGTTCAAAATAATTTCAAACGTTTGCTCGATTTGATATTTTAATTCTTAATATTTTAAAATAAACAAAATGGTCCCAAACGTTTGATAGTAAGAACACCATTAATCCAAAAACATATTTTCGTCTAGTATTTAACGTTTACTGCACGAGACGGAAGAACATGTTCATCCAAAAGCAAACAATAGAGACTATTTTGGGTATTTGCTCTATATTCATAAAAAATATTTAAAGGTAATTTAGTTGTGAGTTATTCTTTCTGTCAGTCGGAATAACAGGATTTGAATCTTATCAAAAAAAAAAGAAAAAAAGAACCAACCATATTCATCAGGATACCGAGATCACCAAAAGATCAAAGCAACATGTTCTTCAGCAGACACTAAGAAACTTTAACAATTCTAACTTTGCTTACCTCTTTATGATTCATCAACTTGATCTTGTCTGAACCGTATCCGACCCTTCATATCTTTCAATGGCTGCTCTGTGTGTGTGGGTGTGTGATGAGAAAGAGAGATGATATGGGCGGGTGCAAGTTGAAGGCCGATACCTATAGTCTAGAAGTCAAGAGCGTGACCAAGAAGGGTCCTTGTCTAAAGATGCGGGGTCGTTTTGACAAGTCGTGGGTAATAGGGACTTATTTTTCTTATTTGATGAAGATATAAGTCGTATAATAAACATCAAATAATGCTGAATGCCCTTTTAGTGAGAATTAATATCACTTTTTTTTTTTTGGTCAAGAATTAATATCACATGAGAAATATACCATTAAACCAAAAGGCCCAGTAAATTGTTATGATTATAGATATATTTTCATCACAAATATTAGCTTGACTTTACCAAATTAAAGCAGGCGTGATTGTGATACTAGACTATAGAATTTATAACTTTAGAATGGAATTGAGAAAGGTCTACTTACAAAGATTAAAGAAGCAAAATAACAGTTTTTTTTTTTCTCCACTACTGATATGCTCTGCTAATATACAATATATAGCTAATCCCCCAAGTAGCTGGGCTTAGTTCTTTTAGTATTGTTCTGAACTTCACTGAGTCGTGGGCTGACATTAGATTGGGCTGCATTATCGAATAATGGAATAACAAACACCTACAATGCGGTTTGAGTATCTATGTAAAAATAGCCTCTGATCCATGTAACACAAATCAATAGTTACATATCAGTTTCATCTTCTCATTCTGAAATGATCATGTCTATCGACTCTACCGTACTGTGATATCACTGTGAAAACCTTCTTCAGTTGAAACCATGGAAACGTTGATGGTATTTCTTCCAGCCAAGCAATACCAGAATTGATCTTTGGGGTATTTGAATGTCACCTTGGATTGAAACTACTGTCAGAGATGGTAGCAACTGAATCAGATTTTTCAGAAATGAGGGGGAAAGACGAGTTCTCAGACGTGCCATTAATTTCGATCATCTTCTCATATATAAAAGGGGGATTTGTGGGTGGAGGGAGATGCTCATCCTTCTTTGCCAGCATTTGTAGTGCTGCAGACATGGATGGTCGCAACGACGGGATCTCTTGTGAGCACAAAAGCCCTACATGGATCACTCTTACAACCTCATTTTTAGTACTAATATTATAGTAGTCGTCGTCCAACATTAGATTTGGATCAATAAGCTCGTCTGTTGTTCCTTGCTGAAAATGCTTCCATGCCTGTTTCATCCGATATACCATTCAGATAAAAGAAATATGGGTAAACTGCAGAATGCACATAACGCTCAAATACCACAATAAGATACAAACCACCAAAGCTCTAGTGCTTACAACTGTAACTAGGCTTTCAGAATAGAATTCTGATGTTCTGCTCCAGTTATTTTGTTGCCCTGTGACAATTTCCAACAAAAGCACGCCAAAACTGTACACATCTGCTTTTTCTGTCAATTGGCCATAGGCTAAGTACTCTGGAGCCATATATCCTCTGTAGATTGACAATAGAGCGTATATATTATTTTTCACTTGTAGTATGCACTTCATTTTTCGAGTATCCAATTTTGACTAGAATAGAGGGGGATAAGTACTTACAATGTTCCAGCGACTATAGTGCTTATATGACTTTTATCTTCTTGGAAGGCCCTGGCCAGACCAAAATCAGCTATTTTAGCGCGAAGACTCACATTTAAGAGGATATTACTTGCTTTTATGTCTCTATGAATAATTCGTATCTTTGGGTTCTCGTGGAGGTAAACCAAGCCCTCTGCAGTCCCCACGATTATAGCAAATCTTTTCTCCCAGTCTAGTGCTTTACCCTTGTTTGAATCTGTAAAGTTCAAAAAGATACATCCGAGTTCATTCACAATATACTCAACACATGATGAATTTTCATTTCTTTTCCAAGCAAAGGCCTCGGGTAAAGTATTGTACTCACCAAAAATGAAGCAATCAAGACTCTTATTTGGCAAGAATTCGTAAACTAGAAGACTGTCAGGACCAGAACAGCTGCATCCCAACAATCTGACAAGATTTTTGTGTTCTATGCAGCTAATGATGTTAACTTCATTATAAAATTCTGCAGCTCGATGTTTATTGTTAAGAAAAAGTCTTTTAATGGCAATTTCTCTTCCATCTGGCAGAACTCCCTGCAATATGACATTTCACACTCATAGTCAATAATATGCTTGTAAAACAGAGATGATGAGGAAGGTAATACTCTGTAACATAATGTATCAGAAACAGTAAGAATACAAGAGATCCCATGTTGTCCGACTCTTTCTCAAACACCGCGGATCCCGTTTGATATATATCTGATGAAAGTTTGCTTAACTGAATACCTTATAAACTATGCCATATCCACCTTGCCCAAGCTTGTTGGCCTCATCAAAACCACCACTGGCTTTCTCAAGTGTGGAGTACTTGAAATTCAAGCTACTATCACGAAGTATCTTAGCCAATTTCTTCACATCATAAGAACCTGAGAAGTTGCACAAAGAGAAAGTTTAGTTTTATCCAATGTTCTTGAAAGGACGATAATTGACTGAAAAGTGGAGTAAGTGATTATATTTTAGATACATCAGTCTATTCTCTTCAAGGACAAAATAAACAGATCATATGCAAATAGGATTCTACCTTTTCTCTTCTTTTGTATTCTTCTGTGATTCCAGATGTAAACTACAATGATTGCTGCACCGGCAGCAACAACCGTGGAACTGACAACCACTGCTATTACAGCTGTTGGGGTTCCTGTAAAATGTCATTACAAAAACATCATAATCACACCTAATGAGACAAAAATTTCTAGTCTTGCGGACATTTAAATGAAAAATCTAAAAGAAAAGAAGAAAGCGAAAGAAAAACCCGAAGAAAATGTCTGAATCTTGGAGAAGAACTAAAAGATTAAAAATCAAGGAAAAAAATTACTCAGCGACAAGCAAAGAGGGTGAACATTGAATTCCTCTTACCACTTGAACTTCCATTGCTTGGTATAGGATTCAAGAAATTGGTGTCTGAATATCTCATAAAGCATCCTGTATTCAGTGCTCGACCTTCAGACCAGGGCAAACATCCTAGTATAGAAGTTGATGCATTCTCCAAACATGCTTTACAAGAGTTAGCATTTAGTGTCGCCCAGCATTGTGCCAGAACATAAGCTGACTCATTTCTGGTCCCAGAAACTGGCAACTGTGCTCGTGCATAGCCTTTATCATTTGGTGCATAAGAAACTGCTTGCAAGACTGCCTGTCTTGCTGTTTCCTGGAATGCTGAATTCTTTCTCGTTCTATTCCCACAGACAGCTTTGTCCTCTGGTCCTGTGTACTCCTGAAAAAAGTTGTAGTTGTCGAATCGCATGAAGCAACCATCAATGAACATTGTTCCTCCAATGAATGAAGAACACCGAGGAGAAAATGCGCGCGCCTTAAGATAGCATATCATACAGTCTGTTACGGAAAGATCACCATAACATTGAGTTAGAGCATAAGCAGTATCATGTCCTCGCCCATACGTTGTTGTTCCATAACCTTGTGTTTGTATCTCTAGCCTGATAATTTCCATTGCAGCAGCCATGTTTGCAATAAAATAGGTGAGGTTTTGCGGTATTTGCTTCGAGCATGTGTTTTGTACTATCTGATCTCTTGGTTCCCCTAACGCTACCCGTGGTAATCTTAACACCATGACAACAATGAAGAGGATAGATGAAATTGAGAATGTCCTATTCTCCATTTTCTAGAGACTTTATGGCTAGCTTTTGTTAGTACAGCGAGCCTGTTTATAAGAGAGTTAAATTCAATTGAATTAACGCCATGACGACAATGAATCGAGCCTGTTTATAACAATAAAATTAAAAGTAATCAACAAATTCAACGATGATTGAAAGTTTAAAAGATTGTTTAAAACAAATAAATTCCATAAAATTTTACGGAATTCATTTGCAAATCCAATTTCTTATGTTTACAAGAAGCACTTTAAAAAATTAGAAATCCAAGATTGGATTTGTTCAACTTTTATCCAAATCCTTATTCAAGATGTGGAATTTGCAAATTCACATTTTTTAAGTTAGTTGTTTATCTTTTAAAGACAATATTGCCCTCTGGATTTTTTTTTTTTTTTTTACACTAAGAGTTTAACTTTGGCTCAAATATAAAGATAAAATAAAAAATAAAAAATAGATCAAAACCCCCTCTCTCACCCTTCATCTTTCAACAAAACACGAAAACAAATAATTGATCTACAAATGAGGGCATGATTAATATTTTCCTTCAAGATTATTTTATGATATCTAACATGAAGGAAAGTCGATTCAAAATAAGCGTAAAAGGTAAGTGGAGTTTATTTTTCTATAAAGTTGCTAAATTCTTTCACTTCTTGATTACATGGTCATTTTCCACGTTTGATTGATATCATATTGTCCGTTGAAATTATTTTCTAGTTTAATCATGCCGGAAATTCCTTTCATTTCAAACAATTCGTTTCAATTTTTCTTGCAAATTTGTTCATAATTTGCTCTTTTATTTGGATAATTGCTACATGTCTTATCAACAATTTTTAGCCAATACTTGACGTTAATTATCTTTCATGTCTTCCGTGCTTTAATTCATGCCAATGCTCATTGGATAGTCCTAAAAGTCTTGTTTATCATTTCTAAATTTCACTAATTCCAATAGAATAAAAGAAGGGTACTTGAGTAAAATTATATTTCTTAATTCCTATTCACATGTGTTTTAAACACAATTTATATCTACAAATAACAGAATCGACTTAATACTATTTTATACTTCCAAACAAGATAATTCATTTGCAAATACAAATCCTCATGAAATTCATTTACAAATCAAATTAATTCCACAGTACAAGTACTTTAAAAAAATATGTAAGAATACACAAGCAACCATTCATAAATGGTTGGAGATAATAAATAAATATAATAAACGTATTTAACAACATAAACTTTTAGATAAAACCAACTTCCCAAAGGTCTTGGTTCAAATCTTACCATTATCCATTTAAGATATATAAATATATCAACATGCAAGGTTTAAAGATGAATCGTACATGCACGTGAACATGTTAAAAATAATAAATAAATATAATAAACTTTTTTTCTATTGATTAAACTCTTAAATAAGTCAGTCATTTAATATTAACGGATCACATCAACATGGTCTTTTGCAAATACTAAGGAACTTTGACAATCCAACTTTGCTTACCTCTTTATAACGCAAACAAGTGCAGGTGAGGATGAAAGCTAGACTTATAATGGAGAAGTCAAGAGTCTGACCAAAAGAGTTATTTACGAAAACTTCACTTATCTAAAGTTGTGGGATCATTTTGGGTGAATTTCACAAATAGTCCACGTTTAGTCTCTAAAAATTATAAAAAATTATCAAATAGGAAAGGATACTCTGAATCATAGAACTATAATGAAATATACGATCAACCAACATTTCTCGAATTTGAAAAAGAGTCAGAAGAAATGGTTCGATCCTCTTATTTTGATTTCTCGAACCGAGAGATCCATGAATTGGGATCCTGATGCATATAGATACAAATGGTCCAATGGGAGCAAGAATTTCCAGGAACATTTGGAACATTTTGTTTCTGAGCAGAAGAGCCGTATATATATATATATATATATATATATATATATTTTAATTTAGTCCTCATTGTTTCAAAAATAACGCACTTAATCTCCAAAATTTGTAAAAAATTTTAGTTTAATCCCTACAGTGTATGATCGGCACATGAAACTTCGGGGACTAAATTGACAAAATGTTAAAATATTGTGGACTAAATTAAAAGTTTGAAAACTAAATGCGTCACTTTTGTAACAATAAGTATGAAATTAATGAACAATAGTCGTCGGGCATTGTTCAAATAGTAGTACTGTGTAAATAGTAGTCAATTTATGAACAGTAGCCGTCGGACACTGTTCAAATAGTGATACTGTATAAATAGTAGTCAACTGCATAGTAACATCATGTCTCCTATAAATAGAGGTTATTATAATTCATAGTTTACAATGAGAAATCAATAGTATTCTCTCCCTAGTTTTTCTCAGTTTTTTCTTATATTATTATCTTTATAATAATTATTTTATAACACGTTATCAGCACAAAACTCTGCCGTAACAACAACGCACAAAGTAACCGATTCAAATTTTCTCAAAAGTACATGTAATCATTCTTTTTAATTGTATTTTGATTATATATATAGGATCTATAAATTAGACACACATATATGTATCTATATATTTACATATGCATATATATATATATATACACACACACGCATATAATACTATGTTCATTATCTACAAGTTGATTCTGGAAGCGTGAGGAATCCAAATTGCTTTTCCTTAGTTATTTTGAGTCTTGCTTGACTTGTCAAATGAATTTTTTTCCCATAATGTTATTTTTCTATTCTCATGACACCTTAAATTTAAGCTTGAAAAGATCTTTTTAATTTTTCAAAATTTGAATTATATTCTTGGTAGTCTCACCTTAGTTGGTATAAGGTTGCCAAGTTTCATAACTGTAAGATAAAAAAAAAAAGGAAAAAATATCAAAAACCCTGTATGTATTGTGCAAGTTACGTAGCTGATTATATTTTGGATTAAAAAAAAAAAAGCTACTTGAACTAAGCAAGTCAAAGTACCAAAAGGCAAAAAGTAAAGCAATAAATTAGTAATGTTATGAGTTGGATATTTATGAACAATAGCCGCCTAGCATTGTTCAAATAATGATACTATACAAATAGTAGTTAACTTATGAACAGTAACCTTCGGATACTGTTTAAAAGTAATTTAATAGTGGGTTATTTCTCTTAATAATTAAAAGACCAAGATTCAGTGGCGGAGCTAGGGAGGGGCTGGCGCCCCCCCTCCCCCCCAAAATTATTTTTCAAAAAGATCTATATAGCATCGTTAAAAAAAATTATTAATATAGTATCATTAAAAAAAGTTATTAACCCCCCTCTCCTTTTTTTTTTTTTTTCCTGTCATAAATTTTTTTATTTGAATCTAGTCTCTCCAATTTTAAACTCCGGATTCCGCCCCTGTCAAGATTTGAATCTTATCGGAAAAAAGAAGAAAGAACCAACTATATTCATCAAGATACCAAGATCACAAAAAGATCAAAGCAACATGTTCTTCCGCAGACACTAAGAAACTTTAACAATTCTAACTTCGCTTACCTCTTTATCTTTCATCAACTTGATCTTGTCTGAACCATATCCGACCCTTTATATCTTTCAATGGCTGCTGTGAGTGTGTGGGTGTGTAATGAGAAAGAGAGATGATATGGGCAGGTGGAAGTTGAAGGCTGATACATATAGTTTAGAAAGTCGAGACCGAGAAGGGTCGCTGAAAGCTTTTCAAACAGCAGCTTATTTACGGAAACTTACGTTGTCTAAAGCTGTGGGGTCGTTTTGACAATTGCGACGTGGGTTTCTCTTTCACGGCCAATAACTTGGAACCGTTTTAAGGGTAGAGTTGAGTGGTTGATAGGGACTTATTTTTTTTTCTTATTTAAGCAAGATGTAAATCGTATAATAAATATCAAAGAATGTTCTTCTAATGAGAATTGATATTGTCACGCCTTTAAATTTGACAGACAAATTCGGGGACGAGACCGCCGTGAATATAATAAGAAGTTAATAACTTCCTAAGCATGCAGGACTCTAAATCCTCAATACAATAAACTACGAATCAATTAAATAATATAAATGAATAATCAAATAAATACTAGAGTAAAATGCACCATACCCCCTTGTGTTTTGTAAAATTGTATAATAAACTCTATATTTTCAAAAGTAGCATATAACCCCCTGTGTTATCCATAATATTGCACACTCTCTCTAATCTGAACTTCCGTTAAATTTGTTTGGTCAAAAACTACAAAAGACGAAATTATTCCCATTAAATAAAAACTTTTTGTATTTGTATTTAACTTTTCAAATTTCTTCACTGTTAATACTATAATGCATCACATTAACGAAATTTTGATTAAAAAAAATTCATATAAATCTTATATCTTTTGATTCTACTTGAAATTACGAATCTAATGGTTCAAGTTTCATGCAATTTAATATATTGCCTCTATGTAGATTTGAACCCATAACCTTTACCTTATACGCGAGTAACTTAACCATTAGGCTGCATGTATTCATGCGTCTTATATATGTTATATCTGTTATATTATAATAGCCACCACAACCCACCATCTCTGCCATTCCTCTAGCCATCTTCACCACCTACCTCCGCCACTTTTGGCAACCACCTCTACCAACCATTGATGAATAGCAGTCCTAAGATCCATCAAAGTAATACACGACAACAAGTAATTTTTTTTTGGTCAAAGACAATAAGCATTGTAAAGTCATAAAATTTGCAAAAGATAGGGTTTAATTTAAAACCTAATCTTTTTTAACTAAACCATCCGTTGTGGATGGCCGGTAACAGCAGCATAGCTACAAATCATTTGCCAATATCAATGTGTAATGTCACACCATCCATCGTGGATATATATATAATTATTAAAACTTAATTTCAAGGTTCAATTTCTAGATGAAAATTATTTATATATCACAATAAGAATTTTCAAAAGATTATTAATGTTTAGTATCTAAAATTATTTATGGTGAAGATATGTAGTGGTGGGATGTAGTAGTGGTGAGGAAGAAGATGAGTGAAAACAAGAATAAAAAATGAAAGAAAGAAAAGTTAGAAACAACATAAGGGTATTTTGGTCAATGAACATGCGTTTTAATGGTTTTTGCAATTCTTAGTTGCATTCTAAGTGTGTATATATCACTTTTCGTTAAATTTAACTGAAAATTGGATGGAAGGGTTATGGTGCAACATTATAAATAACATAAGGGATTCTATGTCACTTTTGAAAACACAGGGTTTGTTTTGCAACTTTTACAAAACACTAGGGGGTATGGTACATTTTATTCTAAATACTATTCCTCTAATTGCATGGTAAAATTATTAAACCTCAAATTACATGTCAGAAACTCCAAAATAAATATTTACACTAAAATAAAAGATATGTTCTTAACATTCTGCTCTTTCCCATCTCTCTTGTTATAAAATCTAGCTCAATAAAACCCAAATAATCTGTATCATCTGCAAGATAAGAAAGAGAGGAGTAAGCGACACAATACTCAGTAAGTAAAATATATCCCAAAGAAAGTTGGGGTTCAAAGACAACAAATAATAGGACAGTGACAATATTATCAAGCTCTAACAAACATATACAAGTTGTGGTTGTTTAGCAGCATGCACAAAATTCATAATTCATAACACACAGTCGATAACAAATGGCTGCTTATTAACTCCCAACCGTCTAGGATTCGATACACAAGCATAGTTCGTAGAACTCGAAATATCAATGGCTCATATTTGGCTTATCAAAAGAATCGATACAAAACGAAAATTATGAAATGATATCAGAATCATGACGAATCAAGCGATAATTGCAGATAAACAAATGAGGTATGAAGGAAAAATGGTATATTCTACTTACCTGACTTCTATAAACTCTAAATCATCCAAATGACAGAAAAAATTGATCAACTCAAAGTTGTTTATTCTCTGTTGCCGCAATAGTAGAAACAAAAGCTATTGAGAATGCATGTAATTTTATATGCTTACAAGTTTTATACTGAATCTTATATAGTAAACAACTACCAAAGAAATTAGTTCACACTAACAGACACCGATTTTGTTCCTATTTTTAAACCATTAATATACATGCTAATAGTGTCATGATTTTTTTCTACTAATTAGGCACTAAGTCATAACTAATTTTATTTCCTTGAATGCAACATCCACGTTTTCTTCTTTTCTTTTATAACTAGATATACATTAACCCAGTCAATTAGTGTCCCTAATTTTTAGGCTTCAAGTTTGCCCATAATCAACAAATTAAAATTTATGATCATCCTGTAACTATAATGGTCAAAGGCTTCATATTTTAAAATTGTAAAATTCATAGCCTAAAATTGTGGGGTGTTACAAATATTACATTCACAGTGTGAGGAATATACCATTAAACCAATGGCTCAGTGATAAACAGTGAATTGTTATGATTATAGATGTTGACTTTACTAAATTAAAGCATGTGTTAGTGTCATTAGACGATAGAATTTATAACTTTAAAATGAATCTAATATGAAATTATCTAGAATGAGTTTCTTGTCATAAAAAAATAAAAAATAAAAAAGAGCTTGGAACCTTCGTGTACTGTATCCAGCATCGGGGAACAGAGTCAAATATTTAATCTCCTTAACCTTTTGAAGTAACTAGAGTTTTTTTTTTTTTTCTAAACACATGCATTCCATTTCAAACAGAAGATACAAAGTTTATTCGACTCAAGTAGGGTGGATATCATCATTCAAGAGTAGATACAACTGAGAAGGGATGTTAAGCATCTAGTGTAAAGGCAAAGTTCCTTTCAATTTTTCTCTAGTTATCCAGTCATTGGGCCTATTTGCAGTTCTCCTGATAAAGCAAAAATTAATGTTATTTTTGCATTCCACAATTTTTCAAATATCCTCCACGATACCTCTGACTCTCCAATTGGGAGCAACATGCAGAGAATTGATTGTGTTAATCACTGCCTTAGCATCACTCTCAATGGTGATGTTAGTAGACAGAAATTTTTTTGCAATCAGATTGGCATTCCTAATTGCAATTCCTTTTGCTTCTACTGATGAAGAACACGAGATGATAGTTGCATGGCCAACGGAGAGTTGGCCTAAATGATCTCGTCCAAGGACAAATGCTACTTGTGATAAGAGGAACAAAGGCTGCGTCGACATTGAGTTTGATACCATTCGTTTGGGGAAGGGACCAGCTAGAAAGAGAGTCAGGAGGTTCATGATCTGTCCTGCGAGTACTTTGTGTTGGGTATCAGCGGAGCAGAATGATAAGGGACAAACAGTATAACATAGTTAAAATATGAATGAGAACAGAGAAAGTAGAGACACAATATTTTTACGTGGAAAACCCTCAAACAAATTAAGGGAAAAAACACGGGCAAGTATAGGAGGATTCACTATGATGTAAGAATATTGTACAACACATTCTCTCTAATACAAGGAAAGAACTATATCACTCTCTCTAATAATAGGAGAAACTAAACTCTCACTCAAAGAACAATAGAAGAAGAAAGAACACTCAAGAAAACTCACAATGTTTTCTCTCTATTTTGGAATGATATTGTTGGTGCAAATGAGCCTCTATTTATAGGCTCATTTCATTACTATGCAAATAATGTTTTTCCATTTTTTCCCCCAGCATCATCATTTCACTTTTTCTTCTTTTTCTTCACTTTTCCTTCTTTTATTATTTTGACAACTTTTCCACCGAAAGTTGGATTTGTTTTCGATGGGATGGTGCAACACTTTGTCTGGCACTTTCTGTGGCTCGAAGGAATTTTAGGAAGTTACACTGTGCATTGATGAGAGCAATCTTGATGTCGAGACTCTTCATTTCGAGACAAAATTTATTCCTTTGCTTCCAAATTTCCTAGCAGTGTATGGCTATCAATGGTGGGACTTCCTCCTTGTAATATCCAGCCACAATACACTTAGAGGCAGAGGTTAAGAACCAATTACTGAATTGCCTAATTTCAAGAGGGTTTAGGACGAGTTATAAAGGGGACACAAACCAGAATCTTTGAGCCCAAGGGCAAAGGAGAAAATTGTGCTCAATTGATTCGACAACTTCTGAGCAAATTTGACAAATAGGCGAGGTTGCACACTTTCTTTTAAATTTGTTCTCCTGTGATGGGAGGTCATTTCTACAAGCTTTCCAAATGAAGAATTTGATTTTAGGAATATTTTTCATGTTCCAAATTAATCTCCAAAGCTTCGGGGATCCTGGAAAGACGAGCTGGCCCTTAGTCTTTTTGTGTTCCTGTCAACACCAAATTGGGGTACTTATTATTTACGTTGGTATTGTGATTGTCTCTCAAAAGATATGATCCAATTAAATTGTTATGATATTCCCTTCATAACTAATATTTACTTTCTATAAATGTTATATGTCCATTTTCTCGTACAACTGTCTAAATAATATATATATATATATATATATATATATATATAATTATGAGCATTGCACACTAAGGATGTTTTAGAAAAGAATAATACATACTATATATCACCTATTTTCCCATTACCTTTTAATCACATCATACGTGGAATCCTAAATGGCATGCCAACTAGATTTTTGTGTTCTATGCAGCTAATGATGTTAACTTCATTATAAAATTATGTTGCTCTATGTATATTGTTAAGAAAAAGTCTTTTTTGGCAATCTCTCTTCCATCTCATAGAACACCCTGCAATATGACATTTCAAGCTCAGAATCAATAATATGCTCGTAGAACAGAGATGATGAGGAAGGTAATACTGTAACATAATATATCATAAACAGTAAGAGATGATGGATGCAGAAGTTCATTTTGGCCATGGTACTAGGAAATGGAATCCTAAAATGACACCTAATTATATTCCTACAAAGCATAAAGGTACATATTATTAATTTTATTAGAACTACTCGTTTTTGTATCAGAAACTTATGATTTGGTTTTTTATACAAGAAGTAGGGAAAAACAATTCTTAGTTATTGGTACCAAAAATAAAGCAGCTGATTCAGTAGCATGGGCAACAAAAAGGGCTCGGTGTCATTGTGTTAATAAATAGCATATTACCCCCTTATGTTTTGCTAAAAATGCACAATGCCCCCTTGTGTTTTAAAAATTAGCTAATTACCCTCATGTGTTTTGCTAAAAGTGCACAATACTCCTCTGTATTTTATAAATTAGCTGCTTACCCCCCTGTGTTTTATAAAAGTAGCTAATTACCCCACTGTATTTTTTAAAAATTAGCGCTTTTGTTAGAAAATATAAGGGGCTAATTAGCTACTTTTATAAAACACAAGGGGGGTAATTAGCTATTTTTAGCAAAACACAAGAGGGTAATCAGCTAATTTTTAAAACACAGGGGGGTATTGTATTTTTTTAGCAAAACACAGAGGGGTAATACGCTATTTACCCTAAAAAATAACTCGGTAGTATTTTAATTAATTAGTCCACTACAGTAATTTATGAGAACATACTTCCTTAATAGGAATATACACCTGTAAATAGGTGCCACTAATGATGTTAATGTATAGGGTAAAGGTCATTAACAATCCATTATCTTTGGTCTAATTGACACTTTCATTCATTATTTTTCCAAATGAACATTTTAGTCAATTATGTTTAATATTATTGACATTGTTAGTCCAATTCGTCTTTTCCGTCTAATTTTTAATGATAAAATCATGTAGCGCGTACGTGTATCATAATATCTCAATTTTCAAGGGTAAAATTGGCATTAGTATTCTTAACACATAATGCAGATATGTTATATATGTCCAAGCAACAGTTTCAAGAGCATACACGTGCGCGCCATGTGCACATCACGTCCTTCAACAACTGTAATAATTCCAACCTCTCTTGGTTTTAAAGATTCTCTATTCATTCATTTACGAATTCAACACTTGGCTAACTTGGTCTTAGATAGTAATAATTGATAATATCTAGTTTGAATAATCTAACAACATACAACCTCATCATCTCACCACCCCAATTTGGGATATTCTCTTCTTTGAGTTCCAATACTTGTGCCGTATCCTAATGACTACTTTATAGGCTCCTAGTGTAATATGTTACATTTGTCGAGAAATTATTATTATTTTTCTATTATATAATTCAAAAAGTCTTAAATCGTACAACACATATAAAAAAATGTCGCTCATAAAAATTGATTTCATAACATTTTGTACTCACAGTAAATAACATACCACTAGACGAAAAGCCCGTTGGTCGGAGAATTTGATCGCCAATCAAGACATTATGGACTGCCATAGAAGCTATGGAAACTGCTGGTAATTTGAATAACTAAATCATACTAGGGAGGTGTCATGGGTGAAAATACTAAGCAGCCAGATCAGATTGTTGAAGTGGCACAAAGGGCGTGAAAAGAATCTGTTAGGCAGGGGCTTGCGTGGGAAGAAATGGCCTGAGCATCTGAAAGAGTTTGTTACGAAAGGAGTGAGAAAAGAATAATCTATAAAAAGAGTCTATTGTACTATGTTCTGTGCGTGTAACATTTAAGTATTGAACTGCTCTGTTCATTACAGGAGGCTCCCTCCCACCCTA
The DNA here is from genome assembly GCA_037974665.1 of Ehretia macrophylla. NCBI lineage: Eukaryota > Viridiplantae > Streptophyta > Magnoliopsida > Boraginales > Ehretiaceae > Ehretia > Ehretia macrophylla. The sequence goes on from CM075783.1 coordinate 41,299,852, forward strand.
GGTATGACCACAATAGATCGATTTCACCGAACCCTCGGTGAGCGGGCAGGCAGCTGGGCAGAAACTATTAGCCTTGAGATATGCTTGTGATTTGGCACTAACTGCAGGATGATAAAAAATTGTCAATCACTGAAGATATTAAATCTTTCGTTAGTCTTGTTACGATATCTGGTAATAAGGGTTGCAGATTGGTTTACAAAACAATTCATAGCCAATTTTGGCTGCAGAAAAGCTGCCTTTTGCAATAGGCTAACTTGTATACAATACACTCTCGAGTACACAATATATTTTAGATACGAACGCCTTCTATGCAGTTTGAGTATCTATGTAAAAATAGCATCCATGGAATACAAATCAATACTTACATATCAGCTTCATCATCTCATTCTAGAATGATCGTGTCTATCGACTCCACTATCATTACCGTACTGTGATATCACTGTGAAAATCTTCTTCACTTCAAACCATGGAAATGTCTGATGCTATTTCTTCCATCCAAGCAATACCAGAATTGATCTTTGGGGTATTTGAATGTCACCTTGGATTGAAACTACTGTCAGAGATGGTAGCAACTGAATCAGATTTTTCAGAAATGAGGGGAAAAGACGAGTTCTCAGACGTGCCATTAATTTCGATTATCTTCTCATATATAAAAGGGGGATTTGTGGGTGGAGGGAGATGCTCATCCTTCTTTGCCAGCATTTGTAGTGCTGCAGACATGGATGGTCGCAACGACGGGATCTCTTGTGAGCACAAAAGCCCTACATGGATCACTCTTACAACCTCATTTTTAGTACTAATATTATAGTAGTCGTCGTCCAACATTAAATTTGGATCAATAAGCTCGTCTGCTGTTCCTTGCTCAAAATGCTTCCATGCCTGTTTCATCCGATATACCATTTAGATAAAAGAAATATGGGTAAACTGCAGATTGCACATAACGCTCAAATACCACAATAAGATACAAACCACCAAAGCTCTAGTACTTACAACAGTAACTAGGCTTTCAGAATAGAATTCTGATGTTCTGCTCCTGTTATTTTGTTGCCCTGTAACAATTTCCAACAAAAGCACGCCAAAACTGTACACATCTGCTTTTTCCGTCAATTGGCCATAGGCTAGGTACTCTGGGGCCATATATCCTCTGTAGATTGGCAATAGAGCTATATATCATTTTTTACTTGCAGTATATACTTCATTTTCTGAGTATTCAGTTTTGACTAGGACAGATGAGGAAATAAGTACTTACAATGTTCCAGCGACTGCAGTGCTTATATGACTCTTATCTTCTTGGAAGGCCCTGGCCAAACCAAAATCAGCAATTTTAGCGCGGAAACTCGCATCCAAGAGGATATTACTTGCTTTTATGTCTCTATGGATAATTCGTATCTTTGGGTTCTCGTGGAGGTAAACCAAGCCCTCTGCAGTCCCTACAATTATCGCAAATCTTTTCTCCCAGTCAAGTGCTTTACCCTCGTTTGAATCTGTAAAGTTCAGCAAAGATACATCCGAGATCATTCACAGTATACCCAACGCAAGATGAATTTTCAGTTCTTTTCTGAACAAAGGAGCCCTCATTCAAGAAGAGATGGATGAATAACAATAATATTAACCTCAAGTGAAGTATTGTACTCACCAAAAATGAAGCGATCAAGACTCTTATTTGGCAAGAATTCGTAAACTAGAAGACTGTCAGGACCTGAACAACTGCATCCCAACAATCTGACAAGATTTTTGTGTTCTATGCAGCTAATGATGTTAACTTCATTATAAAATTCTGCTGCTCTATGTATATTATTAAGAAAAAGTCTTTTGATGGCAATCTCCCTTCCATCTGGTAGAACTCCCTGCAATATGACATTTCAAACTCAGAGTCAATAATATGCTCGTAGAACAGAGATGATGAGGAAGGTAATATTGTAACATAATGTATCGAAAACAGTATGAGTACAAGAGATCCAATGTTGTTTGATACTTTCCCAGACATTGTGGATCCCTTTTAATGTATCTGATCAAAGACTGCTTATCTCACTACCTGATAAACTATGCCATATCCACCTTGCCCAAGCTTGTTGGCCTCATCAAAACCACCAGTGGCTTTCTCAAGAGTGGAGTACTTGAAGTTCAAGCTACTATCACGAAGGATCTTAGCCAATTTCTTCACATCATAAGAACCTGAGAAGTTGCATGAAGAGAAAGTTTAGTCTTATCCAATGTTCTTGAAAGGATATTTGACAGAAAAGTGGAGTAAATCATTATAATTTAGATATATTAGCCCATTCTCTACAAGGACAAAATAAATAAATCATATGCAAATAAGATTCTACCTTTTCTCTTCTTTTGTATTCTTTTGTGCTTCCAGATGTAAACTACAATGATTGCTGCTCCTGTAGCAACAACCGTGGAACTGACAATCGCAGCTATAAGAGCTATTGGAGTTCCTGAAAAATGTTATTACAGAAAAGTCATGATATTGCACTCCTAAGAGGGCAGCGAGCTTTGGGATGCGTAAGAAAAACAGAAGAAAATGCCTGAATCTTGGACAAGAGCTAAAAGATCACAAATCAACGAAAGACATTACTCAGCAACACGCAAAGAGGGTGTTACTGTCAAACAATTATTTCCTCATACCACTTGAACTTCCATTGCTTGGTATGGGATTCAAGAAATTGGTGTCTGAGTATCTCATAAAGCATCCTGTATTCAGTGCTCGACCTTCAGACCAGGGCAAGCATCCTAGTATAGAAGTTGATGCATTCTCCAAACACGCTTTACAAGAGTTAGCATTTAGCGTCGCCCAGCATTGTGCCAGAACATAAGCTGACTCGTTTCTGGTCCCAGAAACTGGCATCTGAGCTCGTGCATAGCCATTATCGTTTGGTGCAAAAGAAGCTGCTTGCAAGACCGCCTGTCTTGCTATTTCTTGGAATGCTGAATTCTTTCTCGTTCTATTCCCACAGACAGCTTTGTCCCCTAGTCCGGTGGACTCCTGAAAAAAGTTGTAGTTGTTGAATCGCATGAAACAGCCATCAAGGAATATTGTTCCTCCAGTGAATGAAACACACTGAGGAGAATATGTGCGCGCCTTTATAAAGCATATCACACAATCTGTTACGGAAAGATCACCATAACATTGAATTAGAGCATAAGCAGCATCATGTCCTTGCCCAGACGTTTCTGCTCCATAAGCTTGTGTTTGTATCTCTTGTCTGATAATTTCGGTTGCAGCAACCATGTTTGAGACAAAATAACTGAGGTTTTGCGGTGTTTGCTTCACGCATGTGATTTGTACTATATGATCTCTTGGTTCCCCTAACACTACTCGTGGTAATCTTAATACCATGACAACAATGAAGAAGATAGATGATATTGAGAATGTCCCATTCTCCATTTTCCATAGACTTTCTAGCTAGCTTTTGTTTGTACTGCGAGCCTGTTTATAAGAGAGTTAAATTCAATTGAATTAACGCCATGCCAACAATGAAAGAGCCTGTTTATAACAGTAAAATTTCAAAGTAATCAGCAAATTCAACGATTATTGAAAGTTTAAGAATATACAAGCAACCATTCATCAACGATTGAAGATAGTAAATAAATATAACAAACGTATTTAACAGTTTAAACTTTTAGATAAAACCAACTTCCCAAAAGGTATTGGTTCAAATCTTACCGTCACTCATTTAGAATATATTAATATATCCACATGCAAGGTTTAAGATGAGTCGCACATACAATTGGTCATCTAATATCAACGTACCACATCAACATGGTCTTCTGCAAATACTTGACAATCCAACTTTGCTTACCTCTTTATGTACAACAATTCGATCATGGCTGATCATGCAACCCTTCATATTTTTCACTGGCTGGAGAGAGTGAGAGAGAGAGAGAGAACGCAAATAAGTGCAGGTAAGGATGAAAGCTATCACTTATAATGGAGAGTCTGACCAAAAGAGTTATTTACGAGAATGGTAAATTATGCATACACTCTCCTATTGTTTACATATTTTCTTTTTACGTTGGTGTTTAATGTTAATTTTAAAAAAAATCATAGTAGTCTCTAATTTTTATAAAAGTTATTTAAAATGATTCTTATGGTTCAAAATAAGTCAATTTGATTCTTATTATTTTTCAAAAAATTTAATTTAATCACTATTGTTTACACTTGTTTTCACCTTGGTCCTTAATATTTTAAAAAAATCATATTAGTTTCTAATATTTATAAAGTGATTCAAAATGGTTATATTATTTCAAACTAGCCAATTTTGTCACTATTGTTTCCTATAAAATTTAATTTAGTCCCCAAATAAGGATCACTTGCACGAGCTGAATTGAATTTTTTTTAAAAATAATAAAGACTAAATTAATTTTTTTGAAAAATAATAAGGATTAAATTGGTTAAATTTGAACAATAGAATTTATTTTGAATAATTTTTATAAATATTAGATACCACTATGAATTTTATGAATTTTTTAAAATATTATGAACTATATTGAAAAAATATATAAACAATAAAGACTAAGCATGAAATTTACCCTTAAAGTAAAGTAATAAATTAATAAAGCAATTGTACAATTTAGGCTTCTTTGAATAATAATAATAAAAAATAATAATAATGTCGAAAAATGATAGAACCTTTTAACCAACTAACTATATTTATCATTCATCAACATCATATATTCATTAGAGACATTCAAAATTAGTCTAATTGTGAGTTAGACTCCTTGACAGTTGGGAGACTAGGATTTGAATCATCTTAGTAGGAAAAAAAAAAAAAAAAAACCAACTATATTCATCAGGATATCAAGATCACAAAAAGATCAAAGCAACATGTTCTTCCGCAGACACTAAGAAACTTTAACAATTCTAACTTTGCTTACCTCTTTAATTATCTTTCATCAACTTGATCTTGTCTGACCATATCCCGACCCTTTATATGTTTCACTGGCTGCTCTCAGTGTGTGTGTGTGTGTGTGTGCGTGTGAGAAACAGAGATGATATGGGCAGGTCGATGTTGAAGGACTGCTACTTATAGTGTAGAAGTCAAGAGTGGGACCAAGAAGGGTCGCTGTAACTTATGTTGCCTAAAGCTGTGGGGTCGTTTTGACAATTGCGTCGTGGGTTACTTTTTTACAACCCCTTTTTAAGGGTCGAGAGTGTGATTGATAGGGATTTATTTTTTCTTATTTAAGAAATATATAAGTCGTATAATAAATATAAAAAGTTATCTTTCTAATGAGAATTGATATCACATTTACAGTGAAGAATATATCGCTAAATCAAAACTCAGTGATAAACTGTTATGATTATAGATATATTTTCATCACAAATATTAGCTTGACTTTACTAACAATTGTTATGATTATAGATGTATTTTCATCAAAAATATTAGCTTGACTTTACTAAATTAAAGCATGCGTTATTGTGACACTAGACCATAAAGTTTATAACTTTAAGATAGATCTAATGTGAAACTGTTTAGAAAGAATATCTAGTTATAAAATATAAAAAAAATAGAAAAGAGCTTCGAACCTTCGTGTACCCACATTCCAATATTCCAATGTAACCTTCAATCAACAATTTAATCTCCTTAACCTTTTCAAATAACTAGAGTTGGCGTACTTATTATTTATGTTGAATTTGTGATTGTCTCTCAAAAGATATAATCCACTTAATTTGTTATGATTTTCCCCCTTCATAACTGATATTTACTTTTTATAATCATTATATGTCTCACTCTCCTCGTACAACTGTCTAAATAGAATATATTTACTATATTGATCAAATTGATAATTATGAGCATTTGCACACTAGGGATGTTTTAGAAAAGTGTATATTAAGTAATTGGCTACTAAATTTATACGAAGTTTCAAATATCCTATTAAATGTTGCACTTTTTTTGAATAAATCATTTTGTTTAAGTCTAAGGTTAAAACTAGCGGCCAAAGGAAAAAATTGTTATGTTTTTTTTTAATTACTATGATGGTGACCAACCCATTAATCTTAACATTGAAATTGCATGCATATAATAGCTTATTTGCATTTTGATTTTACTAATCTCTACCAGTAGTGCCTATAACATTATTTTATTATTCAAGAACAAGGTTTTACATACAAGATAATTAGGTAAACATACATATTGCACAATAAAGTTATTAATATTTGATAATAAAAGAGAAATTGCGAAAGAATTTGAAATAAAAATCAAACAAATACTTAAAAGAGAAAAAGTGAAACGTATGCTTAAAAGGTTTGTGCTGTCAAAAGAGAAGTAATGAAAAATGTCAACTTTTTTCTTTTTTGTCATCAAAGAGAAGTAGGAAGAGGCCTTGGTGTTTCTTTTTTTTTCTTTTTCTTTTTTTTTTTTTTTTTTGTGGGGAGGGGGGTGGTGGTTTGACTATATAACCTAGAAAAGTCAATCACTTAAACATGCGAATAGTTTTGTCCTCAAAAGATTACCAACAATTCTAGAAAATATAGATTTACAAATTCTACTTCTTGGACTTGGATTTGAATAAAACTTGTGAAAATCTAAAAATTATAAATCTTAAATTTCAAATTTTTAGAAAAAATGCAACCAAACACAAAACCTTGGATTTGTAAATGAATTTCACAAAATTTATGGAATTTATTTATTCCAAATAGTCTGTTAGTTGTTATTGATATAATATATATCGGGAAATAATCCATATAGTCCCTATTATTTTCATTTTTCTCAACTTAATCCCCTTAGTTTAAAGTAAATCAAAATAGTCCCTAATGTTTTAAACAAAGTTCCATAACAGTCCCTAGCATCAAAAACTCTGTTAACTTTAACAGAAAAGTAAGCCACCTGACTGCCATTTGAGGGCAGAAATGAAAATTCAGCAAAAAATCAATTTTTTTAGTACTAAAAATTCACTTTAGTCCCTAATGATATTCAAATAAAAAAAAGTCAAAACAATCCTAATGTTTTTTCAAAAAAATATCATAAATCCCTAATATTTAAAAAAAAAAAAAAAAAAGAAAAGCTTTACAAAATGCAATCACATCCAAACCTGATGAATCAAAGTTGAAATAACCCAAATAACCTTAACAGCTTTCCTACCAACAACAATCCATAATTGCAAAGAATTGTATTTAAATATGAGATCATTGTCATTACATAAGATGGATGACACACTATATATATACACACACATACAGTCGCATACACACCCACACACACATATACATATACATATACATATACATATGTATGTATGTATGTATGTATGTATGTTCTGATAATTAAACATTAAATCAATTACATACCGTAGTTAAATTTCTCTTTCGCATTGAACCTTCGAACATATTCCATCGCCATTGTTAATACAAGCGTCGACGGCTTGAGCTCTATATGCCGTTTAAGATTTTTGGTGATTTTTTAGGGTTTGCAATTGGGGGTGATTGTTATAAGATTGGGAAAAAAGGTTGAATTAAGCCAAAAAAAAGGGCGAATTTCATCTGTGAGGGAACGATGGTAATTTTAGATAAATGAATAAAGGTCTTCTGGTCTTTTTAATATTTTTTCTGTCAAAACTAACGGACTTTTGATGTTGGGGACTGATATGGAACTTTATTTAAAATATTAGGGACCAATTTGGTTCACTTTAAACATTGGAGGACTAAGATGAGAAAAATAGAAACAATGGGGAATATTCGGATTATTTTCCCGAAATTAAATTTTGCATTTCGAATTAGATTTTTTTTTTTTTTTTTTTTTTTTGTGTGTAAGAAACAAAAGTTACGTGGTTATGCCGATTACATGATTTAGCGCTTTTACATCATAAGATAGAAAAGCTATTAAATCTAAGGGACTATTATACAATCAGTCAAAATGTAACAAATTTATTTTAACTGCTCTAACGGTTCAATCTGCTACACGGTTAACTTGTCTAGTGACGTGTTGGAATGTGGGATGAATGTATATTACAATATCATAGTTCTATTGTAACTATGATGCATTGAGAATATCTTTTCTAGCAATGTACCTTCACAAAACGTATATGGATCAGAGGATGACATAAGTCGAAAGCACCAAGGTACACTTAATGGAGAGAGGTAGAAAATTGGATTGTCAATTCATCAACCAAAATCACTTTTCAATCCACTTGCATCAGATTATTCTTTGGGGCATTCATTTTTCACATTTGGACAGAAAGGAATAATAGGATCTTTTGTAATAATTTCCTCAACGAAGACCAGATTTTTGAGAATATTGCGTTTGATATTATGACCAAATTATATATGTTTAAGAAATTTAAATACTCACTTTTGAACCAAGCTATTTGCATAGCTTGGAATATTGATATACGTGAACTGTTGTAAACCCCTTAGGGTATTATACTATGTAAATATTTTTGTGAATCAATGAAAACACGTTTGCTTTTAGCAAAAAAAAAAAATATATCATAGTTCTATTGTCACATTTTGGATACTGAACTCATGGTATGCGAACAAATCGTGACTAGTGAGATGATCTAGTGAATATGTTTGTGGCAATCAACCGATCTATACCGTGAAAGCATTAGAATTGTGTCATATGTAGTGTTGTGAATTTGGTTTGCTTTCTTCTTGTCGTTGTCTCTTAATTTTGAATTCTGGGTTTTATTGGAATAATTTGCATAAGTATCGAGACTATTGGGAAGAGAGCTTGCTACGACGAAGAGAAGAAGAAAAAACTTTGCTTGGACTGAAGTTATGTTGAGAAGGAAGACTGTCTGCTCCTTGACAATGTCCAAAAGGGCATTTGTGTCCAAAAAAAATGTAAGAATCATTGTTTTTCACGCAAATAGGACAGACACGCTCTGTTAACAATGATGAAAAAATGGACAGAGGGGAGATATGTGCTTCAATTTTAAAAAGCACAGGAAGTTTCAACTTATTATAAATGTATCGGGGCCGCTTGTACTTATGATAAATCATAAGAAAAAGAAATAGTATTTACCCTTATTTTTATAACAATATAAGCTGCGAAATAACAGACTTAGCTTGTGTTGAGGGTGTGCTTGTGTACACTTCAACTTGAAAAAGAAAAAATTCTATTTTTTTAGTTTTTTTAATAAATAAAATATCAGTATATTGAACACGTTTGGTGTATGAGTGTACATCGTAACCTCTTTCACTACACGAGTATACATTCTGAGGTTAGGTGCCTGGGTCCACCACTGGTACTGCGTAGCAACTAGATTGACATTCTGTGGTTTTCTTTTTTATCTTTTTAATACCAGATTGAAGTCATGATTCAAACTCAAAATCTTTAATTACTATAAATCACTACTCGATTATTTCACTCAACTCTTAGGTATGCTTTCTAAGGGTCCTTCAACAACTGTAATAATTCTCATGGATGAAACCTCTCTTGCTTTAAAATATTTTCTATGAATTTGTTGATGAATTCAACACGTAGCTAACTTACTCTACATAGAATTATCAAATTGAGATAATATCTAATTTGGCTGATCTAACAACATACAACCTTATTATAGCATTGGAAGTTTACCCGATAGCTGGATCATCAGTTCTATCACTGAAGATATTAAATCTTTAGCTGTTAATTTGATCAATTAAGTTATAGTCTTGTTATGATATCTGGTAATAAGGCTGCAGATTGGCTCGCAATACAATTCATAGCCAATATTGGCTGCAGAAAAGCTAACTTTTGGAATAGGCTAACTTGTATTCAATACACTCTGAATATACAATATATTTCAGATCCAAACGCCTTCAATGCGCTTTGGAGTATCTATGTAACTATAGCCACCATGGAGTAAAATTCAACACTTCCATATCAGGTTCATCTTCATATTCTGGAATGATCATGTCTATCGACTCTACTATCATTACCATACTGAGATACCACAGCGAAAACCTTCTTCAGTTGAAACCATGGAAAAGTCTGATAGTAAGCTTCCACACAAGCAATGGCAGAATTGATCTTTTGTGTATTTGAATGTCACCTTGGATTGAAACTACAGTGAGAAATGGTAGCAACTGAATCAGATTTGCCAAGAATGAGGGGGAAAGACGAGCTTCCAAACGTGCCATTAATTTCGTTGATGCTCTCATCTATAAAAGGTGGATTTGTGGGTGGAGGGAGATATTCATCCTTCTTTGCCAGCATTTGTAGTGTTGCAGACATAGATGGTCGCAATGTCGGGATCTTTTGTGAGCACAAAAGCGCTACATGGATCACTCTTAGAACCTCATTTTTAGTACTAATATTATGGTAATCGTCGTCCAACATTAGATTTGGATCAATAAGTTCGTCTGCTGTTCCTTGCCGGAAATGCTTCCATGCCTGTTTCATCCGAAATACCATTCAAATAAAAGAGGCCAGTAAATAGCAGAATGCAAATAATGCTCAAATACCACAATAAAATACAAACCACCAAAGCTCTAGCACTTACAACAGTAACTAGGCTTTCATAATAGAATTCTGGTGTGTTGCTCCTGTTATTTTGTTGTCCTGTGACAATTTCTAACAAAAGCACGCCAAAACTGTACACATCTGCTTTTTCCGTCAATTGGCCATATGCTAAGTACTCTGGGGCCATATATCCTCTGTAAATTGACATTTAGAGCGTATATATCATTTTTCACTTGCAGTATACACTTCATTTTTAGAATATTCAATTTTCACTAGAACAGATAAGAGAATAAGTACTTACAATGTTCCAGCGACTACAGTGCTTATATGACTCTTATCCTCTTGGAAGGCCCTGGCCAAACCAAAATCAGCTATTTTAGCACGAAGACTCGCATCCAAGAGGATATTACTTGCTTTTACATCTCTATGAATAATTCGTATCTTAGGATTCTCGTGGAGGTAAACCAAGCCATCTGCAGTCCCTATGATTATTTCGAATCTTTTCTCCCAGCCTAGTGCTTTACCCTCATTTGAATCTGTAAAATTCAGCAAAGATATTCGAGTTCATTCACAGCATATTGAACACATGATGAGTTTTCAATTCTTTTCCGAACAAAGCGTCCTAGTTCAAGAAGAGATGGATGTATAACAACAAAATTAACCTCGGTTGAAGTATTGTACTCACCAAAAATGAAGCAATCAAGACTCTTATTTGGCAAGAATTCGTAAACTAGAAGGTTGTCAGGACCAGAACAATTGCATCCCAATAATCTAACAAGATTTTTGTGTTCTATGCAACTAATGATATTAACTTCATTATAAAACTCTTTTGTTCTATGCATATTGTTAAGAAAAAGTCTTTTGACGGCAATCTCTCTTCTGTCTGGTAGAACTCCCTGAAATATGACATATAAAGCTCAGATTCAATAATATGCTCGTTGAACAGAGATGATGATGAAGGTAATAGGTGTAACATAATGTATCAGAAACAGTAAAAATACAAGAGATCCAATCTTGTCCCTTTTGATGTATATATGATGAAAGTTTGCTTAACTGAATACCTTATAAACTACGCCATATCCACCTTGCCCAAGCTTGTTGGCCTCATCAAAACCACCAGTGGCTTTCTCAAGAGTTGAGTACTTGAAGTTCAAGCTACTATCACGAAGGATCTTAGTCAATTTCTTCACATCATAAGAACCTGAGAAGTTGCACGAAGAGAAAGTTTAGTTTTATCCAATGTATTTGAGAGGACGATTGACAAAAATGTGGAGTAAGTCGTTATAATTTAGATACATCAGCCTATTCTCTTCAAGGACAAAATAAACAGATCATATGCAAAGTGGATTCTACCTTTTCTCTTCTTCTGTATTCTTCTGTGCTTCCAGATGTAAGCTATAATGATTGATGCCCCTGCAGCAACAACCGTGGAACTGACAACCGCTGCTATGAGAGCTGTTGGGGTTCCCGAAACATGTTATTACAGAAAAGTCATGATGTCGAACACCTAAGAGGGCAGCGCGCTTTCGGATGCGTAAGAAAAACAGAAGAAAATGTCTGAATCTTGGACAAGAACTAAAAGATCAAAAATCAATGAAAGAAATTACTCAGCAACACGTAAAGAGGGTGTCACTGTCAACATTGAGTTCCTCTTACCACTCGAACTTCCATTGCTTGGTATGGGATTCAAGAAATTGGTGTCTGAGTATCTCATAAAGCATCCTGTATTTAGTGCTCGACCTTCAGACCAGGGCAAGCATCCTAGTATAGAAGTTGATGCATTCTTCAAACATGCTTTACAAGAGTTAGCATTCAGTGTCCCCCAGCATTGTGCCAGAACATAAGCTGACTCGTTTTTGGTCCCAGAAACTGGCATCTGAGCTCGTGCATAGCCATTATCGTTTGGTGCATAAGAAGCTGCTTGCAAGACCGCCTGTCTTGCTGCTTCTTGGAATGCTGAATTCTTTCTCGTTCTATTCCCACAGACAGCTTTGTCCCCTAGTCCGGTGGACTCCTGAAAAAAGTTGTAGTTCTCGTATCGCATAAAACAACCATCAAGGAATATTGTTCCTCTAAAGGATGTAATACACTGAGGAGAATATGTGCGCGCCTTAGAATAGCATAACACACAGTCTGTTACGGAAAGATCACCATAACATTGAATCAGAACATAAGCAGCATCATGTCCTCGCCCGGATGTTTCTGCTCCATAACCTTGTATTTGTATATTTAGTATGATAATTTTCGTTGCAGCAACAAAGTTTACAACAAAATAGTTGAGGTGTTGCAGATTTTGCTTCCTGGTGTTTTGCGGCATTTGCTTCGGGCATGTGATTTGTAATATTTGATCTCTTGGTTCCCCTAACGCTACTCGTGGTAATCTTAACATCATCACAACAATGAAGAGAATATATGGAATTGAGAATGTCCCATTCTCCATTTTTCAGAGACTTTCTGGCTCGCTTTTGTTCGTACTACGAGTCTGTTTATAAGAGAGTTAAATTTAATTGAATTAACGCCATGACAACAATAATCGAGTCTGTTTATAACACTAAAATTTCAAAGTAATCAGAAAATTCAACGATAATTGAAAGTTTAAGGTAGCGATTTGTACATTGAAATTTATTTGAATAGGAATATAATGATCGAAGGCATAGTTCGCGAATCGTGAATCGTATCGTGAATCGAAATCTCATTTTTTTGAATCGTGAATCGTACCGATTCGGTCATAACTTTAAAACTAGATGATAATTAATATATTATGTTTTCATTAGCAGTTTTAAATATTAGAAGATAATATTTTAATGGTAAATGCCAAAGTCTTAAGACAAAAGAACATAAAAAAATCAAATAAGTAATAGTTAGTGGCCAAATAAAGAACATAAAAAAAATAACATAAAAAAATTAAATAAAATTTAATATTTAATGATGCCAAGACAATAAAAAAATCAAATAAAGTTTGATATTTAATAATGTTGTTGCAGGCCATAAAAAAATAATAAAAAGATGGTTGTAAAGACAATAAAAAAATAATAAAGACCATAAACTAATATAAAAATAATAAAGAGTAAAAACCACAAACAATAAAAAAATATAAAAAGCATTATTAGACTGATAGCGACTAAAGTCTCTTGGTCAGCGAAATAAGACCACATACCAAAGTACCAAACTCATCAACACTATAAACAAAGACAACTCACCAACACTTGATCGCGAAGACTTTTGATCTGCGAAAACAACTCCTGGATCGGCGAAGACAGCTCTTGTTTCATACTTCAGTCGAATGAGATGAGTAGCGTTCTCTCTCTCTTCGTTTTTTAGGGCTTTTAATTTTTAACTTTTGAATGTTTTGATTTTGTATTATAATTAAAAATTGATGTTAAATCTAAATAGGCTTTTCTTTTTATTTTGTTTGTTGAAATAGGCTCTTTTTTTTATTGATAATGGGCAAAAATTGATGTAGGTTTTCTTTTTTTTTTTTTCTTTTTTTTGGACTTTTTTTTATCTGAATCGTTCACGATTTGGCGAATCGTCCGATTCACTCCTATTCACTACGATTCGCTTAACGATTCACCTTAATTAACGATTCACTAGTTGATTCGAATCGTTTTTTGCCTGAATCAAACCGAATCGTACGATTCGAATCGCGAATCGTACGATTACGATAACTATGATCGAAGGAATGAAAGAGAATTGAAAATGAAATGAACTTGGAATAAGAATGACATTCTTGATAATAAGAATAAATATATTGATTCCAAACCCATGTTTGACAGTCAATGTACCAGAGTAGTAATGAGAATGATTTGTATAATGTAACAAAATTGACTTTTATTATTATCAGGAACATAACTGTAAACAACATAACCATAATAAACATAATAAATAACAATAATAATAACAATTATTATTATTATTATTATATCAGTATTATCATTAAACCAAATCAAACCAAACTAAATCTTGTCCAACTAGGTGAGGTCGGTTGTATGGATCATGCGACGCCATTCCTTCCTATTGAGAGTCATCTCCTCTATGAGATCCATACACGTGAGATCTCGTCTAATTGTCTTCATCCAAGTAATTTCAGGTCTACTTCATTCCTTCCTATCAAGAGTCATCTCCTCTATAAAATCTATACATGCGAGGTCTCGTCTAATTGTCTCCGTCCAAGTAATCTTAGGTCTACCTCTACCCCTATTCTGGAGTATTATTTCTAAACTTTTGCACCTTCTAACAGGAGCCTCAACAGATCATCTCCTTACGTAGTCAAACCATCTCAGACGATTTTTCTTCATCTTATCCTCAATCAGGGCCATTCCTACTCTTTCACGTATCACCTTGTTCCTAATCTTGTCCTTCCTAATTTTGCTACACATCTATCTCAACATTTTCATCTCAGTCACCGATATCATCTCAGTCAGCGACATTTTATGAACATGTTGATATTTCACCGCCCAACATTCCGAACCCTAGTTTTGCTACACATCTATCTCAACATTCTCATCTCAGTCACCGATATCATCTCAGTCACCGACATTTTATGAACATGTTGATATTTCATCGCCCAACACTCCGAACCATATAACATAGCAGGCCTAATGACTATCTTATAGAACTTCCCTTTTAGTTTAAGTGGTATTTTTCGATCACACAAGATTCCTGACGCATTTCTATATTAGTATTATCATTATTTTTTTTATTTTTTTTTATTTTTATTACTATTACTTAATTTTTTTATCATTATATTTATATTTTTATTATTACTATTTGTTGTTGTTGTTATTATTGGTATTTCTTATTTTCATTTTATTATTTTTATGTTTATCTTTTATAATAATAATAATTATTATTTATTTTAATTATTATTATTATTTTTTGTTCTTGGTATCAGCATAATCGCATCCAGACTGTTGGGTATATCCCTTCGCCGCTGGTCGAGCCTTGTAGCGCTCAAGAGAGCGAGAGAACGGAATCCGATAGAGGCACTAGTAGCCAGCCAAGCACCATTTGATCAAGGCACAACCATTTCGCAAAGTCATCAGAGGCAACATCAAGTTTAGCAGTGGTACCGTCAATAAAGCCAAGAAGACCATGGCATCTTAGAATTGGAAAAATCTGCGTTTTCCAGAGAAGAAAATGTTCAATACCAAGCTTAATTGAGACTTCTTGAGGTATGTGCTTAACCTTCGACAGAGATAGGACCGAGGAAGAAGCAGGAGTGGTTGTGGATTCTGTAGAGAGGGAAGTCGATGCCATTGAGAAGACAAGTGTCTGGAAGCGAAAGGAAAAGTTTGGCTAGAATCGTTAAAAAAGAGTTGGGCTGTGATACCATGTAAGGAAGTATTTGGTCGTGCAACTGCAAGCACTGTTTCATTAATTTATAACAAACATACAACTGGTCTTTTACCTGTTATAGAAGTCTATACTAAGGCCAATTTATATATGATATGGGAAGATATACATCCGCAAAGTATTATCTCAATACAGATGATACCAATCTTTATCTCCAGCTAAGCATATGACTAATCAAGTTGCGTTAACATATGAAAGCTATCACTTATAATGGAGAAGTCAAGAGTCTAATCTAAAGAGTTATTTACGAAAACTTCACTCGTCTAAAGTTTTTTTTGCTAAATAAATAAGTCACTCTATTCATAACCAAAATCTCTTTACAAAAAGTGAGCCAAGTTCAGTCTAACAAAGGATCTCTAGATCAAGCTCCCATGCTATACAAATATATCTATTGAAATTACAAAAATGAAATTTATATTTTAAACTTTTTATACTGAGTTGAACACTAGATTTAATCGTGGTAAAAATTTGTTCTTTTGTTTGAGCCGAACGTACAAATAAATGTTGATTCACTTGTCTAAAGTTGCGGGATTGTTTTGGGTGAATTTCACAAATAGTCCCTATTATTTATACCCTTTTTTAATTTTGTCCTTATTCTTTTAAAAGTGACGTATTTAGTCTCTGAAAATTACAAAAAGTTTTAATTTAGTACCTAATATCTACATTTTTTTCAATTTAGTCACCATTATTTTAAAAGTAACGCACTTATTCCCCAAAGTTTGTTAAAAATTTCAGTTTAATCCCTATAGTGTATGATCTGCTCATGAAAGTTTGAAAACTAAATTGACAAAAAGTTAAAATATTGAGGACTAAATTAAAACTTTTTATAAATCTTGGGGAATATATACATCACTTTTCTAACAAGAGGAATGAAATTAAAAATATATATATTAAGAACCAATCGCGTCACTTTAAAATAATAGAAACAAAAATAAAAAAATATGTCAACATTAAAAATCATTGGTGAAATTTGCCCCATCATTTTTAGAGTTGTGTACATCTTTGCCTGACCCCCTTTGACTTCTAGTACTTGAATTATATATTAGTTGTTGCATAGGTTTCCTATTATCATAGATTAGTAAGACTTGATTTCTAGACCTCATATTCAATATCCAAGCATTTTGACTCTTGCTTGACTTGTCAAAGGAATTTTTTTCCCGTAACGTCGTTCTTCTACCCTCATGACACCTTAATTTTAAGTTTGAAAAGAACTTTTTAACTTTTTAAAATTTGAATTATATTCTTGGATATGAACAGTTAAGGCTTTCAATTTCAACTAAAGAAAAGTTGAAGTTTCCATAGGAGACTCTGGCTTTGTTTGGCTTAATTGTCAAATTTTAGCTTTTAAACTGTAAAACTTTTATAATAGACCTTTGATTAGAAGTGATGTTGAACAAAAGTCGTGGACTGTTTAGTTTATATTGGGCAATATTGAGCTTTTAAAAAATTTGAATGCAATATTGTACTTTAAAAAATATCAAGGGGTATATTTGAGAAAGAAAAAGAAAACAACTTCCCGCATTATATAAAAACAGTTTTGCAAAAGTTTATTTTGAAAAGCTCCAATTTATCGCAAAAGTTTATTTTGAAAAGCTCCAATTTAGAGCTTCTTGTTTTTTAACTTTTTTCAGCTTAAGCTTTTACCTAAAAATAATTTTAGAAATAGAGCAAACATGTGAGATCAGTTTCTAAACTCACATAAAGCACTTTTGAGTGTCAAAAAGTTAGGTCAAACAGACTGTATATTCTTGGTAGTCTCATCTTAGTTGGTATTAAGGTCAAGTCCAACAGTTCTCTTAATTTTATTTATTATATTTGGGAGATTTGAAATATTTTTATTATTTTTACAAATCTCTTATTTTAATCTCATTCCCCCAACTCCCCTATTTTGGAGCAATTTAACCGCAAAAATTTTCCTAAAATGTAAGGGGTTTTGGCACACGGGAGAGTTGCTGGAGTCCCCTAAGGTTGCGAAGTTTGTTTATAAGTTCATGAAAAAAATGGCTCAAATAGTCCTTAACGTTTGGTTGTTTTGACATTTTGATTTCAAATGTTTCAAATCGGACACTTTAGTCCCAAACGGTTTATAATAGGAACACTGTTAGTCCATTAGTTCATTTCTGTTAAATTTGCGTCATTAAACTCACGTGTTTTGCATGCCACACGTATAAAAAAAAAGCGTAAAAAGTTAAAATGGTCATTTAGTTTACAATTCATTTTCTTCTCTTTTATAAAATCTCACCGTTAACCTTGCATGCTTTTTTTTTTTACGCATGACATGTGAAACACGTGAGCTTAACGATACAAATTTAACAGAAATAAATTAATAGACTAATAGTGTCCCTATTATAAAATATTTAGGACCAAAATATCAAAATAACAAAACGTTAAGGACTATTTGAGCCATAAATCCTAAGTTCATAACTTTAAGATCAGAAAAAAAAAAAAAAAAAAACCTGTGTAACGTTTTGCGTAAGTCACATGTAGCTTATTATATTTTGGATTTAAAAAAATGCTACTTGAACTAAGCAAGTCAAAGTACTAAAAGGCATAAAGTAAAGCAATTGTACGGTTTAGACATACCTGAATAATAATTATAATAATAGTAGGTTCTGAATGCAAGTTAAGGGGCAAATTCAGAACCTCTTATCCGACTAACTATATTCATCATTCATCATATTCAAGACATTCAAAAGTAACTTATTGGTGAGTTACTTCCTTGACAGTTAGAGGACCAAGTTCGAATCTTTTCGGGAAAAAAAAAATCAGCTATATTCATCAGCCTACCAAGATCACAAAAAGATCAAAGCAACATGTTCTTCCGCATACACAGAAACTTTAACAATTATAACTTTGCTTACCTCTTTATCTTTCATAAACTTGATCTTGTTTGACCATATCCGACGACCCTTTATGTCTTTCAATGGCTGCTCTGAGTGTGTGTGTGTGTGATGAGAAAGAGAGATGATATGGGCAGGTGAAAGGTGAAGGCCGATACCTACAGTTGACAATTGCGTCGTGGGTTACTCTTTCGCAATCTAGAACTTGAACCGTTTTAAGGGTCGAATTGAGGGGTTGATATTCACTTGTTTTTTTCTTCTTTTTTACTTTTTTAACTTGGAACTGTTTTAAGGGTCGAATCGAGTGTTTGATAGTCACTTTTTTTTTTTTGAAATTTTTTCTAAACCTTGGACCCGTTTTAAGGGTCGATTCGAGTGGTTAGTAGTCACTTGGTTTTTTTTGTTTTTGTTTTTTTAAAAGAAAGATATAAGTTGTATAATAAATATCAAAGAATGTGCTTCTAATGAGAATTGATATCACATTGATAGTGAAGTTTTTTTTTCTTTTTTTAAACCTCCTCCCTCCCCCCAATCCCCTTTCCTCCCACCACAAGACTCGAACTCTGCCAATCCACTTGGTAAGGGTACAGCCCCCCGCTGCACCACCAAGTCCTACATTGACAGTCAAGAATATACTACTAAACCAAAGCCTCAATAATATATTAATATACAGTGAATTGTTACGATTATAGATGTATTGTTATCTCAAATATTAGCTTGACTTTATTAAATTACAACATGCGTTAGTGTGGCGCAAGACCATTGAGTTTATAACTTTAAAATATATCTAATGCGAAACTGTTTAGGATGAGTCTCTTGTTATAAAATAATAATAAATAATAAAAAAGTGCTTGGAACCTTGTGTACTGTATCCAAGAACAAAGTCAAATATTTAGGGCATGTTTGGAACTATTTAAAAAAACAGTTCTTAACTTGTTTGGCATGAGGTGTTTTCGATAACTATTTTCAAAATTGTGTTTTCAGGAACAAGAAAAAAAACACATTTTTTATGTTTTCATGTGCTCTTGTTTCCTCATTCCACACCTCTTCCCACTATAACCCCTCATCTGACGCTTGAACACATTTTAAATTAATTATTATTAATTAGTTTATAATTAAAAATAATTCAATTATTATTAATTAGTTTATAATTAAAAATAATTCAATTATTATTAATTACTTTCATAATTTAAAAACTAAAAATCAACAAATTTTAATTTTAATTCAATTAATAATTATTAATTTGATTAATAATTAATAATTTTAATAGATTTAATTAAAATTTTAATGAATACGTTAGTTACTACTTAAAAATAATAAATTTTAGTTTACTAATTTTAATACATTAATTATTGTGTTCAGTAATTTATTATTAATTATTAAATAAACAAAATTTTATAAATTATTAAATTAAAATTATTACATTATAATTGTAAATTTATTAGTTAAAGTAATTGATTAATAATTAATTAGTTAAAATTAATAAATAATTTAATTTACTAACTAATTTTTTTAATTATTGATTAAATTATTTAAAATAAAAATTATTCAAAATTATTATTGTATTAATATTAATAAATTTTAATTAATTAAAATTAATAAATTATAAATTAATTTGATTATTTTACTATAAAAATTTGTAGTTCGATAAAGAAAAAAATTATTTATATAATTTTAAGGGCATCTACATTTTAAAAATTAATTTTTCAAAAAATAATTTTACTCAAACAAGTTTTCTAATTTTTTGTTCTTAAAAATTAATTTTGAAAACTATTTTACAAAACAAAAACCAGAACACTTCCAAACATGCCCTTAATCTCCTTAACCTTCTTCAGTAACTAGAGTTAGGGTACTTATTATTTATGTTGGTTATGCTATTGTCTCTCAAAAGATATAATCCACTTAATTTGTTATGATGTTCCCCATCATAATTAATATTTACTTTCTATAATCGTTATATGTCCCACTCTCCTTGTACAACTATCTAAATAGAATATATTTACTATATTGATCGAATTGATAATTATGAGCATTTGCACACTAGGTATGTTTTAGAAAAGTGTATATTAAGTATTTGGCCACTTAATTTTGTACAAAGTTTCAAATAGACTATTAAATATTGCACTTTGTTTTTAAATAAGCCATTTTGTTTAAGTCTAAGGTTAAAACTAGTGGCCAAAGGAAAAACTAACATTTTTAAAGTTCTTAATTACTAAGGTGGTGACCAATCCATTAATTTTAACATTTAAAATTGCATATAATAACTTATTTGAAACAAATGCAAAGATTATTGGAAGATTTGAAGTAAAAACATTTAATTAATGATTTGGAATTTTAATATATATTTTAATTTGTAGCTCCAATTTACCTTTCTGTAAAAGTACATCTAAAATTTAAAAAAAAAAATCTACATTAGGTTTTGCTTGACAAATTTTCAAACGACTAAATATATGGCTTGTTGTGTAGCTCATAGTTTCGAGAAACTCTTTGATCAATCAGACGGACCAAACATCTCACTCATATGTGGGGCCCACCCCACATATCTTGAGACATTGATATGTTTGACAGACCAAAAAGTTTCTCCATAGTTGCTTCTAAAGTAAACAAATAAGAACCTAACTTGATCAGCACGAGTATTCTTAGATTGTTGATGAAAGATACACTTTCAAACTTTATATAAGAAAACAAAATGCATCATCAACAGGTTGTATCTGTAATACCCCGAGCATAAGCGAGCTAGAATATAGACTAATAATTAATTATAGAAGATTAGTTAATGGTGTTGTTAATTTGCATTTTTAAATATATCCGAGTTTAAGGTGTAATTTGAAATTAATTAACTGAGATACCCTCACAAGAATATGAGACCTGAATCTAAATTGAGTTAAAAGTAATTAAACCAATATTTGAATGAGATTTGTTTGTCCGAATAAAATTCGATTAATGATTTCTGTAAAAATAGTGTAATACCCACCCCAAATAGCATGACACCTTATAGTTATACCATATGCATACATGACCATATAATTGTCACCACATGCTTATTCAAATGTCATTTTGTCTTTTGTTTGGGGTCTTTTCATAAGTAAGTAAAACATTTGGAGCTAACCTATAATTACTAATATAAATAAAAAAAAATCTTAAATAAGCTTAAACCTTGACCAAGCAAAAATATAAAACAAGTTCTCTTCTCTTTTTTTTCACTCGATTTCCCCATTTCCCCAATCCATGCACTAGCTACAATAATAAGACAAAAACCAACCTAGTTGAAATTTCTTAAAAGAAAGCATCTTGAAGTGGCAAAATTGAAGCTTTTGGTGTGTTAAGAACTGTAGAAGGTAAGGTTACTTTAATTAGTTATTAAATATCGGGTAATTTACCAAAATGGTCCTACATCCTTGTCTTTCTTGACATATAAGTCCCGTATCTTTCATTTTAGACAAAATGGTCATTTATCTTTCATTTTTGTGACAATCGTTAGTCCTTAGAGCAAAATCCATCAAAAAAATAATTTTAATGAGCATGTGGATGATACGTGGACTCAAAATTCATAAATCTTCAAGGATAAAATTATCATGTGATAAAATATAAGCATCCTAAAGTTTAAGCATTTTGCGGCCACGTGTCATTCACGTGTTCATTAACGTTATTTTTTGACAGATTTTGCTACAAAGACTAATGGTTGTCACCAAAATAAAAGATGAAAGATCATTTTGTCCAAAATGAAAGATAAGAGACTTAAATGTCAAAAAAGACAAAGATGTAGGACCATTTTAGTAAATTACCCTTAAATATCTTTTATGAATATGCATATATGTATATATATATATATATGTTAGCATGTGTAAGAATAAACTCATACTATGATTGAACCTATGAAATAAATGATTAATATACTTGTTTAATGTCAAATTAATGGAAGAAATAAATGTTGTTAAGCTGGTGCTAGTTTTGTGAATAGTAGCCGTAAGTAGCATCTTGTTTTGGTGAAGATAGTGTAAGACTATATGCTAATATATATCAATATTGAATTATTGATGTATGATTTAAGTTATGCATGTGAGAGGTTAGTAATTAGCACAATAAGTGTTTGTTATTGGGGAAGGGGTGCAAGTGTTGGCCGCACATTATGTGTGTGTGTGTGTGTTTATGTCTTTGATTGTATGTATATGTATATATGGTTAGGGCTAAAAGTATGCTTGTGTTAAATGGTGCAGATAGGAACTGCTAGAATTATGTTAATGATAGTTGGTACTCGGAAAAATGATATAATGTTGACTATGCATATATATGTGTTTAGGAATGATAAAAGGTATGTATATGGTGATGTGTGATGTATTTAGGCTTAGGTGAGTAACGTGTGTATACATGGAGATAGTGACAGGATTGTAAAATGTAATAAAGAAGGGTCAAATAGATGAAAATGAATAACAGGAGGTAAAACAAAACAAGAAAAGTAATATAGTAAATAAAATATAGTGATTTTAGTATTTCAAAACTTTTAATTTATCTTCTTAAGTTTAACGTTTTAGTATAATGCATTACCATGGAGCTGTGAGTCAATCTTGAGTCAGTCATCTTGATCAGAAGGTTAGATTACTTTTAAGGCTCGATCGAGGTAAGTTGGACTTCCCCTAGTATACCATTCTTTCTCTTCCCGATCTTGAATTATTTGTATCGAGCATTTGTTGGCTTTGTTATCTTTTATTGATACTTACGTTGGCTTTGTCTATTAGTAATCATGTGTCCGCTTATTGATCTATCTTCATATTAATTCTTCAATTTATTGTCCTCCTGTGATAACTGATTATTGACGTCTACCTAGTTTCTCTTCATTGGTAATTACTTGTAACTTCACGTGAGGTTTATTCTGATTGATATTAGTATTTGTTGATATGTTTTGTCATTGTTCCTCGTAAGTTGTGACACTCAGACAATAGAGTACAATATATGGTCGTTACTATACTCTAGGCATATTACAATGTTATTGTTACTGTCATGGCAAGAGAGCTAGCTACTCTTTATTGGATTAATAGTTTTTGCATTGTATTGCTAACGCAATACATAATATTATATCTCATTGTATTGCTAACGCAATACATAGTATTATATCTCATTATATTGCTAACGCAATACATAGTATTATATTTCATTGTATTATTAACACAATACATAGTATCAATGGTTAATTATATTATATCAGTGATTATCTATATAGTATCATAGTTGTATAATTGTACACTAGTTCTGTCTCGGTGGTGGGATGCATATGAACTATTGATTTATTAGATACTTGCATATGAAGTATCGATTTATTAGATACTCGTATATGAACTATCTATTTGTTTGATAC
This sequence comes from Ehretia macrophylla, assembly GCA_037974665.1. Lineage (NCBI taxonomy): Eukaryota > Viridiplantae > Streptophyta > Magnoliopsida > Boraginales > Ehretiaceae > Ehretia > Ehretia macrophylla. The sequence goes on from CM075783.1 coordinate 41,323,791, forward strand.
CTTTATGACAGAATGCTTGTAATATGATGGTATATGTCGTGGTGAAGGCTTGAGTGAGGCCTAAGATATAATTTTTATTTTAAGTATTTTCCTGAACTTGTGTTCCTACCTTGGTATTTCTCTCAGGGTGTCCTACTTATTGAGCGTTGTTTTGCTCATTCCATTATTTTGTTGTATTTTTGCCGAGGCCTGAATTAATAAGTTGTCAGGGCTACATGGGTTTAGAAGTCACCCTATGAGATCAGTGTTAGGATTTGTATGCCTGAAAAACCACTAGCGCACTACATTTCAGTAAATGAATACATATTGTGATTGTTTATATTTAATAGTTACATTCATATATATTCTCTCTATCATATTTATATGTAATTGTGATGTATAGAGACCCTAGTGGATGACTTGGGTGTACGATGTCCGGGCACAGAAGGTCTTATAAATCGTAGACACTTTGGTTCTAGAATTAGTTCATAATCGATTTATGGAGTTGGGCGCTTAATCAAAGTCAAGGTTATAATGAGTTAGTCTCTTGTGAAGGGTGACCTGCATTGGTCATTGGTAGGTTTATGGACTAAGCCTCACTAATGTGTGTATCACACATTGAACGGACCACTTAGGTATGATCTCTCTAAGAGGTAATATCAAAGATAGATATCAATATATAACTTATGCTACTAAGTGATCAGTACTCTTAATTTTGAGCATATGTGGATGAACTGACGAAATCAGGTCCATGTGCTTTGATGCACTATGGGTGAGACCTCAGTTATGGTTCAATAGCTTCGTGTGTTGGGCATATGGGTTTGACTAATTAGGATGTGCGTATGCAATATAAAATTCATGTCGTCGCATGACGGAATAATCGTTTCCTTGTGATTATCCAGTAGATCATCCTAATCTGAGTTCAGTGATGTATTCTAGGAGTATATTGGATATTTGGCTTGTGGGTCGCTCCCTAGATCAAGTGTTACTTATCCAGTGGATGGTTACTTAAATAATTTAGATGTCTCAAGGAGAATATGCAATCAAAGAAAAAGATAATACTTGTAATGTCTTTCTTGATTGTAAGTGTTACATGGAAGGGTATTTTGGTCATTTAACTTAGTGGGTCGTGGACAAAGGTCATACTTAGTATGATGAGCTTTTGCATTTAGCAATAAACATCTTGGAGTGTAGCCGTGACTTTTTGGTGGAATAAGTCAGGTTGAAAAACCTAAATATGCTATGGGCTTAGTAGTGGCATTTTGGTCTTTTTAGTTGCCAAGTTGTTTATGTCTTTTGGTCCCTCTTCTAACCTATTTCCTTTTGGATGTGTGTTAAAGTTTCTTAGATGCTTATTGTATTTAGAATTGCTAAATTAAAGTGTCCAATTACAACTTAGTATCATATTTGGGAGTATTTCTTATTTTGGATTAGTTGTGGATAATGTGAAAACTAGAAATGAATTAATTAGCAAAATAATACATGGAATAAGCACTTGGTCCAAGATTGGTGCCTAGCCCCACCTAGGCTAGGTCCACATGTGTGATTGAAATAAGATGTTTTATTTGTTATGCTATTGGGCTAGCCAAGTCCAAAGGTACATAGGATTGGCTTATGGGCTGAGAATCCAAATCCTAGTTTAGTTTGGATTAACTACTAAGGCTATTCCATATCTATAAATAGAGCTCTTCCTCCACCTCCACAATGGAACCTCTCTCACACGAAAAAAAGGAAGAAAAAAAGCGCTCTTTTTCTCTCTAGCTGACATGTGTAGTACTAGGGAAATAACAAGGAAAGAATTCAACCATTCTTCATCATCCAAGAGAAGAAAAAAGATCATAGAGGAGAAGATCAAGAGTTTCTTCAAGGCTTCTAGGTGTGTAGATCTTCAAGTTGCAAAAAAGTGATCAAATTTTATATTTTTCGTTAAGATTCTTAAGCTAACGAATCAAGGTAACAAAACTATCTCTTGTTAGAATTTATTCTTAATAAATAGTTTATACACATGTTCTTAGTGTTCTTGTAATATTTCATCTTAGAACTTGTGGTTTGATCCTAAATTAGCATGCCATCAAGTTTTTACTGCATTTATATACTTTAAAATTTTAAAATACCATAGTATATCTAGGTAGCATGCACTTTCAATCAGTTCTTTCAATTATATGGTACTCTGAGAATAGTGATATTTCACGAGAGTATTATTTGTAAAGTATCGTCTTCCTGTAATGGATATTTAGAAGTACTATTTAATTTAGTTAAGAGTTTAGTCGCTTTGATAAATGATTGTGGAGTTTAGTTTTTTTGTATTATGACATTAGAGCCTTACGGGCTTAGGAAGAATAATCTTCTTAGGCTTGCAACTATCACGTTATAACTTTTTCTTGGTCAAGGTTTAAGCTTATCTCTTTAGGATATTTTGTTATATTAGTAATTATAGGTTGGCCCCAAATGTTTTACTTACGTATGAAAAGATCTCAAACAAAAGGCTAAATGGCATTTGAATAAGTATGTGGTGGCAATTATATGGACATGTATGCATGTTGTGTAAGTATAAGGTGTCATGCTATTTGGGGTGGGTATTACACTATTTTTACGGATATCATTAATCGAATATATTTGGACAAACAAATCTTATTCAAATATTGATTTAATTACTTTTAACTCGATTCAGATTCGGGTCTCATATTCTTGTGAGGGTAGCTTAGTTAATAAATTTCAAATTATACCTTAAACTCAGATATATTTAAAAATGCAAATTAACAACACCATTAACCAATCTTCTCTAATTAATTATTAGTCTATATTCTAGCTCGTCTATGCTAGGGGTATTACAACATCATTGTCACATTAATGTTCCTCCTACGTATCATTCACAAGCTGAGATGTCTCTCAATGATTAAGCCATGGTGTCACATTTGCTCATAAAATATGTTTCTAAAGCCTATCTCTCACAGTAGAAAAGGTTTCATCGGACTAGAGGTGGGATTTGGGCCAGGCGGACACAGACCCAACTTAGCCCAACACACTAAAATTCAAGCTTAGCCCATCTTGATTGAAAGTAGGCTTAACTCGACCCAACCTATCACCTAAGGTGGGCCGAGTTAGGTCATATAATTTTTTACCCAGTCCATTTGAGCCCAAGTCCATTTGAGTTCAGGCCTAGCCCAACTTAGCCTATGAGTCTAGCCCACCTCGAGCCTAGCTTAAGCCCAACTCGAGCCCAAATAAGACCCATCTTGAGCTCAACTTGGGTCCAACACAAATTCAGAACAATTTGAGCTCACTTATTAAAAGAAATAGAAATATTATGTTTTATGTATATAATGTAAGTTATAGTAACTATTTTTTTTAACAAACTAATAATAACAAGTAGCAAATTTATTTCTTAAGTTGATATTAAATGATTTGTTATCAATTTTTTTTTTATGATATTGCAAGTTTACAACTTGCAATTTTAAGTCCCTTCATATTATTTTTTTAAAAGATTTTAGGTACAATTATTTTTACAATTTTTATAATCATACATATAATTTTTCTTATAAATACTTAGTGACATAGTGCTTTAGTCAATAAGTATATTCAACTTTATTTTATGACAAGTCTACAACATTATATATAACTATATCTATGAGAGAAGAAATTTTTTCACGATGATTACATTCGTCAAATGTTTGAAATCATTTTACGTACTTTGAATAATAAAGGTATGTAAATTATAACTATTTTCAACGTCAATTTATATTTCGACGTAAATTTAGAACTGAGACGTTTATAAGATACCTTGTATCTCAACACCCAAATGTCACAAACTATTTTAATCTTGAAATAGTTATTCAACCACCACTACTGTCAAGCACACCGCAATCACCAACAGGCCTAGTACCCTTACAAGGAGCATAACAAAATGAAAAACTTTTGTACTAGCTTTCTTCAAGCGTTTATGTAATATTTTATTTTTATTTTTATATTTATATCACTAATGTACTCGTGTCTCATTAACTTTTAGTTTGTTATGTAGTTTTTATCATTTATGTTAATTGATAATGTTATCAATTAACTTGTGTACAGTTTGTTAACAGTTAAATTAACTTTTCTTTAAAAAAATTAAGTTTAAATTTTATTTTTTTAATTATTAATCCAACTATCCAAATCATATATATATATATATATATATATGTGTGTGTGTGTGTGTGTGTGTGTGTGTGTATGTATGTATGTATATGTCAACTATTGTCTCGTTAATAGTTAAATTAACTTTTTTTTAAAAATTAAGTTTAAATTTTATTTTTTAAATTATTAATCTAATTATCGAAGTAATTTATAAATATATATATATATGTGTGTGTGTGTGTGTGTGTGTGTGTGTGTGTGTGTGTGTGTGTGTGTGTGTGTGTGTGTGTTTATATTAGTATCATTATATATTCATATTACACTAATCACAAAAAATGGGTTGGCCCAACCCAACTCGTGACTCGTGGTAGCGGACTCGTGGGTCGAGATAAGTCCTATATTCTAAGAAATAAGTCCAGCCCAACTTACTCCACTAAACCTCTGTGTCGAGCCGGACTCAGTTTTCTCAATTCATGATTCAGTCGGGTCGTGCCCGATTAACCAATATGCTAATCTATATCTGACCAATTATTTGTTGCAATTTTGATTTAGGTTGCCCCCCTTTAAAAAAAAAAAAATAGAGAGTTACAGGAAGAAATGATAAGAAGATATTGTAACATCAATTTGGAAGAGATGATGGAGGCAGGAGTTCATTTGGTCATGGTATTATGAAACGGAATCCTAAAATGGCACCTTATATCTCTGCAAAGCGTAAAGGTATTCATATTATTAATCTTACTAAAATTGCTCATTTTTTATCAGTAGTTTGTAATTTGATGTTTGATACAACAAAAATGGGAAAACAATTCTTAATTATTGGTATAAAAAATGAAGCAACTGAATATTCAGTAGCATAGGCTGCAATAAGGGCTCGATGTCATTATGTTAATAAATAAGGATAAAATATTCCATAGGTTACGAAACTATTTTGGTAGTGTTGTTTTGACCATTCAACTATTTTTGATGATCAATTTATTAGTCTTGTTTTGACTATTCCGTCAATTTTTTTTTTGTTGAAATTAACTAATGGCATCACTTTAGATGGGTAAAATTATAAAAACACTTAAATGTATTTACGATCCTGCCCCAATGAGTACTCAATATAATTATATTTTTCCATCATATAAGACTTATTTACGATCTTACCCCCAATAACAAAATTCTGATATAAGAAGGTACTGTTACTGAGATTAGAAACCAAACCACAAACATCATAAATGAGAGCTTTCACCACTAGACCACAGGAAGTTTACCTAAATTTTACTGTAATAACATATATATTATATTATATGCAAAGCAAAATACCCAACCCCGTCATGCACTTCCCTCTCAGTCCCAGAAACTCTTTTTTCCTTTTCTCATTCATGTGTATGACTTTTAATAAATGTGTATTTGCGTCAAAACAAAAATATGAGATCAATTTCATGATTTATGAAAAGAAAATTAATGACTTCAACAATAATTTACCCTTTTAAAAAAATAAAATTACTCCTTAATATTTTTAGACATAATAATTAATTCTCAATGCGTTTTAAAAATAGTTCAATCTCATTTTTTTCTTTTTTTCTTTTTCTTTTTCCCTTCTTTCTTCTTCTTTTTCTTCTCTTTCTTTTCCCTCCCCATCACCATCTGCGTCTCCATCTCTATCACACTCACAATACACATATACATACACATACTGCAAGACACACGAAGAGCTAAACACGCACAAACAGTGGGGTAGTTTGGGAGTATGTGGGGAGTGGCGAGTTTAAGGTTCGCAGGATGGGTATACGAGTCTGGGGCTTAGGATTGAGGAGAGATGTACTGTGACGGAGGTTGTTGGATTTAGGTTTGTTGTACATATATATATATATATATATATATATTTATTTTTTTTTTTTTTTTTTGTTTTGGGGCAAAAGAACCACCATTCATTAAAAAAAAATGATCAATACAACAAGTTATCCAATTCTAAATGGATGGAAATTTGATACTAACAATTGCATGAGGTGGCTCGGAACATTAAAGACCCAATCAATAGACAATATATTTCTTAATCTAGCTTTTGCAATCCAATCACAAGGAACATTAGCTGTTCTCCTAATGCCTCGGATCCTCAAACATAGGACCGAACTCACAATCTTATCCTCCACGATACGACGGGCTTGCCAACCAACAAGAAGAGTCAGAGAATTGATTGTATTGAGTATCGCCTCAGCATCACTTTCTATGATGATGCAAGGGAAATCGAGGTGCATCACGAACAAGCATGCGTTCTTAATAGCAAGCGCCTCAGGCTGAACAACATTTGATAAGATCTGCTTGCCCATATCTTAGAACTCCATTGAAGTCTCTGCCAATGAAAGCAAAAGATGTTTTTTTGTTGTCAATAAAAGAAACATCTGTGTTAATCTTTAACGTACCAATGGCTGGAGGTGACCACACTTCTGCAATGGAATGGGAATGACTATGATCAATCTGACTTGAATGACTTGATATATGTTCACCCGTGTCGACATAATCAGCTAATAAATTCTGAACGTGCAAAATAGCCTTGTGGACATCAATTTTTTGTTTTCAATGCACGCTCCATTTCTCTCTTTCCAGATTTCCCAACAGCAAAATGCAACTCTAGCCACTGCTTTACTTTTGCAGTATTCTCTCACAACACGGGACTGAACCATTTGCAAAAGCCAAACACCAAATCTCGTAACCTGATTGTTATCAATGGCACACTGCAACGGTGAAGCAAACCAGAAGCAATGGACCCATGGACAGCTCAAGAAAACATGCTCAACCGTTTCCACAAATTGGTTGCAAATAGAACATAGGGGATTGTCAGCACATTTTTGGTTGAAGCGGTTTTCCTGGGTTGGCAAAACATTCTTGACAATCTTCCACATGAAGATCTTGATCTTGGGGGGGATGTTGTTCCATAACAGATTTTACAACATTTTCGGCTCCTGATAGGACGAGCTTGCTCCATCTTTAGAATTTTTCTTGCTGGATTTTATGAGTTCCCTTGCAACATAATAACCCGATTTCACATTGTAGATGTCGTTGTTAACAAGGGGCCACACAATAAAATCATTTTGAGCATCATTCGACAAATATGTTGCAAGAATGGTTTCTACAATGCTTTGGGGAAACATGTTTCTGATCAAATCTTCGCGCCATTTTCTTGAAACTGGCTCAATCAGCTCACTAACTTTTGAGAGACCCGGAGTGCTGGGACAGTCCAAATTGCGAACCCCATGAATCCAGTTGTGATTCCATATGTTACTAAGTTCTCCATCTCTAATAGCCCACAATGCCTTACTTTTAATGAGATCTCTTCCCTGAATTATACTTTTTTAAGACCAAGAGGAAGCTCTCTTCACTTTAGTATCCCAGAAGTGATCATTGGGAAAATAGACATCTTTGAGGATACAGGACGATAAACTATTAAGATTCACGAGAATTCTCAATGCCTGCTTAGCAATAAGAGCAAGATTAAAACAGTGAAGGTCTCTAAATCCCACACCTCCATCATATTTTGGTTTAGTCAACTCCTCCCAACTAAGCCAATGTATGATGTTTTTTCCATTTTGACTCCACCAGAAATTAGCAGCCAAGGATGAAATAATGTTGCACACATTCTTAGGAATAATAAAAGTAGCCATAACATAGGATGGCAAAGCATGAAGCACATTTTTTATCAAAACTTCCTTACCTCCATCAGACAGGAGAATACTTCTCCGTTTTTGAAGTTTAGCATCACATATTTCCTTGATCCAGTGGATAGCATCAGACTTCGATTTACCCCATTCAGTGAGGAGGCCGAGATATTTTCCAAGCTTCTCAGTGTACTTCACTCTAAAGATATCAGCAATTCCTCTTTTGAATCCATTTGGAATGTTGGGACTGAAAACAATAACAGATTTATCAATATTAACACATTGTCCCGAAACAAAGCAGTATTTATAAATGGCCTCTTGGAGTGCAAGAGCTTCTTGAAAAGAAGCTTTGAGGAAGAAAATAGAATCATCTGCAAAAAGTAAATGAGTCAGGGGGGGCATGCTCTAGCGAACCGAAATCTAGAGATTAAGTTTCTGCTAAGCTGCCGATCAATCAGGTAAGTAAGAACCTGAGTAAGGATTGAGAACAGGTAAGGAGATAAAGGATCCTCTTGCCTAAGTCCTCGAGAGGGGTAGATAACATCCAGGGGAGAGCCATTGAGAATGACTGAGTATGAGACTGAGGTAATACATTGCATAATCCAATTTATCCAGGTCGGGTGAAAGCCCATTCTGTTAAGCACAGCCTTAAGGAAATCCCACTCAATACGATCATATGTCTTGTTCCTATCCGCTTTGAAAATAGGATGATATTGTTTGGAGTTCTTTCTTTTCCTTTGAAGCTAGTAAGCAGCTTCCTGTGCAATAAGAATGTTATCTTGAATAACTCTTCTAGGAATGAAGGCCGATTGAAAATGAGAAACAATTTTTTCCATTAGCGGTTTTAATCTTAGTACAAGTACTTTAGAAAGTATTTTATACAAAAAGTTAGAATAGCTAATAGGCCTAAACTCACTGACAAGTTGGGGATTCTTGACTTCAGGAACCAAAACAATGTTGGTTTGATTGATATCCTTCATTTGAGCTCCTCCCTGCAACAAACATTCAAAGGCAGAAAAGATATCATTTTCAAGGAGGTTCCATAATTTACGAAAGAAGGTACCTGAGAAACCGTCCGGTCCTGGTGCCTTGCCAGCAGCTAAGCTCCATGCAGCAACTTTGATCTCTTCCTTAGTGATAGGTTTGATCAACCTAAGGTTGTCCTCCTCAGACACGACACAATCAACGCAGTCAAGAATCGGATCCATGTTTCTTTGTCCAACAGTTTTATAGAGGTCCTCAAAATAAAATTTCACCATTGATTCAATTTCTTTAGCATCCTCAGTCCAATTATTATCGATTCTCTGCAGCCTAACAATCCTGTCCCTTGCTCTCCGCATCTTTGTAGTGGCATGGAAGAACTCTGTGTTCTTATCGCCCGCTTGGAGCCACTCAACTCTCGCTCTGGAAGCCCAATAATCTTCTTCTCTGCTCCAAACTCTTTCAATTTCTCGAGAGATTTCTCTAAATTCATCCCTTTCTTCCTCGCCCAGCTGCCTGCTCATAAGGTCTTCCAGTTTCTTCTTAAGCCGACCAATAGTCTTTCTGTTATTACCGAACTTCTTTCTGTTCCATTTCAAAAGTTTTCCACGACAGAGGTTAAGCTTTCTGTTGAAGGAGTAGACTGGATTTCTCGTCAACAAAGAATTCCAGGAACTTTCGACCACGCTCTCACATTCAGGATCCTCCAACCAAAACTTCTCAAAATGAAATCTTTTGTTAGGACCTGATTGAAGGACATTCTCTGTAGATAAGATGATAGGAGAGTGATCTGATCCAACTGGAGGCAGATTAACCACCCAAGCATCCGGAAACATGTTGATCCACGCTAAATTAGCAAAAGCACGGTCAAGTTTTTGCATGATAAGCCCATCTCTTTCTCTGTTGTTAAGCCATGTAAACCCACATCCCTTAGCCTCAATTTCAATCAGGCCTGCACTGTTGATTCTCTGATTAAACTCATTCATACTTTTCTGAGATTTAGGTCTTCCTCCAAACTTCTCTTGATGGCTCCGAATGCAATTAAAGTCCCCCAAAAAAAATATGCGGGGTTGAGAAACAGCTTTGAGATAGATTGATGCATGTCCACAGGTTTCTAAAGTCATCTTCATTCGGGTGAGCATATACTAAAAATGCATCCCACTGTTTCACAGAGTTTTCAAAAATTCTGATATGAATAAAGCACTTGTGGGTAGCCAAAACTTCCACATCAACATCTTCTAAACAAAAGAGAGCCAATCCTCCGGATCGACCATTTGGTTCCACAGTAGCCAAGAGCTTGAACCTTATTTTCCTAGCAATAATAGCAACTTTACTAAACTTCATCTTGATTTCTAGCAAACCAACGATGGCCGGCCTCTCAAGAGAGATAACCTCTCTAAGATTCTTGACTATCAGGGCCGGGCCTAATCCCTGACAGTTCCAAGATAAAAGCTTCATTTGTTCAGGTGTGGCTGTTTACGGACAGCACCCTGAACCTCAGAAATTGGACTGTTACGAGCTTCCTCTTCAACCCCCGGTTGATACAAACAATCAGCTTCACCACTTTTTAATTTCCTAGCATGCCTCTGGCGACTATCACCCTTTGCAGATTTCTTATCCTGTTCAAATTCATGAAAGATTGGTATATCCACAAGCGAGCTCCTAGTGTTTGCTTCCATTTCTTTAGCTTGAATCTCAGAGCCTTTACCAGTGTAATCTTCCTCCAAAACACCAGCCTTCCTTTTCGAAGCTTGGCCCAGCCCGGAAGCAGATGCCTCGTTCTCTGATCCCACATACTCCAAATTGCCAAGATTTGTAGCATAATTTTGCACTTTAGCTTTCTGCTCAGCATTTGATGTATCAGTAGCTCAACTTCTTCGAGTACTCTTCAGGCAAGGGGACTCGGAACTCTTTATCTTGTTCTGTTATAACAAAAGATGGGTCCCCAATTTTTTTGAAAGCCACGTCAGTACCCAAAGGTTGAAAACTGTCTTCATAAGGCCCACAGACTGACGTGGCTCGGTTGGAGCTCTTATCTTGTTGTACATATATATTGACCGTAAGGTGTACGTTAAGATCTTTTTGTGGTCTATTGGTAAAAGCTCTTATTTGTTATGGGGTGGTTTTGGGTTCAACTCTCAGTAGCAGCATCATTTTCTATGGGATTTTAGTCATTCGGGTAGAGTTGCAAGTAACTACTAGCACTGTAGTTATGTACGTTAAAAATATGTAATATGACATAAATCTATTCAATTTTTTAATCACACTAATTGAAGAGCTATAATATGTAGTTACTCTAAGTAAGATACCATTACTAAAGAAACCAATTAAATCAAGCAGTTATTTTTTTAAAATAGCAATTCGCCTTACTATAAGTCCGAGCGAACCTCTATGTTTTTTAAAATTAAAGCACATCTGCACACAACTGTCCAACACTATTTAATTTTTTTAACGGCAACATGGAAATGACAAAATTGACCTCGAGTAAGAAACACCTATGTGTTTTCAAATTTAAAGAAAATAATGTAATGATGATTCGACAATCGGATTGAAGTGACATTTCAATTGATCTAGCTAGAAATTTAATCTTTTCTTTTGTTCATTGGTATTTTTGTGTTTTGATTTTACTAATTTTAATTTTGGGTGTAAAGTTATGTTACTTTTTTAGCAAGAGGTCAATGTTTTTGTTGTAATTAAATTGAAAATCTACAATAATCGTGTGTAAATTCTGTAGATTATGAGCTGCATTTTTTTGGCTTCTAGATGTGTCAGCTTTAGTTGTTACTATTAAGGTATTGAATCTGGTGCAGAGTGAAGCTGGTCCTAGCTAGGAGTTGAACTCCAAAGACCTAAAAGATGGATCTCGGAGTTGCGCTCCTTTAGCTCTTTCTGATACTTAAATTAGCGTTGTCGAGGTTGAAAGTCTCACAGTTGAATTCGGGAGCTGCTTTAGCCGAGCTGGACTTCTCAGGTCTGCCTCCGAGCTGCACTGTCTTGGTCGGCTATCGGACCTGCACAAGGAAAGTAAGGAAAAGGCGGGGTGATGACCCGAATTTTCCCCTCAAGCGTGCCAATGGTTAGTATGTTCGAACTGGTAAAGTAGCTGATAGAACTTAATCACGAGATCCCCCTAAATGAAGAGGGTGGAGCTCTATTTATACTAAGTTCGGGTCTGACAGCATTTAATGCGATGCAGCTTTATGTCCCATCAGTGCTTTATGTCCCATCGGAACAGTTGGAACTAAGGTCGGGGTTAACGGGGTCGGGTCAGTCATCTAGGTTGGACATTGAGCTGAACGCGCTGTTAGGGGAACGCGGATTAGCCCGTCTCTGCTCGAAAGATCGGCTCATTTGGCTCAGCTCGGGAATCCCTCGTCAATTCCCCCCCTCCCCCCCCCCCCCCCCCCGAGTCGAGATCGAGTGGGTGAGATATAGAGATAGGAGTTAATCCCGAGCTGTAGGTGCCCGACCCCGATAGAGTAGGGATGGCCACGTCAGCGGTGTATGCCCAACGGATGGCTGCCACGTCACCTGGCGGTTCTGACGAGACGCGACGTTTGGCCTTCCCGAGGTGAATTTCACGGGCGCCTATAAATAGGGCCACCTCCTCCGAGATTCACTGCACACTTCACTTAAACTTTCTCAAGGAATTCAGGTCGGACGCAAGAGTGGTCGGACGCAACTAGCTCGGAAAGAATATTCTCGGGATAATTCAGCTCGGACCAGATTAGTCGGCCATACTCCGCAGTTAAGAGCATTAGGTACGTCCCGACTCCCTCTAGTCATTCCTATACATTTATATTTGCTATAGACAGGATGGGGAGGTCGGAATCAGAAGATTCTCAAGCCATGGAAGTAAGGTCCTATGGTGGAGATGAAAGTCCGCCGAGCTCGGCATCTACTTCGAACAGGATCCGTGGCGGAGAGAGCACCAGCTCGTCCTCAGGGCCGGCTGGGAAACCTAATCGTGAAGAGAGCGACGACGACTGCCAAGTTATTGGGGTCAGATTGGTGCGAGAGGAAGCAGAGGCGGATCCTTTGGCCGACCTGGGGGACTTCGATGACGGGGATGATGAGGAGCCGCTGAATCGACTAGAGGGTATCGAGATACCCCAAGAGTTCTTAGCCGGGGTCTCTACTACCGAGCCGATCGAAGCCGTCCCGGTCAGTGCTGTTCAACCTCGAAGCTCGGCTTCAGCCAACGCTTCTTCAATTCGAGGGAAGAGGATCAAGCAGCTTTTTGCCTGCTGCAAGCATGAGTGCCATTCTACAGTGCAGATGGCGAACGCAAGGCTGAGGAACTGGTCGGTTGACCAGCATCACAAGCTGAAGGTTCCTGGTCGGCAAGAATCGGCGTGTTATCCTCCAGCCAACCACTTCACCATATATGATCTGGCCTTCGACGTCATCCAACTCCCCCTCCCTGGCTTCATGGTCGGAATTCTGAACAATTTCGAGCTCAGCCCAGGTCAGATGTCACCGAATGGTTGGGCCGTGATGGTAGCCTTCTATGTGTTTTGCTTGGAGAAGGAAGTGGAGTCGACCTTGCGCTGGTTCAGGCATTTCTTCGTGTGTAAACCCAACCCAAAGCAGCCAGGGTGGTTCCACTTCGCAGCTCGGGTCGGTAATTCCATATTCACCAAGTGGCACTCCTCTAACAAGGGTTGGCATAATGACTATTATTGGGTGGAGTCGTCTGTGAACCCTGGATGCAGGCTGGATTGGCTCCCAAGCCTGAGGAAAACCGCGAACGAGGACCCTAAGCTCTCGAAGGAGGAGCTTAAAGAAGTTGCAGTGCTGAAGCCCGCACCGGGGATGTTGATAGACATTGACAGCGTGCTGAAATGGGGGCGAATCTGGGATTCCAAGTTGTTTGGTCGGGAGCCCGACCTCTTGAGGGATCATCCCCACCTGATTCCCGACCCAGAAGGAGATGACGGGACTGGCTCGGAAGAGGGTCAGTTTGCAAGATTGGCGTCCGACCTCCCGTCCCGTTTATTAGCTTCGCTTTTTTAGTTGGGTCTTCGACTCACTTTTAACCCCTTTGCTCTGCTTTTTGCAGATATGGAGGATATGAGGAAGCTTGCATACGCCCAGGTGCGGAGGAAGAGTGAAGTTAGTGGCGATGCATCTGCTCGGTCAGGACCGGGCGGCACTGGCCAAGGTCAAAGGCAGCGCCCCAGCGGCCAAGGGCGAGAGGTCGGTCCCGAGGTCTCTTCAAAAGGGGCTTCGGGGTCCCCTTTGCCGAAGAAATCGGGATCGGGCCTAGCGATCCCGGAGCGCTCTTCCTCCCGACCCGAGAGCAGAAAGCGACCTCGGCCCGAACACTCTGGGAAGGGCAAGGCCACGGAGGTGAGCCCTCCCGACCAGCACTTCATGGAGGCGTCCAAGGTGGATCGCGACCCCAAGCTGGCGACGGTCCCAGCTGAGCAACTCTCGCTGGACTTGAGGACGGCCATAGTCACGGTAAGTCCTTAACCATCTTCTGTTAAGGTTGTATTCTTAGCTCGGCTGATTGCTTTATTTTCTGCTGAACAGGCCGAGTCCCACATCCTCTCTGCCCCCAGCTTCTTAATCAAGGCCCAAACTCACTGCGTTGAGCTCGAGCAACGATATGTGGATGCCCGAGCCGAGCTTGAAACAGTGAGGGAGGAGGCCGCTCAGAGGCAGAAAATTGATTCGGCGGAGGTCGACCGCCTGAAGAAGGAGCTGGACATGGAGAAGGACCGACGCGAAGCCGCGGCCAAGGACGTCGACCGTTACAAACGAGAGAAGCGGGAGGCAGAGGCTAAGTTTAAGAAATTGGTGGAGCGGGTCGGCGTCCAGGGGAGAAGGCAGTAGAGGCCTTCAAGTCCAGCGACGCGGCAGTGGATTGGTTGGCCACTGAAGGCGGGGCCATGGTGAAGTACGCGGAAATGGAGTTCTACTTCCGAGGTCAAGTTGCGGCTCGGGAGAGAGCGAAGACTTTCTTCCCAACCTCCAAGAACGACTACATCGAGATCTTAGAGGTTCCGCCGCCAGAATTTTGGGAGATCCCCGAGCTTCCGTCCGACCTGATATCCCAGGCCAAGGAGGTTACTGAGTTTGTCCAGAAGGGCCTGGACCAGGTTGGGGATGAAGCTGAGGCCACCACCTCCGCTGCCGCGCCAAAATAGATTTTACAGTGTTTCCTGATGTGATTGTATTTGCAGCACTCAAACCTTGATATTTGTACTATATTTGCATCTTAATTTGGGAATTATTGCAATACTTTGATATTTTCGATGCAATGTAGGATGACACAGAAAAGTGGAAAATCAGACCCAAAATAATCCAAATTGCAAGTCAAGAAGTCAAGAATGCGGAAGCATGAGAAGCAGTTGAAGAATGAAGCTCATAGAGAAGAAATTTGGCTGAAACTAGCACGAAATTGGATTCAGAGCATTGACCCAGATGATCTCAAATAGTAACCCATGTCCGTTTTTGGCAAACCATATCCGTTTTTCGGGTAGAAACAACAGTCTGAGCAAAACACAGGACTTTGTCCTGTGGGTGGCGTGATTTTAGCCAAATTCCATCATTTGGAGGGTCAAAACAGTGAAAAACGCCTGAAGATGCTGCGGTCAACGAACCGGTCAAAGTCAAAGACAAGCTCAAGTGTTGACCAAGAATTGAAGCTCGTAGAGGAAGAGTTTGACCAAACAGAATGCGGAAACGGACTCAGAATGCCAAATAAACTTGGAATAGCATTGGTCAACTTTTTGGTCAATGCATGAATAGTAGCAGTCAACGCGTGAATAGTGATGGTCAACTCGTGAACAGTAAAAACTGCATGCAGAATACGTGAATAGTAGTCACGTGAATAGTAATCACGTGAATAGTAACCACGGGAATAGTAGTCGAGTGAATAGTAACCACGTGAATAGTAGCTAAATTTTCCTATAAATAGACATCAAGCCTCTTCATTATTTCTTACAATTTTTGAGAGCTTTGGATATTTTTTCAATATTTTCAATTTTTTTCAAGCTAATTTTATAGTTCTTATTTAGGATTTTGCCTAAATAGCTATATACGTAGGAAGTCCTGCTTAGTGGCTCTTATTCGGGGGGAAGCTCTGCCCGAATAGCTATAGAATTTCTGTTCAGACTTGGAGTTGAGAAATATGCGTTTGTCAATACGGGGGAGCCTTTCTTGACTCTTTTTATTTGTATAAACTCGTATTTATTATGTCTGAGTAGAATTCTTATCTAGGGTAGGATATTGTAAATAATGGTCTTTTAATATATGGTGTCGGATTCAGATAATTTAGTTTTAATGCAATATATGACTTGTATTAATTAAGTATTGTCTTTCATACATAATGCTTTTAAGTAGATGATATGATTGCTTTATTTTCGTGTCATATATCCATGCTTTAATAGTGAATCAATAGCTTGACGACCTTAAAGATTCCAATAAATTATAGATAATGCTTTTAAGTAGACCATAGTTTCTAGACTAGGAAGGAGATGTTGATTACTTATGTTGAAACAAACCTTTTACACCAGGTTGTAAGGGCAGATCCATACTATGGCTATATGCTCGTAGATGGAATGGCACCTACATCAGAGTTAGTAATAGGGATTTTAATAGACTAAGATAATTGACTAGGTTAATGCTTGTAGCTTAACCTCTTGTATAGAATTTAAGAATCCGGATGCCGAGCCTACATTAATTGTCTTATTTGCATATTTGATCCCTAGATATTCTTCCGTATTTAGCTATTATTTAGCTTAACTTAGGCAATTTTGTTAGTTATAGTTTAGTTTACATTCTCGCATGTTACTTCAACTCTTTGCGAACTGTCACTTAAGCGCTTTAACACTTTCACACTACTTCACTAACTTAACTAACGAGCTTCCCTGTGGTACGATTCTGCACTCATAGCACACTACATTACGAAGATCCGTGCACTTGCGGGTATTTTAACTTGGTTTATTTTACACACTGTTCACACGCCCACCGGGTTGCATCACCGAATAGGGCTGTTTTAATGAAATACTTGTTTTGGCTTTATTTGCGTTTTAATTGAGTTCGTGCTCGCACACATGTACTTTTACTCTTCGCAAACTTTCTCAAGTAATTGGGGTGGGGCCAATTTAATGGACCATTAGAACTTATGTTTAATGAACCGAGCTGGATGCGATTAATTGATTTATCGAGATAATCCGAGCTAGATATGATTAAATGATTTATCATCCCAATCCGAGCTGGTAGAATCAGGGCAACTTTATAATCGTTACCAAGTCGAACTCGTCAGTCCGTTATAAAATTGGTCAAATTAATGTTGACAAATATACCGACCTAAAGCCGGGATAGGCCGAGTTGGAACATAATCCGAACTGGCATATTTAATCAAACTGTTATTGATTATACCCGAGCTGGCATATTTAATCAAACTGTTATTGATTATATCCGAGCTGGTTTACAAAATTGTACTGCATTGAATTTGTGTAAGTAATGTTTCGGCCCAGGGCCTTTACGATATACTTTGGCTCGGGGCCGTTCACAAAATATTCCGGCTCGGGCCGTTTACAAAATATTCCGGCTCGGGCCATTTTATACAAAATACCGCTTCAAATGTTCTGAATGCCATGCATTTTTCAGCAATTTTCCATTCTTGTCGTGAAGGTAGAAGGTCCCTGGTCGGATTTCTTTCATGACTTCGTAGGGTCCCTCCCAGGTCGGAGAGAGCTTGTTAACGGAGTGCGACAAAAAGATGGCCTTTCTGAGTACGAGGTCGCCGACCTTAATAGGCTTAGGCTTGACCTGTTTGGAGAAGGCTCTTTTCATTGCAGCTTTGCTGGCCAGCATTCTGATTTGAGCTTTAGCTCGGAGCTCTTCGGCGAGGTCGAGCTCTTCACGGATTCGTGCTCCGTTTATTTCTGGGTCATGGTGGAGGGTTCTACTGGTCGGAGACCCGATCTCCACTGGCAGCACTGCTTGAGTGCCGAAGGTCAGTTCGAAAGGAGATTCTCCCGTCGCCGAGCTGGTATTGGTCCGCTGAGCCCACATCACTTTTGGGAAAATTGATGCCCATTGGCCTTCTGCTTCCTCCAGCTTGGTTTTCAGACCCTGCAAAATGATTTGGTTAGTCCTTTCAACTTGGCCATTACTTTGAGGGTGAGCAACGGACGAGAATCTGAGGTCGATCCCAATCTCAGTACATTTGTCTCGAAAGTACGCATTGTCGAATTGCTTGTCGTGGTCAGTGACGATGACCTTTGGCACCCCATATCGGCAAATGATGTTTTTCCATACGAAATCCCAAGTTGCCTTTTCTGTTATTTTGGCAACACCTTCAGCCTCGGGCCATTTAGTGAAGTAGTCTACGGCCACGAAGGCGTGCTTCTTTTGGCCGACACCGGTCGGCAAGGGGCCGATGATGTCTAGACCTCACTGATAGAATGGCCACGGGCTTATCATAACTATGAGGTCCACAGCAGGCTTCCGTTGTACGTTAGAGAACCTCTGGCAGGTGTCGCATTTTTTTACATACTCTTTGGCATCTTGTTCTAAGGTTGGCCAGAAATAGCCTTGCCTTAATGCTTTCCAAGCCAGAGCTTTGCCCCCCAAGTGGTTTCCACACACCCCTTCATGAGTCTCTCGGAGCACGTAGTTTCCCTCCTCGAGCCCAACACATTTCAAGAGAGGCCATGTGTAGGCTCTCTTATAGAGTTGCCCGGCGATTACGACAAACCTTGAGGCCTGCTTTATGAGTTTTTGAGCTGCTTTTTCATCTCCTGGGGTTATACCCCCTTCCAAGTAGTCCATGATTGGTTTGGTCCAATCTGGACTTAAATTGAGCTCGGCTACCGCCTGTACTCCCAACTGGATACTAGGTTCGGATACTTCCTCCACATGGACCAGGGCAGGTCGGCTTTCACCCAAGGCCAACCTGGACAAGGCATCAGCCTTCATGTTCTCCTCCCTGGGAATCTGCTGTATCGTGAACCTTCTGAGCGCTGAGGTCAAATCCTTGACTCTGTTGAGGTAAGCTAGCATAGCACTGTCCTTGGCTTCGAACTCTCCTGATATCTGACTAGAGACCAACTGGGAGTCGGTGCTCAGGTCGACTGTCTGTGCCCCGAGCTGAGCTGCAATTTTTAGTCCTGCGATCACCGCTTCGTACTCTGCTTCATTGTTGGACACCGTGAAGGTGAACCTGAGGGAGTACTGGTGCTCATGCCAGTTTGGGTCAAGGATGACCACCCCAGCTCCGCTTCCAGACTTCCCTGAGGCCTCATCCACATGGATCCTCCATATGTCCTCCGGGTCATTTTCTGCTCGGCCAGTGCATTCTACAACAAAGTCTGCTATGGCTTGGGCTTTGATGGCTGTCTTGGGCTGGTAGGTGATGTCGAACTGACTCAACTCAACTGCCCATTTCAGTAGCCTGCCCGACGCCTCTGGCTTGTGCATTATGGACTTGAGCGGAGCATCAGTCATGACCTTAATCGGATGAGCATCGAAGTATGGCTTCAACTTTCTAGCCGCCGTGATGAGCGCGAGGGCGAGTTTTTCCAAGGAGGAGTATCTCGCCTCGGCTCCCTACAAGGTTTTACTAACATAGTAGACCGGCTTCTGTTCCTTTCTTTCTTCTCGGACTAGCGCCGTCGCCACTGCTGCTCGCGAGCATGCTAAGTACAGTATTAGCTTCTCCCCCATCTCAGGTCGGGATAACAGTGGTGGCGAAGCTAGATACCTTTTTAACTCTTGGAAAGCGTTCTGGCATTCCTCAGTCCATTCAAAGTTCTTGGGGTTCCTCAATATCTTGAACAGAGGAGCACACATGTCAACCGACCTAGACATGAATCTGCTCAGCGCTGCGACCTTGCCTGCTAACACCTGGACATCCTTCACGCATGTCGGGGGCGCCAGGTCTAGTATCGCCTAGACCTTCTTCGGGTTGGCTTCTATTCCGCAGGTTGTGACCATGAAGCCCAGGAACTTGCCTGCCTTAACGCCGAAGGCGCATTTTTCCGGGTTCAGCTTTATCCCAAAATGCTCCATTACAGCGAAGGCTTCAGCCAGGTCGGCTACATGGTCTTCCGCCCTCCTACTCTTGACCAACATGTCATCTACATATATTTCCATATTCCGGCCAATCTGATTTTTGAAGACCTTATTCACCATCTGAGTGTATGTGGCTCCAACATTTTTGAGGCCAAAGGGCATGACCTCATAGTAGTAGAGTCCTTTATCGGTGGTGAAGGCGGTCTTCTTCTTGTCCCCGGGGGCCATCTTGATTTGATTATAACCTTTAAAGGCATCCATGAAGGAGAGCAGCTCGAATCCGGAGGTGGCGTCCACCATTAGGTCAATCCGTGGTAGGGGAAGCAGTCCTTAGGGCAAGCTTTGTTGAGGTCGGTGAAATCAATACACAGTCTCCATCCACCCGAGGACTTGGTCACCAGGACCACATTGGGTAGCCAGGTTGGGTACTGTATTTCTTTTTTGGGGCCGGCGTGCCCCCACTTGTCCACCTCTTCCGCTATGATTTGTTGCTTATCATAATGGAAGTGCCGGCGCTTTTGTTTTATCGGATAGTGATTCGGGTCAGCATTCAGGTGATGCTCGATCACATTCGGGTCAATTCCTGTCATGTCAGAAGTAGACCAGGCAAATACATGCTCATTCTTTAAAAGAAATTGGCTTATACTTTTCTTGAGGTTTGCAGGTAGTTCACTCCCAATCTTTGCTCTCTTTGCTTCATCGAAGAGCTCCACCTCCTGAAGGTCCTCAACCGGGCTTCCTCTCTTAGCATCTCTCTTTTCTTCGGGCAGATCTGGTCCCCAGCCGATTTGATATTTGGGTCGGAGTGAGTTTTCATAACATTCCCGAGCTGAGAGCTGGGCTCTGCGGATGGTAGCTACTCCGGCCGGGGTCGGGAACTTCAAGGCCTGGTGATATGTTGAGGGGACTGCCCTGAAGTGATTAAGTGCCACCCGACCCAAGATCCCGTTGTAAGTGGAATTACAATCCATTACAATGAAGTTGGCCTGCATCGACGCCCACTTATCACCATCCTCCAGCTTTAGGGGGAGGTTGATGACTCCTTCGGCTCGGTGGGACTACCCTGTAAAACCTACCAAAGTACCCCTTAACGGCCTGAGTCGGCTCCTGTCCAACCCCATCTGCTCAAAAGCGCTTAGGAATAAGACTTCTGCCGAGCTCCCGGTGTCCACCATCAGCTTTTTGACGGTGAAGTTGGCTATTTCAGCGCTGATCACCAGGGGGTCGTCGTGAGGCAATATCACCCCCTCTAAGTCTTCTGAAGAGAAGGTGAGCTCTTGCATCTCCGGGGCCGGTCCCCTCACTGGTCCGTATTCCCTCCCAGCACGAACATAACCCTTTTCTGCCTGCTGAGGTCTCGCCTCCTGACGCCAATCCTCCCGCGATATTTTCAATCACGGCTAAGCGTCCGCCCCCAGCCTGGCGCCTAGGCGGACTCATCTCCCTGTCCCTTTGGTCTGGATTCCAGGTCAGCTGTTGATCTACATACCTCCGGAGGTGGCCTCGGGCTATCAGTGCCTCAATCTCCTACTTCAAGTCTTTATACTCTTCGGTGGTATGGCCATAGTCCATGTGGTAGCGGAAATATTTGGTCTTATTGCGCTTATCGGGCCGGCCTTTTATTCTCGGAGCTGGAGGTAGATGGTTCTGGTGCTGGATCTCCATTAGGATCTGCTCCCTTGAGGTGTTAAGGGGAGTGAACATAGTGAACCGGGGGTTCGGCTTCTGCTGTTGTGGCTGCTTGCCTCGGTCGTTCTGGGCTTTGCCCCCGGGTTGGGCTCGGGAGGCCTCTCCTTTCTTCCCAGCCTCTTTCTCCTTGTCATCGTCCCTTTTTGCCTGATGGATCTCCTCTGAGTGTATGTACCCTTCTGCTCGCACCATCAGCTCGGACACAGTATCCACGGGGTCGATTGCCAAGGAAGATGTGAGGGGGCTCGACCTGAGCCCGCTTTGGTATGCCATCAGAGCCATGGAGTCCTCCAAGTTGGGAATTCGGAGGGACTCTTCATTGAATCTAGCCGTATAAGCCCTCAAGGTTTCCCCTCTGTGTTGCTTCACCAACAGCAATGTAGAAGTATGGCGAGTTGCGCGGCGGCTCCCGCGAAGCGGGATAGGAAAGCCTTAGCCAGCTGGTGAAAACTTGCAATTGATCCAGGACGGAGTTTTTGGAACCAGTCCAAGGCATTGCCAACCAGGGTGGTCGGGAATGTCTTCGCCTTCATGAGATCTGGCATGTCGTGCAGAGTCATATGGTGATCAAAATTGAGCAGGTGGCTGGCTGGGTCTCCATCTCCGTTGTAGGCGGCCAAGTTGGGCATTCGGTTGCCGGTGGGTAGAGGCGTGGTCAGTACCTCGGGAGAGAGTGGGCTTACACTGAGTTGGTTGATGACTTTAGCTATGGCAGCCGCGGTCTTTGCCTGCTCGGGGTCGGCTTGAGCCGCCCTTTTACCTCTCGCCGTGTCGGATCTTGGCGTTGGCTTTAAGAAGCCCTCCTCTTCCTGTGTCCGTTTTCGCCTGGACTCCGGGATGTGGAACTGGGGGCGCGATGGTCGCGACACAGCCTCTTGCGGTGCTAGGGGGCCCTCAGCCAGCCGGGCTACCTGCTCCTTAAGTTCTTCGAACATCCTCAACATCATCCTTATCTCCGGTGACAGGCTGGAGTTGGAGTCTCCTTCCGCTGCGTGGTTGGTTTGAGTGGCTAAGTGTAAACGTTGGCTCGTTCCAACGTCGGCTTGGGTTTGGTTTTGGCTGGGTGCCTGTGCGGTTTCGAGGTCCCCTTCCAGGTCGGGCGAATCCTCTACCGGTATGTTGTGGCTTTTAGTCTGTACCATGATGGTTTCTCAATGAGTGGCGAAGAGAGTTATGAAAGAACTCGTCGTTCCCACAGACGGCGCCAAACTGTCGAGGTTGAAAGTCTCACAGTTGAATTTGGGAGCTGCTTTAGCCGAGCTGGACTTCTCAGGTCGGCCTCCGAGCTGTACTTTCTTGGTCGGCTATCGGACCTGCACAAGGAAAGTAAGGAAAAGGCGGGGTGACGACCCAGATTTTTCCCTCAAGCGTGCGAATGATTAGTATGTCCGAGCTGGAAAAGTAGCTGAGAGCATTTAATCACGAGATCCCCCTAAATGAAGAGGGTGGAGCTCTATTTATACTAAGTTCAGGTCTGACAGCATTTATTGCGACACAGCTTTATGTCCCATCAGTGCTTTATGTCCCATTATTGCTTTATGTCACATCGGAACAGTTGGAACTGAGGTCGGGGTTAACGGGGTCGGGTCAGTCATCTAGGTTGGACATTGAGCTGAACGAGCTGCTAACGGAGCGCGGATTAGCCCATCTCTGCTCGGAAGATCGGCTCATTTGGCTCAGCTCGGGAATCCCTCGTCAAGCGTGGTCGGAGACAAAAAGTTTGAGTAAGATAAAAGTGAGAATAAGAAGTAATAGTTACCTCCATTCATGAGTAGATACTTATATTTATAGTGCTCATAAACCTATGATTGGACGCCACATGTCCTTCATGTCCTTCTATTCCCTGGAGGTCAGGGCGCCCTAGTGATCGGGGCCTTGGAGGTTGGGGCTCTATGATAACCTTTCGGCATACTTTGTAACTGATTAAAAACATAGTTCGGGGTCTCGCCATTGGGGCTACAATTAATGTCTTTCATATACCTAGGTGGTCTTATCGTACCCTTATCAGTTATTGTTATAACCAGTGTATGTGATATACATCAAATTTTGCATTTCGAATTAGATTGAAATGTTGCCAATTGACCATATAGTTTTGAATTTCTTATTGGTTATTCGAGGATCTAGCGAGTGGAGTACTAAGATCGTGTCTGATCTATAACAAAAATGAATTTTTAGCCAGAGATCATAAGTTTTTTGTGTTGTCAAAGTCCAAATTTAATTTGATTCACTAAAATTAACTCGACTGGACCAAGGGCTGACATTGAGGAGAAATGTGGATGAATACGATTGGACCAAGGTCCCAACTCTGATACCATAAGATAATTGAGGTTCTATCCTAAAATCAATAAGTGCCAGGTAGAGTAGTCTAAGATCTTATATGGTGAATTTGGAGTTGATCTGATCTCATGTATGCGAACAAATTGTGACTAATGAGATGATCTATTGAATATGTTTGTGGCAATCAGCCGATCTATACCGGATCTATACCGTGAGAGCATTAGAATTGTGTCATATGTAGTGTTGTGAATTTGGTTTGCTTTCTTCTTCTTCTTGTCTCTTAATTTTGAATTCTGGGTTTTATGCAGATAATTTGCACAAGTATTAAGACTGTTGGGAAGAGAGCTTGCTGCGATAAGAGAAGAAGAAAAAACCTTTGCTTGAAGATTGTTGAGAAGGAAGGCTGTCTACCCCTTGATAATGTCCATTGGACGTTTGTGTCCAAAAAAAATGTAAGAATCATTGCTTTTTAGGCAAATATGCACAGATGGCGCGTCGCGCGTGTTGTACACGCCCTGTTAATAACGATGAAAGAATAGATGGAGGGAAACGTGTACTTCAATTTCATAAAGCACAAATGTTTTTAACTTATTACGAAAGCACAGGGGACTTGCTTGCACTTATAAACCACATGAGACAAAATGCTATTTACCCTTATTTTTATAACAAATATAAGCAGTATTGCATAGCAACTAGATTGATATTCTACGGACCTCTTTTTTGTTTTTTTAATACCAGATTGAAATCATGGTTCAAACTCAAAATATTTAATTACAATAAACCAAGGGCGGAGCTAGAAGTTTAAAATTAGGGGATCAAGATTCAAATAAAAAAATTCATGATAGGAAAAAAAATACGAGGCGGGGGGCGCAAGGCCCTCGCCGGTCCCTCCTTTGCTCCGCCACTGTAATAAACCGCTATTTAATCATTTCACCCAACTCTTAGGTGTGCTTTCTAAAGGTCCTTCAACAACTGTAACAATTCTCGTGGATGAGACCTCTCTTGCTTTAAAATATTTTCTATGAATTTGTTGAAGAATTCAACACGTAACTAACTTACTCTACATAGTATTATCAAATTGAGATAATATCTAATTTCGTTGATCTAACAACATACAACGTCATTATAGCATAGGAATTTTACCCGATAATTAACTTTAGGGTCCGCGAGATTAGTTGGACAAAAGCCCGGATAATTTGATTAACAAGCCAGGCAAAGATAGCTGGATTATCAGTTCTATCACTGAATATATTAAATCTTTAGCTGTTAATTTGATGAAGTTATAGTCTCGTTACGATATCTGGTAATAAAGGCTGCAGATTGGCTTGCAAAACAATTCATAGCCAATTTTAGCTGCAGAAAAGCTAACTTTTGGAATAGGCTAACTTGTATTCAATATACTTTGAATATACAATATATTTCAGATCCAAACGCCTCCAAATGCGCTTTGGAGTATCTATGTAACTATAGCCTCCATGGCATAAAATTACATATTTCCATATCAGCTTCATCTTCACATTCTGGAATGATCATATCTATCGACTCTACTATCATTACCATACTGAGATACTACAGCGAAAATCTTCTTCAATTGAAACCATGGAAAAGTCTGATGGTAAGCTTCCACACAAACAATGGTAAAATTGCTCTTTTGTGTATTTGAATGTCACCTTGGATTGAAAATACTGTGAGAAATGGTAGCGACTGAATCAGATTTGCCAGAAATGAGGGGGAAAGATGAGTTCTCAAACGTGCCATTAAGTTCGTTGATCCTCTCATCTATAAAAGGGGGATTTGTGGGTGGAGGGAGATGTTCATCCTTCTTTGCCAGCATTTGTAGTGCTTCAGACATGGATGGTCGCAACGACGGGATCTCTTGTGTGCACAAAAGCCCTACATGGATCACTCTTAGAACCACATTTTTAGTACTAATATTATGGTAGTCGTCGTGCAACATTAGATTTGGATCAATCAGCTCGTCTGTTGTTCCCTGTTGGAAATGCTTCCATGCCTGTTTCATCCGAAATACCATTCAGATAAAAGATAGATGGCTAAACTGCAGAATGTATATAACTCTCAAATACCACAATAAAATACGAACTACAAAAGCTCTAGTACTTACAACACTAACTAGGCTTTTAGCATAGGATTCTGATGTTCTACTCTTGTTATTTTGTTGTCCTGTGACAATTTCCAACAAAAGCACGCCAAAACTGTACACATCTACTTTTTCTGTCAATTGGCCATAGGCTAGGTACTCTGGGGCCACATATCCTCTGTAGATTGATAATAGAGCGTATATATAATTTTTCATTGGCAGTATATACTTCGTTTTTTGAGTATTCAGTTTCAACTATGACTGATGGGGGAATAAGTACTTACAATGTTCCAGCGACTGCAGTACTTATATGACTCTTATCTTCTTGGAAGGCCTTAGCTAGACCAAAATCAGCAATTTTAGCACGGAACCTCGCATCCAGGAGGATATTACTTGCTTTTATGTCTCTGTGAATAATTCTGATCTTTGTATTTGTGTGGAGGTAAACCAAGCCCTCTGCAGTCCCTATAATTATCGTGAATCTTTTCTCCCAGTTTAGTGCTTTACCCTTGTTTGGATCTGTGATGTTCAGCAAAGAAAAATCCAAGTTAATTCACAGAATACTCAACATATGATGACTTTTTAATTCTTTTTCGAACAAAGGCACCCTCGTTCAAGAAGATATAGATGTATGACAATAATATAAGCCTCGGGTGAAGTATTATACTCACCAAAAATGGAATGATCAAGACTCTTATTTGGCAAGAATTCGTAAACTAGAAGGTTGTCAGGACCAGAACAACTACATCCCAACAATCTAACAAGATTTTTGTGTTCTATGCAACTAATGATGTTAACTTCATTATAAAACTCTTCTGCTCTATGCATATTGTTAAGAAAAAGCCTTTTGATGGCAATCTCTCTTCCATCTGGTAGAACTCCCTGCAATATGATGTTTCAAGCTCAGAGTCAATCTTATGCTCGTAAAACAGAGATGATGAGGAAGGTAATAGTTTAACATAATGTCTCTGAAACAATAAGAGTATAAGAGATCCAATGTTGTCCGACCCTTTTCCTAGACATCACGGATCCCTTTTAATGTATCTGATCAAAGTTTGCTTATCTGACTACCTTATAAACTATGCCATATCCACCTTGCCCAAGCTTGTTGGCCTCATCAAAACCACCAGTGGCTTTCTCAAGAGTGGAATACTTGAAGTTCAAACTACTATCACGAAGGAGCTTAGCCAATTTCTTCATATCATAAGAACCTGAGAAGTCGCACGAAGAGAAAGTTTAGTATTATCCGATATTCTTGAAAGGACGATTGGCAAAAAAGTAGATTAAATCATTATAATTTAGATACATCAGCTCATTCTCTTCAAGGACAAAATAAACAGATCATATGCAAATGGGATTCTACCTTTTCTCTTCTTCTGTATTCTTCTGTGCTTCCAGATGTAAGCTACCACAATTGCTGCTCCGGCAACAACCACCGTGGAACTGATAACCATTGCTATAACAGCTGTTGGGGTTCCTGAGAAAAGTCATCACAAAAAAGCCATGATCACACCTAATGGGACAAAAATTTATAGTCTTCTAAACACATCCAAAATGAAGAGTAAAAGAAGGAGAAGAAAATGCAAGGAAGAATGGAAGAAATTGTCCAAATCTTGGACGAGAACTGACAGATTAAAAGTCAAGGAAAAGAGTTACTCAAGACGCGGAAAGAGGGAGAGCACTGAGTTCCTCTTACCACTTGAACTTCCATTGCTTGGTATGGGATTCAAGAAATTGGTGTCTGAGTATCTCATAAAGCATCCTGTATGCAGCGCTCGACCTTCAGACCAAGGCAAACATCCTACTATAGAACTTGAAGCATTCTCCAAACATGCTTTACAGGAGGTAGCATTCAATGTCCTCCAGCATTGTGCCAAAACATAAGCTGACTCGTTATTGGTTCCAGAAACTGGCATCTCAGCCCGTGCATATCCATTATTGTTTGGTGCATATGAAACTGCTTGCGACACTGCCTGTCTTGCTGTCTCTTGGAATGATGAGTTTTTTCTCGTTCTATTCCCGCAAACAGCTCTATCCTCTGGTCCAGTGTACTCCTGAAAAAAGCTGTAGTTCCTGGATCGCATGAAGCAGCCATCAAGGAATAGTCTTGCTCCATTGTGTGGAAAACACTGAGAAATAGAGGTGCGTGCCTCAGAATAGCATAGCACACAATCTATTAAGGAAAGATCACCATAACATTGGGTTAGAACATAAATAGCATCAGGTCCTCGCCCGGAAGTTTCTACTCCATAACCTTGTGTTTGTATCTGTAGTCTGATAATTTCCGTCGCAGCCACAAAATTTGCGATAAAAATGGTGGTGTTTTGCTGTAGTTGGTTTGGGCATGTGATTTGTACTACCTGAGCTCTTGGATCCCCTAACGCACCTCGCGGTAATCTTAACGCCATGACAACAATGAAGAGGATAGATGAAATTGAGAATGTCCCATCCTTCATTTTCCTGAGATGTGTAAGACTTTTTAGCTAGTTTTTGTTCTGACTGCAAGCCTGTTTATAAGAGAATTAAATTCAACTGAA
This sequence comes from Ehretia macrophylla, assembly GCA_037974665.1. NCBI lineage: Eukaryota > Viridiplantae > Streptophyta > Magnoliopsida > Boraginales > Ehretiaceae > Ehretia > Ehretia macrophylla. Next base: position 41,352,134 of record CM075783.1, read on the forward strand.
TTAACGCCATGAAAACATTAAATCAAGCCTGTTATAAACAGTAAAACTTCAAATAATCAGCAAATTCAACGATGATTGAAAGTTAAGGATACGCAAGCAACCATTAATTAAATCAGGAGACTAACCGTTGGGTTCTCATCAATAAAAAGAAAACAACTCATGCTCACTAGCTGAAGATCTCATGATAAACCAAGTGTTCTTGCCCATTTTTGTGTTCCTTTCATCTCTTGTACATGTAGAAAATGGATAAGTAACTTGTAGGCCATGAAGTTTGGCATATATATTGGCCCCTTTGGATGTGGTAGAAGAACAATGTGGTGCGGAAATTCTTCGTAGTGGCTCCCTTCCACTATTTATATTCTACGATTTTGGAACATGTTTTACTCATCAAACTAAAATATGACAATTTTTTCCACTCATATAGGGTTTTTGTGTTATAATACTAGCAGAGTACACCAGAAACACAGAACCCAACACATCATTGTCTAATCTTTTTAATACTCCCAAGACTTTCTCTCTCATTATCATTTTGGGAAAAAGCCAAAATAGTCCCTGAGGTTTGGGTAAAGTCCCAAACAGGTCCCTGAGGTTTGAGAATTACCCAATTAAGTCCCTCTTACCAACTCTTGTTAGGCTGAAATTAACGGTCAAGGCTTTGACCAAGCAAAAAGACAGCAATGGCCTTATAGCCATTGGAGATGATAGAAAAATTAAAAAAAGAAAAAAGAAAAATTTCCATTTGGCATGCCAAAAACAGCTAAGCCTTTTTTTTTTTTTCACTTGTTCCTATTCTTTGTGCCAAAATCTACACATCCAAAATATTAGCTCAAAACCTTTCATATAAGGAAAAAAAAAAAAAAAGTCTACAATATCATCATCATCATCATCATCAACTGAGTTAGTCTCGATGACCAAAAAAAAAATTACTAGACAGTAACATTAAACATTCCAATTTACACATCACTAAGAAATTAAACGACACAAAAAGTTGCACATTCAAAAGCTTAATTAGCATGACATCAATATATTTCAGCTTTTAAAACATATATCCGACAAAAAAAAAAACTTTTAAAACATATAATTTCCCCTAAGTCATCAATAATATTCAATTATTCCAAACCCCAGAATTCGTAAAGTGCCAACTTTTTCAGCCAAGTCCCAAAATTAAATCAAATAATACATTTTTTCATACCTAAAGTTGCCCAAAATTTGAAATTCTTACACACACACGCAAATATACACGTACATATATATATATAGTGTGTGTATGTGTGTATGTATGAGACTCATAAGTCTATAGCTAATCAAAAAAATAAATAAATTAACACATAAAAAAAAAAAAAATTAAACTCAAAAAAAAGGAAAAAAAAGGAAAATAAATGAATTAATTAGATGGAGAATTAAACCTTCGCGTGAGGGTTCAGACTTGACAGTCATGGACGAAAGCTTAGCATCAAAGTGAAACGAGAAGGACAACTCGTCACACTGATGATCAATGCCGACGCCATTATATGGCAGCGGTGGAACCCTAGCCATCTGTTGCATTAGCTGCTGCTGCTGAGTATAGTTTTGGGGCTTTAGTGTGTGTGTCGTGTGAGAGAACAGGGAGAATAGAGATGAGAGTTTTTTTTTTTTTTTTAAAAAAAAGAAAGTAAAGCTTTACAACCCAGCTGTTCCTTGTTTCATTCTGACTCTTTTCTGGAAGGACAAAATGACATTTTTGCCCTTCCAGCAGTTAAAGCTAACGCCCCTCCATCTAACGGAGGGAGGGACTTGTTTGGATAATTTTCAAACCTCAGGGATTAGTTTGGGACATTACCCAAACCAAAGGGAGCAAAATGGATTTTACCCTTTTCGTTTTCATGTATGTCTCCATTCACACTGAATTCATCTCCCCCACCAAACCGCCACCCAACACCGTATATATATATTTTTTTTTTAACATACCCAACACCGTATAGACCATGATTAATCTTTTAGCAAACAATTTGCAGAACAATACTACATATATAAAGGAAATATAAAAGCCAAAAGAAGAATAAAAACACACAAGAAAGATAATTTAATCTAATAAAGATATAGAGAGATGGATAAAGTTCTGTATAGGCTCTCAATAAATATAAACCATTTTCGTTAGAAAATTGCCGATCATCAGGCTTTTAACCAAGTTTACACATGAAAATATTCAATTTACACCATTTCTGAAACTATATTCTTCGACAGTTGAAAATAATAAATAAATATAATAAAAGTATTTTAACAGCAGAACTCAACTTATCAAAAGGTCTTTATTCAAATCTTACCATCACTTCTTTAAAACATATAAATATGTCTGCATACAAGGATTAAAGATGAATTTTGCATGCATATTAGACATGTTGAATACAATAAATAAATATAATAAATTATTTTCTTATTAATTAAATATTTTTAAATAAGATGGTAATTTAATATCAAACATACCAAGATCACATCAACATGGTCTTCTGCAGGTACTAAGGAACTTTGCTTACCTCTTTTTCTCCAACAATTCGATCATCGCTGATCATACAATTCTTCTCGACTGCCGAGAGAGAGAGAGAGAGAGCGCGCAAATAATTGCAGGTGAGATTGTGGACTTATAATGGAGAAGTCAAGAGTCTGACCAAAATAGTCGAAGGAATATTTTTGGATTAGATTATTGGACTGTTCATATTTTCAAAATTTGAATCATTCGCTGAAAGGACTTCCAAATTAACACCCTTCTATTTACCAGAACATCACATGTAAATATTGGGTTATTATTTCGGATTTGGACGTCTTCGTAAAATTATTAAAGAGATTATAGTAATATAATTATGATGAATTTGTGACATGTGAACCCACATTTTGGTGAGTTAAAAGAAGATAACAAAAAGAAGAAAGAAAATAAAGATGATTGAGATGGTTTTCAAACGGGAAAAAGAAAAAGATAAAACAAAGAAAAGAAAAAGTTGGTGTGCTGACAACTAAATGCAGCGGCAGACAAAAGAAAACAATGCAGGCGGCTGGTACATTGCTCAAGATGAAATTTGTTGCGATGCGTTGAAGTTTTGTTGTGAAATGAGCATATAAATAGAAGCTCATTTCTCACCCTGAGAGCATCAGATCAGAGAGTAAATCTCTTCTGATCAAAGAGAAATTAGTGAGGATTTCTTTGATTGGAGTCATTTTCTCTGATTAGAGAAGAACGTTGCAAACCTAGAGGGGAAAATATAGGTTTCTCGTGAGGCTCAAAGAGAATAATAATAGATTTCTCCTCCTTCTTTGTTTTTATGTTGAGTGATAGTGAGTTTCTCCTATTATAAGAGAGAGTGTAATAGTTCTCTCCTTGTATTAGAGAGAAGATGAGTTAGTTTCTCTTATAACAAGAGAGTGTGTGAGGGTCCTTTCCTTATATTAGAGAAAAAGTGTTGTAAATATTCCACATCATAGTGAAATTCTCCTATTCTTGCCTATGGTTTTTTCCTCAATTTGTTTAAGAGTTTTCTACATAAATCTGGTGTATCAATTATCAATTGTTTTCAATCTTATTTTAACTGCGTGATACTCCTTGGCCTCGATCATTCTTCTGCGCTACCACTCAACATAATTAATTAAAATAATTAAATGTAAAGATCGAATAACTATATCACTACATTGCAATACTAATATTATTGATCTTTCTCATAAAGTACATATAGATTAAGTACGTTGCGAGAAAAATCTATTTCACTCTTGATTTGGAACCTAAGTATCCATTCAAGTCAACCATCTCCTATATTCTCCTTCTGTAGAGATAAACTACACTATTTTAGATGTTGATTTAATCTTTGACTAATCCCAATTTTGAAGAGATAATTGAGAGATAATTTATATTATTTGTAAGATCAAGTTATGCCAAAAATATTGGTCAATATATGCAGAAACTATAAATTATACCTATATAATAAATCTTTTTGATAATTTAAGGTTAGCGCTTGTCTCTAATCTTCTTGTGCTTTATTATATCTAAATCCTAAACATCTTTCTACAAGTAATCTAATCATTATCTTTGTTGCTTTGTATATCATAAGATTTATCAAATTTACTTCTCAATGATTTATTTTTGCATTATTAATTAAGTTGTTAAGTAAATATAATTGAATTTCCAAATAACAAATTATCTATTTTCAATGGAGCAACCCCCGTGTGGCGATTTTCACACGGTGAAAGATGAAACATATGTACTAATTTCATACTATAATTTGAATGTTTCAACGTGTCATGTCTTCTTTTTATTTTTATTTTTGATCATTCAGAAAACAATAACATTATTAATACTGAATTTCGACCAAAAAAAAAAATTAATAGTAAAATAAAACTAATACAAGGTTATCCGCTCTAGTGTAGTGGAAGTCTGCTCACAAAATATCGTTCAAAGGGAAATAATGTTCACTAATCAATCATGTGCTAAATTATTCTTAGTTTTACATTTAATTAATAGCTAACCAAGCTCAAGGCTCTATTAGTACCTTCTAAGAGCATCTCTAATGGAGGCTCTAAATGTAAAAGTTTTTAAATTAGAAAATTTTTAGAGACTCAGTGTCTAAAAAACATTATTAAGAGCATCCTCAATGGAGTCTTCAAATGCAAAAATTTCCTTATTTAGGTGTTTTTAGAGATTCTAATCTCTAAAAACAATAATATTCATGACAAAAGTATATGAATTCACCACTTTTAGTTTAAAAGATACCAAAATAGAGACTCAGTATCCATTTTCTTTTACAAATTTGTTGAAAAAAATGAAACTGGATATCTATATTGGTATCTTTTAAGCCAAAAGTGGTGGACCCCATGTACTTTTGTCATGAATAGTGATGATTTTAGAGACTGAAGTCTCTAAAAATACCCAAATTAAAAAAGTTTTGTATTTTAGAGACTCTATTACGAATAGACTAATTTGTTCATCAAAATAGAGACTGAGTCTCTATTTATCTTAAAAGTTATGAAAAGTGATGAATCTCATGTATATTTAAATCATTAATAATATTTTTTAAAGACTGAATCTTTAAAAATATTGAACTTGATACAACCTAGGGTGACCCGGGGGGGAGGGGGCGGAGATAGGGGTGGAAATGAATAAACAATGGCACCGCGACAGAAAAAACAAAACAAAAAACGCTATGACACAAGTGTATGTTAATATATGCACAAAAATCAAATTTGTGATAGGATATTGTAAATTAACAGTTCCGGCTTAGATAATAGTGATATAAAAAAAAATTGGGATACTTACAAGAAAGAAGTGCAAAGGTTAGGGTTGGGGGCGCTGCCCTCCTGAGTGGGATTAATGGTAACAACCTTAATTGGGGTCATAAGGCTATTCTCAATTAAAATTCTAAAAGGTAATTTGAGTTTTTAACTCTTAAATTGAGTTTTTAAAAGGTAATGCTTGAGATTTTTAGAAATTTTATAAAAAAGAATAACATAAATAGGGTTTGTAAAACCCAAATATACATGGATCTACTAATTTTTACATCATACACGATTTTTTAAGTAAAAATAGAGTCTTGGTCTCTATTTTTTTCAATAATTTGTTAAAGAAAATAGAGACCGGAGCTGTATTTTTGCTTTAAAAATCGTGAATGATATCAAATTTAGTATAAAAATATGGATTTGACATTTACAAACCCCCATTGGTGTTATTTTTTTAACCATAGAGTCTCTAAAAATCTCAATTTTTATCTTTTAAAACCTTTATTGAAGATACCCTAAGGGTATCTCCATTAGGGAGCTCTATTCACAAAAAATTATTATTTTTGACTATTTTTAGAGATCCGGATCTCTAAAAATCATTATTAATGATTTAAATATACATGGGGTCTATCACTTTTGTCAACTTTTACATTAAAATAGAGACCCAATTATCGTTGGAGAGTTTAATTTTTAAAGTTTTTATTTTATTTTATTTTTTAATATTTTTCTAACAGTAAATAGTGTTTAGGGAATGGAGTAGGGGATGATGGTTTTTCTCCTACAGGTAGAGAATATGAAAAAAAGTGTAAAAAACCCCTACAATTTAGGAGATGGGGTAGGGAATCTGTTGGAATATAATTACTCCAATTCTCTCCCTATATGTAAAGTAGGGAGTCATGTAAGAACTCTTTTGGAGTTGGCCTTATAATTTAAGTAGGTTTTGTGATTCCTCTCAAAAGATATAATCCACTTAATTTGTTATGATTTGTCCCTTCAAAACTAATATTTACTGTTTACAATCGTGATATGTCCCACTCACCGCATACAACTGTCAAAATAGAATATATTTAGCATATTGATCAAATTGATAACTATGTATGAGCATTTGCAGACTAGGGATATTTTATAAAAGTGTACTTTAAGTTATTGGCCACTAAATTTATACGAAGTCTCAAATCTCCTATTAAATATTGCAATAATTTATTTCAAATAACCCTAGCGGCCAAAGGAAAAGATTTATATTTTTTAAGTTTTTAATTACTGAGATGGTGACCGATCCATTAATTTTAACATCGAAAATGGACATAATAGCTTATTTGAGACGAATGGAAAGTTTATTGGGCTATATATATAGTTTTCGGTTCGCAAGTTTTAACAAAGGAACAAATATTTGAGAATATTGTCTCGGATGTTAGGAGCAATATTTACACAAAATGTAAACTTAGATATAGTTTAGAATATAGATTTCTATGTCATGACTGGAAACTAAGTTTTTCCACAAATGAATTACTTGCTTAGCCAAAAAAAAAAAAAAAAAAACCATTTAAAATGAAAAAAATATCTACATTAGGTTTTGGTTAACAAATTTTCAAGCTACCAAATATGTGGCTTGTTGGGTAACTCAGAGTTTCTTCTACCAAAAACAATAAGAACCAAACCTGTTAGTACAAGTATTCTGAATTGGTTCTCTTCTGGAACATCTAAAACTGCTCGTGGAAAATGATAAAAGGGACGAAACATCTTTTAGACTTGTAATTATGTAACCGGCTTTGAAGTCTCTTATGAAGGAAAAAAAAAAAAAAGATACACTTTCAAACTTTATATAGGAAAGCAAAATGCATCATCAACAGGTTGCATTCACATTAATGTTCCTCCTACATATCATTGACAAGCCGAGATGTCTGTCAATGATTTATGCAACACTCTGTATTTGAAAGATTATTTAATTGATTTAGTTTTCTTAATTATCATGGCAATTATGCATCTTTATTTTAATGTTATTTAAGGTGTGTATAACACGAAATTCAATTGTTTGTTGACACAAACAACGTAATTAATTATTAGGCATTGACATTTCTGTCAGGTTTGATAAGTACCGATTTAGGGAAGGCTTTCTCCTTTAATTAATTTATAAAAACTCTTCAAAAAATCTACACTGATCGGTCAGTCAGGACTTTTACTCATATGAAATGATTTCCACATGTGTGGCCCCCCATATTTTGTAAGTAAAAATTTGACTGATCTATCAGTCTAGACTTTTTGAAGAGTTTCTTATTAATTTATGCTTCCATCATCATGCACAAGACAGAATGTCTCTGACATGGCTTGCATTTTTCTTACGTCATCTTTGCAAGGAAAAATTATTGCATAAGTTCGGATTGATTGGATCAGTCTCTCATATGATTAATAGTACTTACATGTTTAGGTCTCACTAATATGTGAAACAGACCTCAGTCCGGACTAGTTGAAAAGTTTTTTCTTTGCTAGAGCAACACCAGATATAGAATTAATTTTATGACATTCTGAGAAAGACCACGTAGAATATAAACTAAATCAAATGAAACCAATTTAGATATTATCCCACTGGATCGGATCGGTTATCAAATTAATCTATATGAAGAAGAATGTCATATTGGTTATTGGTTTGCTAGCTAAATGTCATCTTCTTTCTTTATCCGAACCAAAAATCTTATGAATAAAACATGACACAAGTGGAGTTAGACTACGTGAATATATAATTACAATAAGTCGCTATGCGATCATTTCTTCCAACTCTTAGATGTGCTTTCTAAGGGTCTTTCAACAACTCTAATAATTCTTGAGGATAAAACCTCTCTTGCTTCCAAATATTTTCTATCAATTTGTTGACGAATTCAACACATAGCTAACTTACTCTACATAGTATTATCAAATTGAGGATAAAACCTCTCTTGCTTCCAAATATTTTCTATCAATTTGTTGACGAATTCAACACATAGCTAACTTACTCTACATAGTATTATCAAATTGAGGATAAAACCTCTCTTGCTTCCAAATATTTTCTATCAATTTGTTGACGAATTCAACACATAGCTAACTTACTCTACATAGTATTATCAAATTGAGATAATATCTAATTTGGCTGATCTAACAACATACAACCTTCACTATAGCATTGATAGTTTACTTGACAGTTAACTTTAGAGCCCGTGATATTAATCAAGCAAAATCTTGGATACCTACTGATTTTAGGAAGAAAAAAAAAAAAGATGTGAGTGAATAACTAGCTACTTGTGTCATGGCTTTAATTTGAATTGCACATCCCACTCTGGAAACGGAGATACTTGTCCTGCATCTTGGTAGCAACTTTATGTGCTCCTAGTGTCTCACATAGGTCGAATAAGTATTAAGTGTATAGCTTATAAATGCACGATGTGAATTTAAATAATAATTTGAGTGAACCATTTAATATCACCAATCAAGATATTTTGGACTCCCACAAAAGATATGGAAACTACTGCTAATCTGAATAACTAAAATCATACTAAGGAGTCCCCCTCCCGCACTAGGCATTACCCTAATAGTTCGCCCGATTGTGATCAAACAAGTGGATTCCACATGTACGTCATATGGCTGGACAGCCGGATATGAGAACTTTTCCTTATTTTAAGGGGGCATAACAATGTAGTTGTTGCAATTACATGTAGAAACCAGGATGGCAATCGGATTGATGGTAATGCATGCTTGACTAAGTGTAGTTCACCTCTATAGAAGTATTAGCTTTGAGATATGCTTGTGGCTTGGCAATAGCTGGAGGATACTCAGAAATTGTCCATCAGATGCAGAACAAGTTTACAATAGTTCGATTAAGAAGCCAGACAAGCAATGGCAGAATTGATCTTTTGTGTATTTGAATGTCACCTTGAATTGAAAATACTGTCAGAGATGGTAGTGAAGGGGGAAGATGAGTTCTCAAACGTGCCATCAAGTTCGATGATCTTCTCATCTATAAAAGGGGGATTTGTCGGTGGAGGGAGATGTTCATCCTTCTTTGCCAGCATTTGTAGTGCTTCAGCCATGGATGGTCGGAATGATGGGATCTCTTGTGTGCACAAAAGCCCGACATGGATCACTCTTAGAACCTCATTTTTTATACCAATATTATAGTAGTCGTCGTTCAATATTAGATTTGGATCAATCAGCTCGTCAGTTGTTCCCTGCTGGAAAAGCTTCCATGCCTGTTTCATGTGAAATATCATTCAGATAAAAGACAGTTGGGTAAACTGCAGAATGCACATAACGCTCAAATATCTCAATAAAATTCAAACCACCAAAGCTCTAGTACTTACAATAGTAACTAGGCTTTCAGAGTAGGATTCTGTTGTTCTGCTCCTGTTATTTTGTTGTCCTGTGACAATTTCTAACAAAAGCACGCCAAAACTGTACACATCTGCTTTTTCCGTCAAATGGCCATAGGTTAGGTACTCTGGAGCCATATATCCTCTGTAGATTGACAGTAGATCATATATATCATTTTTTACTTGCAGTATACACTTTATTTTTCGAGTATTCAATTTCGACTATGACAGATGAGGGAATAAGTACTTACAATGTTCCAACGATTGCAGTGCTTATATGACTCTTATCTTCTTCGAAAGCCCTAACAAGACCAAAATCGGCAATTTTAGCGCGGAGCCTCGCATCCAAGAGAATATTACTTGCTTTTATATCTCTATGAATAATTCGTATCTTTGGGTTCTCGTGGAGATAAATCAAGCCCTCTGCAGTCCCTATGATTATTTCGAATCTTTTCTCCCAGCGTAGTGCTTTACTCTCATTTGAATCTGTAAAATTCAGCAAAGATATCCGAGTTCATTCAAAGCATATTGAACACATGATGAGTTTTCAGTTCTTTTCCAAACAAAGCGTCCTCGTTCAAGAAGAGATGGATGTATAACAACAAAATTAACCTCAGTTGAAGTATTGTACTCACCAAAAATGAAGCGATCAAGACTCTTATTTGGCAAGAATTCGTAAACTAGAAGGCTGTCAGGACCAGAACAACTGCATCCCAACAATCTAACAAGATTTTTGTGTTCTATGCAACTAATGATATTAACTTCATTATAAAACTCTTCTCCTTTATGCATATTGTTAAGAAAAAGTCTTTTGATGGCAATCTCTCTTCCATCTGGTAGAACTCCCTGCAATATGATTTCAAGCTTAGAGTCAATGATATGCTTGTAAAACAGGGATAATGAGGAAGGTAATAATATAATCTAACGTGTTTGAAACAAGCAAGAGTTCCGGAAATCTAATGTTGTCCGATCCTTTCTCGGACACCACGGATTCCCTTTGATGTATCTGATGAAAGTCTGCTTAAATACCTTATAAACTATGCCATATCCACCTTGCCCAATCTTGTTGGCATCATCAAAACCTCCCGTGGCTTTCTCAAGTGTGGAATACTTGAAGTTCAAGCTACTATCACGAAGGATCTTGACCAATTTCTTCACATCATAAGAACCTGAGAAGTTGCATGAAAAGGAAGTTTAGTTTTATCTAATGTTCTTGAAAGGACGATTGATAGAAAAGTGGAGTAAATCATTATAATTTAGATACATTAGCCCATTCTCTTCAAAGACAAAATAAACAAATCATATGCAAATAGGATTCTACCTTTTCTCTTCTTCTCTATTCTTCTGTGCTTCCAGATGTAAGCTACAACGATTGCTGCTCCAGCAACAACAACCGTGGAACTGACAACTGCTACTATAACAACCGTTGGGGTTCCTGAAAAATGTCATTACTGAAAAGTCAGATGTTGCACGCCTAAGAGGGCAGCGTGCTTTGGGATGCGTAGCAAAAACAGAAGAAAATGTCTGAATCTTGGACAAGGGCTAAAAGAATATTAATCAAGGAAAAAAATTACAAAGCAAAACGCAAAGATGGTGTGAACATTGAGTTCCTCTTACCATTTGAGTTCCTCTTACCACTTGAACTTCCATTACTTGGTATGGGATTCAAGAAATTGGTGTCTGAGTATCTGATAAAGCATCCCGTATTCAGTGCTCGACCTTCGGACCAGGGCAAACATCCTAGTATAGAAGTTGATGCATTCTCCAGACATGCTCTACAAGAGTTAACATTCAGTGTCCTCCAACATTCTGCGAGAACATAAGCTGACTCGTCACCTGTCCCAGAAACCGGCATCTCAGCTCGTGCATATCCATTATTGTTTGGTGCATATGAAACTGCTTGCAACACTGCCCGTCTTGCTGTCTCTTGGAATGATGAGTTTTTACTAGTTCTATTGCCGCAAACAGCTCTATCCTCTGCTCCAGTGTACTCTTGGAAAAAGCTGTAGTTTCCGGTTCGCATGAAGCAACCATCAAGGAATAGTCTTGCTCCATTGTCTGGAAAACACTGAGCAATTAAATTGCGCGTCTCAGCATAGCATAGCACACAGTCTGTTAAGGAAAGATCACCATAACATTGAGATAGAATATAAACAGCATCAGGTCCTAGCCCGGAAGCTTCTGCTCCATAACCTTGTGTTTGCATCTGCTGTCTGATAACTTCCATTGCATCAACGAGATTTGCGATGAAATCGGTGGTGTTCTGCTGTAGTTGGTTCGAGCATGTGAGTTGTACAATCTGATCTCTTGGATCCCCTAACGCTACGCGCGGCAATCTTACCGCCATGACAACAACGAAGAAGATAAATAGAATTGAGAATGTGCCTTTCTCCATACTCCAGAAAAAAGTAGGACGTCCTGACATCAACACGCTTGCTCTTCTGCAAAAAGTAAGGAACCTTGACAATTTAACTTTGCTTACCTCTTTATCTACAACAATTCGATCATGGCTGTTCATGCAACCCTTCATCGACTGCTGAGATATAGACAGATAGATAGATAGTTACAGGTGAAGTTATGGCAGCTATCACTTATAATGGAGAAAGTCAAGAGTCTGACCAAAAGAGTTTTTTTTTTTTTGGTCAAATGACCAAAAGAGTTGAATGAATATTTTTGGATAATTAGATTATTGGATTGTTCATATTTTCAAAATCTGACTCATTCGCTGAAAGGACTTCCAAACAACTTGTTACTATTTCAGATTTGGTTGTACTCGTAAAGTTATTAGAGAGATTAATAGTGATAATACGATAATACAATTACAATGAAATAACTAAAAGTATAAGTGTGAGATGAATAACTACATTATTGCATCTCAAGATCAGCACTATTTCACTCTTGATTACTTGGATTTCACTAAAGATTAACTATATCACTTTGTCACCATTTGTGATTACCCTAATAAAGTTATTACATAATTAAAGAATCCAAATTCCATGTATACATACATAATACAGAAAATACTTTGACATGAATAGTCTTAAGCCGGGGGCTATACTTTAGAATTAACAAATAATGTCAAAAGTCAGCGATCAAATTTCCACCATAATGTAATGAAAACGTATTTAGAATAATTAATGATAGAGGGCAGTATCATCGCTAAAGCCTCTCTTGCTTTTGAAGACTTCGTCTCTATTTTTCACAAGTTCAATACTATGCTTGACTTTCTCTAGATTGTAATAAAATAAGCAGGATCTAACAATTTCTAGTTGAAAAATAAAAAATAAAAAATTTGTTGTGAAAGATGAAAAAACCATTGCAGTATGAAGTAAAACTTTTTGCAACGGTTAAAAATTTATAGTATGTCAACTAAGCATATATATATAAAATAATATTTGAGTGATAAAAATAGAATGATATATAACATTTCTCTAAAAATAATATTTTTGTGTCATATATTAGTGGTTACATAGGTCTTCTATTATCATAGATTAGTAAGACTTGATTTGTAGGCCTTCAAGAATGGCTGTATTACTATTGAAACTATTATTAGTTCTTTTGTCGATCCAATTGTGTTATATATATACACCTTTGTCACATTGTTAATATTAAATTTTCATAGTTGATATCCAAATATTTTGAGTGTCGCTTGACTTGTCAAAGAATTTTTTTTCCCATAAAATTGTTCTTCTATCTTCATGACACCTTAAATTTAAGCGTGAAAAAGAACTTTTTAATTTTTCAAATTTTTGAATGAGAATAACTACGGAAAATTAAGGCTTTATGTTTCAAATAAAGAAAAATTGTAGTTTTTTTTTTCATAGGAGACCATGTTCTTGGTAGTCTCATCTTAGTTGGTATAAGGTTGCCAAATTTGTTTAAAATTTGTTTATATATTCATAACTGCAAGATATAGAAAAGTAACGCACATGTATAACTTAAGGGTGATCCAAAGGCATGCGCAAAATATGGGTTGATGTATCTTCTATAGTGGGTTGGTAGGTGAAGACTTGGAGACTATAATTAAATAATCATGTCTCAAGGCTTCAATTGCATCCACAAACGCTTCCAAACACATACTTAAAAGTTAGTTTTTCTTCCTTGAATTCTTCATATAAATTCATACACCATTGAACCTCTATCTAAGAAATCGTGGTGGGATGATTATATTATAAGTGTTATATTGAATTATAATAAACGAGTGACATTATTTTTATATTTGATTATTATTCTAGAGTTATTTTGAAAAATTTATATTCTTAAGCAGTGATTGGTATGTGGAAATGAGTTAAGAATAAAATGATATTCCTAATTCTATTTTAATTATCATATTTGGTATGAAGGAATGGACTTAGGAATCTCATTCCCAAGATAATTTAATTCCCACATAAATGTGAATAGTCATTCTACACCAATACATAAGAATAGTCCATTCCTATATGTTTGAGAATAAACTTAACTATCATATCCCTATATAACATAACTTTTATAAATAATTTATTTTATAATAATAATAATAATAATAATAATAATAATAATAATAATAATAATAATAATAAAATATAATAATATTATCATGAAAATAATAGTAATTATTATAAAAATAAAAATAATGATAATAATAATAATAATAAATAATAAATAAAATAATAAAATAAAAATAAAAAATAATAATAGTGATTAAAATAATAAAATAATAATAATAAAGTAAAATAATTATGATAAAAATAAAAAAATAATACCAATTTAATAATGATAATAATAATAATAATAATAATTGTTGTTGTTGTTGTTATTATTATTTTTATTATTATTATTATTTTAATTTTAATTTTGTTAATAATAATAATAATAATTATTATTATTGTTATTATTATTTATTATTGATATTATTTATTATTATTATTATTGTTTATATTATTTACGGTCATATTTATATTTATTCTTATTTTTAATATTATAATAATAAAAGAGCAATTATGTCATATTATACAAGTCATTCACATTATTACTCTTACTTTCTAGAACATACCAAATATGTCATTCTCATTCCTAAGTTCATTTCATTCTCAATTTCATTCTATTCCTTGGCTCATTCCATTTCTGTCCAAATCCATTATAGTATAACAATCACTACCTTACGTATAGTGGTATTGAAAATAATTAGATTACTTGGATTAAGGGTACTCACTATTTTGAAATATATATAAGAAATTCGCCACCTTAGAGATATAACATTGTATCATGTTCACCACTCAATAGATATAACCAAAGAAATAAAGAACTAAAAATCAGAAGTTGCAAAATTTACTTTCGTTCACCATAAGATTCTACTTTTAATGGCCTTAGCGATGTCTTATTGACAGACTTGGAATATTCTACCAATTAAAATATATGAATAATCCGTTACTCCCAAAATCAAAGTTACTACAAGAGACATAATAATGTAATATATACATTGTTAAATCAAAAAATAAAATGTAATACATTGTAGAACCAAGGAAAATCGATAACTAAAAGACTATTATCTAGCCAAAAGTAGCAAAACAAGAAAAGACATGTATCATGCTTCAGAATGTACATAATAACCATTATACAAGACACTCCATGAAACCTAGATAGTCTTATTATACTAGTACAACATTTTGGACCAAGTATTGAACCTGAGCCTCCAATTTGGAATGAATTCTTTTTGAGTTGGGTTGAACATGTGGGCTTTTCAATACATGCTCTTAATCAACTTGAATGTCACCTTGGATAAAAAGTACTCTGGCAGATGGTTGCAACCGAATCGAAATTTCCAGAAATTGGGGGGTATGATGAGTTCTCAACTGTGCCATTAAGTTCCATTATGGTCTTCTCATCTATAAAATGGGGATTTGTGGGTGCAGGGAGATGTTCATCCTTCTTTGCCAGCATTTGTAGTACTTCAGACATGGATGGTCGCAATGATGGGATCTCTTGTGTGCACAAAAGCCCTACATGGATCACTCTTAGAATCACATTTTTAGTGGTAATATTATGGTAGTCATCGTGCAACATTAGATTTGGATCAATCAACTCGTCTGTTGTTCCCTGTTGGAAATGCTTCCATGCCTGTATCATCCGAAATACCATTCAGATAAAAGCACATTGGAACATTGGAAAATTAGAATTTTTTGAATAGATAAACTACAAAATGCATGAAATGATCAAATAACTATTAGGTTTTGGCTCAAATTTTAAACCCAATCAATTGAAGACAAGTAGAAACCCAACAAGAGGAGTGAGAGTTATATGCATTTTGAAAAATATGAATACTAATCCCAATAGGAATAACATAATTTTTTTTTTAAAATATAGGAATTCGTAGCTTGTAATTAGTTTTCACAGAAAATATTATGTACTCTAGGCCTAAGAGATAGTAATAAGGTCCTCGGTTGGGTGTAAGCTTGAGAGAGTTTTTATACATTCTTTTGTTGGTTCAAAAAGTTTTAAACCCTTGGTTTTTTTGTGTATAAAGTTGTATATAACCATCAAAGATGTAACTATATGAGGAAGGTTTAGGCTTTTATGTGCATAAACGTCTATTGCAACCTTATTTCTATAATAGTAGATTATTCTAGAGGTGAGATCGTGAATATAGGTCATAGGGATCAAAACACATCAAAATATATTGCGTGCTTTTCAGTACTTTTATATTGGTCTACGTCTCCGTCCCAACGATAACATAATTAAATACAACCAACTAGAGATCTAGTACTTACAACAATAATCAGGCCTTTAGTGTATTCTTCTGATGTGTTGCTTTCGTTATTCCGTCTTCCTGTGATAATTTCCAACAAAAGCACACCAAAACTGTACACATCTATTTTTTCTGTTAATCTGCCATGAAATAGGTATTCTGGAGCCATGTATCCTCTGTACATTTTGATGAAATCATCTCAATAATAAAACTTAATCGTATGTATCATTTTTTCCTTTCTTTTGAACTCAAAGTGCTTGAACTATCAATTTCTACTATGACTGGAGAAAAAGAGTAGAACAAGTACTTACAATGTTCCGGCGACTGTAGTGATTATATGACTTTTATCTTCTTGGAAGGATCTGGCCAAACCAAAATCACCAATTTTAGCACGGAGCTTAGTATCCAAGAGGATATTACTTGCTTTTATATCTCTGTGAATAATTCGTGTATTTCTGTTCTCGTGGAGGTAAACTAAACCCTCTGCAATCCCTATAATTATCGCGAATCTTTTCTCCCAATTTAGTGTTTTACCAAGTTTTGAATCTGTGATGTTCAAATAAGATACATTAGAGTACGAAACAACGTTGCCCTCCCTTAAGAAGAGGAGTTGGTCTTACGTTTTGCTGCTAGATGAACCATTTGTGACACATTGCATACTTACAATTGTAGTCAAAGGTAAGACCTTTTCTAAGAAGATATGGATGTCAAATTATGATTTAACCACCGGGTGAAGTTTCGTACTCACCAAAAATGAAGTGATCAAGACTCCTGTTTGGCAAGAATTCATAAACTAGAAGGCTTTCAGGTCCAGAACAACTGCATCCCAACAATCTGACAAGATTTTTGTGTTCTACACGGCTAATAATGTTAACTTCGTTGTAAAGTTCTGCTACGCTATGTATGTTGTTCAAGAAAAGTCTTTTGATAGCAATCTCTCTTCCATCTGGTAAAATTCCCTACAATATCATTACATTTCGAACTCAGAGTTTATATGTTGCTAGTGGAACATAAACTATGAGAAAAGAAATAATATAACATATCTGATACAAGTACACTATAGTAGATCGATCCAAAGTGGTCTGACCATTCCTCAAAGCCGTACATAACTAGAGTTTTGTGTATAGAATTGTCAGGGGTGGAGGTAGAGTCCATTGGCCCCCAAGCCTCCAATTTTTATTTTATTTTATAAAATATGTAATATTCTTAAAAAAAAAAAAACGCACCCCCCCCCCCCTTTCCCTACCCAATTTTTTTTCCCCTTTTAGTAATTCCCTGTTTCCTTGTTCAAATTCTCCCATTTCCCATTTTTTCTTTTTTCTTAATTGGATTTGGCCCCCCAATATAAAATCTCTAGCTGCGCTCCTAAGAATTGTCCTTTTGTAGTATCTGATACAAGTTTACTTAAGTCATTACCTTATAAACTGTGCCAAATCCACCTTGCCCAAGCTTGTAGGCTTTATCAAAACCATTAGTAGCTTTCTCAAGTATAGAGTATTTGAAGTTCAAGCTACATCATAAGAACCTGAGAATGTGCCAACAAGAGATAGTTTATTTCACTGAGAATTGATGCTTTCAACACTAAAGTTGTGATATTAAGTTAAATTTGAAAACTTGGAAAAGTCCTGCATAGGATGTTAGAAAGTCATATGAATGAAAAGCTAATATGTCAAATGGTCTGAAAATTGTCTAAGATTTCTCTTTCTGTTTCCTGAAAATCGGAAAGAATTCGCGCAATGTTACCAAAGACAAAATATATAGATCATATGCAAATAGAGCTTCCACCTTTTCTTTTCTTCCCTGTTCTCCTGTGGTTCCAAATGTAAGCTCCAATGACTACTCCCCCTGCGACAACAATTGCAGAACTGACAGACACGGCTATTACAATTCTTTGGGTTCCTGAAAAAAAGGTCATTACAGAAAACTTATGATCATGCCGACTGGTACTCTAAACACGCAACCTTGGACGAGGGATGAGAGATTGAGAATCAAAAAAAAAGTTACTCTAAACACGAAAAGAAGGTGAATATAGAGTTCGAATTACCTCTTGAACTACTATTATTGCTTGATATGGGATTCAAGAAATTGATGTCAGAGTATCTCATATAGCACCCTGTATTCAATGCTCGACCTTCCGACCAGGGCAAGCATCCTAGTATAGAAGTTGATGCATTCTCCAAACATGCTTTACAAGAATTAGCATTCAGTGTCCTCCAGCATTCTGCCAGAACATAAGCTGACTCGTTTTTGGTTCCGAAAATTGGCAACTCGGCTCGTGCATAGCTATTATTGTTTGGTGCATATGAAGCTGCTTGCAACACCGCCCGTCTTGCTGTTTCTTGGAATGCTGAATTATTTCTTGTTCTATTCCCGCAGACAGCTTTGTCCTCTAATCCGGCGTACTCATGAAAAAAGTTGTAGTTCTCGGATCGCATGAAACAGCCATCAAGGAATAGTGTTGCTCCACTGAATTGAACACACTGATCAGCAGCAAATGTGCGTGCCTTAGAATAGCATATCACACAGTCTGTTACGGAAAGATCACCATAACATTGAGTTAGAACATAAGCAGCATCATGTCCTCGCCCGGAGGTTTCTCCTCCATAACCTTGTGTTTGTATCTCTAGTCTGATAATTTCCGTTGCAACAACAAAGTTTGCAATAAAATCGCTGATGTTTTGCGGTATTTGCTTCGCGCATCTGATTTGTACTATCTGATCTCTTGGTTCCCCTACTGCTACTCGCGGTAATCTTAACGCCATGACAACAATGAAGAAGATCAATAGAATTGAGAATGTCCCTTTCTCCATGACAACAATGAATCAAGCCTCTAATTCCATATCAAAGACAAGCAAAAGTCTTAATTATAGCTACTCAGGAAATGATAAATACTTTCTTGGAAAAAACAATACCTGTTCTATATAAATACTAAACATGAAATTCTACCTAATGGATGGTTAGCACTTATCATCCTTTGTAGTTTGTACTCTCAGTCTAAGAATGTGTATCGAGGTTAAGGGTTGTGAGCTTGAGCGAGGATTTTCTTACATCTTGCTTACCTATGGGTCATAGCTGTAGTAGTTGTACTAGGAGGAGGAGTAGGTGTTGGCATTGGCGAGTTGCCTTTTGTCCGTCAAAAAAATTGGAACTATACTGCAACTGTAGAGTTTTCTAATCAAATAAGGAGTTATGGGATAGACTTTAAAATGTGCTCGAGTCCACATTTTTATTTTTATAGCGTGAACTCCATATGCTGGTAGGACTCATACACTATTAGACCTGAATTTGAAGAAAATTCTGGGAGTTGTGCAATGAGTCATCCACGAAGTAAAGATCAAATTCTATGGTCAGGACAATGATGAGAGATCCACATATGCCCATATTAGAAACAAATTAAAGTAGTAGTAAGAATCGAGATTGAGAGAAAAATAAATATTTTTTGATTCTTAAGAGGATTAGTTCCCCATAAATATAATACTCTACGCGCTTTACTAAAAGTCGTATAGGGTAAAAAGTGGTTGAAAGAGTTATGAGATTGTACTATTATTTTTATATGTGCAAAAAATTAAAACCATCATATCTTAAAAGGGTATTTTTGAGCTAGACCCTTTCAAAATTTATAAAAAGAGACTTAGACCCCATGCCTTTTATTAAATGAGACATAGACCCCTTCTGTTAGGGGTCTGTTAGATTTTCTGTTAAAACAATGTAAAATGTCATTAATGCCCTCTAAAACACACTCACTCACACCCGAACATAGCTCTCAACCCCATCTTCTTCTTTCTCTTCCAAACCACCACCAGACCAAAAAAAACACACATAGATCAAACTCCCCCTCCTTCATTCTTCTCCTTTCTCGCCTCGTATGCTTCTCTAATACACCAACTGTACACCCAACATAAATAAATAAAAAATGCATAGAACATACAAAAGCATAAAGCAAAAACTAAAGAACAACTTGTACAACTTGCTTGCACACCATAATGAAAGCAGAAAAGCAAAAAAGCAGAAACTAACGACATATACATAAATACATAATATATGTCTATATATTAATTAAAAAAAAATATGTATAAATTATTATATCAAACTTTCGCCAGCGTCGTAAACCGACACGGCGAGCAGCGGCGCCACCACCATTGCATTCTTCTCGTCAGCGCAACCCTTCTCGCACCATGCGCGCGCCGTTTTGTCACCAGAATCTCCTCCAATCATCACGATCCATTATCGGCAAGGCTCCATCTTCTCCGGCGGCAGCAGCGACTTCTCCGATCTGTGTTTTGGGTGTGTGATTTTGGATGAGTTTGTGTTTGTGTTATTTTGTGTGGGTTTGTGTTTGTGTGTGTGATGTGTAAGCCATATGTGTTGTTTCTTTTTTTTTTTGGTCTGAGTTTTGTCTAATGATATTAGGTGTGATGGTGTGTAAGAAGAACAAGAAAAAGAAGAATGAGGTATAAGTGCTTGATCTTAGTGCATGTGTTTTTTTGTGATGGTGTGTGTTATAAAGGACACTAATGGAATTTTATATAATTTTAACTGAAAATCTAACAGATCCTTAACAGAAGGGTTCTGTGTCTCATTTAATAAAAAGTATGGGGTCTAAGTCTCCTTTTATAAATTTTGAAAGGGTCTAGCTCAAAAATACCCTATCTTAAAATAATGTATTATGGACTTACGTCAAACGCAATTGAACCATGTGTTGCTTTCACTGCTTTTACGCTCACGTGTATGTCTCCTTTCCAATACGTTCATTGAAAGCACTGATTTATAATAGCCTTTATTTTGAACCAAAAAAAAAAAAAGTTGAAAACGCTGATTAGTTCCCAATTTTCCCCACCACCCAAGCCCCTTGTAGACCATGATTAAGATAATGCACACTAAAAATTTACCAAGCAATTCTTAGAAGAATACTACATAAAGATAATGCAGAAAACCAAATTAAAGAAGAATAGAAACACTTCAAGAAAGAGAATTTAGGATCAATTTGACTTATTTATGAAATTTCAGCCGTTGAGTTATTAAACTTTTAACAGTAATATTTTGGATTAAAAGTGTTGTTAAATAGAAGTCATTGACTATTTGGTCTTTATCATGTCAAAACTATAACTTGTTGTTATAATAGAATTAAATATAAAAAAAACAAATATTATAAATTTTAAAAATTGTAGTAAATTATCTATCAATATAGAGGGTATTTTTTAAGTAAAAAAAAAAAAAAAACTTCCCACATAACGTAGAAATAGCTTCGGGCGGGAAGCCTTCCCTGAAAAACTCTACTTTAGAACTTATTACTCTTAGCCTTTTTCAGTTTTGACTTTAAAAAATAAGTCAAACATATTAGTTTTACCTTCTAAACTTTACTTTTCCTACTAAGAGAGAAGTAAGGCTCTCAATAAAGCAAAACAATATTCCTCAGAAAATTGACGATCATCAGGCTTTTAACCAAGTTTACACATATAAAAATATTCAATTATAAGCCTTTATGAAACTCTCTCTCTATATATATATATATATATGAACATACCAAGATCAAAACATGTTCTTCTGCAAATACTATGAGACTTTGACAATCGAACTTTGCTTCTTGATCTACACCAACTCGATCATGGCTGATCATGCGACCTTTCGTGTCTTTCACTGGCTGCCGAGATAAAAAGCAAATGAGCACAGGTGAGCTAATGAAAGCCATTACTTATAATAATCGAGAAAAATCTGAATATTTTTGGATTGTGCATATTTTCAAAATCTGTCTCATTCGCAGAAAGGTCTTTTTTTTTTTTTTTTTGGGTGAAGGCAGCTTCTTCGAAACACCCGGTTATTTACGAAAAGGAGAGTAGTCTAAGGTTGTGGAGTCATTTTGAAAGTTGTGTCCACGTGTAACTGTTGGGTTGGTAGATAGAGTAATAGTAATGATTCAATTTTTTTATTTATTTATAAGGAAAAAGTAATGATATAATCAGTCTTGAATATAGTAACAACTTAAATTTAAGCCTTTAAATAAAATGGTCACTTAATATAGTATTAAAATTTAAATTATTTATATATATTTTTAAGTTGGTCTTTAATATTATAAAAAATTATATTAGTCCCTAATATTTATAAAAGTAATTCAAAATAGTCATTCTTGTTCAAAATTAATTAATTTAGTTCTTATTGTTTCTCAAAAAAATTTAATTTAGTCCCCAAATAAGTGTTACAGGAACTAAATTAAATTTTTTTAGGAAATAATATGGACTAAATTGAATTTTTTAAAAAATAACAAGGATCAAATAGGCTAATTTTAAATAATATGAACCATTTTGAATCACTTTTGTTACCTTAGGGACTACTATGATTTTTTTTTACAACATTAAGCACCAACTTTAAAAAGTATGTAAACAATAGGAACTATATGCATAATTTACCCAAATTATTAAATATGTCTGTGTACTAATTAATACGTTATGACCAAATCTATTTCACCTTGTTACTTGGCACTTTAAGTTTCTGTTAAAATCAACCATCTCCTATATATTATTGGAATATATATTCTTCTGACATCAAAATTTTTTTTAGCACTAATTAGTTTTAAGATGAAATTTTAGTTATCTTAATATAGTATTATAGCTAAGTCATTTGTCCAGTTGCATTCATCCAGTTGTGACTCATATGTCTGTTTCGCCTCACATTTCCTGACTCATTTTCCCTTAATGTCTCCTAGCACCAATTGGTTCTATGCATTTTTTTTTTCTATCAAATCCCTCAAATTTAATGATGTTAGTCAACTTTAGGGAACTGGGAGATTAGGGTCATTGCAATATTAACAAAAGTTAAAAAAAAAAAAAAAAAAAAAAAACCAAGCAATAAGTGCAAGCCATTAAGAATAATATAATAATATGGAGGCAGTATGTGGAATTATCATTGACTAATACCTAGCTTGCTTTCGAAGACTATCTCTGCATTTTTTACGAATTCAATATTTTAATAGTGAAGCCTGTTTGGAAGATCTAAGTATGTCAACCTCAATATCTCACAACCCCAATTGCGATTCTTCCTTTTTCTCTGAAGACAAATGTCTGTGTGTTAATTGCTATGGAGTCCAAGTTTGACGGATGAGGTCCACTGCCTTCTAGAACTGTCATATATCTGGGCCTCCACGAATAACTGGTGGATGTACATTAGAGTCAGCAGCCGCGGCGGCTTTTACTAAATTAGAAAAATGTTAAAATTTTTATGTATTTTTTAAAATAAAATTTTTATGTATTTTTATTTAAAAATATAATTAGCCTCTATTAAAAAAAAAAATACTTATATAGTTAAAAAATTATGTATTCTAACTTCACTGAAAATAATTGTTGGGTTTGCCCCTAAATGACTATATTACCATCACAACAATTAGTTTAGTTTATAATCCAATTGTGTTAAGGGTGCGCTCCTCTATCACATTGTTAATATTAGATGTTCATATTGCAATATGCAAACATTTGAGTCTTATTTGAATTGTCAGAGAACATCTTTTTTCCCATAAGGTTGTTTTTCTATCCTCTGACATCTAAAATTCAAGCTTGAAAGGAACTTTTTACTTTTCCAAAATTTGATTAAGGATAATTATGGAAAGTAAGGCACATGTATAATTTACTGTGCCAGATCGGTACATGTGGCTTATTATAGTTTGGATAAAAAATATTGCTACTTGAACTAATCGAGTTAAAGTTCCAAAATGCTTTACCAAAAAAAAAAAAAAAAAGTTCCAAAATGCACAAAGTAAAACAATCATTTTGTAGAAAGTTAAAGATAAATATTATTAAGATAAATATTTTGTATATATATTAGTAAGATAAATGTTTAGATGATTTAGAGTATTTAGATTGATTAGATAGAAATATTGTGAGGTTTGGATGAATTAATTTTTAAAGTATTTAGATTGATTTAGAGTATAAGAAAGGGTGGAAATACAAGCTAAAAACCCATCGAAATAATGGAAGATCAAGCTTGATTTGCTCCACACATCAATATTGCAGAAATACAATAAGTATTTTTTTTTTCTTATTTCGTGTTTATCTCATCTTGATTTTTGTTTGGTAAATTCAGTTATGGAAAACTAGATTCTTGATTTGGGATTATAATGATTTTAGGATATTTTTTTAATGATTGTTATGGGTTTGGATGAATTTTGTGTAATATGCGTAATTGAATAATTTTTATTGGTCACTCTATGCTTGATGCAATGTCTTTCATCGTTCAAGAATTATATTTTTTTTTTCTAAAATGATCTCGTAGATCCATATATATATGAGCAATATTTGATAATGGACTCGATTAGGAATTATAAATAAGTTGAAATAGATTATAGTACATGATATGGGTGTAAACCAGCCCAATGTGCATATTGGGAATGAACCAATCCAACCTAAATGGTGTGATCTGAATCGGTCTGGTGATTTGATGGACAACTCAGGTATTACACATTAGAAAAAGACAATATCCCCTGGATAAAAGAAAAATGTCTGACATGTGTAAGAGGGGTATCATTATATATTTAATGTTTGCTCGTCATTAGTATTAGTATAAATAACTTATTGAATGTACCAACCAAGGTAACTGATATCTCATTTATTGCTCGTTTTCTCTTAGCAATTATTTGAACTTCGACAATCTAACTTACTCTCACATCGCAGGAGGTTCTCGAGTCATAATACTCGCAGTCCTTACTCTGTTTTGCAGATTAAAGTTAAGCTCGTGTCGAAATATATTCAACCCTTATCAATAAATAAAATAATTATGTCGTATCAAGATACACTATACTAAATGAGATAATTTATACCATTCAGATGTTAATTTAACCTTTGGCTAATCCTCATTTTGAAGAGAAATTTGATAGATAATTTTTATTATAAGCTATGCCATAAATATTGGCCAATATACGCGGAAATGAGTTGAGGTTAGTGCTTGAGCTAATGTTGTTGGGCTTTATGACATCTATATCCTAAACATCTTTTTGTAAGTAATTTAATATGTTATCTGCGTTACTTCCTATAAGATTTATTAAACTTACCTTTCAGTGTTTTATTTTGCATTATTAATTTTAGTTGTTAAACAAATCCCGTCAAATAGCAAATAAATTGATTTTGCAATAATTTACTTTGAACTTTTATAAAAATTGGGGTAGGAATTTCTTCCTCTTCCTCTCTTTTCACACCACTAGTACTAAATTCTGTATTAGTGGTATGAACATATTCAGTTTGGTTTTGTTTAGTTTCAAGATTATTCTCATCGCGTTCTTCTAATTCTTCTTCATTTTTAACCTCGTAAAAGTAGGGTTCTTCTGCTTTTCTTTTAGAAGGTATATCTTTTGTAGAAGGTTTTTCTTCTTCGCTATATCATAAGATATGGTATTGATTTCAAAGGAGTTTTCAAAATCTTCTTCATCTGATGTTTCAATCATATTTACTTAATAGTTGAAGTGAGTTAACAGATCTTCATGTTCTTCATAGTTTTACTAATTTGAGATAGTATTTTATCTCGTTCTTCAACAGTTAATTTCGGATCTTTGTATAGATATCTCGAATAGTCTAATATTTCTTTCACATTTTCATATTCTTCTTTATTATACATATTGTTAGTACTAATTAAGGACATTGTGCTATTAGAACTAACACCTATGAAAGGTAAACACGGCAAAGAAAGAGGATATGGGCTTTGTAACAATTAACAAGAAGCATATAGGATTTTTATAAGCTAGCAATGAAACAGAAACATAAACACAATAACAGATATAGATTATAGAGTTGTAGTAACAAGAAAACTTACTATATGTATTTTACAGTACCTTGAATATGTGTTCCATTATTTTGGATATTCATCTTTATTCAAAAATCTCATAAATTCAAGAAACAATATTATGAATAAAGGAGAGAAGAAGCCGTCTGATAGTAGTACTTTGATGATACAACGTGAACATTTGTGTGCAAATTTGAATAAAACTCGTAAACAAGATTGCTTGAAAACGATTGCACCAAATCAAACGATCCTAACAATTTTCTCTCCTAAGCAATTCAATCAACCCAGTCCCCTGATACGATTTCACATTAAGAGGTTTTTCCACAACAAACTTTCGTTGAGACAGGATCTTAAACTATTTTTTTGATTCAGAGAAGAAAAACTTTGTAAGGTAAGCAGAGAAAAGATTATACCCTAGACAAGCACGCCTCTTGGGTTGTGAAGACTTTGGAGTTTTAGACCATTTGCGTTTGTAGCTTCCAATATGCTTCTTCCTATTTGTCTTGGTCTGCCGAAGTTTCTCCGCACGCGTGGCTTCTGCTTCAACTATTGTTGCATCTTCTTCTTTTGTTTCTGATGTTGCACACGTAGTTGCAACATCTTCTGTGATAGAGACAAGAGTTTCTTTAGACTGTTCGCTGGGTAGCTCCGCAGTGGTTTGTCCTGTTGCGGGGGGTGTTGTGACATTTATTTTCTCCTCAACACACGCCATCATGGGTGTTGTTGTAGATGATGGTGCTGTGGGTGTAGTTGCAGCATTAACTTCGGGCATAGCTTCAGAGCTCGATGACTGTTCTTCTTCTATACAGCGCTGAGTCATACTAGTATGTATAATCACGTCCATCCCTGTAGGAGCCCATGATGGGTCAATGGATGTCTCTTCAGTCCTAGATTTGGTGGTTCGTGGAAGAAGAGACCCACTTGAACTGGTGTTGCTTGATGATTGTGCAACACCACCTGCAGCTAATGTGGGAGGAGATGGCTCATCAATGGTGATGGGTTGTGTTGAAACCCCTCATGGTGCTCTTAGTTTAGGGTTTCCTCATTGTCTACCTCCCAATCTTGTTTTCACCATGGTTGGTTCTACAAATGGGTAAGTAAACCAAGTTTCGACGAGACAGAGAATGAGAGGGTGAGGAGATGAAGTTAGTACATAAGCAATTGAAAAAACAAAGTAAGCTTGAAGATGGAAAGCCATTTAATTGCTCAGTGAAAATTGTGCCCTAATTTGCCGCCTTCGATAACCATCCACCAATCCTACGTTCTTGGGGATTTCAAAAAAGAAAAAACTGCATCAAAACTGTAAATGTCAATTGAGAAAGGCCAAAAATCTCGTGCAAACAGTTTTTTTTTACAAACTTGTAATGTTTGAAGTTGCAACAAAATTAAATCAAGTTGTTCCATTATGAAGTTAGAACCAATATCGCAACAATAGTCCTGGCAGCATTTTTCCACCTTTTGCTTGAATTTCCTGAGATTTTCCCCCATTTTTTCTTTAAATAAACAAGAAATTAAAATGCATGGTGTGTTCAAGGATCACAAAATTACTCAAGAAGATTTACTCATTAATACTCAATTCAGTCAAGGATTTAATTAATGAATTATGTGTGTGTGTGAAGCTAAACCCTGAACAAGATTGCCTTCACCATTAACCCTGCAAGCGTAAAAACTTTCCCTATCTGCTTAAACATACTTGATCGACTATTCATTCCGCATGAAGAACTATTTTCAGATTGTTTCAGTTTCAGCGCATGTTGCAACCATAGATATCTTTTTGGCTGTTTCAGCTCATGTTGCAACTGCATATATATTTTTGCTGTTTCAACTCATATTGCAACTGGTAGCTTTCACACTAATACCTTTACGTTGGATTAGGTAGCTATTTCCAGTGCTTTGTTTCCTGCATTGTGTTTTTTTTTTCTCTCAAATGAATAAAGTACAGGAATGGATTTTGAGAGACTTCTCTATTTTATCCCTAGTCATCAAATAGTTCAAGTTCCTGCACTCACAAGATATCAGGATTAGCTTTCTTAATCCAGTATTCAGTGTGTATAAGATAGTATGGTTCACTAACTAAATCATAAGTTGAATTGATTATCAAACTTTCAGTGATCTCAAGTATATCTCATGACCCTTTGACAATGCATGATGCAACACTATAAACTACAAATTCCTAAAGTTTTTTCTCAAGGTTTCAAATCTCAAGGGATCCAAAGATTTAGTAAAAATATCTGCCAGTTGTTTTTCTGTTGCAACATGTTCTAAAACAATGATTTTTGTTTCAACAAGCTCATGAATAAAGTTATGTCTAATGTCAATGTGCTTAGTGCGAGCGTGCTGAACATGATTTTTAGATATGTTAATGGCACTCAAATTATTGCAATAGATTGTCAAAACCTGATTCTCCATTCCATAGTCATCCAGCATCTGTTTCATCCATAGAAGTTATGTACAACAACTTCCTACAGCTATGTATTCCGCTTCAGCTGTTGACAAAGAGATTGAGCTTTGCTTCTTGTTGTACCAAGACACCAATTTATTCCCAATGTAGAAACATCCACCAGTTGTGCTCTTCCTATCATCTGCATTACCTGCCCAATCAGCATCACTAAAACCAACAAGACTTGTATTAGTGTCATTTGTAAACCAAATTCCAAGATCCAAAGTTCCACTCACATATTTGATTATTCTTTTTACAACAGCTAAGTGAGATTCTTTAAGGTCTGCTTGGTATCTAGCACACACTTCAATACTAAAACAAATGTTAAGTCCACTTGCTGTAAGATACAACAAGCTTCATATCATGCTTCATTATTAACTAGGTTCAACTGATTTCTCATTCTCGTTCTTAGTCAGCTTAGTGATCACACTCATGGGGGTTCTTGAAGACTTAGATGATCCTAGTCCAAATCTTTTGACTAGATTTCTGGCATACTTTTCTTGAGATATAAAAATTCTGTCTTCACTTTGCCTGACCTGCAATCCAAGAAAATATGTTAGTTCTTCAACCATGCTCATTTCAAATTCATCAACTTTGTTTTTAGATGTTGCACCAAACATAATGTCATCAACATAAATTTGTGCGATGAGAATACCTGAGCCAAATCTTTTGACAAATAAGGTTTTGTCAACTCCCCCTCTTTGGTAGCCTTTATCAATCAGAAATTTTTTCAACCTATCATACCAAACTCGAGGAGTTTGTTTCAAACTATACAAGGCTTTTTTCAATTTATACACATATGAAGGATAATGTGGTTCCTCAAAGTCTTTAGGTTGCTCAACATAGGCTTCCTCATTCAAGATTCTATTTAAGAATGCACTCTTTATGTCCATTTGAAACAATTTCAATTTTAACACACAAGCTATGGACAACAACAACCTAATGGATTCAAGCCTAGCAACTGGAACAAAGGTCTCATCAAAATCCACACCTTCTACTTATGTATACCCTTGAGCTACAACTCTAGCCTTGTTTCTAGTTATGTTACCATTTTTATCAGTCTTGTTTTTAAAGATTCATTGAGTTCCAATGATATTAACATCTTTTGGCCTAGGAACTAAGGTTCAAACATCATTTCTCACAAATTGATTCAATTCCTCTTGCATGGCATTTACCCAAAATTCACCCTTTAAGGCTTCAGTCACATTTTTGGGTTCAAAAGAAGAGGTGAAGTAAACAAACCTTACCATATCTCTATATTTCAGCTCGGGTTTACCTCTGGTTCGAATTCCATCATGTGTTGAACCAATCACATCTTCTGAAGCATGATTTCTATGGACTTGTGGCAGTTCAGCTTGGGTTTCTTCAGCAGTTTCCTCTGTTGTTCTACCGCATGTTGTAATATCCCGTGAACCACTGTCATTCTGCTGAGCTACTTTGCCTAATGTTGCATCTGGTTCAGTCACAACAGGTTCCTTCATTTTTTCTTCCTTCAGTGTTCCAATACCGTCTGCCACATCAGTCTTTATTTTGCTAGTATTGGCTTCTTCCGTCGGTTCACCTGCACAATTTTACAATTCATCAACTACCACATTAGCTGATTCTATTAAAGTTCTGGTGGTTAAATTAAAAACTCGAAAAGCACAACTATTAGTTTAATAACCAAGAAAAATACCTTTGTCGCTTTTAGCATCAAACTTACCTCTTTGTTATTTATCATTCAAGATGTAACATATACTCCCAAACACATGAAAATAACCCAGTGAGGGCTTCTTACAATTCTAAATTTCATAAGGAGTTTTGGTGGTACCTGGTCTTAGAAACACTCGATTAATGGTGTAATACGTAGTGTTAACTGTTTCTGTCCAAAACCTGTAGGGAATGTTTTTACCATTCAACATCACACGAGCCATTTCTTGAATTGTTCTATTCTTTATCTCAACCACACCATTCTGTTGTGGAGTTTTTGGTGCAGAGAATTCATGAGTTATTCCATGTGCATTGCAAAACTCAGTAAAAGAATGATTCTCAAATTTTTTACCATGGTCACTCTTTATTTTGATGACTTTCTGGATGTTACAACATTTTTCAGTTTTTAACCTTAAGCACAATTTCTTAAAAACCTCAAAAGTGTCAGACTTTTCTTTAAGAAAATCCACAAACATATATCTAGAGAAATCATCCAGACAGACAAACACATATCTCTTACCTCCGATGCTTTCGGTTTGCATTGGACCTGTGAGATCCATGTGCAATAGTTCCAAGATTTTCTTGGTTGACACATGTTGCAACATCTTGTGTGATACTCTTACCTGTTTGCCCATTTGACAGGAACCACACATACCTGATTGTCTATTTTTCAACTTTGGCACACCTCGTACTGCACCTACATTCACAATTTTGGTCAGCAATTTATAATTTAAGTGTCCCAATCTCTAGTGCCAAATTTTAGCATTATCACAGGTACTGTTGTAACACGTCAATGGTTGTTCTTGAGACGGTATGAACATGTAGCAGTTGTCAGATGACCTTTTTCCTGTAAGCACACAATTTTTAGTAATATCTAACATGACAACCATCTTTAGTGAATTTTACATGTAAACCCTGATCACACAATTGACTAATACTGATAAGATTAGCTTTTAAGCCATCCACATGTAGTACTTTCTTGAGCCTTGGAAAGCCTTCAATGTCCAGTGTTCCTCTTCCAAGTATTTTTTTTTTTAACACTATCTTCAAAAGTAACTTGGCCTTCATCACACTCGTAGTTGTTCAATGCTTCACGTTTATCTGTTATGTGTCTAGAACATCCACTATCAAAGTACCAAGAGTTAGCAGTACAAGATTGCATAGAGGCATAAGTAACAAAACAAGCTAAATCGGATTTCTTTACCCATAATTGTCTTACCTTGTGTTGCAAAAAAATGTGTGATGATCTCTTTCGCTGATTGAGAAACTTACCTTTTTCTAGCATTCTTTGAAACTTGAAGTAGTGAGGTTTGATGTGTCCAGGTGCAAGGCAAAAATGACAGATAAGAACAAACATGTTCTTCTTTTTCCTTTGTTGTTTCTGCGATGTCGCAGTCTTTGTTGTAACATCAGTAACCAGGCTATTTTTACTGTTATTCTGTGCAGTCGCAACATTGTGCTATAATTCTGAATCTTTTGAACTTTTGACAAAAATTATTTTTCCAGAAGATTCTACTTCACAAAAACCAAGTCCAATATGATCACTGCTCGATTTTTGAATGGATACCATGTGATTCAATTTTTCAGTTCCAGAATTCAGTATTTTTACATTTCGCTGCATCTGTTTCAATTCATGTTCCAACATATGAACTTCCATCAGTCTTTCTTCAGCCAGGTTTTTCAGTTCAGACTTTTGTTTTTCCAATTCAAGGATTCTCAACTCTAGTCCCTGGTTTTTCTTGCACACGATCACCCATTTTTCATACATGTCTTTGTACATTTTTATGACTTCTTCGTTATCCAAATCACCATCACTGTCTGACTCAATGCAATCAGATTCACTTATTTCATCGTCAGTTTCACCTAGTCTTGCCAGAGCTGTACCAACTTCTTCGTTCAGACTAATCTCTCGAGGTGCTGTTGCAACTTTGAATGCAAAAAAGTTACTAGTGTGTTCCTCGTCACTCTCTAAGGATCCTTCTGACTCCATATCACTCCAGGTAACCTTCATGACCTTTTTTTCTTCTTCAAGGTATTTGCACATTCAGCTTGAATGTGGCCAAAGTCTTTGCATTCTCGACACTGTATACGTTTACTATTTTTCTTTTCATTGGTTGGTTTGGAGTTTTGTTTCTTGAATGTGTCAACCGCTGTTGCAACATGAGACTTCTTGTCAAAGTTCGACTGTCTAAAACCTTTTCTCCATTTGTCCTACTTTTTCAAAACTCTGTTGAAATTCTTGATGAGCAAAGCTAAGGATTCAGAGATTTCAGATTCCTCATTATCCGAAGAGCTTAACGTCTATTTCCTTTCAACTTTAGCCTTTAGTGCAATGCTTTTTTCTTTTTTCTTTTGCTTAAACTTCATCTCAAAAGTTTGGAGTGACCCCATCAGTTCATCAATCTTGATTTCATCAACAATTTTTGATTCTTCTATGGCAGCCACCTTGATTCCAAATCTGTCTGGAAGAGACCGCAAGGTTTTCCTTACAAGCTTAAAATTAGAATACTTTTCTCCCAAAGCAAATGATTCATTAACAATGTCGCACAATTTGGCATTGAAATCCGCAATAGTTTCATCCTCCTGCATCCTCAATTCTTTGAATCTAGTAGCAAGCATATGCAATTTTGATCTTCTGACTGATGATGTACCCTCATATGCTGTTTGCAATATCTCCCAAGCTTCCTTAGTGGATTCACACGTTGAGATTAACTTGAATTGATTCAAGTCAACAACATTGAATATTGCATTCAATGTCTTAAAGTTCTAGCTTGCCAAAAGATCTCCATCCTTGGTCCATTATGTTTTAGGTTTAGTTGCAACATTGCCTTGAGCATCTGTTTTGGTAGGAGTTATCCAGCCAGTCAAAATTACTTTCCAAGCCCTCTCATGATTTGACTTGATGAATGCCCTCATTCGAGCCTTCCAATATGAGTAATTAGCACCATTCAACAGCAGTGGTTTAGTGATTGAGCCTCCATCACGCAAGGTGTCCATACCTATTCCTACAAGTCAACAACTCAAAACTCCCAAGAATCTAACTAAATTAGTTCTTAACTTGCTCTTAATGCCACTTGATAGAGTTTATGCAGTATACGTATGGATTAATTTCGAAGCAATATGATTACTTCACTCAATTGACAAAATTCTGTGATGAATATGAAAACCTGATACAACTACTTGGTGGAAAACAAATCTGTTGCATGTGATGTTGCAACATTAACTGGAATATTCCTTATTTCAAAGTTCATTAATAGTCTGTTTCTCTAATTGCTTAGTCAACTAACGAATCATTCCACTTAATGTTCCAACACAAGCAATAACCATAAACAGCAGCGGAAATAACAAAATTGTAACAGAAACAAGAACACCAAGATTTAACGTGGTTCAACCGTACGGTTTACGTCCACGGGACCTCCCTTGGTCCAACAAACCTATTTATTAAGAAATATAATCAGTTACAACATCAATGGAGTTATACAAGTAAGACTCCCTTTTGATCTTTGACACCTTGATGATGAACTCCTCAATGAACCTTGGTTTGACGAGCTCCTCTCGACTTGCAATGTTCTCTCCAGAGAACTACACCTTCTTTTCCTGAAGAATAAATAAATGATACAAGAATCTAAACATTCAAAGGTTTAAATAAATTGTTCATGACTCATTGTCAAAAACAACAAAGTTACAATACTTAATACAATCAAGAATTGGAACACAATTTGTGTTGCAACATGACACGAAACACAACACTTATAAGGTATTCACTTCAGATTGCCTGTGTCTCTTTCTTTCTTTGCTGCCTTTCACCTTCACGTCCTGTGCCTACATATAAATACTTGATAGGCCTTGGCTTTCAACAAAATATCCTTCTCATAAAAACCTATTTGCCTTATTGGTAAAAGGACAATTAATGCAATCACATGACTTCTTCCTTTATGGTAAGTTACCATAATATTTTACCCTGCACATTCAAAAGGTAAGAGCACAAATATGGTAAACACACTTTTTGCAAAACATAGCCAATTAATCGTCAATCAACATTAATTGCCTCAACAGCTATCATGACACTCTAATTGATGCTCATGATTCCTAATTGTAAGTTAGAGCTCTATGGCCCTTTTGTGATATAGAACTCTTTGGCTTTCTTGTATTTTCTGGAGCTCTATAGCTTCTCTTTTGTGGAGTTATTGCTTTGATTACAAATATGTTATACATATCATATATATAATTGAAATTCATATTTAGAATTCTCTAGCTAGCTTGATAATCTGAACGCTATCTAGATTTCATCTGCAATTAATTTGGATGAGTTGGGTTTTATTGTTGAGTCAAACTTGTCTGCTTGACTTTGATTTCCTTAGATTTTTAGGATTGTGTGATTTGGATTTTTCTCTGATCTAAAATTTTCTTTAGATCTAGAATTCTCTGTTATGTTTAACTTTTTTCAGATTTAGAATTTTCTCAGATGTTCTAGCTTGATTTCCAACAATGGCTAACTCAATCTATCTAGGCAGATGGCTGCAAGTAACCTGCTTAGCTATCCAATCCATTGTACAACTAGCTTGACTCATAATGAGAGCAAGTCTAGAAAAGGAATTAGAAGAAAGAATTTGTGTAACACTTTTACAAATATGATACCGCTTGTCACGCGATGATAAACTTCTTAAGAGTCAATCGCGAAATTCATATTTTACAAACCTTGATCACTTGGGCAAAGAGGCAGGCGTTACATTGCATAATGAGTGTATGTGACCGTGGGTGCACAATAAATAACATATGCTTTCAAAATGCAATGCAAGTATTTTTTTTTTTTTTTGATAAAAATATTATTTTTCATTGATGAAAATTTCCTGCATACTACATTTTATTCAACAAGCCACCCTATTGAATGCAAGTCATTAATGACAAAAGTAAAACCCTGTTGTTTATCCTACGGCTTGCATGGCCTTTCTTAGCTCAGTTTCATACTCCGCGACTAGATCAGAGATTTTGGAAACATCAACGTTGTTGAGAGTAAGCTCATATATGCAACGCCTTCCAATATTTTCTGCGTCAGCGAGTGTTCGGACCAACTTTTGTTTGTCTTCCATTTCGCGGAGTCCTATGGCGCCATCGAGAAGTTGAATAACTTCATTTGTGGATCTTTCGCATGCATCGATGATTGGATTTTTGAGTTCTGGACTGAACGTATCAAGGCGTGAGGGCAATTCAAAAACAACGAAATTTCTAATAGGTACCAATTGTATCGCTAAAGGTTCGAGGAGCGCTTGCATCATTTGAATCTTCCATTCGTTGACTGCACTTTCTGCATTGGCTGCAGCGTTGGGACTGATATCATTGATTAATGGTTGTCCATTCACCACAGCGTTGGAACAGACCATGACCATCATGGCCAGCAGGAGACGAGCATTGTTATTCAATGCCATTTGAGAGGTTTTGGTTATTGATTTTATTTATTTATTTACATACTTGAAATCAACTTTTCTTTTGCCTTTTTTATGATTGTAAAGGCAAAAGGTGGCGAGTGAATATGACTAGTGTTGATATTTAGCTTTCTCTATATATATAGGAGATATGAACAAGTTGGCAACGATACTCCCACCTCACAATTTCTTCAAACACTCCGCTCTTTTCACGTGGCTAATTTTCACAAAAATGCAGTTGACAATGGCAATATTTTTGCCTGGCAAGTGGCTTGAGTCACATATACACATACAAAGTGTGGTTATTGAGCGGATCCAAGTCTTCTGCTAGTTTCATTCTATCTATACATAAAAGAGATGATTTTGACCATCCATGTGAATTTTTAGTTTGAAAACATATTAACCATTATAATTTAAACATTCAAAACTATTGAATTACAAAATTCATTTAAAATTCAATTTTTTTTCCGAAATTTCTCTTTCCTCTTTCTTTTCTTTTCTCTCTCTCACAAAACCCAACTCTCTCTCACACACTCTCTCACTCCAGATAATATATTTGTATATAAATTTATATTTGTTGAAAATATATATAAGAGGGATTCATAAACTTTATGAAGTTTTATACAAAACTATTCTATTCGTGAAATTTTTAAGTTTAGGGTTCTCAAATGATGGTTAAGGTTAACTTCATAAATTTAATCTAATTGGCTTAGTTTGTTTGATCCAATTATTATTATTTTAGATTAAAATCTAAGTAAATGGTTAATATTAGTCCTCTTATATATACGAGATTATCCTCATGTACAAGTAAGCATATACTCATGAGAGAGCATATATCAAGATACACAAATTCTTATGGTATATGACTACCTTGTTCATCAATGTGAATACTCAAACGATCATACACTTGTACGTGCACGAACATGCACAAAAATGATAATTAGGCTTCTCTGATAGATGCCCTAAACCCCCACATCCACCCCCTTCCCCCTCTCCCCTCTCCCCTCTCCCAAACCCCTCTCTCGCTACATGTAGGAAAACTTTTAAGGAAATGTATCTTCAATATTGGTTGAGGGGAATATCTGTTAAACCTTTATCTAAGAGCTGACTTAATGGAAGGCTTATCTAACTAATTGGAAATGCCAATATTTAGGCTTAAAGGGCAAATCGAGTTATATAACTACGACTCAGTTAAAATAATATGAGAAATAAACCTCCTGCTTATTCTTATGACGAGTAGACAATGCTACTTGTAAAAGTTTAGGTTAAGTTATGTTATTAATGGTTCATATATTTTGAAAAACCAAGTGGAAACTGCAAAAAACTTTTAATAATTTACCACATATGAGTAGGGAGTGAGTTATTCCTATGAGAATTTTTAAAGCCGATTTTTTCAAGGTACACATGACAACCAAGAGTTATTTATGACCAAAATAAACATAATAGTGAGAACTTTAGATAATACCCAGAAGGTATTGTGTGAGTTTTATTGTATTGATTTACACGAAAAGCTGAGCAACTCATGACATCCCATTCACTGACTAGCAAGTAAATCTGAGAATTTGTCATTAGGGAAGGTTCAAGGACTTTGGCAACCTATCTTGATATGGTATCTTTCTAGTTGAACTCTATCTTGTGTCTACATGGACTTAGTTTTGTGTATTCTAACTTGTTAATTTTCATTTATGTGGGGATTGTTATCTTTTCCTTTTATTTTTTTAATCCAAATTAGAAGTGAATTATATATTAAGATTATACTTAATTTTATTTTTTAGCGCGGAGTCTCGCATCTAAGAGAATATTACTTACTTTTATGCCTCTATGAATAATTAGTATATTTGGGTTCTCATGGAGGTAAACCAAGCCCTCTGCAATGCCTATGATTATTTCGAATCTTTTTTCCCAGCCTAGTGCTTTACCCTCATTTGAACCTGTAAATTCAGCAAAGATATCCGAGTTCATTCACAGCATATTGAACACATGATGAGTTTTCAGTTCTTTTCCGAACAAAGCGTCTTCGTTCAAGAAGAGATGGATGCATAACAACAAAATTAACTTCAGTTGAAGTATTGTACTCACCAAAAATGATGCGATCAAGACTCTTATTTGGCAAGAATTCGTAAACTAGAAGGCTGTCTGGACCAGAACAACTTCATCCCAACAATCTAACAAGATTTTTGTGTTCTATGCAACTAATGATATTAACTTCATTATAAAACTCTTCTCCTCTATGCATATTGTTAAGAAAAAGTCTTTTGATGGCAATCTCTCTTCTATCTGGTAGAACTCCCTGCAATATAATTTCAAGCTTAGAGTCAATGATATGCTTGTAAAACAGGGATAATGAGGAAGGTAATAATATAATCTAACGTGTTTGAAACAAGCAAGAGTTCGGGAAATCTAATGTTGTCCGATCCTTTCTCGGACACCACGGATTCCCTTTGATGTATCTGATGAAAGTCTGCTTAAATACCTTATAAACTATGCCATATCCACCTTGCCCAATCTTGTTGGCAGCATCAAAACCACCCGTGGCTTTCTCAAGTGTGGAATACTTGAAGTTCAAGCTAGTATCACGAAGGATCTTGACCAATTTCTTCATATCACAAGAACCTGAGAAGTTGCACGAAAAGGAAGTTTAGTTTTATCCAATGTTCTTGAGGATGATTGATAGAAAGTCGAGTAAATCATTATAATTTAGATACATCAGCCCATTCTCTTCAAGGACAAAATAAACAGATCATATGCAAATAGGATTCTACCTTTTCTCTTCTTCTGTATTCTTTTGTGCTTCCAGATGTAAGCTACAACGATTGCTGCTCCGGCAACAACTGTGGAACTAACAACCGCTACTATAACAGCTGTTGGGGTTCCTGAAAAATGTCACGATGTTGCGCGTCTATGAGGGCAGCGTTCTTTGGGATGCATAGCAAAAAAAGAAGAAAATGTCCAAATCTTGGACAAGAACTAAAAGATTAATAATCAAGGAAAAAAATTACAAAGCAACACGTAAAGATGGTGTGAACAATATTGAGTTACTCTTACCCCTTGAACTTCCATTGCTTGATATGGGATTTAAGAAATTGGTGTCTGAGTATCTGATAAAGCATCCTGTATTTAGTGCTCGACCTTCGGACCAGGGCAAACATCCTTGTATAGAAGTTGATGCATTCTTCAGACATGCTCTACAAGAGTTAACATTCAGTGTCCTCCAACATTGTGCCAGAACATAAGCTGACTCGTCACCTGTCTCAGAAACTGGCATCTCAGCTCGTGCATATCCATTATTGTTTGGTGCATATGAAACTGCTTGCAACACTGCCCGTCTTGCTGTCTCTTGGAATGATGAGTTTTTACTAGTTCTATTGCCGCAAACAGCTGTATCCTCTGCTCCAGTGTACTCTTGGAAAAAGCTGTAGTTTCCAGTTCGCAAGAAGCAACCATCAAGGAATAGTCTTGCTCCATTGTCTGGAAAACACTGAGCAATTAAATTGCGCGTCTCAGCATAGCATAGCACACAGTCTGTTAAGGAAAGATCACCATAACATTGAGATAGAATATAAACAGCATCAGGTCCTAGCCCGGAAGCTTCTGCTCCATAACCTTGTGTTTGCATCTGCTGTCTGATAACTTCCATTGCATCAACGAGATTTGCGATGAAATCGGTGGTGTTCTGCTGTAGTTGGTTCGAGCATGTGAGTTGTACAATCTTATCTCTTGGATCCCCTAACGCTACGCGCGGCAATCTTACCGCCATGACAACAACGAAGAAGATAAATAGAATTGAGAATGTGCCTTTCTCCATACTCAAGAAAAAAGTAGGACGTCCTGACATCAACATGCTTGCTCTTCTGCAAAAAGTAAGGAACTTTGACAATTTAACTTTGCTTACCTCTTTATCTACAACAATTCGATCATGGCTGTTCATGCAACCCTTCATCGACTGCTGAGAGATAGACAGATAGATAGATAGTTACAGGTGAAGTTATGGCTGCTATCACTTATAATGGAGAAAGTCAAGAGTCCGACCAAAAGAGTTGTTTTTTTTTGGTCAAATGACCAAAAGAGTTGAATGAATATTTTTGGATAATTAGATTATTGGATTGTTCATATTTTCAAAATCTGACTCATTCGCTGAAAGGACTTCCAAACAACCTGTTACTATTTCAGATTTGGTTGTGCTGGTAAAGTTATTAGAAAGATTAATAGTGGTATGTAATAGTATAATTATAATAAAATAACTACGTACATCATTACATCTCAAGATCATCACTATTTCACTCTCGATTACTTGGATTCCACTAGAGATTAACTATATAAGGATGTCACCATTAGTGATTACTCTGATGAAGTTATTACGTTATTAGAGAATTTAAATCCTATGTATACATACATAATACAGAAAATTCTTTGACATGAATAGTCTTAAGTGGGGGGCTATACTTTAGTATTGACTTTTTTTTAACCAAAAAAATAATAATAAAGTCAATAGTCAGCAATGAAATTTCCACCATAATGTAATGAAAACATATTTAGAATAAGGGTTAATAGCACTTTTAGTCCCTTATCTTTGCTTTTATTGACATTTTGGTCCCTTATCTTCAAAAGTGATACATTTTAGTCCCTTATCTTATAAATTTGGGACACCGTTAGTCCTATTTGCTAAATCCGTTAATTTTTGAATGGAAATAGCACGTGCGCGACACCTGAATTTTTTCCCCCAAATTGCAGGGGTAAGTTGGTCCGCATGGTAAAATAGATCGTGGATTAAAAGAAGAGGCTGATTCATTCTAGGGTTTTGACCTCTTTTCTTCCCAAATCCCCAAATCACCTCCTCACAAGAAATTGACACCAAAATTGTAAAGATTTCACCATAAAGTTTACTGAGGGCTTCGATTACTCAAAAGTTGATCTTAATTCGCTATATTGTATCAAACGGAGATGGCGACAACAAATTACGACAAACCCAATAGTAAGTTTTCACTGTTTTTAACGAAAAAAAAGGTTTAAAAATGTTTTGAACTGTACGAAATATATATTTTTTGTAGGTTTTGCATATATAATAGTCCTACTGATTATTTAATTGTATGTAGGTACGCTTTATGTATTTTTTAATCTAATCTACTAATTGTTTATTCTAATTTATTATTGATTATAAAATCAAGAATTTTGTGTAATACTTTAATGCCGACATCATTCGCATTTTTATTTTAGGTTGCAGACAATATGTTTTTGTGATATTTAGATTACAGTATTTTTTTCCTAAAGCTATTTTCCTTCGGGATTGATGCCATTATATGATGTTGTTTCCATTTGAATGTCCAGATTGTTTTTAGTTGAAGGTGTATCATGGTGGGCAATTTATGCATATTCCGAACAAGATTTATGTAGGTGGTAATATTATATTTAAAAAAAATTATCGATATGAGGACATGGCAATACAAATGTTAGTGAAGATGGTTGTTGAATTGGGACTGTAGCGTCCCAATCCCTCACGAGATCGGGGTCCCGATCCCAAACCCAATGCACGAAAATTTAGGGAAAGCAGACAGAGTCTCCCCTGTTTATAGGACAAACCGAAAACCTGCGAATAATAGAATACAACTACAAAACTATAATCCAACATTCTTCGTTCATTAGACACATAATCATGCAAATACTTAAGCAGCATAGTAGACTATAAGTTATTACATCCCAACTACAACTCCCCAGCTATATAAGGGTTGAATTGGTATTATAATCTTCCATACCACATAAATACATACAAGACCACGCAAGGTCTCAAAATAGAACTTATACAAAAGTATCATATTCTTCATATGCACATCTGAACAAGTCAACTTCACAAGAAAGCATTCAATGGACAAACTTAAGCAGTATTTCTTCTTCTTCAACAACTAGCTGGGGCCCAACCTTAGCTTCTCCTGAAACATGTTAAATGAGGAGTGAGTAACAATGTTGCCCAGCGAGGGATGTGATGTAACATACCGGGGCATGCAGTATGATATGCAACCACAAGAAGTCATATATATATAATATAAAACAATAATATTAAATAACAAGTGATTAACCACATTAAAAAGGATACGGTTCCACTTCAAGTCTTCAAT
Source organism: Ehretia macrophylla (assembly GCA_037974665.1). Lineage (NCBI taxonomy): Eukaryota > Viridiplantae > Streptophyta > Magnoliopsida > Boraginales > Ehretiaceae > Ehretia > Ehretia macrophylla. The sequence continues at coordinate 41,393,851 of CM075783.1, forward strand.
CTCACACCACGAGTTTCGAACTTCACGCAAGTACTGGCAAACTCTTACTCCAACAAATTGGGATACTCCGGATGTATCCCGATCCTACGACCCTTTCTCCTAAGGTAGGTCCATTCCCAGCAGGTGAACCACGCCTCTGGGGTAGTGGAGTATGCCTCAGCGAGAAGGGAATATGCACCATGGTAGTCGAGGGAGCACGGCAAGCCCGATGCCGCCCATGTTTCTCGACACTACCATGTCCGAAAAGGTTGCGCAACCCCAAGACAAGATCACGAGAATCAAGAATATCAAAGATCACATAAGAGAGACGACAAAGTAGGCCGCCCTCGCAATTAAACACAAATAACACGAGAAAAGACAATATAGCGAGTAAATAGTACATATAAACTATTTCAATTGCTAATCATACAATCTATAACCAATAAAATAAGTTAAGATGTACAAAAAAGGATGAAGACTCCTTCACCTCCAGATGCCACGAACTCTCCCAATCTTTCCCCCCGTGCTCAAAACTTATAATTCACACAGGATTCGTAATTTAGTTCAACACAACACAACTATACACTTTATAACAAATAACAACATAACATTTGATAATCATGCAAAGTCACATACAAGCAACCCGATAATCAATAGAACAACATGAAAAGTAGCATTCCAAGATATTTTCAACATTAGGCTTAATTTTGACACTTATTCCTTTTTTTCCTTTAGCACAATTCGAAGCATATCAAGCATATAACTTAATAGACACCTTATAACCAACAATTAGTTCAAATGACCTCAAACTCCAAACAAATCAAGGTAGAACTTCACAAAAGCATATACTTTTTCCATTCCTCTAACAGAACCCTAACTTAATCAGTTCAGTTACCCATGCTAGTTATCTTCAAAGTTTCTGATTTTTATATATAAACGTAGCTCTTCCAGTTTAGATAACTTTAGCCTCAAAATGATCTTAATTCAGAGCTATATTTCTCAAGTTATAGTTATTTTCGTGTAACTGCGCATTATTGTCCAGTTCTAGCGAGATTCAAGCTACAATTCAGAAATTATATGATCAGAGGGCTAAAACGTTAGAATTAGCCTTAGCCCTAGAAATCAATATTTGCTCTAAACTGCCTAATCTAGCTTCTAGATAAATTTTGTTAAATTTCGAGCACGCTTAATAGATCAAAAGAGCTTCGAAAGATAGGGGCAGTGGGCTGACCGAATATGCACTTTTTGTTCTACTTTATGTTTTCATGCACTAAACTAACTACAAGTAATATACTAGTATGCAACGCATTTCTATTCCTCTCTTAAAACTTTTAGCAAACATGTAGCCTACACACAATTGAACAAATTACCTAGCATTCACTACAATATAATACATTAAGTAATTCCACATGATAGCCAAACACGCAAGTAAAGTAATCCATTGAACAATTTAAGGCAATTGATTCATTTAGCACCTAAACTACTCATATAACTCAAGAAACCACATAAACACCCCTTATACACAAGAACACTACTAGGCCCCTTAGGTTCACCACACACAAACACACCACATTCACTTTATTTTGAGCAACTAATAAGTGATCCTAGTCTCTACAACACATATAACTCAATAACCAAGCTAAAACTAAGCATTAAGGCTCTAACTTCATTTTTCCCCCTTTTTAATTCAATAAGGCAATACTAGTAATGAATCAAGTTATCCAATCACATAGACATATTCTATACCCATATTTGAGAGTAAAATAAGCATAGATAAGAATATATAGTACATTATTTAACCTCAAGAAGCCAAAGAGCACAAAACAAATAAGTTTAACAGTTTCAACATCTCAGCAGTACCTCGACTTTGGTTGCACAATTACCTAAGCAAACGACCTCCTATGAAACTGATTTTTATGTGTATGGAAAGCTCTCTTCGAAAGTAGATAACTCTAGAATCAAACGGAACTCGATTCTGAGTTAAATTCATCAAGATATGACTAAAACAACTCAAGTGCGCAAAGCTATCCAGATTGGTCACGAATTCTGTCAGGTTTCGGTTTTTATTTTCTTAGAGGCACTAGATGGAGGAATTGGAAAACTTGAACTAAACAGAACTTGTTCTAAACTAGATTATCTAGGTCCTATAAAATTTTTATAATTTTCCAAGTTATCTAACTAGGTCAAAAACTCCACGAAATTCAGGCAAGTAAAACTGTCCAGTTCCAGTCAACTACAAAACTTCACTGATTTTAGCAATTACGAGCAAACAAACAATTTTTTTTCACAATTATTACAACATGAAAGTTGTACCTCTTCAAGTCTAGATTAATATTTGATTTTTCTAGATTTTCCCAAAATAATTAATTGCTCAAACAATACATAAAGTACAACAGCTACAACATAATCCTGCAAACATATACATGTATAAACTTCTCTAATACAACAATTTCTTGTTCAAAAACACATATATATGCAATGTAAGTTCTGAAATCAGTTTTTAAAAGATTTTCCCTTACCTTACACATGCTAGGAACGCGAGCTAAGGTTCGAAAATGCGAGAAAATCGGCTTGGGGTTGTTTATTTCTTCTTCTTCTCCTCTTTCTTCTTTTGATCGATTGGTGTATGTTGTGTGTGGTCTGATGTGTGTGTGTGTTGCAGTATTTTTGTGTGTGTGGGTTGTGTTATGTGTGTTTTATGTTAGATAAAAATATCTAGGTGGCTCCAAAGACCAAATTGCCCCCTTAACTAAGTGTATATTTCTAATTTACCACCTTATAGTATTTTGACTAATCTAGTTAGCTAGTGTAGTGTAGTGTAATTATTTTATTGCCTATGATATGCCTACGATACTTAGAATATAAAAAAATGCACGTGAATGTAAACTAAATAAAACGAATGCACATTTTCCAAGAAATATAAAAAGTAATGCTAATAATTATATGCAAACAATTAAGGTAACATGTAAATGTACGCAAATGATTAAAATAAGCATAATAATATACGCAAGTAAATAAAATAACTATATGCTCAGGGTCGGGGTATTACAGGGACTCAATAATTATGTTAGCTTTTATTATAGAAAACATGGAGTGGATATGGATAATGAATTGGAATTGATAAGTACTGTCCATGATATATTAGATTTGTGCATGTTAGGAAGTGAATCAAAGTTGATAGAGTTGTATATTGTTGGGTCCTTGAAAAAAACTGAGTGTAATGATGCAGATAAGCATATAAAGGTTAGTCAAGAGCCATACATGAGTTTTGTACCTTTGGATTGCTCAAATAATCCAAAAATAGCTGGCAGAACTAAAAAACATGTTAGTAGATTAGGTAATGTGATTGATAAAAGTAATGATTGTAAGAAACGTAAAATAAAGATGAAAAAAGTGGTTGAGGTTCATGTTAAGATAGATGCTAACAATTTAATCTATCTAGTGGTATATTGTTTAGCTGAGATTGAAGACAAGAATTCATGGAGCTGGTTCTTGAACATGATAGTACAAGATTTTGAGATCTATGATAAGGAGAAGTGGGTTTTTATCACTGATAAGCAAAAAGTACTATCCTTGATTCCTAATGTTTTGTTTTAAGTATATGGTTATATGTTTTTATCTTTATGTTATGTAACTAATATTGTTTAATTTTTTACTTTATGATTTAGGGTCTTTGTCCTACCCTTAATGAAATTCTTCAAGGAGTGGAACATAGGCATAGTGTGCGGCATCTGTACAACAACTTCAACAAATTGCATAAAGGGGTTGCCTTAAAAGATAAGTTGTGGATGGCTGCAAGAGCATCAGTTGTACAGAAGTTTAATGCATACATGGAACAACTGAAAGAGTTAGATGGCAATGCATATGAGTGGTTAGCGGTTGAGAATCTCAAGTGTTGGAGTCGGTCACATTTCAGAACAAGTAAATGTGACATCTTGTTGAACAACTTGTGTGAGCGTTGGAATGCAGTATTGGTGGTGGTGAGGAATTCATCCATCTTAGTAATGCTAGAGAAGATTAGAATCTATCTGATGAATAAAATGCAATCCAAGAGAGAGTAGATGTGGAGATATAATGGGAAAGTTTGTCCAAAGATCTGTAAACTCATGAATCAAAGAAAAATTCAGAGTGTTCCTTGGAATTCAACTTATTGTGGTGAAGAAAAATTTCAGGTTAGATATCTTGGAGATGAACAGTATGTTGTGGACTTGAAAGAAAAAACATGTTATGTAGGAAGTGGGACTTGACAGGTTTACCTTGTGCACATGCTATTAGTGCAATGGCAACTTTAGGATATGAAGCTGAAGATTATGCAGATGAATGCTACACTAAGGAAACATATTTAAGAGCTTATGAGCTAATGATTTATCCAATCAATGGGCCAGAATTGTGGCCTATAACTGGTTTTCCACCACTAATTGCACCTTTGAAACTTAAACTTCTAAGAAGACCCAAAAAATGTAGGAGGAAGGAGCCGAATGAACAACAAACGGGATCAAGTAATGTAAGTCATGTTGAAGTGCAAGAATCAAAAAGACTTGGAAGGAAAGGTTTGAAAGGAAAATGTTCTTTATGCCATCAATTCGGTCATAATAAGAGGAGATGTCCAAGTAAAGGACCTCAACAAAGTGCAGAGTGTGAAGTAGAAAACAATGTGGAATTTAATGCTGCTATTGCTGACTTTGAAATACAAGCTTCAAGCAACAACATGGAGATAACAAGAAACAAGATTGATAAGCATATGAATGTACATGTAATAAACCCAACACCTACTTTGAAGAAATTGCCTGTGAGAAAAGTTAGGTGTAGCGTGTGTTTAAAACAAGGGCATGACATCAGGACCTGCCCAACAAAAAGTGCAAACACTATGAGAAGAATTAAAGTCGATGCCTTGGGTCCATCAACTACACTTGCAATACCTACTACGGTATATATATTTCAAAGTTAGCTCTAAATATTACCTTTATAAAATGTCTAAGTCCACTAAATTTCATGCAGGTCAATGATAAAACAACAAGCCATGCAAAAAGACCACCATTTCTTCCAGTTGGAGCTGGAATACATGTAAGAGTTGCAACTCCTCTTTCAAGCAACAAACTAGTGAAGGTTGGTTCTACTATGTTGTGACTTAGTACAAATACTTGGAAAGGACAAAGATGTGTGAGCATGAAATCTCTCCTAGGTCAAGCTTCTACTAATGTGAGAATAGGAGAATCATCTTCAAGCTCCAGTCATATGCCTTCTTCAACTTCAACTCCAAATGCTACTTCAACAATTCAAAAGAAAGACTAGCTTGTGCACAATGGCTTTTTGGATATTAGCATTGTCAACAACTCGAAAGAAAGACTAGTGTTATTGTTTCTTCTTTTGTTGCTTATTAACTTGTCAACAATGTCCTTTTGTCAGCCAATGTTGGCACATATTGGATGTTGGTTGGGTGTTTTTGGCTAGGTTTCGAATTGGGAACAATGTTGTTCATTCCAAGATATATAGATTCAGTGTTGATGCCCATCTTTTGTTTGTTGGTATAAATCATATGGTTTTGTTGCTATAAAACTATCATTTACATGTTGTTTGAGCCATTACAAGTTATTACTTTAGCATTCATAATCACATATTAAGCCATCATTTATAGGTTGTTAATTGACAGGTTTAATAAAACTTAGCACAATTAGTCCAACAACATTTCATTTAACATACATTACATTAAAAACTTCTTTACAACATAACCAATGTTACAAGTGTATCAAACAACCAACCTTAGCAAAATCAGCTAGTGTTCACTAGCTACAACACTGAAGTGCACACAACTTCCTGCTATGTTACAAAAAAAAAAATTTACAATAGCACCAAACAATCCAATGTTAGCAAAAGTAGCTAGTGTTCACCAGCTACAAGACGAGTGCACGATTCTTTACAAGCAAAAAAAAAAAATTACTACCACTACTCCTAAATACTACTAATATCTTGCAACCTACCATCATCAACAACGACTAATCATCATCATCAGACACAAATCCAGCAAGACCACACATGTAAACTTCTACTTCTTGGTTTTTTCCTCACGTCTCTGAAAAGACTTCAGCAACCCAGGTATCAAGCTCCTACTTCGATCGCACATTAGTGGATCTAGCCAAACAAAGAAACCACATGACTTAGAAACTCCATAATTTTTACAGCCAAGAAACCTCATTCCGGGGTTAGCATTCGTCCAAGATGTGTTCATTTTGCTGGGCTTTCCACAGTAGCACGATGCAGCCATGGATTTGGTGGGTTTGAGAGTGCAACGTGTGAAATGCTTGGGGTTTGGTGGGTTTTGAGAGATGTGTGTGTTTGAGAGAGGAATCATTTAAATAAAGCTAAAAAATTATGTTGGAAGATATATAGAGTCGTTGAAATATTGTGCAGACCAAATTACCCCTGTAATTTGGGGGAAAAAAATCACATGTGCCGCGTACGTGCTATTCCCGTTCAAAAATTAACGAATTTAGCAAATAGGACTAATGGTGTTCCAAATTTATAAGATAAGTGACTGAAATGTATCACTTTTGAAGATAAGAGACCAAAGTGTTAATGAGGGTAAAGATAAGGGACTAAAAGTGGTATTAACCCTTAGAATAATGATAGAGGGCAGTATCATCACTGAAGCCTTTCTTGCTTTTGAAGACTTCGTCTGCATTTTTTACAAATTCAATACTATGCTAACTTACTCTAGATTGTAATAAAATAATTGAGATAATACTTAATACTGAATTAAGCTTGTTTGGCAGATCTAACAATTTCTAGTTGAAAAATAAAAAAAAATTCGCTAGAAAAGATGAAAAAACCGTTGTAGTATAAAGTAAAACTTTTTGCAACGGTTAAAACTTTTTCAATTATGTTTTGTTAATAATTACTAATAAAATTACTTTTTGGCAACCGTTTTAAAATGTTGCTTATTAATTATAAAAAAATATTGCAATAGAGAATTTACAACGGGATCATATGCAACGACACCATATGCAATGATTAAAGTTATTTGCAATGATTATTAGCATTTTTGTAATAGTTTTAAATATTTTCAAATGTTACAATAGATAAAAAATGTGATAGTGAATTTCAACCTCATTAACTCACAATTCGAATTGGGACCTTCCTTTTTCTTTAGAAACAATATCTTTGTGTCATATATTAGTGGTTACATAGGTCTCCTATTATCATAGATTTAGTAAGACTTGATTTCTAGACCTCCAAGAATGGCTGTATTGTGTACTATTAAAACTATTAGATCTTTTGTTGATCCAATTGTGTTATATATATACACTTTTGTCACATTGTTAATATTAGATTTTCATAATTAATATCCAAACATTTTGAGTGTTGCTTGACTTGTCAAATATTTTTTTCCCATAAAGTTATTCTTCTATCCTCATGACACCTTAAATTTAAGCTTGAAAAAGAACTTTTTAATTTTTCAAAATTTGAATAAGGATAATTATGGAAAATTAAGGCTTTACATTTCAAATAAAGAAAAATTGGAGTTTTTTCATAGGAGACTATGTTCTTGGAAGTCTCATCTTAGTTGGTATAAGGTTGCCAAGTTTGTTTATATGTTCATAACTCTAAGATATAGAAAAGTAAGGCACATGTATAACCTAAGGTTGGTCCAAGGCATGCACCAAATATGGGTTGATGTATCTTCTCCAGTGGGCTGGTAGGTGAAGACTTGAAGGCTATAAATAATCATGTCTCAAGGCCTTCAAATGCATCCATAAACACTTACACATACCTAAAGTTAGCTTTTCTTCCTTGAATTCTTCATATAAATTCATACATTGAACCTCTATATAAGAATTCATGGTGGGACGATTATATTGTAATTGTTATATTGAATTGTAATAAATGATCTACATTGTCTTTATATTTGATTGTTATTCTGGAGTTATCTTGAAAAATCTATATTCTTACGGTATGGCAGTATTGAAAATAATTAGATTACTTGGATTAAGGGTACTCACTATTTTGAAATATATAAAAGAAATTCACCACCTTAGAGATATAAGGTTGTATTATGTTCACCACTCAATAGAAATAACCGAAGAAATAAAGAACTAAAAATAAAAAGTTCAAAGTCTACTTTCGTCCACCAAAAGATTCTACTTTTAATGGCCTTAGCAATGTCCTCTTGATAGACTTGGAACACTCCAATTAAAATACATGAATAATCCGTTACTCCCTAAATCAAAGTTACTACAAGAGACATAATAATGTAACATATACATTGTTAAATAAAAAAAAAATGTAATACATTGTAGAACTAAGGAAAATCAATACCTAAAAGATTATTATCTAGTCAAAAGTAGCAAAACAAGAAAAGACATGTATCATGCTTGAGAATGTACATATAGATAGTCTTATCATACTAGTACGACATCTTGGACCAAGCATTGAACCTGAGCCTCCAATTTGGTTTGAATTCTTTTTGAGTTGGGTTGAACTTGTGGGCTTTTCAATACATGCTCTTAATCAACTTGAATGTCACCTTGGATAGAAAGTACTCTGGGAGATGGTAGCAGCCGAATCGAAATTTTCAAAAATTAGAGGGTATGATGAGTTCTCAACTTTGCCATTAAGTTCCATTATGGTTTTCTCATCTATAAAAGGGGGACATTTGGGCGGAGGAAGATGTTCATCCTTCTTTGCCAGCATTTGTAGTGCTTCAGACATGGATGGTCGCAATGACGGGATCTCTTGTGTGCACAAAAGCCCTATATGGATCACTCTTAGAATCACATTTTTAGTACTAATGTTATGGTAGTCGTCGTGCAACATTAGATTTGGATCAATCAACTCATCTGTTGTTCCCTGCTGGAAATGCTTCCATGCCTATATCATCCAAAATACCATTCAGATAAAAGCACAATAGAAAAATAGAATTTTTTGAATAGATAAACTATAGAATGTATGTCGCTCAGATAACTATTAGGTTTTGGCTCAAATTTCAAACCCAATCAATTGAAGATAAATAGAAATCCAACAAAAGGAATGAGAGTTATATGTACTCTGAAAAATAGGGATACTAATCCCGATAGAAATAACACTAGTGTTTTTACAAATAGGAGTTCCTAGCTTGTAATTATTTTTTTGAGACAATACTATGTACTCTAGGCCTGAGAGATAGTAATAGGGTTTCGGGTTGGGTGTACGCTTGAGAGAGTTTTTAGACATTCTTTTGTCGGTTCCAAAAGTTGTAAACCCTTGGCTGTTTTTAGGGTCTTGGATTTGCGTCTAAGAGGAGTTTCCTTCATTATTTCATCTGACCCAAAAGATGTAACTATGTGAGGAAGGTTTAGGCTTTTATGTGCATAAACGTCTATTCCAACCTTATTTCTATAATAGTAGGTTATTCTAGAGGTGAGATCATGAATATAGGTCATAGGGATTGAAACACATCAAAATATATTGTGTTTTTCACTACTTTTATATTGGCTTGGGTTTCCGTCCCAACAATAACATAATTAAATACAACTAACCAAATATCTAGTACTTACAACAATAATCAATCCTTTAGTATATTCTTCTGATGTGTTGCTTTCGTTATTCCGTCTTCCTGTGATAATTTCCAACAAAAGCACACCAAAACTGTACACATCTGCTTTCTCTGTTAATTTGCCACGAAATAGATATTCTGGAGCCATGTATCCTCTGTACATTTCGAAGAAATCATCTCAATAATTAATGAAACTTAATTAACTATATGTATCATTTTTTTCCTGTCTTTTGAAGTCAAAGTGCTTGAACTATCAATTTCTACTATGACTAGAGAAAGAGAGTAAATAATTACTTACAATGTTCCGGCTACTGTAGTGATTATATGACTTTTATCTTCTTGGAAGGATCTGGCCAGACCAAAATCACCAATTTTAGCACGGAGCTTAGTATCCAAGAGGATATTACTTGCTTTTATATCTCTGTGAATAATTCGTGTTTTTCTATTCTCGTGGAGGTAAACCAAGCCCTCTGCAATCCCTATAATTATCGCGAATCTTTTCTCCCAATATAGCGTTTTACCCAGTTTTGAATCTGTGATGTTTAGATAAGATGCATTAGAGTTCAAAACAAAGGTGCCGTCCCTTAAGAAGATGAGTTGGTCTTACGTTTTGCTGCCAGACGAACCAGTTGTGACACATTGCACACTCACAGTTGTAGTCGAAGGTAATATCTTTTCTAAGAAGAGATGGATGCAAAATTATGATTTAACCACTAGGTGAAGTTTTGTACTCACCGAAAATCAAGTGATCAAGACTCCTGTTAGGCAAGAATTCATAAACTAGAAGTCTTTCAGTTCCAGAACAACAGCATCCCAACAATCTGACAAGATTTTTGTGTTCTACACGGCTAATAATGTTAACTTCATTATAAAGTTCTGCTACACTATGTATATTGTTCAAGAAAAGCCTTTTGATAGCAATCTCTCTTCCATCTGATAAAACTCCCTGCAATATCATTACATTTCAAGCTCAGAGTCACTATGCTGCTAGTGGAACATAACCTATGAGAAAAGAAATAATATAACATATATGATACAAGTAGACTACAGAAGATTGATCCAAAGTGGTCTAACCGTTCTTCAAAGCCGCACATAGCTAGAGTTTTGTGTATAGAATTATCAAGGGTGGAGGCAAGGCCCGTTGGTCCCCCAAGCCTCCAATTTTTTTATTTTTTTTTAAATATGTAATATTCTTAAGAAAAAAAATGTCCCCCTCCCCTCCCCCTCCCCCCTCCCCCCCCCCCCCCCCCCCCCCACAAACCAAAATTTTTCCCCTTTTACTAATTCCCCGTTTCCTTATTCAAATCCTTCCATTTCCCTTTTTTCCTTTTTCTTAATTGAATTTGGTCCCCCAATATAAAATTTGTAGCTCCACTCCTGAGAACTGTCCTTTTGTAGTATCTGAAACAAGTTTGCTTAAGTCATTACCTTATAAACTGTGCCAAATCCACCTTGTCCAAGCTTGTAGGCCTCATCAAAACCATTAGTGGCTTTCTCAAGTACAGAGTATTTGAAGTTCAAGCTACTATCATGAAGGATCCTAACCAATTTCTTCACATCATAAGAACCTGAGAATTTGCCAACAAGAGATAGTTTAGTTTACTGAGGAGTGATGCTTTCGACACTAAAATTGTGATATGAAGTTAAATTTGAAAACTTGGAAAAAGTCTTGCATAGGATGTTAGAAATTCATATGAATGAAAAACAAATATGTCAAGATGGCCTGAAAATTGCCTAAGATTTCTCTTTCTGTTTCCTGAAAATTGGAAAGAATTCGCGCAATGTTACCAAAGACAAAATAAATAGATCACATGCAAATAGAGCTTCCACCTTTTCTTTTCTTCTCTATTCTCATGTGGTTCCAAATGTATGCTCCAATGACTACTCCCCCTGCCACAACAATTGCTGAACTGACAGACACGGCTATTACAATTCTTTGGGCTCCTGAAAAAAAGGTTATTATAGAAAACTCGTGACAATGCCGACTAGTACTCTAAACATGCAACCTTGGACGAGAGCTGAAAGATTGAGAATCAAGAAGAAAGTTACTCCAAACACTCGAAGAGGGCGAATATAGAGTTCAAATTACCTCTTGAACTACTATTGCTTGATATGGGATTCAAGAAATTGATATCAGAGTATCTCATATAGCACCCGGTATTCAATGCTCGACCTTCTGACCAGGGCAAGCATCCTAGTATAGAAGTTGATGCATTCTCCAAACATGCTTTACAAGAATTAGCATTCAGTGTCCTCCAGCATTCTGCCAGAACATAAGCTGACTCGTTTTTTATACCAGAAATTGGCAACTCGGCTCGTGCGTAGCCATTATTGTTTGGTGCATATGATGCTGCTTGCAACACCGCCTGTCTTGCTGCTTCTTGGAATGCTGAATTCTTTCTTGTTCTATTCCCGCAGACAGCTTTGTCCTCTAGTCCGGTGTACTCCTGAAAAAAGTTGTAGTTCTCGGATCGCATGAAACAGCCATCAAGGAATAGTGTTGCACCACTGAATTGAACACACTGACGATCACCCGCAAATGTGCGGGCCTTAGAATAGCATATCACACAGTCTATTATGGAAAGATCACTATAACATTGAGTTAGAGCATAAGCAGCATCATGTCCTCGCCCGGACGTTCCTGTTCCATAACCTTGTGTTTGTATCTCTAGTCTGATAATTTCTGTTGCAGCAACAAAGTTTGCAACAAAATCGTTGATGTTTTGCAGTATTTGCCTCGCGCATCTGATTTGTACTATCTGATCTCTTGGTTCCCCTACCGCTACTCGCGGTAATCTTAATGCCATGACAACAATGAAGAAGATCAATAGAATTGAGAATGTCCCTTTCTCCATTACAACAATGAATCAAGCCTCTAAATCCATATTAAAGACAAGCAAAAGTCTTAATTATAGCTACTCAGGAAAATATAAATACTTTCTTAGAAAAAACAATACCTGTTCTATATAAATACTAAATATGAAATTCTACCTAATAGATGGTTAGCACTTATCATCCTTTGTAGTTTGTACTCTTAGTCTAAGAATGTGTATCGGGGTTAAGGGTTGTGAGCTTGAGCGAGGATTTTCTTATTTCTTGTTTACCAGTCGGTCACAGCTGTAGTAGCTGTACTAAGAGGAGGAATAGGTGTTGGCCTTGGCGAGCTGCCTTTTGTCCGTCTAAAAAATTAGAACTATAAATGAGTATTTTTCTACCGTCTTTAGTTTGTCCAAAAAGTTATAATCGTTAATCTAATGCTTGCTAAAGCAAGAGATCACGCCATTGTGCTAAAGAGCGAGTGCCATCAAGAAAGAAGAAGTCACAATCGTATGTCCTGTCACCATATTGCAACTGTAGAGTTTTCTAATCAAATAAGGAGTTATGGGATAGGCCTTAAAATGTCCTCGGCTCCACATTTTTATTTTTAGAACGTGAACTCCATGTGCTGGTGATACCAATACCCTATTACGCCCGATTTTGAAGAAAATTCTGGGAGGTATGCGATGAGTCGTCCACGAAGTAAAGATCAAATTCTAAGGTCTGGACAATGATGAGAGATCAACATATGCCCGTATTAGAAACAAATCAAAGTACTAGTAAGAATCGAGATTGAGAAAAAAATAAATATTTTTCGATTCTAAACAGGATTAATTCCCCATAAATATAATACTCTACGCGCTTTACTAAAAGTCGTATAGGGTAAAAAGTGGTTGTGAGAGTTATGAGATTTTACTATTATTTTTATCTGTGCAAAAAATTAAAACCATCATATCTTAAAATAATGTATTATGGATTTATGTCAAATCCAATTGAACCACGTTAAATTTTGTGTTGCTTTAACTGCTTTTACGCTCACGTGTATGTCTCCTTTCCAATAAGTTCATTGAAAGCACTGATTTATAATGGCCTTTATTTTGAACCAAAAAAAAAAAAGTTGAAAACGCTGATTAGTTCCCAATTTTCCCCACCACCCAAGCCCCTTGTAGACCATGATTAAGATAATGCACGCTAAGAATTTACCAAGCAATTCTCAGAAGAATACTACATAAAGATAATGCAGAAAACCAAATTAAAGAAGAATAGAAACTCTCCAAGAAAGAGAATTTAGGATCGATTTGGCCTATCTGTAAAATTTCAGTCGTTGAGTTGTTAAATTTTTAACAGTAAAATTTTGATTAAAAATATTATTAAATAGAAACCGTTGACTATTTGACCTTATCATGTTAAAAGTACGACTTGTTATCACAATAGAATTAAATAAAAAAAAATATATTATAAATTTAAAAATTTTTAGTAAATTATCTAACAATATGGAGGGTATTTTTAAGACAAAAAAAAAAAAAAAAACTTCCCACATAACGTAGAAATAGTTTCAGGTGGGAAGCCTTTCCTGAAAAACTCTACTTTAGAACTTATTATTTTTAGTCTTTTTTAGTTTTTACTTCTAATGAAAAAAATTCTTTAAAAAATAATTCAAACATATTAGTTTTATTTTCTAAACTTTACTTTTAACACTTAAAGTGTTTACAAGTTAAGCCGAACAAAGGCTAATAAGAGAGAAGTAAAGACTCTCAATAAAGCAAAACAATATTCCTCAGAAAATTGCCGATCGTCAGGCTTTTAACCAAGTTTACACATATAAAAATATTCAATTATTAGCCTTTATGAAACTATATATAATATATATATGAACATACCAAGATCAAAACATGTTCTTCTGCAAATACTATGAGACTTTGACAATCGAACTTTGCTTCTTGATCTACACCAACTCGATCATGGCTAATCATGCGATCTTTTCGTGTCTTTCACTGGCTGCTGAGATAAAAATCAAATGAGTACAGGTGAGCTAATGAAAGCCATTGCTTATAATAATCGAGAAAAATCTGAATATTTTTGGATTGTGCATATTTTCAAAATCTGTCTCATTCGCAGGAAGGACTTCGAAACACCGGGTTAGTTACGAAAAGTTCATAGTCTAAGGTTGTGGGGTCATTTTGAAAGTTGTGTCCACGTGTAACTGTTGGGTTAGTAGATAGAGTAATAGTAATTATTCAATTATTCTTGTATACAATAATATAGGATCAGAGATTAGATTGGTTACATATTTTTTCAAATTTATTTTTATTATTTTAAAAAAAATTATTTTCGTCTATAATTTTTTCAAAAATAATTCAAAATAGTTTTTATTGTTCAAAACTAATCAATTTAGTTCTTATTGTTTCTCAAAAAATTTTAATTTAGTTTCCAAATAAGGGTCACGTGCAGAGACTAAACTAATTTTTTTTAGGAAATAATGTAGACTAAATTGAATTTTTTGAAAAATAACAAGGACCAAGAGGCTAATTTTAAACAATATGGACTATTTTGAATCACTTTTGTTACCTTAGAGACTACTATGATTTTTTTGGAACGTTAAGCACCTACTTTAAAAAATGTGTAAACAATAAAGACTATATACATAATTTACCTAAATTACTAAGTATGGATGTATACAAATTAATACGTCATGACCAAGTCTATTTCACCTTATTACTTGGCACCTTAAGTTTCTATTAAAATCAACCATCTCCTATATATTGTTGGAATATATATTTTTCCCACATCGAAAAACTTCATAGCACTAATTGATTTTAAAATAAAACTTCAGTTATCTTAATATAGTATTATAGTTAGGTCATTAATTGATCTAGTCGTATTCATCCAGTTGTAACTCATGTGTCTATTTCGCCTTACTCTCCCTAACTCATTTTCCCTCAATGTCTCTTAGCACCAATTGGTTGTATGCCTTTTTCTTTTTCTTTTTTCTCTATCAAGTCCCTCAAATTTAATGATGTTAGTCAATTTCAAGGAATTGGGAGATTAGGGTCATTGCAATATTAACAAAAGTTAAAAAAAATAAAAAAAAATAAACCAAGCAATAAGTGCAAGCCATTAAGAATAATATAATAATATGGGGGCAGTATGTGGAATTATCATTGACTAATACCTAGCTTGCTTTCGAAGACTATCTCTGCATTTTTGACGAATTCAATATTTTAATAGTGAAGCCTGTTTGGAAGATCTAAGAATGTCAACCTCAATATCTCACAACCCCAATTGCGATTCTTCCTTTTTCTCTAAAAACAATGTCTGTATGTTAATTGCTATTGAGTCCAAGTTTGACAGATAACTACAATGGTGGATGTACATTAGAGTTAGTAGCGGCAGCAACTTTTATTAAGTTAGAAAAAAAATGTATGTATTTTTAGTTAAAAAAATAATTAGCTCTCATTAAAAAAAATATATTCATATAGTTAAAAAAATTATGTGTTCTAACTTCACTGAGAAGAATTGTTGGATTCGCCTCTAAATGACTATATTACCATCACAACAATTAGTTTAGTTTATAATCCAATTGTGTTAAGGGTACGCTCCTCTATCACATTGTTAATATTAGATGTTCATATTGGAATATGCAAACATTTGAGTCTTGTTTGAAATGTCAAAGAACATCTTTTTCCCATAAGGTTGTTTTTCTATCCTTGTGGCATCTAAAATTCAAGCTTGAAAGGAACTTTTTACTTTTCCAAAATTTGATTAAGGATAATTATGGAAAGTAAGGCACATGAACAATTTACTGTGCCAGATCGGTACATGTAGCTTATTATAGTTTGGATAAAAAAAAATATTGCTAATTGAACTAATCTAGTTAAAATTCAAAAATGCACAAAGTAAAACAATCATTTTGTAGAAAGTTAAAGACTTTTTGTAGTATTGACCCATATATATATATATATATATATATATATATATATATATATATATATTATTAAGATAAATGTTTAGATGATTTAGAGTATTTAGATTGATTAGATAGAAATATTGTGAGGTTTGGATGAATTAATTTTTAAGTATTTAGATTGATTTAGAGTATAAGAAAGGGTGGAAATACAAGCTAAAAAACCATCGAAATAATGGAAGATCAAGCTTGATTTGCTACACACATTGATATTGCAGAAAAATATTAAGTATTTTTTTTTTCTTATTTCTTGTTTATCTCATCTTGATTTTGGTTTGGTAAATTCAATTATGGTAAACTAGATTCTTGATTTGGGATTATAATGATTTTAGGATTTTTTTTTAGTGATTGTTGTGGGTTTGGATGAATTTTGTGTAATATGCGTAATTGAATAATTTTTGTTGGTCACTATTATGCTTGATGCAAGGTCTTTAATTCATCCTTCAAGAATTATATTTTTTTCTAAAAGGATCTTGTAGATCCATATATATATGAGCAATATTTGATAATGGACTCGATTAGGAATTATAAATCAGCTGAAATAGATTATAGTACATGATATGGGTGTAAATCGGCCCAATGTGCATATTGGGAATGAACCAATTTGACCCAAATGGTGTGACTCGAATCGGTCTAGTGATTTGGTGGACAACCTAGGTATTACACATTGGACAAGACAATATCACCTGTATAAAAGCAAAAAGTCTGACATGTGTAAGAGGGACACCATTATACATTTAATGTTTGCTCGTCATTAGTCTTAGTATAAATCATTATATATTCTAAGAGCACAACCATCTTGCCATGCATCACTTTATGAGTATTTGTACACATTTTTTACAAAATTTAAATAATCGTAATTAGATGTAGATATACTACATAATTAATTTTGAAATTTAAAAATGCATTTACAGATTATAATATAACTGATAATTATTAGATGCAGTATTATCCTAATCATATTATTTAGATTTATAAGTTATATTTAGATAATATTTTTCTATCTATGTAGGACTCTATTAAATTAAATTAAATTGTATCAAAAATTAAATTTCTATGATAAATTAAATTAAATTATTAACACCTCTTGAGTTCTTAAACTAAGTTATATCATAAATTTGTATCCTAGATATACTAAAAGTTCATCTTATATTTATTTAAACTCCGTTATCTCCATATGTAGAAGTCCAGACTTTGTACACGTTTTTAAAGATTTAGATAAATAAAATGGCATTAGTGTGAATTATCTGTTGCCAGTAATTTCATGTTTATGATGTGGTGTTTAATGATGCATAAGGCAATAGTAGAATGAAGAATTTATCCCGCATGATGAAACATTTTTGTCCATGCAACTCTTTACCAATACTGATTTGCAAAGTTCTAGAATTTGATGACCTAGACTTTAAGCCAGGAGAACTACTATCAGAGATTACTAGATAGAAAGAGTACTGTTTGATATACATAAATGAGCAACTGAGTAAAATTCAGCCCAATATCATTCCCCTATCATACTATGTTGGTCTACTTGGTACGGTAAGTCTTTCTTCGTCTTCAGTTATCACAATCCCCAAAATCTTTATGTTTATATCATAAACAAGATTAGTATACAAACACATGAATTCGTCCTTTATTTTTCATATAGTTTTTGTATTATTGCTTAATTTGATTTAGATAAAATATAGGTATGATATCATGGATTATTCAAGAATCTATATTTTCCAACTATCTATGATATCTGAAAAAGTTGTTAGAACGGTTTCTGAATAGGGAGTACTATAAGTCTCCTTTAAAACTTACATTATTCCATATGTAGCAACTGTGATTTCAGATTGATTGAGTCTCTAAGAAGTGCTTCATTGTTCAGGGACATTTGTGACAAAAGTTAACCGTAGAAGTGTTTATTATGAGCTACAATTTTTTTTCTACTTCTTATCATTGTTGTTGTGCATTCATCCTTCAAAATTAGGTTATTTCTCTTCCAAAACCAGGTATGTATGGATCAAATGACCCTAATATGTATATTTATGATCTACAATTTTTTTTTCTCCGCTTACCGTTTCTCATTTAATGTTAATGTATATTAGTCACCTCAAAACTAGGTTATCTCCCTTTCATTATTGAATTAATTTTTTTTCTGATGCAAACCATTTTTAAAATTTCATATTTACTTGAATCCTTAATTAATGCAGCATGGTAACATGCAGTTTGGATGTGTTGAACTGATCAATAGTGAGATTTTTTTTTTTTTAGATTGAAGTTAGAGTTAATGATGTCAAGCAATGCAAATATTCATATGTCGTTAGGAAGATGACTGATGATGCAACTTTTATAATTTATTTTGTCTTACTCTACAATTGTAAAAGAGGTAATTTAGTTGTTCATAAAACAAATTAGGGGCTCTTTGTTCAATAACTTCAAGTTATTGTTATTCAATTTTTAATAAAGTTATTGTTCATTGATTTTATTTTTATTTTTTTCAAGATATTTGATGTTATTGATATTAGATCAAGCTTCGCAAATATTGGTTACAAGATGCCTATTGATATAACAATAGTGGAATTTGTTTCATATCCCATTGATTATTACTAATATTGATTGTGTTTGCTTATTACTATCTCTTAAAGTCCTTACTTTGTACATGTTTTCAAAGAGTTCGATAAATAAAATGTCATTATAGTGTGATTTTTATTAGCTTACATTTTTTATTCTTATCATTGTCGGTGTGCATTCATCCATAAAATGGCATTAGTGTGAATTTTTATTTGTTATAATTTTTTTCTCATCAATTTTCTTTTTTGTTGTGTATTCAACCTTCAAAATGAAGTTATTTATCCTTCAAAATCAGGTCTAATATCGATTTTATATTATGATTGATTGGAGCATATAACTTTTCTTTTTTCTTTTTCTCCGATTTAATCTGAGGTCTTCTTGAAGTTCATGACACTAAAATATTCCAAGAGGCAAGTTCACGTGCAAATTTGATATAGCATTATTATATACTTTTGTTGTTTCATATATGATGATTATGGTATTTAGTGACCGAATAATTTTTTTTTGTTCACAAGCTCCATGACCTTGATAACAGATAGGTGAGCTAAACTTTTTTTTATTTTTTATTCTCTTTTTCCAATATACCTTTAATGTTATTGCATAGTCTCTGGGTTTTTTTTTCCTTCTCCATCCCCCCTCCCCTTTTCCCCTCAACCCCCCCACACCTAAGAATTTAACTCTGGACCTTTCATGTTCAGGGTTATTGCATAGTCTCTGTTTCTTTGCTCATGTTGTAGTTGGCTCTCGGATATTATAAATGATTTATGAACTAGGAAATGGAACAAGGTCCCCTTGCACATTTCGTCATTTGGCATTTTGCGTGTTATTCATTTTCTTGAGCATGATAAGTTGACAATTTTTTTTTTCTTTCTTTAGTGTGTTATTTTTTTTACATGTTTAACGGTTCGCAACCATATAATTTTCATAGATTCTTTCAATTTACATTTGGAAGAATAGTTTAAGCTGTCTAAAATTTTCCATGTCCAGTAAACCAAATAATATTTACTTTTAAAAAATCCAAAAGAATAATTTTTGATAATATATGGTGAACAACAAACAATATGATGTCTAGAAAAGCAAGTAATATAGCATACACTACCTAACAACATGATAATTTATGATCCATTTATGTTAAGAAAACTAAACGAAGACCAAATTGTAGTGTTTTAGATTCCTAGATACCACATTTCCCATTCTTATTGCAGATTGTATAACAAGGATAACTTCTTAAACCAAGATGTTTAGAGGGGCGGTTCACATATTCTATGGGTGACCAAATTCACAAAGTGAATTTTTATTTGTTTTCCAATAATAGATATTGTAGACAGAAGTTTATGCACCCAAGGAAGATACACTCACCTACAGGTGATATACATGAGCCTTGAGCCCAAGTTTATTATCCTTATTAGCTCACTGAACCCCATTTTATTATTTTGGACAAATTACTTGCCTAATCCTAAAGCTTATGCTGTAACAGAAATGCAAGGCACATGCATGTTTCTCCATTCATAGTAAAAATGAAGATAGTGAAGGTACCAAAATCAATCTTTACGAAAATATTACCGAGAGGAGAAATATGACCTCTTGTTAGAGATGTAAGGATCACTGGCACAAAAATATGTTTTAAACGATGGTCTCTTGCTGGGACTGGATAATGTGAGATAGTTATGTCCTTAGATACTATAGCAAAACCTTTGATATGGTCAAGGCATATTTGATTTCCTTTAATGACTTGCACTACTAGAGAAAGTACTAGGTTTTATTTCCGCTTGTAGGGCACACAAATCTTTACATCCATGGTTGCTTCGTTCTTCAGAATCGTCAACTCTAAGATGATTTGTTTTTTGCAAGGCAAGTTATAATGGTTTGTGGTGTGTAGTGACTCCAATTCAGTGTATTTCCATCACTATTTCTTATAGTCTTCAATGCTACTTTTCCATCACAAGAGATATGTTAGACTTGAGATCCACAATCAGATAAGTTTCAACAAATTTATCCATTATTGTAACTCCCTTTTCAGTGAAATCATCTCTTTAAACTCTATAATTATCTTTGCTCTCATAGTTTTTACTTTAATTTTTAGGGCAAATTACATGTTTTTTAATTTTTCTTGAGTGTTGTAGCTATTGAAATTCATATCAAAATAATATTCCATTTTGAACTGTATTCAGATATGAGAGTAGAATCTCGTGGTTTCGAGGACAACATTGTTGGTTGGGGATTGTTTAACCATTTGTAACCAAGATCTTTCTGTGACGAGAGCAAATGGACAATACATAAAATAAAATAAATATAATATATTTTTCGAGGTTGGTGAAAGGAAAATGTGGGGTAGGGTAGGGTGGGGTGGGCTGGGGTTAGGTAGAAGGAATGCAAAATATTTTTATCTCTCAAAATAAAAATGAAATAAATAAAATAATAATAATAAAATTAGAGTATTATAAAATAAAATAAAATAGATATAATATATTATTGTCTGTTGTTGGTGAAGGGAGGGTATGCTGTGGGGTTGGTGTAGGGAGTGGAATATATTGTTAGCCCTAAAATAATAATAATAATAATAATAATAATAATAATAATAAAATAAATAAAAATATAAGTATACTATTTTTCGAGGGTGTAGTAGGGATGGTTAAGGGTATGGGTGGGTGGGTGGGTGGGTGGGTGGTGCGGGGGGAGGTGTGAGGTGTGGTAGGAGACTTTTTCAAAAGTCACCCACACGCAGAAACCCCATACACACATATATAAAATAGCAAATAAAAAATAAAAAAATGAATATAATAATAGAAACATAAAAAAAATAACATAGTAAATAAAAAATAATAGAATATAAAAAAGTAATAAATAAAATATTAAATCAATACAATAATAAAAATAAAAATATTAAATAGCCACAATAAATAAAAACTAAAACTAAAAATAAAATAAAACATATAAATATAATAATAATAATAATAAATAAATAAAATAAAATTAGAGTACTATGAATAAAATGAAGTAAATATAATATAATATTTTCCATTGTTGGTGAAAGGAAGGTGTGGTGTAGTGTGGGGTGGGGTGGGAATGAGGGAGTGGGGTTGGGTGGAGGGAGTGCAAAATATTTTTATATCTCGAAATAAAAATAAAATAATAAATCAAATATAAGTATACTATTTTTCGAGGGTGGGTTCGGATGGTTAGGGGTTTACAATGTCGGTATTAGGGGGCTGGGGCCAAATTTAGAAAAGAAAAAAATATACATATGTAATATTTATTTTGGTTTACAAAAATATATGAAATATTTTAAAAAATGAAAACATCCAGAGCCCTAAACTTTTAATTTTTTTAAATAATATTGTAGATTGAATCTTGGCCCTCTCAACTTCAAATTTCTGGCAACGCCTCTAAGGGTGTAAGGGGGAAGGGGTTAGGTAGGGATGAGGGAGGAGGGAAGGGGGATGGGGGTTAGGGTTGAGTGAAGTGATTGGAAAATATTTTCATCTCACAACATATTTTCTATTACTTTTTAACTATTTTTTCTTATGATCGAAAAAAGTATTTTTTGGTTGACTAAACATCAAAAAATTAGAAAAATATTTTCTTGCAAAACATTTTATGGCAAACAAACAGAGCCTAAGTGAACTTTGGCTCATTGGCCTTTCGAATATCAAACATTCTTGTGCATGTTCATTGTACATCTTTGCCATTACATTATTGGGTAATATCTTGCTATCATACCTTTTAAGCTCTAAATATTGCAGTCTTGAAGCTAAGAGGCTGATTGTGTCGCTATTTGATCAAAAAACTAATTTTCAAAGCTGACAATCCTCATCAGGTCATTAGGACTAGAGATAGATAAAGTATGCATAGGTACTAGTGTAAATACATTTAAAAAAATTTTGAAGCTGTCTCAGGGGCAAAAATTTGAAGTATATGTTATTTATCTAGAAACGTCTAAAATAAAATGATGTCTTCTTATATCTGGATTGAGTGTAAACATATATGTCTGTTAAAATATTATTAACTTTGACTGTCTGTCAAAAAGGCCAGTAAACCCATTAAAATCAACATGTCATCACGTATAATAATGATTACACATGTATATTTTGAAATTGTAATTAAGCCCCCACTCACATAGATGGACTTTAATTATTTTTTTAAAAAGCGCTTTCATATTTTAAATTTGATTTAAATTCTTTTGTAATGATATAGTATATAAGGTAGTTATATATTATAGTCTCTTAATAAGAGACTAATGTAATTAAATAGTTGAATGAATTGGTTATACTTCATATTTTTAGAGTATTTATATTATACCCGTGCAACACCCGTGCATCGCACGGGTATAAGACTAGTAGTCTATTGAATGCACCAATCAAGGTAACTGATAACTCATTTATTGCTCGCTATTTCTTAGCAATTATTTGAGCTCGGACAATCTAACTGACTCTCACACCGGAGGAGGTTCTCGAGTCATAACACTCACAGTCCTTACTCTGTTTTGCAAATTAAAATTGAGCTCGGGTCGAAGTATATTCAACCCTTATCAATACATAAAATAATTATGTCGTATCGAGATACACTATACTACATGAGATAATTTATACCATTTCAGATGTTAATTTAACCTTTGACTAATCCTAATTTTGAAGAGAAATTTGATAGATAATTTTTATTATAAGCTATGCCATAAATATTGGCCAATATATGCGGAAATGAGTTGAGGTTAGTGCTTGAGCTAATGTTGTTGGGCTTTATGATATCTATATCCTAAACATCTTTTTGTAAGTAATTTGATCTATTATCTACGTTGCTTCCTATAAGATTTATTAAACTTACCTTTCAATGTTTTATTTTGCATTATTAATTTTAGTTGTTAAACAAATCCCGTCAAATAGCAAATAAATTGATTTTGCAATAATTTACTTTGAACTTTTATAAAAATTGGGGTAGGAATTTCTTCCTCTTCCTCTCTTTTCACACCACTAGTACTAGCTTCTGTATTAATGGTATGAACATATTCAGTTTGGTTTTGTTTATTTTCAAGATTGTTCTCATCGCGTTCTTCTAATTCTTCTTCATTTTTAACCTCGTAAAAGTAGGGTTCTTCTGCCTTCTCCTTTAGAAGGTATATATTTTGTAGAAGGTTTTTCTTCTTAACTATCATACGATATGGTATTGATTTCAAAGGAGTTTTCAAAATCTTCTTCATCTGATGTTTCAATCATATTTACTTAATAGTTGAAGTGTGTTAACAGATCTTCATGTTCTTCATAGTTTTACTAATTTGAGATAGTATTTTATCTCGTTCTTCAACATTTAATTTCGGATCTTTGTATAGATATCTCGAATAGGCCAATATTTCTTTCACATTTTCTTCTTTATTATACTTACTGTTAGTACTAATTAAGGACTTTGATCTTCTATTTGAACTAACACCTATGAAAGGTAAACACGGCGAAGAAAGAGGATATGGGCTTTGTAACAACAAGAAGCATATAGGATTTTTATAAGCTAGCAATGAAACAGAACGTAAACACAATAAAAGATATAGATTATAAACTTACGATATGTATTTTACAGTATCTTGAATATGTGTTTCATTATTTTGGATATCATCTTTATTCCAAAATCTCATAAATTCAAGAAATATTATTATGAATAAAGGAAAGAAGAAATGTTAGTACAATTTGGAAATACTATAATCCATCATCCAATTTGACTAAATAAATAAAGTCACAATATACTAAATATTCCATTTCATGAACCAAAATTTCATAATATGGAATAGAGACCATTATTCAGTTATAAGACGTAAGATTCAACCTTTCTCTGATACCACATGTAAGAAGAAAATCGAATTTTTAGCTCATGTTTTTAACATCATAAATTAATCAAATACAAATGTTACCTTCACATACCTTAAATTAGTTTAGATAGATACACCCTAACATATAAGGTTACATGTCATAACTTTAATATATAGTGTATAACTTGAATTACACACCGAATAACTAACTTGATCTTCTCTTCCCTTACTCTATATACTTTTATTTTGTCAATTGATGGGAAAACAAACTTATACAAATATATAATGATTATGGTTGAGTGGAAAGAGGGACCAAGAGTCCTATATATAGTGCTCATATATCAAGTCCACCCATGAAAGACGTGAATACACTATATGTTACATGTCTTTTCATGAACCTACTAACCCCACTAATTCAACTAACTTCACCATAATATAGAATTATAATGAACCACTAATCCCACAAAGTATATCATAATATAGGATCATAATTTAGGTAGTTATATAAATCTTTCAAGAACATATATATATACATACATATATATATATATATTGTTAGAAGTTGTGCAATATAAGTATGGATTAATCATGAAAGAAAAACTAAAAAACGGATGCAATAACTTGGTGTAGAGTGGTTCTGTTATAACTCTGTTACAGGTGATGTTGCAACTTTAATTGACATATCAATACTATCACAGACCGTTAGCAACCAGTTCCTTGGTTAGTTAGTTTGTTCCACTTAATGTTCCAACCAACGCGGTTACAGTAAGCAGCTGCGGAAAATAATAAAACTATAACAGAAATAAAGAACACCAAGATTTAACGTGGTTCAACCGTGCGGTCTACGTCTACGGGACCTCCCTTGGTCCAACAAACATGTTCATTAAGAAATATAATCAGTTACAACATCAATGGACTTACACAAGTAAAGACTCCCTCTTGCCCTTTGACGCCTTGATGATGAACTCCTCAATGAACTTTGGTTTGGCAAGCTCCACTCGACTTGCTGCGTTCTCTTCCGAGAACTACACCTTCTTCTCCCGAAGAATGAATAAAGAAGACATTACTCTAATCACTCAAAGACTCATATAATTCGCTCATGAGTCACTGTTAAACAAAACAAAGTTGCAACACTTAAAACAATCAAAGGCTAGAGCACAAATCGTGTTGCAACATAACATGGAACACTGGACAGAAAACTCTTTTGTATTTTCTCTCGTTGCTCTCTGTCTCTGTCTCTCTTTTTCTCCATGGTGCCTGCTGTGCTTCCTGGACTACAAATATATACTTTGTTGATGCACCGCCAACCGCCTTAGGCCTCAAGACATTCCTAATCAATATGCAATTAATGCTATGCCATCGGTAATTTAATGTTATACCATAGTCAGCACAATCTTCATATGGTAAGATGCCATAATAAGGTTCCTGCGCTTAGCATGGTAAGTTGCCATAATCTGTTTCCTATAACACACAATAGTAACTAGCATATATATGGTAACATAAGATCATGAGGTTTTTGCAAAAACACAGCCAATCCAAGATTGCCTTCAAGATGACCAAAATGAGAAAAAATTCACGACCTCAACAATCTCCCCCTTTGGCTTTGTTTTGGCAAAAACCATGATTAAGGGAAACATGATTAAAACCAGTATATCACAGAATAGATAGTAGATAGTTGAAATCATGTTGCAACAAGCCTAAGCACAAGAGAAGCAGTAACAATAGGAAAAACAAGAACACTAAAACAAGAACACTATCTCCCCCTTTTTGCCAAACCAAAGGCAAAGACAGATGAAAAAAACCACTAGGACATGAGAGTATCAAAATAGAAATAGAGGCGAGATAGGAAGTGAACAATATTAACTAGAAGAAGAGCCCATCAAGTGTGCCATCAAAGCATTTTGGCCTTTGAGCAGTTGAACCAAAGTCTGCTTAAGCTGATCCTGATTAGCCTGAATATTCCCTTGCTCTTCTCGGAGTTCTTCAATAGCCTCACGAAGCTACTGAAATTGCTGCAACATGGCAGACTGATCAACAGAGGAACTGGCAGTGTCAGTGCTAGGAGTTGGTGTACCATCAACATGCTCCCCCTTAGTATCATCTTTGTAAGTCCCCTACAAAAACTTTCTAGAAAATAACAGTGAAGAACCTGGTTTGTGCAATACTTCATCAGGATCAAGAACCTTGTGTTGTGACAAGAGAAACACATATATGATACAGGGATATGGCAAGTACTGACTAGAAAAGTTTTTAGCAGCTTCCTCAATTATGCGCTCAAAGATAACTCGACCTAGATCAAAATTCATCCCAGTGCCTATAGAGTAAAGCAAGCGGCACATTTCATTACTGAGAGTAGTAGAGTGCTTAGTAGGATACCAGTTTGCCATAGCCATCTTATGCAGAGCAGCATACTTAGTAGTGAGTTTATTCCCAGGCAGTCTAGATTCGGATTTCCATTCAAATGGCTCACCTATTAGTTCCATAGCAATAGTAGACATAGAGACATCTGGAATAATCTCTGTAACTAGCTCACATCCTAAGAATTTATTTAGAGCAGTAGGAAAAAACTCAAACACATGACTGGGCACAAAAATCTGATGATAATATTTTGATGTTGCAACACTGACATTGATGTGCAGATTTGAATAAAACTCATAAACCAGATTGCTAGAAAATGACTTTATCAAAGCAAATGAGCCTAACAGTTTCCTTTCTCTCAGTAAGGCAAGTACCCATGTTCCCTGATATGATTTCTCATTCAGCGGTTTCTCTAGAACAAACTTCTGTTGAGACACAATTTTAAACTTCTATTTTGACTCAGAAAAGAAGAACTGAGAAGAATAAGCAATGGAAGGATCATACCCTGGACATGATCGCTTTGTTGCCTTGGGGGGCTTGGAGCGTGAAGACTCTGCAAGTTTAGCCCTTTTGCGTTTGAAATTGCCAATGTGTTTCTTCCTTTTGGTCTTGGATTGTCGACCATCTTCTACGGGTGTGACTTCAGTTTCGGATGGTGCAAGCGACGCTGCAACATTATATAAGACAGTGATAAGCGTACCCTTTGACTGTGCGCTAAGTGACTCAGTAGTAGCATGACTTGTACCACTCTTCTCAGTCGGTGCCTTGACGGGAGATGATGTTGCAACAGGGACAACAGTTGCAACCTTGGACATAGCCTCAGAGTCTGATGATTGTGTTTCCTGATTGTGGTGAGGTGGTGTTTCGGTGTGAACAACTACATCCATGCCTGTTGGAGTCCACAGAGGGTCAATGAATGGTTCTTTAGACCTAGCTTTGGTTGTTCGTGGTCGAAGTGACCCACTAGTGCTCGTGTCACTGGATGATGTTGCATTACTGCCTTTAGCTGCTGATGGAGGAAATGGTTCATCAATGGTGATAGGTTGTGACGAAACCCCTCCAGGTGCTCCAGATTTGGGGGTTCCCTAACATCTACCGCCTGATTGCGTCTTCACCATGGTTGTTCTGCAAATGGGTAGACAACAAAGAACTCGAAAAACCACAGAGAAGATGAGAGAGAGAGAAAACAGAAAAGCGAGATAAATTATATGAACAATAATAGCAGAGTAATGGAGATATGAATGGGCGAAATTTTCTCAATCAACCTGTGCCCTAATCGTGGGTAACTGCCCATCAGTTTAGCCAATCCCACGATATTGGGAAGTTCAAAAAAAATTAAATCTGCAAAAATACGTTAACTGCCAATCAAAGATATCCAAGTTTCCCGCTCAAAACACTCCTCCATATGTTATACAAAAGTTGCAACATTTTCTTGACATAAGTTATCACAACATTATCATGAAGATTTTTAATGAATACTTGTTGCAACCTAAAACAAATTAGCAGTATATTCTACAGTTCTCAGATCCACCAGAATTTTCTCTCTCTCCCCCCCCCCCCCCTCCTTTTTTTTTTCTTCAAAACTACAAAAAAAAAAAAAAAAATTAATCCAGTCAGCATGAAATTACTCAAGAAGGTTTACTCATCGACATTCATTTCAGACAATAATTTAATTAATGAACCATGTGTGTATGTGAGAAGTAAAAATTTTAGATTGCTATTACGTTCAAATCTACAAGGTGTAAGTGTTCTTCTTATCAGCTCAAACATACCTGATCATCTTAGTCATCATCACAAACTGACACATTTTTTTTCTTTTTTTTCCAGCTCATGTTATGACAACACATATATTTTTTTTTCTTTCTGCCCCCTTTTTTTCTACTAATGCTGCAACTGATAGCTTTCACTCCAATCTCTTTTATTTTGGATCAGGTAGCTCTTTTCAGTGCATGAAACTCATTTTTTTTTTTCAAAAGGATGAATATAATACAAGAATGGATTTAGAGAGACTTCTCCCTATATCCCTAGTCATCAGATAGATCAAGCTCTTGCACCAGCAGACTATCCAGATTAGCTTCCTCAACCTCAACTTCAAGGTACACAAGGATATATAGTTCATAAATCAAATCACTAGCTGAATTGAATATCAAACTTTCAGTTTTCTCAAGCCTATTCCAAGTTCCTGATGTACATTATGTTGCAACTTTATATACTACAAATTCTTATAGCTTTTCTTAGGGTCTCAAATCTTAGAGGATCCAAAGCTTTGGTGAAAATATCTACCAATTGTTTTTCTATTGCAACATACTCCAAGACAATCACTTTTGTTTCAACAAGTTCACGTATGAAGTGATGTCTTATGTCAATATGTTTAGTGCAAGAGTGTTGAGCAAGATTCTTGGATATGTTAATGGCACTCATGTTATCGCAATAAACAGTCAAAACCTGATTTTCAATTCTATAATCATCCAGCATTTGTTTCATCCAAAGAAGTTGTGCACAACAACTTCCTGCAGCTATGTATTTTGCTTCTGCTATTAATAAGGAGATTGAACTTTGCTTCTTACTGTACCAGGACACCATGTTGTTTCCAATGTAAGAACATCTACCTATTGTACTCTTTCTATCATCTGCATTTCCTACCCAATCAGCATTACTAAAACCAATAAGATTAGTATTAGTGTCATTAGTAAACCATATTCCAAGACTTACTGTACCACTCACATATTTGATTATCCTTTTTACTGCAAGTAAGTGATATTCTTTTGGATTTGCTTGATATCTTGCACACACTCCAACACTGAAACATATATCAGGTCTACTTGCTGTAAGATACAACAAACTTCCTATCATACTCCTATATAGACTAGGATCAACTGATTTTTCATCTTGACTCCTAGTCAGTCTAGTGATCACACTCATAGGGGTCCTTGAAACCTTAGCAGATTCTAAACCAAATCTTTTAACTAGGTTCCTAGCATACTTCTCTTGAGATAAAAAGATCCCATCTTCAAATTGCTTCACCTGCAATCCTAAGAAGTATGTTAACTCTCCAACTATGCTCATTTCAAACTCATATTTCATATGCCTAACAAATTCGTCAACCTTATTCTTAGATATTGCACCAAATACAATGTCATCAACATAAATTTGAGCAATGAGAATACCTGAACCAGTCCTTTTGATGAAAAAAGTTTTGTCTACTCCCCCTCTCTGGTAGCCTTTCTCCAGCAAGAAGTTCGTCAATCTGTCATACCAAGCTTGTGGAGCTTGTTTCAACCCATACAAGACCTTTTTTAATTTATACACATAAGTGGGATAGTGAGGGTCCTCAAAGCCTTTTGGTTGCTCAACATATGTTTTTTTCATTTAGAATGCCATTCAAGAATGCACTTTTTACATCCATTTGAAACAACTTAACCTTTAAAACACATGCAATGGATATTAACAATCTAATAGATTCAAGCCTAGCAACCGGAGCGAAAGTCTCATCAAAATCCACACCTTCTACTTGTGTATATCCCTAAGCTACTAGTCTTGCCTTGTTTCTAGTGATATTACCACTTTTATCAGTCTTATTTTTAAAGATCCACTTAGTTCCAATTATATTGACATTTTTTGGCCTAGGAACTAAAACCTAAACATCATTCCTCACAAACTGACTCAACTCATCTTGCATGGCATTTATCCAAACTTCATCCTTTAAAGCTTCAGTCACATTTTTTGGTTCAAGAGTTATTGTGAAACACACAAATCTTACCTTGTCTCTGTAGTTCCTCTTGGGTTTTCCTCTGGTTTGGATTCCATCATGTATTGAGCCTATAACATCGGTTGGAGAATGATTTCTGTAGACATGTGGCAGTTCTGCTTGAGTTCCTTCACTAATATCCTCTGTAGTCCCGTCACATGTTATAACATCTGGTGAGACATCACCTGACTACTCAGCTATTCAGCCTGACGTTTCATCTGTCTCAGACACACTGGGTTTTGAAGTTCCTTCTTCCTTCAATGTTACAACATCATCTGACTCATTGATCTTTGTTTTGCTGCTACTGATTTTTCCCATTGATTCTACTGCAAATTTTTGCACTTCGTCAACTACCACATTAACAGATTCCATTATAGTTCTGGTAGTTAAATTAAAAACTCGAAAAACCCGACTGTTTGAAGCATAACCAAGAAAAATGCCTTTGTCACTTTTAGCATCAAATTTCCCTCTTTGTTCTCTATCATTCAAAATATAACATATACTTCCAAATACATGAAAATGACCCAGTGAGGGTTTCTTACCTTTCCAAATTTCATAGGGTGTTTTAGAAGTACCTGGTCGCAAGAACACTCGATTTATGGTGTAACATGAAGTGTTAACTGCTTCTGCCCAAAACCTATGAAAGAGATTTTTATCATTTAACATTACTCGAGCCATTTCTTGAATGGTTCTATTCTTTCGTTCAACCACACCATTCTGTTGTGGAGTCCTTGGAGTAGAGAGTTCATGTGTTATTCCATGCTCGTTGCAAAATTCAGTGAATGAGTGGTTCTTAAATTTTCGACCATGGTCACTTTTTATTCTAATGATTTTCTGAATATTGCACCCTTTCTCATTTTTCAATTTTAAACACAATTTTTTAAACACATCAAAAGTGTCAGATTTTTCTCTAAGAAAGTCCACAAATGTATATCTGGAAAAGTCATCCACACACACAAACACATATCGCTTACCTCTGATGCTTTCAGTTTACATTGGACACATAAGATCCATGTGCAACAGCTCCAAGATATTCTTGGTTGACACATGTTGCAACACCTTGTGAGATGCTCTTACCTGTTTACCAATCTGACAGGAACCACACACACCTGACTGCTTGTTTTTTAACTTTGGCAATCCTCGGACTGCACCTACATTCACAAGTTTGGTCAACAAGTCATAATTTAAATGTTCCAGTCTTTGGTGCCAAATCTTAGCATTGTCATAGGTGCTGTTGTAACATGTCACTGGTCGTTCCTGTGATGGTGTAAGCATATAACAGTTATCAAATGACTTTTTACCTAAAAGTATGCAATTGTTAGCAATGTCTAGCACATGGCAACCATCTTTAGTAAATTTTACATGTAAACCTTGATCACACAATTGACTAATACTAATAAGATTAGCTTTTAAACTATCCACGTGCAGCACTTTCCTGAGTTTCAGAAAACCTTTAATATCCAAAGTCCCTCTCCTAAGTATTTTTCCTTCATCCTGCTCTTGTAGTTGTTCAACGCTTCTCGCATACCTGTCATATGTCTAGAACAACCACTATCAAAATACCAAGAGTTAGCAATACATGTTTGCATAGAAGTATAAGCAACACAACACGCTAACTTTGTTTTCTTTACCCATACTTGTCTTACCTTGTGTTTCAAAAACATGCGTGAGGATCTTTTCTGCTTACTATGAGACTTACCTTTCTCTTGCATTCTTTGAAGTTTGAAACAATGGGGTCTGATGTGTCCAGGTGCAAAATAGTAGTGACATGTAGGAATGAACCCTTTTTTTTTCCAATATTGCCTCTGCAATGTTGTTGGTACTGTCGGAACATCAGAAACCATGGCGCTTTTACTGCTGTTCTGAGCAGTTGCATCTTCATATTTAGATTCTGGATGATTTGAACTTTTGACAAAGATAGTTGTACCAGAAGATTCTCCTTCATAGAAATTGAGTCCACTATGATCTCTACTCGATTTTTGAATAGATAACATGTGATTCAATTTTTTAGTTCCAGAATTTAGCATTTTTATATTTCGCTGCATCTATTTTAAATCATGTCACAGCATCTCTACTTCCAACAGTCTTTCTTCAGCCAGTTTTTCTAGTTCAGCTTTTTGTTTTTCCAATTCAACAACCATTAGTTCTAGCCCTTGATTTTTTTTACACACGCACATCCATTTTTCGTACATGTTCTTGTATGTTTTCATGACTTCTTCATCATCCAAATACAATCACTGTCTTATTTACAGTCAGATTCACTTAACTCCCCATATTGATCATCTGTTGTTGTAACAACTATACCTGCTCCCTCATTTATACTGATCTTGCTTGGTGCTGTTGCAACAGTGAACGCTACAAAGTTCCCAGTATGCTCTCCTTCACTTTATGAACAGTTTTCTGATTCTACATCACTCCAGGTAACCTTCATAGTGTTTTTCTTCTTTTTCAAAGTGTTTGTACATTCAGCTTGAATGCGGCCAAAACCCTCGCATTCGCGGCATTGAATGCCTTTACTCTTTTTCTTCTCATCAGCTGATTTCAAGTTTTGCTTTTTAAAGAAATCAGTTGTTGTTGCAACATGAGGCTTCTTACCAGAATTTGATTGTCTAAACCCCTTTCTTTGCTTATCCCATTTTTTTAGAACTCTATTAAAATTTTTGGTGCGCAAAGCTAAGGATTCAGAGATTTCAGATTCCTCATCATCAGAAGAGCTATGCGTTTTATTCCTTTCAACATCAGTCTTTAGAGTAATGCCTTTTTCTTTCTTCTTTTGCTTAAACTTCATTTCAAAAGTTTGAAGGGACCTCATTAGTTCATCAATTTTGATTTCATCCACATTCTTTGATTCTTCTATGGCAGCCACCTTAATTCCAAATCTGTTTGGAAGAGAGCGCAATGTTTTTCTCACAAGCTTGTCATCATAATATTTTTCTCCCAAAGCAAAAGATTCATTTGCAATATCGCACAATTTGGCATTAAAATCCACAATGGTTTCATCCTCCAGCATCCTTAATTCCTCAAATCTGGTAGTAAGCATTTGCAACTTTGATCTTCTGACTGACGCTGTACCTTCATATGCAGTTTGTAATATCTCCCACGCTTCCTTCTCAAATTCATATGTCGAGATTAACTTGAATTGATTCAAGTCGACAGCATTAAATATTGTATTCAGCGCCTTAGAGTTCCAACTTGCCGAAAGATCTTCACCCTTAGTCCATTCTGTTTCAAGTTTAGTTGCAACATTTCCCTGAGCATTTATTTTGGTAGGAGATGTCCAGCCAGTCAGGATAACTTTCCAAGCCTTTTCATCAATAGACTTGATGAACGCCCTCATTCTAGCCTTCTAGTACGAATAATTCGTACCATCCAACAACGGTGGTTTAGAGATCGAACCTCCCTCACGTAAGGTGTCCATACCTATTCCTGCAAGACAATAACTCAAAACTCCCAAGAATCTAACCGAATTAGTTCGTAACCTGCTCTGATACCACTTGTTAGAAGTTGTGCAGTATAAGTATAGATTAATCATGAAAGAAAAACTAAAAAACGGACGCAATAACTTGGTGTAGAGTGGTTCTGTTATAACTCTATTACAAGTGATGTTGCAACATTAACTGACATATCAATACTATCACAGACCGTTAGCAACCAGTTCCTTGATTAGTCAGTTTGTTCCACTTAATGTTCCAACAAACGCAGTTACAGTAAGCAGCAGTGGAAAATAATAAAACTATAACATAAATAAAGAATACCAAGATTTAACGTGGTTCAACTGTGCGGTCTACGTCCACGGGACCTCCCTTGGTCCAACAAACCTGTTCATTAAGAAATATAATAAGTTATAACATCAATAGACTTACACAAGTAAAGACTTCCTCTTGCCCTTTGACGCCTTGATGATAAACTTCTCAATGAACTTTGGTTTGGCAAGCTCCCCTCGACTTGCAGCGTTCTCTCCAGAAAACTACACCTTTTTCTCCCGAAGAATGAATAAAGAAGACAATATTCTAATCATTCAAAGACTCATATAATTCGCTCATGACTCACTGTTAAACAAAACAAAGTTGCAACACTTAAAACAATCAAAGGCTAGAGCACAAATCGTGTTGCAACATAACATGGAACACTAGATAGAAAACTCTCTTGTATTTTCTCTCGTTGCTCTCTGTCTCTGTCTCTCTTTTTCTCTGCGGTGCTTGCTGTGCTTCCTAGACTACAAATATATACTTTGTTGATGCACCGCCAACCGCCTTAGGCCTCAAGACATTCCAAATCAATATGCAATTAATGCTATGCCATCGGTCATTTAATGTAATACCATAGCCAGCACAATCTTCATATGGTAAGATGCCATAATAAGGTTCCTGCGCTTAGCATGGTAAGTTGCCATAATCTGTTTCCTGTAACACACAATAGTAACTAGCATATATATGGTAACATAAGATCATGAGGTTTTTGTAAAAACACAGCCAATCCAAGATTACCTTCAAGATGACCAAAATGAGCAAAAATTCACAATCTCAACATATATATATATATATATACTGAATTGCCCATAAAGAAAAGAAAACGCAAAGCATTATAAGGTGTGCATTTTTCCCAGTGACCTTGAAAATTAAACTTGCCATGGTTAGGTTGCTTTGCTTTATTTATTTTTTCTTTGTTAAAAGTTAAATAATTCTAATAATACGGAATCCAAAGGGCTGAGTTAAATAATTATGATAATACGGAATCGAAAGGGCTAAAGAATCCCAGCCATGGTGGAGGATGGAAGAAAGCTGCAAAGGCAAATTGTTGTTGGTTTTTTTAATTAGAAAGAGGGAAATATCCGAATATTTCATTGATAGAAAATATGGAGTACATATTTGTTTGTGATGTGATTTTAATTAGTTTGAGCAGAATATCTCTAACATCTTTTTTAGCTATCATGGCACTCTAATTGATGCTATCTGGATTTCATGTGCAATTAATCTGGATGAGTTGGTTTTCGTTGTTGAGTCAAACTTGTCTGCTTGACTTTGATTTTATTAGATTTTTAAGATTGTGTGATTTAGATTTTTCTCTGATCTATAATTTTTTTTAGATCTAGAATTCTCTGTTATGTTTAACTTTTTTCAGATTTAGAATTTTCTCAGATTTTCTAGCTTGATTTCCAATAATGGCTAACTCAATAAATCTAGACAGATGGCTGCACATAACCTGCTTAGCTATCCAATCCACTGTACAACAAGCTTGACTCCTAATGAAAGCAAGTCTAGAAAAGGAATTAGAAGAAAGAATTTGTGTAACACTTTTACAAATATGATACTGCTTGTCACGTGATGATAAACTTCTGAAGAGTCTATCCCGAAATTCATATTTTACAAACCTTGATCACTTACGCAAAGAGGCAAGCGTTACATTGCTTAATGAGTGTATGTGACCGTGGGTGCACAGTAAATAACATATGCTTTCAAAATGCAATGCAAGTATTTTTTTCGATGAAAATGTTATTTTTCATTGATGAAAATTTCATGCATACAACATTTTATTCCACAAGCCACCCTCTTGACAGCAAGTCATTAGTAGCAAAATTTGATAACAACATTTTATATTTATATTAAGTCTATCACAATTGTTTAACCTACGGTTTGCATGGCCTTTCTTAGCTCAGTTTCATACTCCGCGACTAGATCAGAGATTTTGGAAACATCAACGTTGTTGAGAGTAAGCTCATATATGCAACGCCTTCCAATATTTTCTGCGTCAGCAAGTGTTCGGACCAACTTTTGTTTGTCTTCCAATTCGCGGAGTCCTATGGCGCCATCGAGAAGTTGAATAACTTCACTTGTGGATCTTTCGCATGCATCGATGATTGGATTTTTGAGCTCTGGACTGAACGTATCTAGGCGTGAGGGCAATTCAAAAACAACGAAATTTCTAATAGGTACCAATTGTATCGCTAAAGGTTCGAGGAGCGCTTGCATCATTTGAATCTTCCATTCATTGACTGCACTTTCTGCATTCGCTGCAGCGTTGGGACTGATATCATTGATTAATGGCTGTCCATTCACCACAGCGTTGGAACTGACCATGACCATCATGGCCAGAAGGAGACAAGCATTGTTATTCAATGCCATTTGAGAGGTTTTGGTTATTGATTTTTTTAATTTACTTACTTGCAATCAACTTTCCTTTTGCCTTTTATATGATTGTAAAGGCAAAAGGTGGCAAGTGAATATGACTTGTG
Source organism: Ehretia macrophylla (assembly GCA_037974665.1). Taxonomy (NCBI): domain Eukaryota; kingdom Viridiplantae; phylum Streptophyta; class Magnoliopsida; order Boraginales; family Ehretiaceae; genus Ehretia; species Ehretia macrophylla. The sequence goes on from CM075783.1 coordinate 41,430,819, forward strand.
TTAATATTTAGCTTTCTCTCTATATATATATAGGAGATATGAAGAAGTTGGCAATGATACTTCCATCTCACAATTTCTTCAAACACTCCGCTCTTTTCACGTGGCTAATTTTTACAAAAATGCAGTTGACAATGGCAATATTTGTGCCTGGCAAGTCGCTTGAGTCACATATAAGAGATGATTTTGACCATCCATGTGAAAATTAGTCGGTTAACTAATTTTCATGTGGTTATTGAGCGGATCTGAGTCCTTTGCTAGTTTCATTCTATCTATATATAAAAGAGATGATTTTGACCATCCATGTGAATTTTTAGTTTAAAAACATATTAACCATTAGAATTTAAACATTCAAAACTATTGAATTACAAAATTCATTTAAAATTCAATTTTTTTTTCCGAAATTTCTCTTTTCTCTCTCTCACACTCTCTTACTCCATATAATATATTTGTATATAAATTTATATTTGTTGAAAATATATATAAGAGGGATTCATAAAATTTATGAAGTTTTATACAAAACTATTCTGTTCGTGAAATTTTTAGGGCAAATCTCACAAATAGTCCCTATTGTTTACTAATTTTTGACAAATAGTCCTCATTATTTTAAAAGTCACACAGTTAGTCTCTATTGTTTGTAAAAGTTTCACCAATAGTCCCCATTGTTTCACAAGTCATTCAATTAGTCCCTATTGTTTGTAAAAATCTATCTATTAGTCCTCATTGTTTGCAAAAGTCTCTCCATAAGTCCCCAATGTTTGCAAATGCATTTGCAAACATTGGGGACTAATGGAGAGACTTTTGCAAATAATAGGGAATAACTGAGTAACTTTTGAAATAATTGAGACTATTGGTGGGACTTTTACAAACAATAGGGATTAACCGCTTGACTTCTAAAATAATAGGGACTATTTGTCCAAAACTTATAAACAATAGGGACTATTTGCCCAATTTGTCCAAATTTTTAAGTTCATTCATATGAAAAACAAAGAGATGAGAGGTAGCGAGCGAAGAGAAAAAGAATAAAATGGAGAAATTTAGGGTTCTCAAATGATGGTTAAGGTTAACTTCATAAATTTGATCTAATTGGCTTACTTTGTTTGATCCAATTATTATTATTTTAGATTAAAATCTAAGTAGATGGTTAATATTGGTCCTTTTATATATACGAGATTATCCTCATGTACAAGTAAGCATATACTCATGAGAGAGCATACACACGTATCAAGATACACAAATTCTTATGGTATATGACTACCTTGTTCATCAATGTGAATACTCAAATGATCATACACTTGTACGTGCACATACCTGCACAAAAATGACAATTAGGCTTCTCTAATAGATGCCCTAAACCCCCACATCCACCCTCTTCCCCCTATCCCAAACCCCTCTCTCGCTACATGTAGGAAAACTTTTAAGGAAATGTATCTTCAATATTGGTTGAAGGGAATATCTGTTAAACCTTTATCTAAGGAGCTGACTTAATGGAAGCCTTATCTAACTAATTGGAAATCCCAAGATTTAGGCTTAAAGGGCAAGTTGAGTTATATAACTACGACTCAGTTAAAACAATATGAGGAATAAACCTCCTGCTTATTCTTATGACGAGTAGACAATGTTACTTGTAAAAGTTTAGGTTAAGTTATGTTTTTAATGGTTCATATATTTTGAAAAACCAAGTGGAAACGGCAAAATACTTTTAATAATTTACCACATATGAGTAGGGAGTGAGTTGTTCCTATGAAAATTTTTAAAGCTGAATTTTTTAAGGTATACATGAAAACCAAGAGTTATTTAATTTATGACCAAAATGAACATAATTGTAAGAACTTTAAATAATATCGAGAAGGTATTGTGTGGGTTTTATTGTCTTGATTTACCCGAAAAGCTGAGCAACTCATGACATCCCGTTCACTAGTTAGTAAGTAAATTTGAGAATTTGTCATTAGGGAAGCTTTCAAGGACTTTGGCGACCTATCTCGATATGGTATCTTTCTAGTTGAACTCTATCTTGTGTCTACATGGACTTAATTTTGTGTATTCTAACTTGTTAGTTTTCATTTATGTGGGGATTGTTATATTTTCTTTTTATTTTTTATCCAAATTAGAAGTGAATGATTAAGATTATACTTAATTTTATTTTTTAGACTATTTTTTTCGAGGGACATATATCCTCTCTGAATAGACATAGCACTAGTTAGAAAAGGTTTCATGTCTTTCTCTAACAAGCATCAAAATTCTATAAATACTCCTGGTGTTTTATGCATTAAAAAGTACTGGGATTTTAGTAATTATCTTTTATATATATTTATATATCGATGTTAATACATTTTTGTATTGCATCATAATTTTTTATGCAAATAAGTAAGTCCCCCATAAGGTGAGAACTTCAAGTAAAAGCTTCCTGTCAATCCAGCTCCTATTTCAATCTGTGTTGGACTGATGGATACACCAACAATCAAGTCTTCAGTCAACTAGTTGAAATTAGAGAAAGTTGATGGAGGATTTACGGGTAGTTTAGTGGCCACACGATAAAAGAGATGCCTGAACTGCTGTCTATTGCCATGGAAAATAGAAAAAAAAAAGGGTAAATAGCACCACAACCCCCTGTGCTTTAGCAAGAATGCACATGACCCCCTATGGTTTAAAAAGTGCACCGGAACCCCCTATGGTTTTCAAACCGTGCACACGCACCCCCTCCCTAATTTTCTGTCAACAAATTTAACTGAATTGTATAAAAAGACTAAAATGCTCTTCAATTTTTTATTTTTTATTTCTCTTTTTCTTTTCTTTTTTGTTTATACACACACACACACACAGACGCACACACACACACACACACAGACGCACACACACATACACACACAGACACACACACACAAACACACATACACACACACACACACACACACAGATGCACACACACACACACACACACAGACGCACACACACATACACACACAGACACAGACACACAGACACACAGACACACATACACACACACACAGAGACATACACACACAAACACACACACACACACACATATATATATATACACACGCACACGCACACGCATATATATATATAATATACACTCGCACACACACACACACACATACACACACACACACATATATATATATATATATATATATATATAAAGATTTGCAGGTGTGTGTGTGTGCGCGTCTGTGTGTGTGCGTCTGTGTGTGTGTGTGTGTGCGTCTGTGTGTATGTGTGTGCGTCTGTGTGTGTGTGTGTGTGTATGTGTGTCTGTGTGTATGTGTGTATGTGTGTCTGTGTGGGTGTAATGGTGGGGTAGGGTGGGTGGGTGGGGGTGGGGGGTTGACTGTGGGGGTGGGGTGGGGTGGGGTGGGGGGGGGCGGTGGTTTGAGGAAGATGGGTTTGGTTTTTTTTTTTTTTTTTTTTTGGTGAAAATTGCATTGGGAGAAAAAAAAGAAAAAAAAAATATATATGTAAGGGCATTTTTGTCCACTTAAGTAATAATTTAGCCTAAAAACATGAAAAATCGCATCAAACGCGCGTGTAACACACTCTCCGTTAAAAGTAACGGTTTTTTTAACGGAGGGGTCTGTGGTGCTACACTTTTGAAACCACAGGGGGGTCATGTGCATTTTTGCTAAAGTACAGGGGGTTGTGGTGCTATTTACCCAAAAAAAAAAGAAGCTATAATTTAAATTTCAAATATAATATTTTTCAACAGCATCAATCCAGATATCAATTTCTACTTTCTTGGCATTTCTTGGCTTCCGAAAGGGAGAATGCAAGGAATACAAAAAACAAGGACAAAAGGAAAATTCCTCTGTGTATATTCATGACATAATTGTTTCAATTTACATTGGTTCTTCAACGACTATTTACAGAAAATCGATAACAGTCACAACTAATAAACGCTACAATCCGAGGAAATAAATACGTGATCTTGAGATCATCTTACCTAATTTTTTATGTCGTATCCCTTGTCATCAAGATAAAATTGTGGCGACCAGCTTTGACTCAATCACGGAAAAATTGAAGTACCTTCGTTAGTTGAAACTATGGCAAGCAAGGGCAGAATATACATATGCTTACATATATACATACATACATACATACACATACATATATATTTATATATGCATACATATATACATACACATACATATATATATATATATATATATATATATATATATATATATATATATATATATATATTTCTATTTCTACTGAATTGCCCATAAAGAAAAGAAAACGGAAAGCGTTATAAGGTGCGCAATTTTCCTAATGACATTGAAAATTAAAGGTAAAATTTCACATTTAGTCCTTATTATTTGCAAAGTGTCTCAGTTTAGTCTCTATTGTTTAAAATGTCTCAATTTAGTCTCTATTATTTCACCAAAAGTTTCAATTTCATCTATATTATTTAATATGTCTCAATTTAGTCCCTATTATTTTTTAAAAAGTTTCAACTTCGTCCCTATCATTTTTAAAAAGTTTTAATTTCGTCCTTATTGTTTTCTTAAAGTTTCAAATTTGTCCCTATTATCCAATGACTAAATTGAAATTTTTTGACAAATAATAATGATGAATTTGAAAATTTTTTAAAAATAATAGGGACGAAATTGAAATTTTTTGGAAAACAATAAGGACGAAATTAAAAACTTTAAACAATAGGGATGAAATTGAAATTTTTAGAGAAATAATAGGGACTAAATTGAGACATTTTAAATAATAAGAACTAAACCGAGACACTTTATAAATAATAGGGACTAAATGTAAAATTTTCCCAAAATTAAACTTGCTATGATTAGGTTTGCGTTGCTTATGAGTGTATGTGACCGTGGGCACAATAAATAACATATGCTTTCAAAATGCAATGCAAATATATTTTTTTTTTTATGAAAATTTTATTTTTCATTGATGAAAATTTCCTGCATACAACATTTTATTCAACAAGCCACCCTATTGAATGCAAGTCATTAATGACAAAAATAAAACCCTGTTGTTTAACCTACGGTTTTCATGGCCTCTCCTAGAGTAGATTCATACTCCGCGACTAGATCAGAGATTTTGGAAACATCAACGTTGTTGAGAGTAAGCTCATATATGCAACGCCTTCCAATATTTTCTGCGTCAGCGAGTGTTCGGACCAACTTTTGTTTGTCTTCCATTTCGCGGAGTCCTATGGCGCCATCGAGAAGTTGAATAACTTCACTTGTGGATCTTTCGCATGCATCGATGATTGGATTTTTGAGCTCTGGACTGAACGTATCTAGGCGTGAGGGCAATTCAAAAACAACGAAATTTCTAATAGGTACCAATTGTATCGCTAAAGGTTCGAGGAGCGCTTGCATCATTTGAATCTTCCATTCGTTGACTGCACTTTCTGCGTTCGCTGCAGCGTTGGGACTGATATCATTGATTAATGGTTGTCCATTCACCACAGCGTTGGAACTGACCATGACCATCATGGCCAGGAGGAGACAGGCATTGTTATTCAATGCCATTTGAGAGGTTTTGGTTATTGATTTTGTTTTATTTACTTACTTGCAATCAACTTTTCTTTTGCCTTTTTTATGATTGCAAAGGCAAAAGGTGGCGTGTGAATATGATTTGTGTTAACATTTAGCTTCGTCTATATATAGGAGACATGAAGAAGTTGGCAACGATACTTCCACTTCACAATTTCTTCAAACACTCTACTCCTTTCACGTGGCTAATTTTCACAAAAATGTGGTTGACAATGGCAATATTTGTGCCTAGCAAGTCGCTTGAGTCACATATACACATACAAGGTGTGGTTAATGAGCGGATCCGAGTCCTTTGCTAGTTTCATTCTATCTTTATATAAAAGAGATGATATTAACCATCAGAATTTAAACATTCAAAACTATATTGAATTACAAATTCATTTAAAATTCAAAATTTCCGAAATTTCTCTTTCTTTCTTCTCTTTTTCCTCTCTCACAAAACCGAACTCTCTCTCTCACTCACACTCTCTCACTCCATATAATATATGTGTATATAAATTTATTTTTGTTGAAAATATATATAAGAGGGATTCATAAAATTTATGAAGTTTTGTACAAAACTATTCTACTCCTGAAATTTTTAAAGTTCATTCATGTGAAAAACAAAGATATGAGAGGCAGCGAGGGAAGAGAAAAAAGAATACAAAAGAGAAATTTAGGGTTCTCAAATGATGGTTAAGGTTAACTTCAAAAATTTAATCTAATTGGTTTAGTTTGTTTGATCCAATTATTACCATTTTAGATCAAAATCTAATAGGCTTAGTTTGTTTGATCCAATTATTATCATTTTAGATTAAAATCTAAGTAGATGGTTAATATTAGACCTTTTATATGTACGAGGATGTGAAATCCAGTATATAAGTAAGCATATACTTATTTGAGATAGCATACACAGTTTACGTACGTATCAAGATACTCAAATTCTTATGGTATATGACTACCTTGTTCATCAATGTGGATACTCAAACAACCATACGCTTGTACGTGCACTTACATGCACAAAAATGACAATTAGGCTTCTCCAATAGATGCCCTAAAACATCCCCTCTACATGTAGGAAAGCTTTTAAGAAAATGTGTCTTCTATATTCATTGAGGGCAATATGTCTTAAACCTTTATCTAAAGGACTGAGTTATTGGAAACCTTATCTAACTAATTAGAAATCCCATGATTTAGGCTTAAAAGGGAAAATCGAATTATGTAGCTAAGCATCAGTTAAAAGACTATGAGGAATAAACCTCCTGCTTAATTATTCTTATGACGAGTAGACAATGTACTTGTAAAAGTTTAGGTCAAGTTATGCTTTTAATGGTTTATATATTTTGAAAAACCAAGTGGAAATTGCAAAATACTTTTAATAAGTAACCACATATGAGTAGGGAGTGAGTTGCTCGTACAAAAATTTTTAAAGCTGAATTTTTTAGGGTACACATGAAAACCAAGAGTTATTTACAATCAAAATGAAAATAATAGTGAGAACTTCAAATAATATCCAGAAGGTATTGTATGAGTTTTTTTGTCCTCATTCACACAAAAAGGTTAGCAACTCATGATATCTCGTTCATTAGTTAGCAAGTAAATCTGATAATTCCTTATTAGGGAAGGTTCAAGGTAAAGTTGGCAACGTATCTCAATGTAGTATCTTTCTAGTTGAACTCTATCTTGTGTCTACATGGACTTAATTTGTGTACTCTAACTTGTTAATTTTTATTTATGTGGGGAATTGGTATCTTTTCTTTTTATTTTTTATCCAAATAAGAAGTGAATGAGAAATTGGTAAAAATAAATGGGCTTAATTTTGGTTAAAATTATATTCAATTTTATTTCAAATTTTTGGAATATTTTTTCGAGAGACATATCTCCTCTCTGAATAGACATGACGCTAGTTAGAAAAGATTTAATGCGTTCCTCTAACAAGCATCAAAATTCTATAAATACCCAAGGTATTTTATACATCAAAAAGTACTGAGATTTTAATAATTATCTTATATATATTTTGGATTAAAAGAGAGACGATTTTATATTGTTTGGTTCTCATTGTCTGAACAATTTGGAGTAGTTATATCTTCAGACAATAATCGTTGTATGATGAGAACCTTACACAATGCACCTAAGTACCATATCTGCGCAATTAAGTCTTTAAGAGATTGAATCAAATTCAGGCATCGATCTTAATATATTTTTGTATTGCATCATAATTTTTTATGCAAACAAGTAAGTTCCCCATAAGGTGAGAACTTTAGGCAAAAGCTTCCCGTCGAATCAGCTCCTATTTGAATTTGTGTTGGACCGATCGATAAACCAACAATCTAGCCCTTCAGTCTACTGGTTGCAATTAGAGAAAGTTGATAGAAGATTTATGGGTAATTTAGCGGCCACACGATAAAAGAGTTCCAGGAACTGCTGTCTATTGTCATGGAAAATCGAAAAAAAAAGCTATAATTTTAGTTTCAAATATAAAATTTGTCAATAGCATCAATCCGGATATCGATTTCTACTTTCTTGGCATTTCTGGGCTTTCGAAAGAAAGAATGCAAGGAATATAAAAGACAAGGACAAAGGAAAATTCCTCTGTGTATATTCATGACATAATTGTTACAATTTATATTGATTCTTCAACGAATATTTACAGAAAATCGATAACATCTACAACTAATAAATTTAAAATCCGAGGCAATAAATACGTCATCTTGAGATCATCTCACTACAAGAAAAATCAGTTTCGGCGAGGGAAGATTCCCCTCGCTGGGCCCTCGCCGAGACCCTTTCGGCGAGGGCCCGGTGAGGGGAATCTTCCTTCGCCGAAACCTTCGTCGGTGAATTACAGTCCCTTGCCGAGCCCACGCTATTCGGCGATGACTCGGCGAGTGACCATTTCGGCGACGACTATGCGAGGACAATTAGCCCTCGCCGTTTTCGTCCTTCTCCGTGCCCTCGCGTTTTTTGTCCCTCTCCGTGCCCTCGCCTTTTTCGTCCCTCTCCGTGCCCTCGGCGTTTTCGTCCCTCGCCGTGCCCTCGCCTTTTTCGTCCCTCGCCGTACCCTCGCCTTTTTCGTCCCTCGTCGTGCCCTCGCCTTTTTCGTCCCTCGCCGTGCCCTCGCCGAACTCTCGATTACTTGTCCCTTGCCGACCCCTCGCACAAATGTAAATATATATTTGTAGCAATATCCATTATAATAATAAGTTGTTTGACCTGTCAATTAAATATTTAATACTAAAAAAATAATGTCTAATGCACATATTTATCGAATTAGCTAATAAATATCTAATAATATTGTTCAAAGTAAACTTAATAGTTATTACAGTCCGATTGTAATAGAGTTTTATAATGTCATAACAATAAAAAGTTATAAATTCAACCCAATTTGACCATCATTCACAGATGAAGACGAAGACGACGAACACTGTTGTTGTGTAGGGTCAGGTAACCGTGAAGCAAGTAGTGCTAGTTGTGCTTGGACATCACGGAGCTGTGATTAATTTTCTTGTTGGAGTTTGTAGTATGCCTCGTTCTGCTTATCCAGCTTCTCTTGCAGCTTGCAGTACGCCTCGTTGCTTTGTTCCAACTTGCTTTCCAAAGATGCTGTGGCTCGAGCAACTACCTCCTCGAGATCTCTTTGCGTGATGTGGCTTCCGGTAGTAGGGTAACTATTTGATGTAGACTCCACAGAGACCTGTGATCCCACCCCGTATAAACGACCCTTGCGTGGTCTACCAACTACCTCCAAGAATAATGCATTTACGATCAACAGGAGTTGGAGCTGAATCGGACTCAGATGCCTCGGTTGGTTGTGATGCTTGCTGAAGCGGTTCTGTGTATCGAGCCTGTAACGCACAAATATCAACACGTAGAGACATGAATAATATAATATTGAAAATTTCGGATTCATACCAAAAATATAATGGCCAAACCATCAGAGAAACAAACAAAACAAGCAATAGGGAAAACATACATTTAATTTCATAAAATGTTGCGGTCCGACAAGACCCCATGCTAAAAGGGTAAGTTTGGACCTGAATAACGGACATAATCTCCTCTGTACCGTGGACTAACTAATTACCTGCACTCAGAAGAAATAGCCACAACGCAATATACATTGCATTCACACTCAAACACAATGAAATATTAAACAAAATCTTACATTCATGTATGCATTTCCATTATCTATTTCAATACTACCGCTATAATTCCGATTATCATATCAATCTAACATATCGGATTTAACTTTAACTTAGTAGGAAACAAGAATGTATGATTACGCAAGTTTTAACCATTCAACACTTGAACCTAAGTTCAATTGCCCCATTGCCATCATTATATTTCATATAATTAAGCTTGTAATCAAGAATTAACAAATTCCCTTAAAATATTAATAAACCGATTATATTATTGAATTAGTGGTATCAAGTAGGATGATATATACAATGTGAAAGTCACAACAGTTTAAAATATTTTAATAATTCGTATATTTTAAGTAATTAATTATATAAACACATTAGTTTAAATAGATATTAAAATATTAAAATTATTCAATTAAACAATTGTTATTAATTAAGTAATGTAGTTGTTACAAAATAGTTGTATTAATCGAGTAAAGATACCACGCATGTCAGCAATTATTTGACCAATCCAATAAGAATAGGATGCAGTCACATGGCCACTAATCACAGGGCAGAATATAATGAAATGCGATGGCCCTGTTTTGGAATAGACATAGCGAAACACCTGTTTTGCATGCATTGCGTTGGCGTGCACGCCACATGGCAGAAAATAGGCCTACCATGATGGGGCCGCGGTTTCGAAACAAGACCAAGAAATGGACTTTTAAATCTCGAAACTAGTATGCATGCATGTCCCCAATTATTTCATCCATCGAAGACCAATGGTGGAGAGTCACGTGTCTGCGAACCATTAGATGATATCTTCACCCTTGTAAAAAATGAAAAGTTACTTTCATATGCTCATCTTCGCATTCAATGACTTTCATCCTATAAATAGCACTTGGCAATGCGTTTTCTCATAACATCTCAAATTTGTAATTGTAGTCTTCATTTAAAAAGTTTGAAGGATGAGTAAGGATCAACAACACCAAAAAGATTCTGTTCAAGTGACAATTAAAGAGGAGGTGGATACAATGAAGGAGTATCCAAATTACTCCAAGTTTGTGAAACCCGCCCTTGATCTAAATGCTCCGCCAAAATACGACAGATACATTTCGAATGCCCAAGTAAGCCAGCTCGGTCAAGACCAAATGATGCAGATCTAGTGCCCAAACTTTTTCCCCTAATATCTCTATCTTTTTATCATCTTAGAAGTATCGGCATTCGTAATATTTAATTATGTTAGGTATTAAGTCGCTGTGTTGCTATATTAAAAAATGATGCTATGTAATCTTTTATTAATTCTCAATGTCAAACTATGTTTATGTTTGTACTGCATTAACTATTTTAATAAGCAGCTTTAATTTATTTATAATTTTGCTATGTTTTTTACAAAGAAGTAATTGTTTATATTTTACAGTACGTTAAATATGAATATTGTATATTATTAATTTTTTACCTACAAAACAAGTTGTCTCATAAATTGTTTGAAGGATGTAAACATGTTTTTATTTATAGTAAAAGGCATATTTTGTTTTGTAATTTCTGTAAAATAAAGTATTTACAATCAAAGCCGAAATGTGAACGCTTTAGTTGAGTTATGTACACGCGAATCCAGGACATTTTAATAAGGAAAAATATAATCAGTACCTATATATATAATTATTTGAAACAAATAATTCATATTATTTAATATAAATTTAATGCTTTTAAAACACTCATAATAAATTGTTATATAAAATAATCGTAATTGTTAAGCGCACACTTACAACTAATTGGGCGAGAGAAGGGCATGTCTCTCGCTGAAGTCCTATCACTTGCTGTTTCGGCCACGGAACGTCACCTCTCTCGCCGATTCGACGAGTGCAAGAGAGAGCCCTCACCTTTTCCTATCCCCCTCGCCGGATCTGCGAGGGCCGGTCCTTGCCCTCACCGGATCGGCGACGGACAGGTCCGGCCCTCGCTGTATCGGCGAGGGACGGGTCTGGCCCTCGTTGAATAAGAGAGGGACGGGTCCGGCCCTCGCCGAATAAGCGACGGACGGGTCCGGCCCTTGTCGAATCGGTGAGGGACGGACCTGCCCCTCGCCGATCCGGCGAGAGCCAAACCTTGCCCTTGCAGAATCGGTGAGGGACAAGACCGGCCCTCGCCGATACGGCGATGGCTTACATCCCTCGCCGAGCCCTCACCGAAAAGTGAGGGCACAGCTACGCCTCTTCGCCGACACCATTTTTTCTTGTAGTGTCTTACCTAAATCTTTATGTCGCATCGCTTGTTATCAAGATAAAATTGTGGTGACCAGCTTTGACTCAATCACGGTAAAATTGTAACCTTGATATACGTCTTCAAGACACATTAAGTACCTTCTTTTGTTGAAACTTGAAACTTGAAACTATGGCAAGCAAAGGCAGAATTTATCTTTCAGGTATTTGATGTTTTCCCATTGATTGCAGATATGATGCAGCAAATGGTTTGATATGGGTTTAGTTCTTCATGTCACTTGAATGTCACCTTGGAGAAAAGATACTCTAAGAAATGGTAGCAACTGAATCCGAATTTCCAGAAATTAGGGGGTAAGTTGTGTTCTCAGATCTACCATCAAGGTCCATTGTCTTCTCATCTATAAAGGGTGGGTTGGTAGGTGGAGGGAGATGTTCATCCTTCTTTGCCAGCATTTGTAGTCCCTTCAACATGGATGGCCATAACAATGGGATCTCTTGGGTATACAGAAGTCCTACATGGATCACTCAAGAACCTCAATTTCCACATTGACATTACGGTAGTTGTGCAACAATAGATTTGGATCAATCAGCTCCTCTACTGTTCCCTATTGGAAATGCTTCCATGACTATTTCATCCAACATATACCATTCAAATAAGCATTTTGGAAAAATTAAAATATTTTGAAATAGGTAAGTGTTGTCCCTTAATTAAACTTAAGAGGAGGGTGAATTAGGTTATATAAGCAATACTACTACTTTTTCGATTAGGCAATATACTAGCAACGATTAATCAAAAACAATCTTAAACAAATATGTACTCTAGCAAAATAAAATGTAAGTGAGACAAATTATCAAACGCTTAGTGTGCAGAAGTTAATGCAAAGAAAGAGTAAAGAGAAAGAGATTGCAAATCAAGATTTAGCGTGGTTCGGCCCCCGCCTAAGTCCACGACCTAAGCTCACTGCTTAGGATTTCAACAATCTTCACTATTGTGACTCTTCAAATGTTGGTGAGTTCACAAACCAACTCCAACGGTAGTTCAAGCTTTTACAATAGAAAAATTCATTCTCAATACAAACCTTCAACCCCAACACATTTGATAAGGAATTCATTCCTTTCAAAGTATTTAACTCTCTCTTTTGATAAGTGTTTGAGATTAACAATAAAAGTCATCTTTTAGGGTAGATGAATACAATGAATGTTTTTCTCAATATTGCTCACAAATTCTTATTCTAGTATAGCACAATGATGATTCAAATATGAAAATAATATTAGAAAATCAAGAGTAATTGCTTTGAATCAATACTTTGAAATATTGCAGTTGAGAGAGATTAATAGAGGCAGAAAGGTGTGCATTAAATGCTCTCCAACGTTCATAAACGACTCTATTTTAAAACAGCGTTTTTGCTCGACCGGTCGACCCTTGCTCCACTGGTTGACCGGTCCAGGGGACCTCGTCTAGTGGAGGAGCCTCGAGCGGAAGACCCCTTTGGCATCAATCGACCGATTCCCCTGGGATCGTCCGATTTGCTCAAAAGGTGCAGGGGCTTGGGTTTTTTTATGCTTCTTTTATAGAATCTTTTGTAACATCTTTTTCAAAGATAGATGAATATTTTCAAAAATACTTTTAGGAATCATCATTGAACATATACTATTTGCAAGACCCAAACTTCAGTCAAGTCCCAACTGGTATCCCTTATGACTTCCGTCTCCATCCTTATAGCTTCATCTTCAATCTTCGAATCTTTTAGGAATCATCATTGAACATATACCAATTCCTTGAGTTGATGGATGATCTTCTTTCTTCTTTAGCTTGATGGATTTGGATCCAGAGTCAGCCTTGATTAATCTCATTCATACACACTTAAACAAACTCATTAGACATAACTGTGGTTTGTTATTATCAAAACCAAGATTAGAAGCCTTTTAGGCTAACAATCTCCCCATTTTTTATGATGACAAAACATTTCTCAATTAGTAATAACAATGTAAGCATAATGAGTTTGAGAGAACATTTAGTTCACTTTAAGTTTGCTTGAACCTAAAATTTTAAGATATAAGTTTGTACAAACTCCCCCTCAACTTGTGCATACTTTAACTAAAGTTGATTACTTACTCCCCCTCAATGTTTGAGTCTTCTTTTAAAGTCAAGTTCTACACATTTGTCATGCTAGCTTTTGTATTACTTATTTCTACACATTTATACATATTTTTTTCTCCCACTTTTTGTCATTAGCAAACAAGGTAATAGAAGAGGAAAGACAATAATGTACAGCAAAGTATAGTAAAAGAAAACTAAAGAGTAAGATAATGAAAGCATATATTGGAAGAACATAGAGAGTTGGAAACTTAAAATACTGAAAATGGATGAAAATATGTTTTTGAAAAGAAAAGTGCAATATCTAGGGGATAAAGGAAAGGAAAACATCCTAGGCATCTCAAGACATTATTCCTAGTCCTTTATAAACTTCTCATAGAACTTCTCAAGCATGGTCTTCATACCCTTCATCTCGGTGTTTACTTGATCAAAAAGCCAGTTCCAGCATCCAAAGATAATTGATTAACTCGCGAAGTCAAATTGTCAAGCTTAGTATTGACTTCTTCAAGAGTAGCTTGGCGAGATCTTCTTCTTGTAGAAGAACTTGCACCTCAAATGTTAGCCCTTGAAGCCCCAATGTTGGCATCTCTTACTTCATCACCTCCTTTTTCACATTCGCTTGTAGTTTCATCTCCCTCCTCCCCAAGGTCATAGTTTTCTAATTCTTTAGCGATTTCAGTTTGCCCTTTGAGAAATTGACGATTCTCAATATAAATGATCTAATTATTTACAAGAGCCATATATTGTCTATCAAGACAATATTTATCAAGAGGATATGTGGCAACATTTAGAGGTTCAAAGTGACCAACCCGAGCAACATCTTTTAATCGGAAAAGATGATACAATATCATTCCATAGGGCAGGGACTTCTTCTTGAAAGCCAACATATGATTAAGCATGATATGAGGGAGGTTGACTCTTACCTTCTTGTAGATAAGATGCATCACATAGCCTGTAAAGAATGGAATAGACCCGTCTTTCACAATTCGAGGCATGATGACTTGATTCAGAATATAGAGAAGCAATCGTTTTTCAACACAGATGTCATCTCTTTTAGGCATGAATTTCTCCGACCTTCCCGATCCTTCCCACAAAGTAGCAATCATCTCCGTTTGGGCATTGTCATGTAACCCTTTTGGTAAGTTGGCAGAGGAGTAGATCTTGAGGCCACTATTGGGAATGTCAAGCATTCCAGCCACATCCCGTTCACTTAGAAATATATTCACGCCATTTACTCTACTCTTTAACCCATTTATACCCTATTTTTCTGCTTCAACCAAGTAGGCATAGAATTCTCTAATCCATTCATCGCAATTTATATCCTCAAGTCCAAGGAGAGGAAGCCATTTTTGATGTCGAAACAATTTGCAGATGTAGATTCGTTCTAAAAAGTTTGGAGGATCAATGATTTTTCCCCATAAAATTTCCTTCTTTGAGTGATCACTCGAGCCAATGATATATGCGGGATCCCATGGATCAAAGGTATGAGGCCTAAACTCGGTCCTTCTTTTCGTGGAACCTTGTCTTGATGAAGATGCCATGGATAGAAGTAAAAATTTCAAGAAAAAAGAAGAGAAACTTGATTGGGGAATTTTATCAAATACTTGGTGGGTGAGAAAACTTTGACAAAAAGCTTATGAAGATTTGAATAGAAAGAAGATTACTTGAGTGTGTTGTGAGGATTTGAAAGCTTTTATCTTCCTTTTATAGTAAAAATATGAGGTTTAACGATTATAAGAGCTGATGAGGGTTTATGGGATTTGAATGGGAAAGGTGGGGAGGTTTTGAAGGAAAAAATAAGTGATTGAAAAGGTTTAGAATTAGTGTTTTAAACTTGTTGCCCGATAGTGCAGCGACCGGACGAGGGTGGGCATACCGATCGACCTGTGCCAGTACCCTCTTCCGCCCGCAGCACTTCCACCAGACAAGGGTATGCTCTACCAGTCGACTGGTTCTAACACCCTATTCCGGTAGTGCAGCTTCTGGCATGAAATGTATTTTGACTTGGAAAAATTCAAGTTTTGCAATTTTAACACATTGTAAGCAAGCCCAACTCTCTTCTAATCACACAAAATTGATTCTCATGCAATAATTTGGTAAAAATATATGCTAATTGTTGCACGGAATCAACAAATTCAAGTACAACATCCCCTTTTTGAACATGATCTCTAATGAAATTATGTATAATTTTAATATGTTTAGTTCTAGAATGTTGTATAGGATTCTTAGTGAGATTAATGGCACTTGTATTGTCACATCTAATAGGTACATTATCGTACACAAGCCCATAATCGAGCAAATTTTTTTCATCCAAGGAATTTGGGCAACACAATTTCCAGCAGATACGTATTCAGCTTCGGCCGTAGAGAGAGCTATACTATTTTGCTTTTTACTAAACCAAGAGATTAATGATTGACCTAGAAATTGACAACATCCATTAGTACTCTTTCTATCTTTTCGATCTCCAGCATAATCCGCATCCGAATAACCTACAAGTTCAAATGATGTGCCTTTCGGATACCACAATCCTAAATCTATAGTCCCCTTAAGATATCTAATTATTCTTTTTGCTGCATTTAAGTGAGACTCTTTAGGAGAAGATTGAAAATGAGCATATAAACACACAAAAAATACAATATCGGGTCTAGAGGCAGTTAAATAAAGAAGGCTTCCGATCATACCTCGATATTATTTTTCATCTACCTTGTTACCTTCCTCATCTTTGTTAAGTTTGATTGAGATTGACATTAGTGTACTTATTTCTTTTGCTGACTCAAGCCCAAACTTCTTGATCAGTTCTCTAGTATACTTGGCTTGGTTGATGAAAGTACCCTCTTGTGTTCGTTTGATTTGGAGTCCGAGAAAGAAATTTAATTCTCCCATTATACTCATTTCAAATTCCTTGTGCATGCACTTAGAGAAATACTCACAGAAAGATTCATTTGTGGCACCAAATATTATATCATCAACATAAATTTGTACAAGCAATATATATTTGTCTTTTGGTTTAACAAAGAGAGTAGAATCTAACTTGCCTCTTTTGAACCCTTTTTCAAACAAATAATTACTAAGCCTATCATACCATGCTCTAGGTGCTTGCTTAAGTCCATATAATATCTTATCTAGTTTATATACATGATTTGGCAAGTTAGAATCCTCAAATCCGGGTAGTTGTTTCACATAAAATTCTTCCTTAAGATAGCCAATTAGGAAGGCACTTTTTACATCTATTTGATATAATTAAAAGTACATATAACATGCAAAAGAAAGAAGCATAAGGATAGATTCAAGTCTAGCTACGGGAGCAAAGGTCTCATCATAATCTATGTTTAGCAAAGGTCTCATCATAATCTATGTTTAGCAAAGGTCTCATCATAATCTATGTTTTTTTCTTGATTATACCGTTGAGCCAAGAGCCTAGCTTTGTTTCTAGTTACAACTCCAGATTCATCTAGTTTATTCCTAAAAACCTATTTTGTACCAATTATAGGATAATCCTTAGGTTTTTCAACTAGATGTCATACTTCACTTCTTTCAAATTGATTTAATTCTTCTTGCATGGTAATTATCCAATCTTCATGATCTAAAGCTTCTTTAACATTCTTAGGCTCTAGTTGGGAAAGAAAAGCAACATGTTCACAATAAGCATTTAAGTTGGAACAAGTTCTTACTCCCTTGGAAGGATCACCAAGAATTTGATCATTTGGATAATCTCTCACAAACTTCCAACACCTTGGTAGATCTTCATTTGTTGTAGCTTCTTGGATATTTTGCATTGGTTGTTCATTGTCTTGTGGATTTGCTAGAGCTTCACCATCCTTTAAGGTTTGACCCTTTTCAAGATGTATCTCTTTTGGATCACTTGGGGTTCCCTCATTGTCAATAGTTGTAGGTAGGATTTGAATGTCTACTTCGGAAACTCCTACATCATCATCATTCTTTCTCGTGGAAAAATGATTAGTTTCATCAAAATCCACATGCATAGACTCTTCAATAAGCATGTTCCTTTTGTTAAACACTCTATAAGCATTGCTTCTAGAACAGTAACCCATCAAAAGTCCTTCATCTGATTTAGAATCATATTTTCCAAGATGTTCTTTTGTATATAGGATGAAACATTTACAGTCAAACACTTTAAAGTGAGACACATTTGGTGTTCTATCTTTCCATAATTCATAAGGTGTTTTCTTTAGAAAATGTCTAATTAGCACACGGTTTAGCACATAACATGCGGTATTTATGGCTTTACCCTAAAAATATGTTGACAAGTTGTTTTTCTTCAACATTGTTCTTACCATTTCTTGTAATGTCCAGTTCTTCTTTTCAACTACCCCATTTTGTTGAGGAGTTCTAGGAGTCAAAAAATTATGTTCAATGCCACGTACTTCACAATAGTCCATGAAAGATGCATTTATAAATTCGGTACATTGGTCACTATGAATACAATTTATATAATAGCCTTTCTGTTTAGTAAATTCATTGAATGCATCATTTTTATGTGCAAGGGGTCTCACCTATGTGAATCTAGTGTAATCATCTATGATCACATATACATATCTAGATCCACCTGGACTTGCCACATCCATTGGACCAAAAAGATCCATATGTAATTTTTGTAAAGCTCTTGATGTGATTACCTTGCTAATTATTTTGAAAGATGTTTTGTGTTGTTTTCCAAATTGGCATGCATCACATAAATGGTCTTTTTGAAATCTAGTCTTAGAAAGACTTATGACAAGTTCTTTTCTAGAAAGTTTAGCAAGTAAATCCATGCTAGCATGACCAAGTCTCCTATGCCATAACTATGAGTCTTCATTAATGGTAACTAAGCATGTCACATTTTGACACTTTAATTCATAAAAATTAATCATATACACATTATCGCATTTATTGCCAACAGATAAAACTTTATCATCTTTATCATACACCTTGCAACAATTCAATCACATCAACTTGATAATATCAAACTCAAGTATATATAATTCATCTGTAAGATATTTATCTTTCTAACCACTTCATATGACATTCATACATGACTATTCATTCATTCAATTTAATTTTATCTCACAAAATTTGAACAAAAAAAATTGATTCATGGGTCACATCGGTGAAAAGGTTCTTTTAACTTCTATCTTCCACCATTAGAAGTTAGTTCATCTTCTTCTTTATCTATCTTTTGAATTCTAACATTAAAGAGGCATGTAGATCATCAAAATCTCCCGAACCTTACTTTCATGTTCATAATCTTCTCCATCAATGTTCATTTCATCTTCCTCAAAAGAAAACCGTTTTTTAGTTTTCTCAATGCTATCTTTTAACATTCTTTGGAAGTATCTCAAATTCATTTTCACTAAAATGATTTCTATTGTGCCAATGTATTCCTATCTTATTGGATGTACCGCACATTCAAATACCAAGTATGACTTAATTTAACCAATTGAAGGAATTCTAAAAAAATGAATATTCTAGCCAAGATTATTACATTTAGCATAACCCTTTTTCACACAATTAACAAATAAAGCATAATCATCTTTATTTTCAGTCACACATGTAAAATAACACATAGTTGACTAATCAAGTTGAATTTTAAATCGTTCTCAAGAAGCACATATAAAAATAAATAATTTCAATGTTACCCGTGCTTCTTTATCTCAATGATCTTGCCTTTTTCATAAGTTGTATCACCATCTTCTTTGGTGTTGCTAGACATTCCAACAACAAAGCAAGATCTAGGTACCCATATTTAATTGGGTCCTCGAGGGTGAGTCTCATTTGTTGTGACTTTAACAATCCATTTGTGTTTTAGCTACCATGGAACTTTTGCTCTATCATCAATTAGTTTCATATCATGAAATAGTGAAACAAGTTGTTCTATTTTATCACAATATGTACAAGCACAAGGTGATACATCGTGATCTGAGCTTTTGAGAAAATAATTTTTTAATATCTTTTGAATGAGACATGGTTTATATCCTAATACATTTAATTTGCATACCATGGATCGTGGATTACACATAATATTCCATTTTTCTTTTTCTTTACTAGAATTTTCTATTTCTTCATTCAATTCATTGCACATCGTTTTTGACCATGAAATCTCATTTTCAAATACTTTATCAATCAAAGAAATATCATCTTATTTCAATCATAGTATTTTTCTTGTTAATCTCATTTATCTCAAATAAAGCACATTCAACTTCCTCAATCAAATTTTTATTTTTAAAAATTGCAAATATCAATTCATTTTGAATATCCAAGATGACTTCTTCTAGTTCATCAATTGTAAGATCATCATCCATAAATGAGGAGCAATTGGATTCATGAGGTAGACATACATCTTCATCAAATGTACCATTGTATGCTTCATTTTCTTCTTTAACATCTTCTTCTTCCTTTTAATAAAGCTTTTCCAGAAGATTCCATATTTCATGAGCAGAAGTACATTCTCGAATTTGTTCAAACTCTTGATCATTGAAAGCACAATAGAGAATATGCATAGCTTGAGCATTTTTGGTCAATTTGGCAATGTTTTCCTCAGTTGACTCATCTTCAACTTCGTATGGCCCATGCTCAACAATATGCCACAATGTGTAGTCCACGGATTGAATATATATTGCCATATGATTCCTCCACCTCATGAAATCAGTTCTTGTAAACAAATGAGGTCTATCAATTAAATATCCTTCAATGTGAGGGGATGTAGTAGTATACGCCATGATCTTGACTTTACTTGATGTTAAGCTATATGTAAAGCCCTAACTCTGATACTACTTGTTGTCCCTTAATTAAACCTAAGAAGGGGGTTAATTAGGTTATATAAGCAATACTACTACTTTTTCTATTAGGCAATATACTAGTAATGATTAATCAAAAACAATCTTAAACAAATATGTACTCTAGCAATATAAAATGTGAGTGAGACAAATTATCAAACACTTAGTGTGCAAAAACTAATGCAAAGAGAGAGTAGAGAGAAAGATATTACAAATCGAGATTTAGCGTGATTCGGCCCCTGCCTAAGTCTACGACCTAAGCTTCCCGCTTAGGATTTCAACAATCTTCACTATTGTGACTCTTCAAATATTGGTGAGTCCACAAACCAACTATAATGATAGTTCAAGCTTTTACAATAGAAAAATTCATTCTCAATACAAAGCTTCAACCCCAACACATTTGACAAGGAATTCCTTCATTTCAAAGTATTTAACTCTCTATTTTGATAAGTATTTGAGATTAACAATAAAAGCCCTCTTTTAGGGTAGATGAATACAATGAATGATTCTCTCAATATTGCTCACAAATTCTTGTTCTAGTATAGCACAATGATGATTCAAAGATGAAAATACTGTTAGAAATTCAAGAGTAATTTCTTTGAATCAATGCTTTGAAAGATTGTAGTTGAGAGAGATTAATAGAGCCTGAAAGGTGTGCATTAAATGCTCTCCAACGTTCATAAATGATTCTATTTTTAAAACAGCGTTTTTGCTTGACCGGTCGACCCCTGCTCCACCGGTTGACTGGTCGAGGGGACTTCGTCTGGTGGAGGAGCCTCGGGCAGAAGACCCCTTTGGCACCGATCGACCGATTCCCCTGAGGTTCTCCGGTTTGCTCAAAAGGTGCAAGGGCTTGGATTTTTTTATGCTTCTTTTATAGAATCTTTTGTAACATCTTTTTCAAAGATAGATGAATATTTTCAAAAATACTTTTAGGAATCATCATTGAACATATACCATTTGCAAGACCCAAACCCTGGTCAAGTCCCAACTGGTACCCTTTGTGACTTCTGTCTCCATCCTTATAGCTCCATCTTCAATCTTTGAATCTTTATATTTCCTTGAGTTGAAGGATGATCTTCTTTCTTCTTTAGCTTGATGGATTTGGATCCGGAGTCAACCTTGATTCATCTCATTCATGCACACTTAAACAAACTCATTAGGCATAACTGTGGTTTGTTAATATCAAAACCAAGATTAGAAGCCTTTGAGGCTAACAGTAAGCAACATAATGAATATAACGCTCAAATAACACAATTAAATACAAACGTTGATTATATATTAATTCTCACTGAAAAATAATTATGATCCACCTTTCAATCCATATATTGATAATACTAGCACAGCAGACAAGAAACATGATAAAGGGACCCAACATTATTTCTTCTTTTTAATATTACTCCTAAGACTTATTCTTTTTTTGGTTAGAATACTCGTAATACTATATTGTTACCAAAACGTCTTAAACATTACATCTTTCAGTCACTCATTCCAAACATTTTAACTATTCATGTGGAAAGCTAAAAATGTTAATTGGGTTGCACGTGTGAGGTGTATTGAAAATAATAAATAAATATATAATAAACTCATTTTTAATAGCTTAAACTTTTAGACAATGAGGTAATTTACTAGAATTCAAGCAAGCAAGAGTCTATTTTAATTGACTCACAAGCTAAAGTCTTGCTACAAAAGCCAGAAGGAGACGAAAAATACAGAGAGAGAATAAAAAAGAAAAAAAAATCTTGGGAAAACTGTAAAAATAAACCTTGCGGTGAGTCTAATAAATCACTCCTGAAAAAGCCCATTCTCGCTCCCTCTGAGTCTAAGGGTAGTGGTAGATATAAATAGGAGCCAGAGAGAACTACAACTCATTAACCCAAAAGAACATTAAAAATTCTATATATTTTTTAAAACAAAATTAAATTTCTATATATTTTCTTTAAAAAAAATAATGAGCCTCCACTGAAAAATAAAATATACTCATATAGTTGAAAAATTATTATATATTTTACATCCAATTGAAAAAAATCTCTGAATTCGCATCTGACTGAGGGGTAGCCCTCCCAACCTGTCCCTCCCTTGTGCTCACCTCCTACACCCCCTATCCCACCCCAGCACCAACCCCCTTACATGTCACTCCTTCAAAACAACATCCATCCCTTGTCCCCCAGTCCTATAGGCAAACTTCAACCGCCTCTCTATTTTTTTTTCTACATATAGAGAGTTTGAAGTTGCCTCATTTGCTTTAGGGGTTCCCTATTTGTAAAAGTTTAGTTATTAAGTTATGCTTTTAATGGTTCTTATATGTTGAAAAACCAAGTGAAAACTGCAAAATACTTTTAATAAGTAACCACATATTAGTTGGGAGTGAGTAACTCCTACGAGAATTATCAAAGCTGAATTCTTTAAGGTAGTCATGAAAACAAAGAGTTATTTAGGGCCAAAATGAACATAATAGTGAGAACCTTAAATAATATCCAGAAGGTATTGTGTGAGCTTTATTGTCTTGGTTTACACCAAAAGCCAAACAACTCAAGATATTACGTTTACTAGTTAACAAGTAAATCTGATAATTTCTCATCATGGAAGGTTCAGGGTCTTTGCCTGCCTATCTCGAATTAGCATCTTTTTAATTAAACTCTATCTTGCGTCTACATGGACTTCGTGCATTCTAATTTGTCAATTTCATTCATGTGGGGTATTGTTATCTTTTTTATTTTTATTTTTTATCAATCAAATAAGAAGTGAATGAGAAAATTGGTAAAAATAAATGCGTTTAATTTTTGTTAAAATTATATTTAATTTTATTTCAGAATTCTAAAATATATATATTTTTGAGTGAAATATCTTCTCTTTGAATAGACATAGCACCAGTTAGAAAAGGTTTCAGACCTTGCTTCAGTAGGCATCAAAATTCCATAAATATACAAGACGTTTTATACATTTAAAAGTACTGAGATTTTAATAATTATTTTACATACATACCGCATTAAAAGAGAGACGACTTTACATTATTTGGTTTGTCATGTCTGAATAGTACTGAGATTTTAATAATTAACTTTCACGGCCTTGCTTATAGCTTTTCCAAACTTCTGGAAGATTAAACTAGAAATATACGGAATGTTAACGTCGAAGTTGTAATGACCCCAAAATTTAAGTTTTGTTTTTGTTAGTTAATTAAGATTTTACTTTTAAAATTCCTAAGATTGTGGCTGTATGAATGCAAGATCGTAACTACCCAATCAGTGGGATTAAGAAATGCCTAAAAATATGGTGGTTGTTGGCTTTCAAAAAAAAAAAAAAAAACACTCTTATAAGAAAGTGGCCAAATTGACCACTTCAGTATGCAAGACAATAGCTTGGCAAGCTGGGACGAAATAGATCTGCAGTGCTATAATTTTACAAAAATTGTTACAGTAGTTATTTAAGTTTGGAACCTCGTCTCGCATAGAGCTTAAAAACAAAATAAAACAATGTAGATTTCTTTTAGAGTATCAACCTAGTTAATTTCGTGTGGATCGGAATGCAATATGTTGTGGTAAGAATTTATATTATGTCAAGGATACCTTTAGTTTTTTTTTTGTGGATCCCAGAATATATGAAATTAATAGATGAAATATTATTATTTTGATATTGAATTAGGCTCAATGATTGCAAATTTAAGGTTTTACAACAACTCATAGTTAATAAGACGTAATCTGTTATCGACTTTGTATTCTGATTTTGTACTGTATGTGCGTTGCTAAGTAGCCACAGCTTGTTATATGTTCTGTTAGTACTTGATAATATTGTGCTCGTCCTACTATTTATTGCTTCTGAGTTTTATCGTTTCTTGGGATATATTTTACTTACTGAGTATTGTTTCACTCAGCCCTTTTCTCCTTCTTATTTTGCAGATGAAAATTTCAGTTTGGGATTTAGTGGCCTAGATGTTTCGTGAAAAGGATGCAAGAGATTAGATGTTTAAGAATATTTTTTTTTAAACTTTTTTTTTTGAGAGATTTGTCATGTAATTAAAGTTTAAAGTATTTGTATATTTTATTGGGATTCTAGATGCTCTGGATTAATTGCTAATATTTAATTGATTGATTCATACATCGAGTTATTGAGGAGCCTTGCGGGCTTAGGAAGATTTATCTTTCTAAGTTCGCGGTGGTCTCGTCCCTGGATTTACCCGTTAAATTTGAGGGTGTGACAGAAGTGACCCATCTCATTTATGTATAATACATTTTGCTATAGGTATAAACCCGACTTGGACTTCTATGGAACAAGACCCGACCCGTATCTTACCTGTGAGTCGACACCCGACCTCAGCATTCAATGTAGGATGGGACATAAAGATTTTACCCACTGTGTAATAGCTTTATCCGTTGGATAATGAACTCGGGCAGGAGAGTACAGTACCCCGCCGAATTAAATATTTAATGTTGTCCGGATCAGTTGTTAGTATAAATACCTCATTCAATGCTCACATTTAAAGTAACTCGTTATCATTAATTGTTATTTACTTACCACAGTTATTTCAGCTCGGACATATTAACTAATTCTAGTGCCGAAGGAAAAACACGGGTAGTAACTCGCGATTCCTTCCTTTCTTGTGCAAGTATTCGCTGAGCTCGAGTAGTAGTGGATTTCAACCCTTATCACCTTTGTAATCTAAGCAATAGCTCCATAAAAGAGGAGCCTTAAAGTTTACACATTTCACCTGAGTGATTGATGTTATTAATCTTGGCTATGCACGTGGAATAATGAGAATATTACTATTGAATTGCCCATAAAGGAAAACAAAACGCAGAGCATTATAAGTTGTGCATTTTTTCCCAATGACGTTGAAAATTAAACTTCCTATGGATAGGTTGCGTTGCTTTATTTATTTATTTATTGTCAGAAAGTACATAATTCTAATAATAAGGAAACCAAAGGGCTAATGCATCCCACTAGGGATAAGGTCATGGTAGAAGATGGAAGAAAGTTGGAAAGGAAAATTGTTGTTGGTTAATATATGCATATAAATATTGGTTGGAGGAGATGCGGTACCTTCCGGAATTTTTGTTAATCACAAAAAAAAAAAGAAAAACAAAAGAACAAACACAAGGCAGTGCAGTTTTAGGCATAACCGTGAAATTACAAGCAATGTAAGGTAGTGGACTAGGCCAAGACCACAGAAAGAGGGAAATATCCGAATATATCCTTGATAGGAAATGGGGTATTTGTTTGTGATACGATTAATGTGGTTAAAGCAGGATATATCTAACCACCAGTTTAGATATCATGCCACGTTATATCATGTTCTTGATTCCTAATAGTGAACTACAGCTCTACGGGCCCCTGTGATGTAGATTTCTTTGGCTTAATTTCTTGTATTTTTTGAAGCTCTATGGCTCCTCTTTTGTGGAGCTATTGCTCAAATTACAAATGTATTACATATCTCATATTTATCAACGAAATTTGTATCTAAAATTCTCTAACTTGATAATCTGAACTCAATTTGAATTTGATCTGAAATTGTTAAAAATGAGTTGGCTTCAGTTGTTGAGTCAAATTTGTGTGCTTGACTTTTGATTTTCTTATACGGGTTATGTGATCTGTATTTTTCTCTGATCTTTAATTTTTTTTAGACCTGAAATTGTCTGTGATGTTTGACTTTTATTAGATTCAGAATTTTTTGAGATTTTCTAGATTGATTTTCAGTAATTGCTAACTCAATCTATATAGGAAGATGGCTAAACGTAACCTACTTAGTTATCCAATCCACCGTACAATTAGCTTGATCCAAAAGAGTGCAAGTCTGAAAAAGGAATTAGAAGAAAGAATTTGCCTAACACTTTCACAAATATGGTATATGCTCCAATTCTTACAATCATCGGCTATCACGCTATGATAAACTTCTTAAGAGTCTTTGTCGAAATTCACATTTTTCAAACCTTGATCGCTTAGGCAAAGAGGCAGGCATTACGTTGCTTTATGAGTGTATGTGATCGTGGGTGCACAAGAAATGACATACGCAAGTATATAAATTTGATCAAAATGACAACATTTTATTCAACGAGCAACCATCTTGACTGCAAGTCATTAATGGAAAATTTTGATAACAACATTTTATATTTATATTAATAATGCTCCCACAAAATTGAACTCTTGACCTGCCTTAGAGCAGTTTCATACTGCTTGACTAGATCAGGGATTGTAGGAACATCATTAAGGTTGTGGTGAGCAAGCTCATATAGGCAACCCCTTCCAGCATCTTCAGCATCAGTGATTGTTTGGTCCAACTTAGCCCTGGTTTCGTTTTCGTCGAGCATTCTTGCAACGCCATCGAGAAGTGTAAGAGTATCTTTTGTGGAATTTATACAACCATCGATGATTGAATTTTTTGTATCTGAGTCGACGGCCTTATTATCTAAGTACTTGGGTAGTTCAACATCAATGAATGTTTTAATAGATTGCAATTGTACCTCTGTAGGTCCCCTGAGCGCGTTAATCATTTTAACCTTCCATTCATTCATTGCGGCACTGATATCATTCGGTAATGTTTCTCCATTCACCACAGCGTTGGAACCGACCATGATGATCATGGCCAGGAGGAGACAAGCATTGTTATTCAATGCCATTTGAGAGGTTTTGGTTATTGATTTTTTTTTTTTTTTACTCACTCACAATCAACTTTTCTTTTGCTCTTTTTTTGAATGTAAAGGCAAAAGATAGAGAGTGAATATGATTTGTGTTAACATTTAGTTTCCTTTATATAGTGGAGATGTGAAGAAGTTGGCAACGATACCTCCACCTCTCAATTTATTCAAACACTCTGCTCCTTTCACGTGGCTAATTTTTACGAAAATGAGGAAAATGGCAATTTTTGTGCCTAGGAAGTCGCTTGAGTCACTTATATACATACAAAGTACGGTTATTGAGCGAATCCAAATCCACTGCTAGTTTCATTCTATCTATATATAAAAGAGATGATTTTGACCATCCATTTAAAATTTTAGTTTAAAAACATATTAACTATTAGATTTAAACATTCAAAATTATTTAAACAATTCTTCTGTTTTTTTCTCTCTCACACAAAACCCAACTCTCTCTCACACGCACACTCTCACTCGATGTAATTGATATTTATATATATAACATATATTTGTTGAAAATATATATAAGATGGATTAATGAAATTTTTGAAGTTTTTTATAAATCTATACAATGCATGAAATTTTTTAAGTTCATTCATGTGGAAGACCAAGAGATCATGAGAGGTAGCGAGGAAAGAGAAAAAGAATAAAAAAGAAAAGTTTAGGGTTCTCAATGATGGTTAAGATTAAATCCATAAATTTAATCTAATTTGCTTAGGTTCGTTTCATTCAATAATTATTATTTTAGTCTAATTAAAATCAAAGTTGATAGTTAATAGTAGTCCTTTTACACTACAAGAAAAATCAGTTTCGGCGATGAAAGATTCCCTTCGTCGGGCCCTCGCCGAGACCCTTTCAGCGAGGGCCCGGTGAGGGGAATCTTCCCTCGTCGAAACCTTCGTCGGTGAATTGCAGTCCCTTGCCGAGTCCATGCTATTCGGCGATGACTCGGCCAGTGACCATTTCGGCGACGACTATGCGAGGACAATTAGCCCTCACCGTTTTCGTCCCTCTCCATGCCCTCACCTTTTTCGGCCCTCTCCGTGCCCTCACATTTTTCGTCCCTCACCGTGCCCTCGCCTTTTTTCGTCCCTCGCCGTACCCTCTCCTTTTTCGTTCCTCGCCGTGCCCTCGCCTTTTTCGTCCCTCGCCGTGCCCTCGCATTTTTTGTCCCTCTCCGTGCCCTTGCCTTTTTCGTCCCTCGCCATGCCCTCACCGTTTTCGTCCCTCGCCGTGCCCTCGCCGGACTCTCGATTACTTGTCCCTTGCCGACCCCTCACACAAATGTAAATTTATATTTGTAACAATATCCATTATAATAATAAGTTGTTTGACCTGTCAATTAAATATTTAATACTAAAAAAATAATGTCTAATGCACATATTTATCGAATTAGCTAATAAATATCTAATAATATTGTTCAAAGTAAACTTAATAGTTATTACAGTTCGATTGTAATAGAGTTTTATAATGTCATAACAGTAAAAAAGTTATAAATTCAACCCAATTTGACCATCATTCGAAGACGAAGACGACGAACACTGTTATTGTGCAGGGTCAGGTAACCGTGAAACAAGTAGTGCTAGTTGTGCTTGGACATCACGGAGCTGTGATGAATTTTGTTGTTGGAGTTTGTAGTATGCCTCATTCTGCTTATCCAGCTTCTCTTGCAGATTGTGGTACGCCTCGTTATTCTTTTCCAACTTGTCTTGCAGCTTGCAGTACGCCTCGTTGCTTTGTTCTAGCTTGCTTTCCAAAGATGTTGTGGCTCGAGCAACTGCCTCCTGGAGATCTATTTGCGTGATGTGGCTTCCGGTAGTAGGGTAACTATTTGATGTAAACGCCACAGAGACCTGTGATCCCACCCCGTATAAACGACCCTTGCGTGGTCTACCAACTACCTCCAAGAATAATGCATTACGATCAACAGGAGTTGGAGCTGAATCGGATTCAGATGCCTCGGTTGGTTGTGATGCTTGTTGAAGCAGTTCTGTGTATCGAGCCTGTAACGCACAAATATCAACACGTAGAGACATGAATAATATAATATTGAAAATTTCGGATTCATACAAAAAATATAATGGCCAAACCATCAGAGAAACAAACAAAACAAGCAGTAGGGAAAACATACATTTAATTTCATAAAATGTCGCGGTCCGACAAGACCCCATGCTAAAAGGGTAAGTTTGGACCTGAATAACGGACATAATCTCCTCTGTACCGTGGACTAACTAATTACCTGCACTCAGAAGAAATAGCCACAACGCAATATACATTGCATTCACACTCAAACACAATGAAATATTAAACAAAATCTTACATTCATGTATGCATTTCCATTATCTATTTCAATACTACCGCTATAATTCCGATTATCATATCAATCTAACATATCGGATTTAACTTTAACTTAGTAGCAAACAAGAATGTATGATTACTCAAGTTTTAACCATTCAACACTTGAACCTAAGTTCAATAGCCCCATTGTCATCATTACATTTCATATAATTAAGCTTGTAATCAACAATTAACAAATTCCCTTAAAATTTTCGGACCCCACAAACGGACAGAATCTCCTCTATACTATGAAGTAACCAGTTACCTGTATTATCTGAAGATATAGCCACAACCCAAGATACAAGCATCGATAGTCAAATACAATGAATATTAAACAAGTTTCTAAGGCAATCAAACTGTTTCTACTAAACAAAATTGTATATTCATGCATGCCATTCCATTTGCTATTGAAATACTATGTCTATAATTCTGATTATCATACAATTCTAATATTCTTTACTAAACTTTCTCAGATATTAAATCGTTCAACCAACTTTAACTTAGTTTCAAACAATCATGCCAGATTATAGAAGTTTTTTCCATTCAACACACTAACCTAAGTTCAATCATGTACTTGGCATCATCACATTTCACATAATTATGGGTATAATCAACAATTTAACAAATTTATGAGCGAATACGAGTTCTTCATCAGTGTGGATAAAACGTTTGTATACCCTCTACGTATATCAATCATCAACGTTCTAAAGTTTAAAGAAACTAGCTTACCACTGTCTGTTCAGCCCGTGCGTCTGTGTATGGTCCATCACCACCCTTCCGATGAGCTTTGTTGAAAACATCAACAAATGTCACTTCATCCCCGCGTTCTTCGGCCTACATAAAAAAATCACCAAAACAGATAGCTCGACATGTAATGAACAAGATAATATTGTTCATTATTCATCACTTATAGCAATACAGTCAGCTTTATTCTTACCATCCTCCTTGCCCTTTCGTGTCCGGGGATACATCCCAAATGATGCGTAGATGGATTTTTCTTTCTATTATCAGAGTTTATTTTCGATTTGTTCTGCCATGCTTGGCTACTCCACACCACTTTCATTCTATCCCATACATCCTGCGAGAGCCACGATGGCTTCTTATTTTGTTTACGGGCTTTGCTTAAGTTATCAGTTACGCGTGTTTGCCCGAAAAAGCTAAACCTCTCGGCAACGGTTGCTTCATCGCAGGGATACCACTTGTACATCCTCTGTGAATCATATAATAAAAATATATGATGTACATATGATATATATCTCAAGTACATAATATGTTTATATAATATATAAATTGAATGTGTTTTTCAAACCTTAAAGTAATCAAAAAATTTATCCTTCACATCGGGTGGAATCTCTCCCCAAGTTGTCCAAGGCTCTAAATAGCCTGCATGTAGTGATTTCCTAATATCTCTGGTCGCGTTATATGGATCCCATCTACAAATTATAAAAGAAACTGTTGTGTTATATGGTATGAAACTTAACTTTTACTATATAGATATATTGTTAATGAATAATTCTACTTACCCAGCACCTTTAACTTTAAGATGCTTACGTGAATCAGTGGCCCATGTTGTAAATTCTTTCATAGATGAGAATCCATATGTTATCCAGTCTGGAATGCCATCAACTCGATCTTCTGCAGCTCTCGATGACTCAGCCATCGGGTGACATTGTGTGTCACCATGTACAGGAGTGTCATCCCTCTCAACATGTAGATCATCAAAACCTTGTCGCAATCCGGATGAGGTAGTGGTTTGGGTATCCGTTACGTGAGGGTGATGTGGAATGTTTGGACTAGTATGACCAGTTACATGGTCAACGGGAGCTCCGAATGAATGTGAACATTCACGAGGCATTACCTGCTATGGAAGTGGAGTGTCTGCCACCCGCTGCTCCGTACCAATGGAGGCTGAACTGGAGTTATGCACTGTTACACCATGTTCACCTATGGAATGGCGAACACTCGGACTTTGACCATGTGTTTGTCCGCGACCATATGATGGCTGCCCTGTACCTGTAAACCATACAAACTTGTCAACTATGATACAGAACATAGAAATCGGAAGTATTAATTTTAATTGAGTAAAATAATAATATTGTATACATTACTAACCTGTCGATGTGTTTGTCCCTTGCCCACGTTCTCTGCGCCTTCCTAAGAAATCCGTCAATTTAATTTTTTTGCCTTTGGGGTCATTATCGTTACCACCTCCCATCTAAAATTTAACACATCTTAGTTATAGTTCACTTAATATATTAGTTAAGTTCATATCTTACAAGCAAAAGGAAAGTCTATTAAAAATATAATGTTACATCAGTTGCGATAACACAAAATATCATAAGTTATTCAAACAACTATCTATCTTTACCAAAGACTAATATTCAGCATCTTCATCACTATTTTCATCATCATCATCACTATTATCATCATCGTCGTCATCTTCAGTAGCATCTTCATACTCCTCTTCATCTTCAGTCTCATCTTCATATTCCTCTTCGTCTTCTTCATGTTCTTCCTCCTCATTTTGTTCAATGATAAGCTGACCATGGATATCATTTGGATCATCTTCCAATATTTCGTTGTTCTCACCCGAATCACGACGGATTGTTGGCAAATTACTTTCATTCTGTTCTCTTACGGGCACATGCATCTCATCGGACTGGAAACTTGTTCTTTGTTCCACTACTCTTTCCTTTTCAGGCATGACATAGATATTTCTAGGGCGTACTTTAACTACTGCTTGCCAATTTTTACGGTTCCCTTTCGCCCCTGGATATCTACAATAATACACTTGCCGAGCTTGGGCAGCCAATACAAATGGTTCATATTTGGGATACTTTCTCTTCACATTCACTTCAACCAAACTAGACTTGTGATAGTATTTCACACCTATATCATTTGTGGTATCGTACCAATCGCACTTAAAGAGAACTACCCTTGTATGTTGTAAAGTTGGATTATTATATTCAAGTTGAATAATGTTGTGCAACACACCATAGTAGCCAATATCCCCTGTCCCGCCATCGCTTATTCCTTTCACGTATATTCCACTATTATTTGTTTTCATGGATGTAACATATTCGTGTGTTGCAAATCTGTATCCTTTCACCATGTATCTTGACGAGGTCCTAACCAATCTATAAGGCCACATTGAAAGACATTGTACACGATGATCTACATCATTCCTGTGCTTAACCTACAAATATATATCACTCTTCTTTTAAGGGATAAAATGAATTCTGTTATGAGACATGTACATACATATTCATATAACCATTTCGGGAATAAGTTGTCAACATGCAGTTGG
Organism: Ehretia macrophylla; assembly: GCA_037974665.1. Taxonomy (NCBI): domain Eukaryota; kingdom Viridiplantae; phylum Streptophyta; class Magnoliopsida; order Boraginales; family Ehretiaceae; genus Ehretia; species Ehretia macrophylla. The sequence goes on from CM075783.1 coordinate 41,463,816, forward strand.
AGTTCTCTCGGATTCAATGGGCCATATTGGCTGCGAATGTAATCGTCGAACATGTTGGCAAATAGTCAAATATTAGTCAATTTATCTTGTATATTTAAAGCCCAACACGTTAACATATTATTAAATTACCATAGCCTTACCTGACATAAGGTAGTACCTCTGTGCAATTCATTAATACATAGCGGTGTGCCAAATAGAAATCTTCTTCCGCTATTGTCATCTCTTTCCATTTCCCGATTGAGCGGCTCGGATGAGTAAATAGAGCCAAGCATCCATCGGGGTATTCCACATCGTCATATTGGTCATTCTGACCAAGCCTTCTACTCTTAGTGGCCACATGCTCTTCAAAATAATAAGAACAAAAAGTTGACGTTTCCAGTATGTGGTAGGCTTCACAAATGGATCCTTCCATATGTGCCTTATTCTTTACTTTCCTCTTTAATCCCTGCAAAAACCTCTCAAAGGGATACATCCACCGATATTGTACAAGGCCATAACGAAATCGCTTTGTGGACCAAATGAACAGGCAAGTGCTCCATTGAATCAAAGAATGCAGGAGGTAGCAGCTTCTCCAAGTTGCAAAGAGTCACGACAATGTCTTCTTGCATCCTTTCCAAATCTATACTTTGCAAACTTGTGCAACATATATTAGTAAAGAACAAACTTAGTTGTGTAAAAGCCTCCCAAACTTGTTTAGGCATCAGCTCGCGTAATGCAATCACAAGCAATCTCTCCATGAAAACATGACAGTCGTGGCTCTTCATATGTGACATCTTTAATTGTTGCATGTCAACACATCTCGCTAAATTTGATGCATAGACATCGGGAAATTTTATTTTTTATTTTTATTTTGTTTTTTTTTTAGGCTTATTGTTTGATTTTCATAATTCATTTGTTTTAATTTTTTTTCATCATAATTTTTGTATTAATTAAAAATAAATTTGTTTCGTTTCTATAATACTAAAATTTGTTGTTTATTATCTTACCTTTTATTTTTCTATATTAATTTATTTTTAAATTTTTGCAACATAATTTGTATGTTTAACATGTTATTACTTTATTTTTTTATTGTATTTATTTGTTTTCAATGCAACTTCAATAATTCTTTAATTAATGAATATATTAATAAATTCGTCAAAAAATTTATTAGATATTATTTTTTTAAACCTTTTTTTGTTTATTAGCTCTAAAAATTTTTCTTGTTTATTTATTTTTCATTTTAATATTTTCTTGGAAATAATTTTATTAATAACGCATATAAATAATTAAGTTTTTTAAACTTTTTTTTGGTTATTATCTTAAAATTTTGAATTCTTTTAATTAATATGTATTTTCATATTTTCTTCAAAAAAATTTTATTAATTAGCTATTACTTTTTTTTTTTCTATTTTTTTCTTTTTGTTTAATTTGTAATTTTTTTCTACTTTTTATTTTATTTCATATAATGTATTTATTTATAACGAATATTAACTTTAGTTTCATTTTGGAGATGACCCATTTCAATTGTTGGCAAAAAAATTTCTTATCAATTTTGTTTGTGTTATAACACATTGTAATTTTACATATTAAAAGAGGAATTTAATAATGTATGATTATTTTGTTTATTTTGACCTTTTATGAAATTACGAAATATTGAACTACTAGTTACCTTTTTTTAGTAAAACTTAAAAGCTTATAAAAAATAATATTAATGAAACACACATTAATAAATAATTAATATAGATAATAAATTTAAATCTTATATTAATTATATTATTATTACTTCTCAATTTACATAGAATATTAATAAACTGATTATATTATTGAATTAGTGGTATCAAGTAGGATGATATATACAATGTGAAAGTTATAACAGTTTAAAATATTTTAATAATTCGTATATTTTAAGTAATTAATTATATAAACACATTAGTTTAAATAGATATTAAAATATTAAAAGTATTCAATTAAACAATTGTTATTAATTAAGTAATGTAGTTGTTACAAAATAGTTGTATGAATCGAGTAAAGATACCACGCATGTCAGCAATTATTTGACCAATCCAATAAGAATAGGACGCAGTCACGTGGCCACTAATCACAGGGCAGAATATAAAGAAATGCGATGGCCCTGTTTTGGAATAGACATAGCGAAACACCTGTTTTGCATGCATTGCGTTGGCGTGCACGCCACGTGGCAGAAAATAGGCCTACCATGATAGGGCCCCGGTTTCGAAACAAGACCAAGAAATCGACTTTTAAATCTCGAAACTAGTATGCACGCATGTCCCCAATTATTTCATCCATCGAAGACCAATGGTGGAGAGTCACGTGTCTGCGAACCATTAGATGATATCTTCACCCTTGTAAAAAATGAAAAGTTACTTTCATATGCTCATCTTCGCATTCAATGACTTTCATCCTATAAATAGCACTTGGCAATGCGTTTTCTCATAACATCTCAAATTTGTAATTGTAGTCTTCATTTAAAAAGTTTGAAGGATGAGTAAGGATCAACAACACCAAAAAGATTCTGTTCAAGTGACAATTAAAGAGGAGGTGGATACAATGAAGGAGTATCCAAATTACTCCAAGTTTGTGAAACCCGCCCTTGATCTAAATGCTCCGCCAAAATACGACGGATACATTTCGAATGCCCAAGTAAGCCAGCTTGTTCAAGACCAAATGATGCGAATCCAGTGCCCAAACTTTTTCCCCTAATATCTCTATCTTTTTATCATCTTACAAGTATCGGCATTAGTAATCTTTAATTATGTTAGGTATTAAGTCGCTGTGTTGCTGTATTAAAAAATGATGCTATGTAATCTTTTATTAATTATCAATGTCAAATTATGTTTATGTTTGTACTGCATTAACTATTTTAATAAGCAGCTTTAATTTATTTATAATTTTGCTATGTTTTTTATAAAGAAGTAATTGTTTATATTTTACAGTACGTTAAATATGAATATTGTATATTATTAATTTTTTACCTACAAAACAAGTTGCCTCATAAATTGTTTGAAGGATGTAAACATGTTTTTATTTATAGTAAAAGGCATATTTTGTTTTGTAATTTCCGTAAAATAAAGTATTTACAATCAAAGCCGAAATGTGAACGCTTTAGTTGAGTTATGTACACGCCAATCCAGGACATTTTAATAAGTAAAAATATAATCAGTACCTATATATATAATTATTTGAAACAAATAATTCATATTATTTAATATAAATTTAATGCTTTTAAAACACTCATAATAAATTGTTATATAAAATAATCGTAATTGTTAAGTGCACACTTACAACTAATTGGGCGAGAGAAGGGCATGTCTCTCGCTGAAGTCCTATCACTTGCTGTTTCGGCCACGGAACGTCACCTCTCTCGCCGATTCGATGAGGGCAAGAGAGAGCCCTCGCCTTTTCCTATCCCCCTCTCCGGATCGGCGAGGGCCGGTCCTTGCCCTCGCCGGATCGGCAACGGACAAGTCCGGCCCTCGCCGAATAAGCGAGGGACGGGTCCGGCCCTCGCCGAATAAGCGAGGGACAAGTCCGGCCCTCGCCGGATCAGCGAGGGACAGACCTGTCCCTCGCCGATACGGCGAGGGCTTACATCCCTCGCCCAGCCCTAGCCGAAAAGCGAGGGCACAGCTACGCCCCCTCGCCGACACCATTTTTTCTTGTAGTGTTAGATATACGACAAAATCTGAATCTCATATACATGTAAGCATATATTGACATCATACTCATATGAAAGATCATAGACAGTTTATGTATCAATATACACAAATTCTTACGGTATATGACTGCCTTGTTTATCAATGTGGATGTTCAAACAATCATACACTTGTACGTGCACATACACGCACAAAAATGACAATTAAGCTTCTCCAATATTAGATTCCATAAAACCCCCACATCCGCCCCTCCGCCCATCCCCTCTCTCCCCACATGTAGGAGTGCTTTTAAGGAAAAGCATCTTCAATATTCGTTGAGGAGAATATGTCTTAAACCTTTATCTAAAGAGTTGACTTAATGGAAACCTCATCTGACTAAGTGGAAATTCCAAGATTTAGGCTTAAAGGGAAAATTGAATTATGTAACTATGACTCAGTTAAAATACTATTTCAGAAGCCATTATTGTTGATCCATCCTCAAAAGTATACGGCTTATCCTTGGTTGTGAGGGAATAAACCTCCTCCTTATTCTTATAATGATCAGAAAATGTTACTTGTAAAAGTTTAGTTATTAGGTTATGCTTTTAATAGTTCTTACATGTTGAAAAACTGAGTGGAAACTACAAAATACTTTAAATTAGTAACCACATATCTGTAGGGAGTGAGTAATTCCTACGAGAATTTTCAAAGCTAAATTCTTTAGGGTGGTCATGAAAATAAAGAGTTACCCCGGGCCAAAACGAACATAATAGTGAGAACCTTAAATAACATCCAGAAGGCCATTCACTATTTATCAAGTAAATCTGATAATTTCTCACCGTGGAAGGTTCCAAGTCTTTGGCTAACTATCTTGATTTAGCATCTTTTTAATTGAACTCTATCTTGTGTCTATATGGACTTCGTGCATTCTAATTTTTCAATTTCATTCATGTGGGGTGATGTTATCTCTTTTTTTATCAACCAAATAAAAAGTGAATGAGAAATTGGTAAAAATAACTGCGTTTAATTTTCATTAAAATTATATTTAATTTGATTTCAACATTCTATAGTTTCTTTTTTAGTGACATATCTCCTCTCTGAATAGACATGGCACTAGTTAGAAAAGGTTTCATACGTTGTTTGAATAGGCATCAAAATTCCATAAATATACACAATGTTTTATGCATTAAAAAGTATTGAGATTTTAATAATTATCTTACATACATCCGCATTAAAAGAGAGACAAATTTACATTGTTCGGTTCGCCATGCATGTTTGAACAGTTGGGAGTGTCCATATCATCATAAAATAATCGTTGTATCATGAAAAACTTGCACCAATGATCGTAAGTACCATAACTGAGCGATTAAGTCTTAAAGAGATTGAATTAAATTCAGGCATCGATCATGATTTTTGGACCCATTTTGTCAAACCGTTTTTCCTGTTGACCGTGTGGGGTAGACATACTCGAATCTTTATCCATTGGGGATTGGGAGGTGCCTACGCAAATTTCGCTCAACCCATATTTGTAGAAGCTCACAAAGAAGTGATAGAGGAAGCTACCTAGAATCTACTTATTTCTACACTAATAGCCAACAACGGAAGCAACCTTGTGGTGGAGAATTCTTTTGTTAGATTTCAATACATTAGATGAACAATTAATCGTCCATGCAATTGGACTGACAAAAGCAAACTACAAGGAGCATTACCTTTAGATTGGGTTCAGACCCACCTCCTAGGCTATTATATCCGTTAAACTTAATTTGATTTGCACCCTATTTATATATGATAACCTGATGTACTTTTGCTTTCTTTAATGTATTTGTTTGCTTTGGACCAAATGAAAAAAAAAACATGGAAGCAACCCTAAATTAGCACTTTATAACTAACTAATTATCGGTACTGAAAGAACATGTTGGACAAAAATGAGATGTATGCACCAGTCACATTTCGACTAATTAGTCGTTAACTTACATGTCCCACATCATATTTAAATTTGTGTTAGATTCATGAAATGTACATACAAATGACTTCAACAACTTTTAAGAATGATCTTCCTTCGATTTGTACTCGTTTTTTGTTCGGTAAAAAAGGTAATGGGATCATAATTCGGAACCTCTCTAGTAACTTGACTAGTTAGGAGAGGGATCTAATTGACTTAATTTTTAGACACTTAAAAGTGTTTCTTGTAAGTTTATGAACATAAACTAACCTGTTTGGTTTAACTTTAAAAGAGCTTTGAGGTAAAATTCGAAACATAAAAAAGCTGAAAAAGAAAAGCTCATAATTGGAGTTTTTAAAAAAAAGGTTTTTCACGAAAGTTTTCCACATATATAGGAAGCTAGTTTACTTTTTTCTTTATCAAGTATACTCATTCATATTTTTGAAAACAAAGCATTGCCCTCAAAATTTTTAAAAATCCAGCATTGCCAGACATACATCAAACTGTTAATGACTTTTGTCCAACCGCAATTATAACCAAAGCTATACATCTCAAAAGATAAAATTTCACAATTAAGTCAAACAGTACCTAAACCATCCAAAAAGTAAACAGAGAATTTCAACCATTACGTGAGTGTATGCATCCTAGTGCGCACGGAATAGCTGATGCTTTTTAAATGCAATGCACGCGTATAAATTTGATCAAAATGTAAATTTTTATTGATAAAAATGGATTGCATACAATATTTTATTCAACAAGCCACCCTCTTGATTGCATTTGATAACAACATGTGCATTGATATTAATTCTACCACAAAATTAAATAAAACCCGCGTTGTTTTTAACCTTATGCTTTTGGTTGCACTTAACTTGCTTAGCTACCCAATCCACATGAGTAGAATTAACTTGACTCCTAATGAGAACAAGTCTAAAAAAGGAACTAGAAGAAAGAATTTGTCTAACACTTTTACAAATATGGTATATGCTTCAATTCCTACAATCATCGCTTGTAATGCGATGATAAACTTAAGAGTCTATCTTGAAATTCACATTTTTCAAACCTTTATCACTTGGGCAAAGAGGCAGGTGTTATGTTGCTTTATGAGTGTATGTGATCGTGGGTGCACAAGAAATAACATATGCTTTCAAAATGCAAAGCAATTATTTTATTTGACCAAAATGTAATTTTTCATTGATCAAAATTTCGTGCACATAACATTTTATTCAACAGCCACCCTCTTGACTGCAAGTCATAAATGGCATAATTTGATAACAACATTATTTATTTATGCTAATTCTACCACAAAATAAACCCTGTTGTTTAACCTATGCTTTTGGCTTCGTCTTCGACACTTTCACGGCCTTCCTTAGAGCAGATTCAAACTCCATGACTAGACCAGAGATTGTAGGAACATCAACATCGTAGTGAGCAAGCTCATATAGGCAACCCCTTCCATCACTTTCTGCTTTATTGAGTGTTTTGACCAAGTTAGGCCAGGGTTCGTTTTCCTGGACCATTTTCATGGCGTTGTTGAGAAGATCAAGAATTTCTTTTGTGTTTTTTTTACAACCATTGATGATTGATTCTTTGGTCTCTGGTTCAACCTCATCTAAGAACATGGGTAGTTCAACATCAATGAATGTTTTAATAGATAGATTTTGTATCTCCATAGGTTCGCTGAGGGCCTTCGTCACTGCATCCGTCCATGCTTTGTCTCCATTCACTGCAGCGCTGAGACTCTTCGTTGCATTATCCTTTAATGCTTGTCCATTCACCACAACGTTGGAACTGACCATGACGATCATGGCCAAGAGCAGACAAGCATTGTTGTTATTCAATGCCATTTGAGAGGTTTGGGTTATTGATTTTTTATTTACTCACTTGCTATCAACTTGTCTTTTGCCTTTTTTTTTTTAATGTAAAGGCAAAAGATAGTAAGTGAATATGATTTGTATAAACATTTAACTTCATCTATATATAGGATGTATGAAGAACTTGTCAATGATGCCTCCGCCTCTCAATTTCTTCAAACACTCTGTTACTTTTACGTGACTAATTATTACAACAATGTAGTTGATAGTGGCAATTTTTGTGCCTGGGAAGTCGCTTGAGTCACATATACACATACTAGATTGTTGAGCGGATCCAGATTCTCTCCTATTTTCATTCTATCTATATAAAAAGAGATGATTTTTGACCATCCATATGAATTTTTAGTTCAAAAGCATATTAACCATTAGAATTAAACATTCAAAACTATTGAATTAAAAAACTCATTTGACAATTAAAAATTTTCCCCAAATTTCTCTTTCCTCTTTCTCCTCTTTTTTCTCTCTCACAAAACCCTACTCTCTCTCACAAACTCTCTCCCTCCCACTCTCTCCATATAATATGTATACATATATATGTATTTCATAAATTTTCTAAAGTTCACTCGTGTGAAGAGAAAGAGATGAGAGGTGCGAGAAAAGAGAAAAAGAATAAAAAAGAAAATTTTGGTTTCTCAAATGATGGATAAGATTACTTTCATAAATTTAATCTAATGGCTTACGTTTGTTAGATTCAATTATTATTATTAATTTATAACTGAAATCTAAGTAGATGGTTAAGATTACGACCCATTTTATATGACCAGTTCTGTGCCAATTGACCGTAAGCACCATATATGAAACGAATCTCTAAAGTTTTACTAGCGAAGACTAAGTAAAAATTGAGTTTAGTGTTAAAATTAATCAGGACTAAGTAGTTTTACAAACAAAAAATACCGAAAATATTAAAGCTTATAAACAATTTTGTAGGACGCGTGGAGACTGCAATCCATATAAGTGTATATGTAGATCCGCCAATAATTCCAAGCCAAACTTGTGTTTAACGGTAATGTTCGTTAGTGGAAGTAATTTCCGTATTTAGACAAAGCAAGTAGGTAAATACAAGCTTGAAGAAGAGAGGACGATATTTCAGATCCGTGAATCAATTAATAACACAAACTTCATTATCAAACCACGTAGCATGTGGACAAAGTGAGGACATAGTTCCAAGTGTGGAGGACAGAACAAGCTCATATATATACATACATACATACATACATACATACATACATACATACATACATACATACATACATACATACATACATACATACATACATACATACATACATACATATCTATATCTATACTATATATCTATACTATATAATAAGAGTCTAATAAGGGTCAAATTCGGCAATTCAAGGAAAATGTTTCGCTCGTCAATGCTTAAGAAAATTGTCCCATGTTCTATCAATGTGGTACATTTATTATGATATGACCATGATGCCCTTGGACAAAATTGTCCAAGCAAATGAAAAAGTAGGTCGTCATTGCTTTAAATAACTTATAACATGTGCCACTAACTTTGTACCTTTTATTCTAGGACCATAATGTCCTTTAGTGGAATCTGACATGGTTCTATTAGTGGAGGGAGTCACATATGTCAGCTTCACATTAAATGTTTGTTGACAAAATTACTTTCTTAACCCTTGACTACAATATTCGAAATGCGCTGATAGGGCCTGTTATAGTCTTTTTAATTCTTTTCTTCTCCATTTCCCAACGTTTGCTGTAGTTTTAGTATTTGTTACTTTTCTTTTCCACCACATCTTCTCACCAAAAAGTAAAAAGAAAGTTATTCAAACTTCTAACAGATTCCAGCTAAATCTCTCTTTTTTCACCAATCTCTCTACCAAATCTTCACTCTAACGTTTGGTTCTCATTTTTCACTTTATTCTTTCCATTTTCTCTTGAATCTACGTCGGCACAGTAAGTTTTTTTTTTTTTTTTCTTGAGCTGTTGGGTTTAAAAAATTAGTTTTTTTGATGAAGCTTAGATGATTAAAGATATATGGGTGTGGTGTTTTATGTAGTTTTTTAGGGTTTAGAAAATCAAAATGGGGTTTGTTAATTTTTGAGTAAACAGTATGTGTATGTATGAGTTTTCCAGCTTTATAGTGAAATCTGATAATCAAAGTATTTATTTCTTCTCTCTCATGCATTAAACGTCGTTATCAAAAACATACACACAAAGACAAACTCTCTAAATTGTTCTTTCACTCTGTATTCTTCTCTTCTGATTTGCATCACTCTCATATCTTACGGTACTCTAGATCTACTATAAATTTGGTCGCATGTTTCTAACCTTTTTTTCTTTTTTTGGCCTTTTTTTTGGTTTAGATATGAGTAAGATTTAATTTTTCTAGATGTGCTCTAACTTTGCTTGTCTTTTTTTTTTGTGTGTGTGTTTAGATCTGTATCTGAAATATGTTAGATAAAATATTTTTTTGGGTTTTTTCCATATTTTTTTAATAAAATGAAATGAATATTTCAAATACATTTGTTAAATCCTTATCTTTTTCGTCTTTATAGTGGTTTAGGTGAAATTTTTGCTCATGTTTTACTTTAACTTTTTTCACGATTTATTATGTTTTGTTGCTTGCAGGAACTGTGCAGCTTGACCAGCAGTCAAATCTCTGACTGTTTCTAAGGTAGTAAAATATTTTTTACTGTTAATTTTTTTTTCTTTCTGTGTTTATGTGATATTGTTCTATGGGTTTGATATTCTGATTTTTCGGACCTTTCTTGAAAATGCATCTAGATTTCTGTTTTTAAAACTTATTTTTTAAAAAAATTCAAGTCTTTTTTATTTTGTGTTGATTATTTTTTTTATTATTTGCTTGCATGTTTATCTATATATAAAGGCTGTAATGATGATACTTCTTTGAACAATTAAATCAAGTACTAATATAATACGTTAATAGAAGGTTAATACGTTAAGAGAAAGTATTCAAACTTAGAAAAATTTATCGAGTTAATTGAGCTAGAGATTTTGGCTTTCGAAGTGATATATACATGGGTGTCCTGTGTGTGTATGTGTGGGTGTTGGTGCTGGAGAGGTGTGTGTGAATAAACTTTGATCCATCTAATATTTTTAATCTTTTCTCACTTTTACTTTATTTTTTCTGCTTTTTTTTATTGATTTTAAGTTGGATTTGCTTTGCTCTCGAGCTGTGTGGAGAAGAAATATCAATTTTGCTCTGTTTTGCTTTACACCCTTGATTTCTGGTAAAAAGCTGATATACTAATATACGTGTTTCTGTGTGTAAAGGTTGTAGCTTGCTTTGCTCTCGAGCTGTGTAGAGAAGAAATATCAATTTTGCTCTGTTTTGCTTTACACCCTTGATTTCTGGTAAAAAGCTAATATACTAATATATGTGTTTCTTTGTGTAAAGGTTGTAGCTTTATTGGTATCTGGTCATTTTCTTGATTTAACTATTTATTTATTTTTGCTTTTTTAGATTGTTTCTTTGGGTTTTGAAGTTAAATATCTGAAAGTTTATCATTTGTTGGTAATTGATTTTGAAATCTTTATTGCACCAAAAGAAAGATAATCAGATTATATGCAGATGTTAACACCTATGGTTTACTACTTTTTTCCAACTTTATCATATAGTTATAGTAGTTGGTTCTTTGATTTGATTTTTTGATCAATACGATCTCGCTGAAGTAGTTTTGGTTTTTTTTTTTAAAAGTGGTCAAGGTACTATTTGTAATTTTTATTCCTTTTTTCCTTATATGCATGTTCTGAGTATTTATTTTTAGTTATGATGAATTTTTTTTTTAATCTTATCTAATTTTTATTTGTCTTTTCCTAAAAATGTCGTTTACCACGAAGTCTTGGCACTTGCTTCAAATTAAAAAAAATTTATTGTGTTTACTTGTAAGTAATTCCTCATATAAGTTATATACAAAAATTCTTATTTAAATGAGACTCACAGGATTCAATCAAAATGGAAATATTTACTCCTATTCTCAAGATCAGTCCAACCACACAGAGTTGGAAAGCAAAAGTCCAAGTTGTTGACAAGATGAGACCTCGAGATTCTTCATCGTCAACAGCGACAAGATACCAAAACATCATATTAGAAGATGTAGCTGTAAGTTTGGATCTATTTTTCTTACAATTTAATTTACCTAATTTTTAAACTGCTCTCAAACTACTACATACATGCAATATATGTTACAACAACTTTTGTTCATTAATTTATTATAGGGTACATGGGTCTTTGCTTTCATTTATAATACTAATCTTAGGGTATTTCGTGACTCTCTTGAGTTTTGCAAAACATATATCATAACTAATGCAAAAGTAAAGGATCCCAGACCAATGAAAAAGCTTTCGGATTCTCAGTATCCATATGTGTGGACCATCACTGGTTCCACTCCAATCGCAGACGTAAAAAGTGATAAGTATCTTCCGTTGCCTGTTGACCTTAAAATGATACGTTTTACTGAACTCTACAAGTTCATTGGCAAACCATCAGAAGTTGGTATGCAAATCAAACATTAACTTATTCGTCACAACTTTTAAACTATATAATTGTCTATATAATTGTTTTTCCTTTGAAGATATTCTAGTTGTTGTCATCGATAAGCTGCCTGTGAAGACAATTAAGAATAAAGCAAGAGGTTTTTCTGAAATCAATGAATTTGTACTTGTTGATCAAGAGTAAGATCTATCAAGAACTCAATAACCTCTATATCATTTATATTAAGTTATTTTTATTGCTAATATATATTATTCTTTTTCTGAACAGGGCAAAACCATTAATTCTTACAATGTGGTCTGATTTCATCAATCATGACGGGGACCGAATCACAAAAGAATTGAAATCAATGCCTGTCATCCTTGTCAAAAGACTCTCCATCACTCTTTTCCATGGTAAATACCAAAAACTATTACAAGTTTTATGAACAAAATATGATAAAAACACGGTTTTTTTTGTCATACCTAACATGTTACTTACATTCAGGAATGTCACTCTCTATGAAACCAAATTCAAGCTTGCACATCAATCCTTCTCTCAAAGAAGCTATATCATTGAGATAATGGTAATCATATCAATTGTTATTCATTAATCAAATAAATAATTATCACTTCACTTTAACATTATTTTTTAATATCTCTTTTAGGGCTCTCAAGAACAATCAGTTCTTGAACAAATTAGCAAAAACAAAAGCTCATCAATATGCTTTGAGAGACTTAGTAAATCCATATGATCAACAATATATGCATATCAATAATGTTCTGTTGGATATTGACAAGGTAATCATTGAACCATTGCTTCACTATTTTAGAATTTCAAATTTATTTCTATAATACACATCTCAACTAAATGCCATCTTATCTCTGGTTATTGCAACCACTTAAGATATTTTAATACTTTTTATAATATTATTTTCAACTGAGCTTATTAAAGTACTAACTCATGTTTATTAATCCTCTAATTGGATGGTGAAATGAGCTAAATATTGCATTTTGAGATATGGGTTTTTCTTAAATTTTGCTAGGTATTCATTATGCATCTGCCGTTGCTTGCAGTAATGTAAAATAGTAATGAGATTTATTAGATGGATCTTATGGTGTGTTGCATATGCTAATGCTTGTTCCATATTCTATTGGTTTTAGTTGCTACATTTTTTGTTGATGTATCAATGTTGTTATATCTCTCTGACTGCTAATCTCATTAACAGTATAAAATCTCAAACGAACCAGTTATAGTTTTCAGACTAAGCAGATGAACATTTCAGAATTTCTGAAAAGTATTTCACAATTTTGTTTTTAGCATTTCCTGCATGCTTAAATTATCATAGAAATGTTCACTTCATTACGCGCAACCCTTGTATAAAATCCATATATAGGTACACATGAGCTTGTGTCCATTTGCTCATTTTGTTCTTTTATCTGTGAGCTCTAACATTTATTACACATGCTTGAGTTAGTTTTTCTAAGCCTTTGCTCACATGGGTCTTGCACCCTAATGATGTTCTTTCAGACAACAACATTAAAAGTACTATTAAAATAGTTGAAAGATAGAGGATTATTATTATTTTCATTTTTTTTAAACTTCACTTAACTCTACCATTTTTATATGAGTTTTACAAGCTACTAATAATACTATAAGGTATGTAAGGTTGGATTTTGGAATCTTCTGGTGGTATGAGAACGCAGTATTCGTTAGTGTCAATACAAGTTCAGGGTGTCTTTTTGTTATTTTTCTTTTTAAAGGCAGGGTTGGCCAAATATTGGTGTTTGATTTAGGAAAATTTTCAATGTTTTTCTTTTTTTAATATTGTTGGTAGTTCAAATATTGAGATTTTTGGTGTTTTTGTGAAGTAGGTGTGTTATTGGAGTTGTTTGGGGCATAGAGGCATGAAAGGAGCAAGCTTTTTGGTGTTTTGCTGAGCATTTTGACAAATTAGACGCTGTTTTGCTATAAAGTTAAAGGATTTGTGAAGTGGGATTGTGCAAAAGTTTGCAAAATCTTGGGCTGTTTCAAAGATCTGAAGTTGAAAGATTTATTCTTTTTGCACTTTGGCTTCTTTTGAAGTAGTTTATTTGTGTATTTTTATGTTAATTGTAGAGTTTCTGGTTTTTGGTTCTGCTTGAAGTTTTTTGTGCTCTTGAAGTGTTTTTGTTTCGTCTGCATTATACAAAAATGGCTTTTATGAAGTTGGGATCCAAAACTGATGCATTCCAAAGGCAAGGGCAGGCCTGGTATGGTTTCCTATTTCTTGCAATTTTAGAACTTTCAATTTGTGATCTGTACTTTTTTGTTGATTCAATTGGCCATTTTTAATTCAACTTCAGTAAAACTATTTTGCTTAGATAAGAATTCTTGTGCTTTATTTTCCTCCGCTCTTGGTTTCTTAGCTGCATTTCTATCTCTAATTGATTGAATCTCATTTCATGGTGCAGTATCATGGTGCAGTACTATCATGGCCCGCTATAAATTATTTTGAATTGTCTCTATTTCCCATTTTTTCTTCTACTCCGCTGTCAAATTTGTAGATCAAGATTGGTGTTGGTAAAGGAAAAATAGAAAAGAATATGTTTATTTGAGAAGCATCAACCAAGTTTATGCCATTAAATTAACTTATAAATTTAGATACATGTGGCTCGTAGATATAGAATATGATTTTGATTCCAGCTAGCATTTCTGTTAGCATTTGAAATTTCTGGCATGTGGATTTAATTTTTTGTCTTGAATCCAGAACGGAAACCCAACATGGTTTTTTGTTGGTGGTTGTTCGGTTGCAAAGCTGTTGAAATTGTTGCATGGTTCTTGCTTGAATTGTGTTGAAGTGTTGAAGTGTTGAAGTTTTGAAGTTATCTTTAGAATCAGAAACATATGGTTGAAGCAAAAGTCATATTCTGAACTTTCTTATTCTATATATAATCTTTATTAAGCAGGGATTTTATCGTTGTATCTTCAAAAACCTCTATTTCAAGAATCATATTCTTGAAGAACATGTGCTTATTTATGATTCATAATTAAAAACTACATTTCTAACATCTTATCATCATCATCTAATATTCCTATTATTACATAATAATTGCATTTAGATAAAAGCAAAGTTAATGATCGTTGATGAACAACAATCATTTCACTACCTTGCATATCATAATTGTGGCAAAGCAACTAGAGCTGAATACAAAGAAACATTTCGTTGCATGCAGTGCACACAAAACACAATAGCCATGCCAAGGTAAAAATACATTACTTTTACAATAGAATATTCTTTATTTATCTTTTGTCTTCAATTCTCATTTAACCACTTTCATATTTTCTTTAGGTACAAATTTCAAGTTGATATCATTGATCATACTGGAAGTCTAACTATTGTGGTGTTTGGAGAAAATGGCAAAAAGATTTTCTCACTCGAAGCTGATCACATAGCATCAAGACAACAAGATGTGAGTAATAATACCTTACAAAATGAAGCTTATAGTATTAAGTCATTCATTTCTTTTACTAACTGAATGTTGAAATCTAGGGTGAAAAACTGTCGATTGAAGAAATCAACAAAAAGTTGTGGAATGAGACATTTATCATACAACTAAGGTCATTCACCTTTGAAGCCTATGGACAAACACAACCAAAATACAATATTGCTTGGTTGTATGATGATGAAGAAGTGTCTCATAAAAGCATTGTTGAATTGGAATCTTCAAGCAAAAAAGTCCCACAAGCTTTTGCATCTGTTGATAGTTATGGTGAATCAACTTTGCAGGATAAAAATGTCGAACACCAAGAGAAAGAAGAACCCTCTAAGGAGTTGGTCTCCTCATCTCAAGAAATTGACAAAGATGATGCTGCAAAAAAATCAAAAAGACAAAAGCTCCAATAAAAAAGAAGCTTTCATGTACTGTCTTTTGATCCTTCAATGTCTTTGTAAATTCATACTCTTTTGTTGCTTATAACTCTATCACTATCCTTAAACAGGATTGAGTGGAACAGATTCCACAAATGGCCATTTCTTTGTAAAAAGAATAGTAAATGGCCACTATTTTGAAAAAATAACTTGTAATTTTCAACTCTTCACAATTGCAGATAAACTTTTGACCTCATTCACTACTGTACATAAACTTTTGACCTCCTTAGCCACCTTTTGCAAATCACTATAGGAGGTTAGCTTTTTACAATCACTATTTTGTAACAATGAATTGTAAATTTGATCTATTAGCTACTCTATATTTAGAACTCTATAATCTTTTTTGTCACAGCAATATATTTTGCTCATTTACAAATTTGAGTTCCTTTTTGTTGCAAGAATTTTCCTTATTTGATTATATTACTCTAAAGCTATCACTTTACCATTTTTAGGTTTTCATTTCAATTACTTGCATTTTTACAACTCTACTTTTTCAAACTTATCTAATCATAATTAAAAAACTTACAATTAACACTATCATTTCATATAATAATTTTATTTGCGATATTTTTTTAAATAAACATTGAATTGGGGTTAGCAAATGGGCACCCACAACTAGTATATATATATATATATATATATATATATATACATACATATATATATATATATGTATGTATGTATATATGTATATATGTATATATACATACATACATACATACATACATATATATATATATATATACATACATACATACATACATACATACATACATATATATATATATATATATATACATACATACATACATACATACATGTATATATATATACATACATGTATATATATATACATACATACATACATATATATATATATATAATTTGGGTTGAGCTTCAAATAAAGCAAAATAGAGATCAAAATGCAATTATTAAACATGTGGGCCAGTTTATTTCAAACCATTGTCATTTTGAAGTTTTTTCTCAAGTTGAATATTTCATCCAACTCTATAGTGTCAGTCCATAATTTTCAATTGACTCAAGCACACTGTAAAAGCCTTTGTTACGCCCCTTGTTGAAACAAGGGTTGTGATATTGATTAGCTTGTGTTTTGCCAAAATTATGTTTTGTCTAAATTCAATTATGGTATATGCATATCTGTTCGGAAAACTTTGATTGATAGGTTTACCATATTTACAAGAGAGTCGAAAAGGCAAGTTGGCATTTCTTTATTTACTTGAAGGTTTGAAGTTTCCCTATTCAAAAGAAAGGTTGCCTTATTCAAGAATTTCTTGGAGACAAAGTCATTCCATAAACCTCAAGGCCCAAGCACGGATTATCTTTTGGAGATTTAGGCAACTAATTCAGCATTATATACAGAGTCTCACACGTCTGAGAGAACACACAGAGTGAGAGCTGAAAACGAAGATTTCTTTGAGTCTTTAGAGCTATTAGGTTTACTGTAATAGATTGATGACGTGCTATAACAAAAGTCTATAACGCAAGAATCTGATAGAGCATGTGCTGCTACAGCAGACTGTGAAACAGGCAGTTCATTTATGCTTCTGCTATGCATATTGTTTTATTCTTAGATAGGAAGAGTTTTTAGTATGTTGATTGTTTTGTTCATTCTTTGGGAGAAGAAGGTGTAGTTCTCGGGAGAGAATGTTGTAAGTCGAGGGGAGCTCGCCAAACCGAAGTTCATTAAGGAGTTCTTCATCGAGGCGTCAAAGGTCAAAAGGGAATCTTTACTTGTATAAGTCCATTGATGTTGTAACTTGTTATTTCTTAATGAACAGGTTTGTTGGACCAAGGGTGGTCCCATGGACGTAGACCGCACGGTTGAACCACGTTAAATCTCGGTGTTCATACTTTCTGCATACGTTTAGTTATTTTGTTTAACTTTTGTTACAACAATATAATAACCAGGAACTTTCAAATGACATCAAGACCAGGTTACTGAACTGACTCAGTTATGGAAGAGTTTTTCTAGTTATTCTTACAGATATAGACACTCTACGTGATGGCGGATCAATCAATAAACCACATATTCTCGATGGCACAAACTATTCATATTGGAAAGCACGGATGAGAGCTTTTATTAAAGCTATTGATGAAGCTGCTTGGAGAGTTATGTTAAGTGGATGGGAACACCCTGCTACCACAACTGTTGAAGGCACTATTGAAAAAAAATCTAAATTGCAATTGTAACGACCATAATCCGACCCTTCTCAAGATTAGGTCAGAATCTGCACTTATCGTAGTTGTAGTCTCATGTACATAACATTAAAAGAAGTAAAGTATAAAGATTTTTAATAACAACTAATTGTTGAATAGTAATTCCAATACAAAGGGTGTTACATCATCCGAGACATAAAAGCTACCTCGCTAATCTGCCAACTAGGGTTTCAGCAACAGCTACCCATCTACCCACAAATAATACAAACAACTATAACTTTTACAAATTGGATCAAAACATGTCAGCAAGAAGCTTCGAGCACGCAATCATTCCACTTTGGCACATAATGTCAATTCCCATTTCAAGCTAAGTTGCACCTGTAATGGGGGGAGAAAAGAGGGTAAGCTCTTGGGGAAGCTCAGTGAGGATGGAACAGGAGAGTTTTAAACACATTTTTGGTCAGGCCCTTTTGGAAATCATGATGCAATTCACGTATGATAATATTAACAAACTATCCACACATGGTACACGACTATAACATATGATAACTAGTAGAGAATTCTATCATAGTTGAATCACGTATTAATAACAGTAACGACATGTAAATAACAAACAATTTTCCTCCCCGAGGATGGAGATCGCCAAGCGGGAGTACTCACTCATATTTCGATGTCACTTCCAGAGATGGCCAACCCCGAATCAAGATCACAACTTCTTATCTCTCCTAAGAGGGTACTCCGAATTGTACCCGAAATCTACGACCCAACTCTCCAAGGGTAGAGATCGCCAAGTGGAAGAGGGAATAGGACCACGATAGTCATGGGAGCACCGGCAAGCCCTATGCCGTCCGGCGTTTGTAATAGCTATCGTGCCTGAGGTTGCAACCCCCAATAACACACAAGCATGCACAAGTAATCACATAACACACAATCAAAAACTACCTGTACAGTTTATGATCACGCACTTTGATAAACACGTAGGTGAAAAACAACAAAAGAGGTTGTCTCCGAACAAATACCTTTAACAATTAGAGATATTAATACAAGTAGGCAAGATAGTAACTCGTTGTGTCACTTAAAATGATAAATTCCATACTAATAGATAATAGTTAACTTTAGCTAAGATCATACTTTTACATTGATAGATCTAGAACGTACGAATTATTTTTCTTGATACTTTAATAACCCTTAGTATTCCCAAGGCTATCTAAGTTCACTTATCTAAGATAGGTTCTGAAGCTAATTAAACTAATTTAACTTTGGTATTATTCCAAAATACCTGACTAATCTGATATATATTCCTTTAAACCTACTATTATTACTATCATTTTACTACTATCATCGAATCCAGTCACGATGGAGTAAACTTTTATTATTAATTCCTTGTCACTTACCAACCATCCTGTTTTACTTTAGCTGGAACTTAAGTTATAACACTTAATTCGTAGTTGACCCTTTCCTTTTATCTTAGATCCTATTATTAGTTGATCTTAGCCTAGAAACTTTTAATTTAACTACTTAACTTCCAGTTTTTAGTTTCTAATCAAATTAAATATCATTTAGGCTTATTTGAATGTCAATCAAAGAAATTCAACTCTCAAGCATTTCTTAAGTATTTACCTTTCAATTTTAAACCATCAATTCATCCTACGTATTATTATATAGCATATAAAGTAACCTATCTTCTAGCAATAAGAGACATCTAAATTTTATTCTGACTCTTTTGTCTAAACACTAAGTTCCTGAATTATAGAGGTACGTCACTCCCGCTAAAACGTCTTACTTAGGAATAATAATTCATTTAGCACTGATTAACTCTCAAGGTGAATTTCCAAAGTTAAATTAGTGCTAACATTTCCATCTGGTAACATAAGTTAATAGCTGACCCTTATAACTACTAATATCCTATATTCGATTAGCCAAATTCTATAATACTACAACTCCACCATGCAAATATAATCCTACCATGATATATATATATATATATATATATATATATATATATATATATACGAATTAATTAAATATAATGGTAATCACACAAATATATATATACAGCTCTTATCAAAACTTCCTAAATAACGTGAGTTTTATAGAAAGTTTCCTCACCTAAACAAGCTGAATTTGCTAGTAAAATGCAAGAGCCTAAACGCCTTCCTTCTAATCTTCAAACTTTCGCGGGTCAAGTTACTGTTTTTATTATTTTGTTTCATTTCTTTCTTTGGTTTTTCTCTCTTCACCTAACCACCAGTTATATTGCTGATTAAACAAAAGCTAACTAAACTAGTCTAGTGTTCACGATTGGCCTTTGAATTAATTGGATTGGATTTTGGCTTTGTTTTGGTTTCTCTTCCCTGGACGATTCCCATGCAAGCATATATATATCAGTCAGCTAAGTGGGCGGTGGGTAATAAAATACTTAAATGTTTTGCTATCTTCTTCTGATTCCACCGACTTCATCTCATGTTTTCTTCTCGTTTTCGGTCCAATCATTTCTTTCATCTTCCTTTGCTTGCCACGTTTTGCTAATAATGATTGTTGCTATATCAATGAGCTGGTAATCATGGTAGCTTCTTGAGATTTGTAGATGATGACTAATGTAAGGTAAACTTGTTGGTGAAGCCGTGTGGTTATAGCGAATGATTTAGCTTTGTTGATTCACGACTTGGCTTCCTAGTTTGTTTGCTTAATTGACACGATTATAAACTAGCTAACAAGTGGTGATGAGTAATAGAATAATAAGGAAGAGATGGCAGCGACAAGTAATGTTAAACGACGACTAACATAAGCTATAGTAATGATAACACTAGCAATAGGTTAATGATGAAGAATTATAAGAAGCAGGAGGTGGCAATCAAAGAAGAAGGCTTGAGTGCCATTTTACGAGAGACTGGTTTAATGTGGCGGTAACTGGATTGGTTCATGGTGCTGATTTTAAAATGATTAATTCAAGCTAGTTCAGCAGGCTAGGGCGTGCATCTATCCTCTCTTATTTAACTAAGAGTAATAGGAGTTAGTATTCCTATTTAATCTTATTCGTAGGCATCTAATAACAAACCTATTAGACCAAATTGCTTAGGTAATTAAGTTAATGTACTACTGCCTACTTAATCTATTTGTAAACCCTGGTAGCCCAAAATTATTAAAGATACCTATTGTAGATGTCTACATTCTATCTCTGAACATCCTTATGCAAAACTATTAGTGTAACATTAACTTAAAAGTTAATTAATACCCAGTAGCTAATTTAAACATCCTAATTTACTTAAATTACTTTGATTGATATAACTATCCCTCCTATAATTTTAAAATTACCTTATCCCATAACAATATTTCTATTCCACCTAGTTCTAATTCAACTTATATGTATTTTTATTACTATAAGCTATATAAGATAACTATAGTACTTAATGTAAAACTTCCTAATTCACAACTTAGGTTTGCTATATTATTCTATTTTCTAGTCGACCCTAAAAGTTACTATCTTCACCTTTACTACTCAAACTATCCTAGTGTGTTAACCAAGATAACTTCTCCCTTCTAATTAAAATGAATGCCTAGTTTAAAATACTAGAGTTTTATATTTCCTAAGCTTAATTTTATAAATTTATAAGAACACCTAATAATAAGTTACTATTAATCATAATACCAATTGATCTTAAATAATGAGACAATTAATTATAAATTAAATGCAAGCAAATAATTACAAGGGCACGTTTTCCAAGAATAATGAAAGAAGTAATATAAATAAATACTTACAAATGGATGGTCGGGCTCGGGTATTACAGCAATGGACCAAAGCTGAAGACTTGGCAACCACCAACAATTTAAAGGCGTTGAATGCAATTTTTAATGCCATTGATCTGAATCAATTCAAGCTTATTTCATCTTGTGAAATGGCAAAAGAAGCTTGGGAAATCTTGCAAACGGCATATGAAGGTACTGCTGCAGTAAAAGTTTCCAAATTGTAAATACTTGCAACAAGGTTTGAAGAATTGCGAATGCACGAGGATGAAACCATTGCTGAATTTAATGCTAAGCTTTGTGACATAACAAACGAAGCTTTTGCATTAGGTGAAAAGTACTCAAATTCAAAGTTGGTAAGAAAGACGTTGAGGTCATTTCCGGACAGGTTTGCCATTAAGGTTGTAGCAATAGAAGAACAAAGAATGTGGATTCCATGAAACTTGATGAGTTAATGGGGTCTTTGCAAACCTTTGAGATGAAATTCAAGCAGAAAAGAAAAGAAAATGGCATTGCACTGCAAGTAGAGATTAAAAAGAAAGAGGATGAAGATCCTTCTGATGATGATATATTAACGGAATCTTTGGCCCTCTAACAAAGAAGTTCCAAAAGGTGTTTAAAAAATGAAAGAATCAAGCGAAAGGTCCAAAATTCACTAACTTTGGCAAAAACTCACATGCCACAATAACTACTGAAACTTCCAAGAAGTAGAATGAAAAACTGTTTGATGGAAAGAAAAAAAATAAAGGAATTCAATGTTGGAAATGTGAAGGATTTGGTCACATTCAATCTAAGTGTGCTACTTTTTTTGAAAAGAATGAAGAAAGCCATGAATGACGCATGGAGCGATGAAGAATCAGAAAGTAGCAGCAATAGTGATGAAGAGCACACGAGCAACTATGTTGCGTTCTGTGCTACAGCAGCACAACCAAATACTGAGACAGAAACTAAAATTGTTACAACAGAATTAGCAACAACATCAGCAGTAAGATTGGTTATGTCAGATGGTGAAACTGATTCCTAATTGGACAGTGATGAAGAAGAGGACAAATTCATAAAGACCTACAAAACGATGTACCAAAAATGGCTAATCGTGTGTAGAGTGAATCAAGATCAACTAACCAAGATTGCCGAACTTGAAAAAGAAAAAGTTGAGTTGCAAAAGTATTTGGGAAAGAATCAGCAAAAAGTAGACATGTTGTAGCAGGAACTGTCACAGATCCAGCGAGGCTTCAAGATGATGAACTCAGGTACGGAAAAGCTTGATTATATGTTATCCATTCAGAAGTCTTACAGAGACCATACTGGATTAGGCTATCAAGGTAGAGCATCAACAAGTCAAACGGTATTTGTCAAAGAAGCTGAAAAATCAAACGTAGCACAATCTATTGCAACAAAACTTGGCGCAGAAGCAAGAACTTCATAGGTAAGTAAGTTTATTCCTATTTGTCATTATTGTTTTACTCCTGGTCATATCAGACCTCATTGCTACAAGCTTATGAGAGCATTGAAAAGAAGAAATAGAACTTATCTGCACCTGTCGCAGCAAAAGGTAAAACAGATGTGGGTAAGAAAGTCTCCTATAACTTGTCTTGTCTCTTATACTGCCTTGAAAGCATATCCTAATAACTTTTGGTACTTTGACAATGGATGTTCTAGGCATGTGACAGGTGAACGAGAAATTACAAGTCATGCAATGGAGGTGAAGTAACCTTTGGCGATGGTGGAAAAGGCCGTGGTCTTGGAAAAGGAACCCTTGCTCTTAAAGGCTTTCCAAGATTGAAAAATGTCTTGCATGTAGAAGGACTCAAAGCAAACCTCATTAGTATTAGCAAACTATGTGATCAAGGATTTCTAGTAAACTTTACCAAAGATTGTTGTGAAGTAGTTGATAACTCTAACAAATGCGTTCTTATAGGAAATAGGTCAATGGATAATTATTATATGCTTTCTGTTCCACATGAACAAAATTCTGTATGTCAAGTCAACTTAGTTGATAGTACTAAACTATGGCGCCTCAAGTTAGGACATCTGAATTTCAAAACACTAAGCAAAATTGCGAACAAAGGTATTGTTCGAGAAGTTCCTAAATTGAAAAGATTGAGACATGAAGTTTGTGGTCCATGTCAACTTGGAAAGTAGGTAAAAACTACTCATAAAAGGCTGCAACATATTGCTACGAAAAGGACTTTGGAACTCTTGCATATGGATCTCATGGGTCCTATGCAAACTAAAAGCCTTGGTAGAAAAAGGTATGTGTTTGTGTGTGTTGATGACTTTTCTAGATATTCATGGGTTGAATTTTAGATTGAAATATGGTACAATTGATGTATTCAAAAGATTGTGCTTGAAAATTTCAAATGAAAAGGATGGTTACATAGGAAAAATTGATAGAATAAGAAATGATCATGGTAAGGAGTTTGAGAATCATACATTCTCTCATTTTGTGATAACCATCGAATTGCTCATGAATTCTCTGCACCAAAAACACCACAGAAAAATGGTGTTGTAAAAAGAAAAAGTAGGCTTTTACAGGAAATTGCTTGTGTGATGATAAATGCAAATAACATTCCTCATAAATTTTGGGTTGAAGCTGTTAACACTGCCTGCTACACAATGAATCGAGTGTATCTTCGTCCATGTATATTTAAAACCCCGTATGAAATCTGAAAATGTATGAAACCTTCACTAAATCATTTTTATGTGTTTAGGAGTGTTTGCTACATCTTAAAGGATAGAGAGCCAAGAGGTAAGTTTGATGCAAAATCTGACAAATGTATATTCTTGGGTTACTGTATAAATAGCCGAGCTTATAGAGTGTTCAATTTATATACACTAACTATGATGAAGTCAACTAATATTGTGGTGAATGATAATGTAAGTGCACTAAAAGGTGGTGAATCAAATGTTGCAGTAGACAATTTTGTTCCATAAAATATTGCAATAGGCACTGAGAATGATAGAGTAGAAGCTGAAGATAGACAAACATCAAACACTGTCGCAATAGAAATTGAAGCAGACACAACTAGAACTGTCATAACAGAAGCTGGAATGAGTGAAACAGGAACTAACACTGCTATAACAGATACTGAAGCTGACGCAGCAGATGGTGAATATGGTACATTAGACGTTGAAACAGAAGGACTTGAGCAAAGATTTTTAAAACTCTAGATAGCTGAACCTTTAAGTAGAGTTCAAAAGAATCACTCTGAAAGTGATATCATTGTTTCCTTGCATGATGATGTTCGAACTCGAAACAAGCAAAAGGTAAATTATAGAGAGATGGTCAAGTATGTATATTTTACTTCCCCCATTGAACCAAAAAATGTAAAAGAGGCATTAGAGGATGAAAGTTTGATCAATGTTATGCAAGCAGAGTTGAACTAATTTGTTAAGAATGATGTGTGGATCTTAGTTCCTTGGCCAAAAGACACAAATATAATTGGGACAAAATGGATTTTTAGAAACAAGATTGATAAATGTGGCAACATAACCAGAAACAAGGCTAGGTTAGTTGTTCAGGGGTATACTCCAGTTGAGGGAATTGATTTTGAGGAAACTTTTGCACCAGTTGCTAGGCTAGAATCAATTAGACTTTTGTTGTCTGTTACTTGTGTGTTGAAAATTAAGCTATACCAAATGAATGTAAAGAGTGCTTTCTTAAATGGTATACTTAATGAAGAAGCTTATGTTGAACAATCTAAAGGGTTTGAAGATCCTCATCATGTTTATAAATTGAAAAAGGCCTTGTATGGATTGAAACAAGCTCCAAGAGCTTGGTATGAGAGGTTGACTAAATTTTTGCTTGAAAAAGGCTATAAAAGAGGAGTGTTGATATGACTTTGTTCATTAAATTCACACCTGAAATTCTGATTGCTCAAATTTATGTTGATGACATAGTCTTTGGTGCAGCAGTTAAAAGCAATGTTAATGAATTTGTTGATCAAATGCAGCATGAATTTGAAATGAGTATGGTTGGAGAACTGACATACTTTCTAGGTTTGTAGGTGAAGTAGTGCATGAATGGTATTTTCATCTCTCATGAGAAATATGCCAAAAATCTTCTGAAAATGTTTGGTTTAAAAGGTTCAAAGCACATGAGAATTCCAATGAGGTCAAGCACAAAGCTAATGAAAAATGGGAATGAGAAATCTGTTAATACAAGTTTGTATAGAAGCATGATAGGGAGCTTGCTTTATTTAATTGCGAGTCGACCTGATATTTGTTTTAGTGTAAGAGTGCGTGCTAGGTTTCAAGCTAATCCAAAAGAGTCACACTTAAAAGTTATAAAGAAAATCATTAAATATGTGAGTGGGACTATAAATTTTGGTATTTGGTACACTAATAACGCTAACACAAATCTAGCAGGTTTTAGTGATGTAAATTGGGCTAGGAATGTGGATGACAGGAAGAGCACTACTGGAGGCTGCTTCTATGTAGGTAACAATCTTGTTTCATGGTACAGCAAAAGGCAAAACTCAATTTCCTTGAGCACTGCTGAAGCAGAATACATAGTAGCAGGTAGTTGTTGTGCTCAATTTCTTTGGATGGGTCAAATGATAGATGATTATGGCATTGATCAAAATTGGTTTACTGTCTTTTGTGACAACATGAGTGCCATAAATATCTCAAAGAATCATGTACAACACTCACGGACAAAACACATCGACATAAGGCATCACTTTATAGGAGAACTTGTGGAACAAAATAAGGTTGTGTTGGAATATGCTATAACAGAAAATTAACTAGCAGATATCTTCATTAAGGCACTAGACTCTGTAAGGTTTGAGACCTTAAAAAAAGCCTTAGGTATCTGTTTTCTATAAGATACAATAGTTTGTGTGTATGTGCATTGGTTCATCACTAGAGTATTAAAAATTATATGTATAAATCTGCTAGTGATTTCATTTGTGGATCCATATTATCAATGCACATCATGTACTTGTCATTCTAATAAATCTTAAATTGAAGTCTCAACATGAAAAGATTGTGAACTTACTTGACGACTGAGGATCTATTAAATAGAAGTCTCTTTGAGATTCATTCCTGAATTATATTCACCTTGTCAAAAGGAAAAAAAAAATCATATACGGGATATTGCAACAAAAGTTGGAATAGAAAGGGCTACCTAGACCACAAAGAATGGTTCTAGAGTGAAAGCCACCATACCAAGAAGAAGAAAAAAAAAATTCTACAGGGATGATTAAAGGACCGAGTATGTTGGAACAAGTATTGCTTCTAATATGAACTGGTGTGATGGATGTTGAGGACCTTCTAGACTGGCTTGTACATGCAACATACACACACATGGTCCATCCTTGAAATTCTTGTTTGATTTATGCATGTGATCAGTAGAAATTCGAGTGGTGACTCAAAGTTCATACTCATGAAAGTATGTTTGTTTAAACTCTGAATTTTTCAAAAGTCAAAAGAATCTTGAGAGTTGAATGTCGAAGTTGGAATTTGCTTGGTTGACATATGTTGCAGCATAATCTCACACACCAAGTGTTTGCAACTAAGTCTGGTCATAATTTGTTGTAGCACAAATTTGTCTATCTGTCAGTCATATTTTTGTTGCATCTAAGTCGGAGAACTAATGAATTTGTTGCAGCAAAGTTTTCTTTCTGATAAACAGTGTTGCAGCAGGAGCTAAAGCAGTTACCACTTTATGCTGATGGATCATAATTGAAATTTTAAGCGGGAAAACAGCGGCACATTCAAAGCACGTTCTTTCAAAAGGAGGATAGTGAAATAACTTACCAAAATCGTTCAGCTTCCTTCTTGCTTAAAAAATTATGCTTTAATTTATTTCCTTTCTTGTTAACCGTTCATTAGCCTTAATTCTTACTTACCAGTTTTATCTCACATCTTTAAACTCCTCTTCTCTTTTCTGTTAGTTGTTCAAAGCACAATACAAGCATTATATTCTTTTTCTCACATACAACAGGTGCTACAACAATGGTACAAACACGCACCGAAGCACGACATTGGCCACAGGAGACCCTACTTCCTTATATTATCATCAGACTTATGTTAGTAGTAATGTGTTCATTTTTTCTCCTACGGTGATAAATGAGTTTGTGGGATTTGAGAAGTCAGAGGAAGATGTTGCAGAAGATTACCTTAGCCAATTGGTTTCCAGGGAAACATGCAAACACAGTGAATGCTGAGATGGCCACAATGTTATTTCAAGTTGGCACCGGTATGAATTTGAACATTAGGCAGATCAGTTTTAATAGGATTATGGAAGAAGCTGAAAAGAATACTCCTACATTATATCTCTCATTTCCTTCTATGATTTATGGTGTTTTGAGTCTGCAACACAATGTCAAAAAATCAGATGAGGTATTAGCCAAGCTTCCTCCTCATTTGCATTTTTCTAAGAAATATTTGTAGGGCAAACATCAAGTAGATACTACAGTTCCCGGTTCTATTGTAAGAGGAGCTGCTATTCAAGGGGAGCATAGTGCTACAGCGCCTGGTGGTGCAGGCTTTGCCCCCAGCTCAAGTACTTATGTGAGGCAATTGTTATAACAATTCTAAGTTGAGCTGCAGTAGATTAAGTCTGCCCAGGATGCACTTCAGGTAACTCAGGCTGATGTTGTAGCAACTCAAGCTCAGATTCTACAAGGACAACAACAGCTGCTCGCCATCCTTGCCACTCTTCGCCCTCTAGCACTACCAAATGCCTAACCCCTTGCCTTTGTTTGTCAAAAAAGGGAAGATCCATAGGATTGTCTATGGATTGTCTACTGACTTTTGCTCTAATGTTCTTATGCTCTGTTTCTGAACTTTTTATCTTACCCATTTCTTATCCTTGTTCTGATACAGTTCGTTTATTTTGGTTGTTTTAGTCTCTACTCTGATACGTTTTATGTTATATTTTCATCAGCTATGTCTTATATGTAGTTACATTGATGATTACTAGTCTTTATCTCAAATGTGTTGTTACTCTGATACTCGGTTTTGCCAAAACAAAGCCAAATGGGGGAACTTGTTACACCTCTTACTGCAACAAAAGCTGTGATATTGATTGGCTTGTGTTTTGCCAAAATTATGTTTTATCTAAATTCAATTATGGTATATGCATACCTGTTTGAAAAACTTTGATTAACAGGTTTACCATATTTACAAGAGAGTCGAAAAGGAAAATTGGCATTTCTTTATTTACTTGAAGATTTGAAGTTTCCTTATTTAAAATGAAGGTTGTCTTATTCAAGAATTGCTTGGACACAAAGTTATTCCATAAAGCTCAAGGCCCAAGCACGGATTAACTTTTGGAGATTTAGACAACTAATTCACCATTACATACAGAGCATCACACGTCTGAGAGAATACACAGAGTGAGAGCTGGAAAAAAAAAAAGATTTCTTTGAGTGTTTAAAGCTGTTAGGTTTGCTGTAACAGATTAATGACGTGCTGTAACAAAAGTTTGTAATGTAGGAATCTGATAGAGCATGTGCTGCTACAACAGACTGTGAAACAGGCAGTTCATTTATGCTTCCGCTATGCTTATTGTCTTAATTTTTGATAGGAAGAGTTTTTAGTTGTTTATTAGCTTGTTTATTCTTCAGGAGAAAAAGGTGTTGTTCTCGAGAGATAACGTTGCAAGTCGAGGGGAGCTCGTCAAACTGAGGTTCATTAAGGATCTCTTCATCAAGGTGTCAAAGGTCAAGAGGGAGTCTTTACTTGTGTAAGTCCATTGATATTGTAACTTCTGATTTATTAATGAAACATGTTTGTTGGACCAGGGGTGGTCCCGTGGATGTAGACCGCACTGTTAAAATATGGACTTGTCCCACATAAAAAAATCATAAACTCTTAGACCACTTAACAAGATCTTGGGTTACTCCACTTGGCACAAAATGGTTTTAAGTTAGAACCTCAGGCTTTTTAACATGGTATCAGAACTAGGCCCATGGTCTAGTCTCATTCATCTTTCACGTGCGATCTATATCAAATCAGGTCCACTTGTCTTCAATCTTTCACGTGTGCATAGTCCACGCACTTTCAATCTTCCACATGTGTGTTCAATCTTTCATGTGTGACCCATCTCAAAAAAATTCGGTCCACATGTATTCAATCTTCCAAGTGTGACCATCTCAAAATAAAGTCCACGCGTGTTCAATATTCCACTTGTAACTCCTCTCAAATCAGGTCACACGTGAGGGGGAGTGTTAGAATATGCATTTGTCCCACATAGAAAAATCATAAACTCTTAGACCATTTAATAAGATCTTGGGTTACTCTACTTGGCACCAATTGGTTTTAAGTTGGAACCTCAGGCTTCTTAACAAGGACAGTTGAACCACGTTAAATCTCGGTGTTCATACTTTCTGCATACGTTTAGTTATTTTGTTTAACTTTTGTTACAACAAGATAATAACCAGGAATTTTCAGCCTTTTTTCTCAAACTAAGCAACTATACACTAAAAATCAAATTAAATGAAGTTTTATTTTACTAAAGAAGATTGGTTATATGAATTTGACACATGGACAACCTTCTCTTCAATTAACTCAATATACACGAAATCTTGTCAGACTCTCCTTTTAACTCATCTTAGATCTTCTTCTGTATTAAAATATCATCTCATCTAAAAGTTTAAACTATCAAAAAGTTATTTATCTATTGTCTTTGATCAAAACACCCCTACACATTCAGGTGAATTCGTTTTTATATCCTTGAACATGAAAGATTTAATATTTTTAAATGGATCGCGAAAAAACTTGAATTCATAGTTGTTTAGTAACCTAATCTCTTATAGTATATTAAATTATCACTTTATTTAAAAGTTTAAATTTTTTAAAAAGAGTTTATTATATTATTTAGTGTCTTCAACATTCTCTTCTCTTAGGGTGTAGTATGTTAGAGACACACACACACAAAAAAAAAAAGGAAGCAGCTACAGAACAAAATAGGATGTGAAGTTCAACTACCACTCATATATGTTCGTGCTCGCATGTGTTAGTGCCTACTTGTGTTATATATATATATGATGTCCGAATTCTAATTCACCTATTGGCAAAAAAGGGAAAAAAAATTTCTAATTCACTTGCCACATTGTCAATTAATGTATTAGGCAAGTTGATTCTGGTCACAAATACCAAGACAAAAGTAACACTAAATTTTTTTTTTTGTGTGTTTTTATTTAAACAAAAGTAAAAATTATGATTCAAATTTAAAATACAACAAGTTAATACTCGACTATTTTACTTAATTTTTAGGCCACCAAAGTTTTCTTCAACATATTGGAGAATAGCAAATGAAGGGAGGGAAAGGATAAAATTGTTATATTCTCTCATGAAAGAATATTCAAGGAGGAATCTCTTACCAAGTCAACAATTGCACATTCCCTTAGATTCCTTGTATGCTCTCCCTACTCCAAAGTCAATGCAAGAATCAAATATAATTGTTCTTAAATGTCTCTGGCTGGCCCTTTTGCAAAGAAATCTTTGGAGTTGATACCAAAAAGTCAAACTTCAGAAACCATTGCCTCCAAACAATTCATTTTCATGCATGAATTCCAATTTCTTTGCCTTCTTACAAGTCAAAACTAGCAAGCACTGCTGAGACTCGGCGATTTGATCTTCTAGATTTGCCTTCTCCGTCAGAAAGGGTCACTAGCCTCGATTAAGAGTTTCTATTGGAACCGCGGAATTAATTAAGTATCCACACTCTAAGAACTTAAACTTTAAAATTAAATGATCACTTTTTATCATATCAGATAGTTTTAGTTATGTCATGACCATTATCGTGTTATTACATGTATAATCAAAATAAACATACCTTACACGTAAAAGAACATGTTGAAAATAGCAAATTAGTTAAAACATACACAGTTTGAAAATTTAAACTTTTAGATCAAATCATCATTTATTAGTTTTGAATGCACATAGAATCTTTACACCAAAGTTTGGTGAAAATTTAGAAGTAGTCCACCCCTCTAAACAAAGAGGCAGCCAGCTTTCTACTTCTACCAATTGATTTGTCACTACTCCACATCCACATGGACACAAAATTCCACTTTTTGCAACACTTTTTAACTTTTTGTTATTGGCAAATCCCAGCCTGTTGAATCAAAGAAGGGAAAATAGCAAAGACTTAGCACTGTACAACCAAGCCAAGATAGTAGGTTGTTTCCATATCCTATTATCTGCAAGGTGGTTTTTTTTTACAGTTGTTCATATTTCTATCCAAAGGAACAAAAATGGAGTCATTTAATACTGCAGATGATCCTGTTCACAAGAAGTCTGCTCTTCCTGTGGACTCTGAACATAAGGCTACTGAATTTAGAATATACTCGGTTGCAGCGCCTCATATGCGTGCATTCCATCTCTCATGGGTGTCCTTTGCCTGTTTCATATCCACCTTCGCTGCTCCACCTCTCCTTCCAATTATCCGAGATGACCTTGATCTTACAGCCACAGACATTGAAAATGCTGGAATTGCAGCAGTTTCTGGTGCAGTCTTTGCCAGGATTTCCATGGGTACAGCATGTAACTTATTTGGCCCTCGTCTCGCCTCTGCCTTTCTTACCCTAATAACTGCACCCGCAGTTTATTGCAGTGCCATAGCAAATTCCCTTATCACGTTCCTCCTCATGCGCTTTTTCACGGATTACTGTATTTTCCTAGGCCCAAATCTTATCTCTTAGTCAGCCAAGAAGTAGGCTACCAGAGCTCGTTTTAGTACTGAGACTGAGTATCGTGCAATAGCATACAAGACAAAAGTAACATCAAATTTTTTTTTCTTAAACAAAAATAAAAATTGTGATTTGGATTTAAATTATAATAAATTACTACTCAACTATTTTACCTAAAAATTAGGCCATCAAAGTTTTCTTCACCATATTGGAGAATAGCAAATGATGGGAGGGGAAGGATAGAATTGGTATATTATATCGTGAAAGAATATTCAAGAAGGAATCTCTTACCAAGTCAACAATTGCACATTTCCTTAGATTCCTTGTATACTCTTCCAACTCCAAAGTCAATGCAAGAATCAAATTGTTCTTAAATTTCTCTGGCTGGCCCTTTTGCAAAGAAATCTTTGGAGTTCATACCAAAAAATAAAACTTCAGAAACCATTACCTCCAAACAATTCATTTTCACATGCATGAATTCCAATTTTTTTGCCTTCTTACAAGTCAAAACTACGAAGCACTACTGAGACTCAGCAATTTGGTCCCTTAGATTTGCCTTCTCCGCCAGAAAGGGTCACTAGACTCAATTAAAAGCTTTTGGGTGGAGCTGTTAAATTAATTAAGTATTCACTATTTAAAAATTTAAACTTTTAAATTAAGTAGTCACTTTACACGGTATCAGATTCCCGTTGTTTTAGTTTTGTCATGACTATTATCATTTTTATTACATACATAACCATAAAAAACATACCGTGCACATAAAAGAGTGTGTTGATGACTTATTAGTTTTGAATGCATAGAATCTTTACACCAAAGTTTGCTGAAAATTTAGAAGTGGTCCACCGCTCTAAACAAAGAGGCAGCCAGCTTTCTACTTCTACCAATTGATTTGCCACTACTCCACATTCACATGGACACAAAATTCCACTATTTACAACACTTGTTAACTTTTTGTTATTGGCAAATCCCAGCCTGTTGAATCAAAGAAGGGAAAATAGCAAAGACTTAGCACTATATAACCAAGCCAAGATAGTAGGGTGTTTCCACATCCTATTATCTGGAAGCAGGATTGTTTTTTTTTTTTTTTTTTTTTTTTCCAGTTGTTCATATTTCTCTCCAAAGGAACAAAAATGGAGTCATTTAACACTGTAGATGATCCTGTTCACAAGAAGTTTGCTCTTCCTGTGGACTCTGAACATAAGGCTACTGAATTTAGAATATACTCGGTTGCAGCGCCCCATATGCGTGCATTCCATCTCTCCTGGGTGTCCTTCTTTGCCTGTTTCGTATCCACCTTCGCTGCTCCACCTCTCCTTCCAATTATCCGAGATGACCTTGATCTTACAGCCACAGACATTGGAAATGCTGGAATTGCAGCAGTTTCTGGTGCAGTCTTTGCCAGGATTTCCATGGGTACAGCATGTGACTTATTTGGCCCTCGCCTCGCCTCTGCCTCTCTTACCCTGATAACTGCACCCGCTGTTTATTGCAGTGCCATAGCGAATTCCCCTATCGCGTTCCTCCTCGTGCGCTTTTTCACGGGATTCTCTCTTGCCACTTTCGTATCAACTCAATTCTGGATGAGTTCTATGTTCTCAGCCAGAGTTGTTGGCACTGCAAATGGTGTTGCTGGAGGCTGGGGCAATCTTGGAGGCGGCGCAACACAGCTGATCATGCCTTTAGTCTTTTCAATTATTCGCGATATTGGTGCAACGAAATTTACAGCCTGGAGGATTGCATTCTTCATCCCTGCCCTGTTCCAGACCTTATCTGCGTACGCAATTTTCCTTTTAGGCCAAGACATGCCTGATGGGAATTATTCACAGTTGCAGAAATCTGGAGAGAAACATAAAGATAACTTCTCCCAGGTCTTCTACCACGCAATCTCAAATTACAGAGGCTGGATTTTAGCCCTGACGTACGGGTACTGTTTTGGGGTGGAACTTACTGTGGACAACATAATTGCACAGTATTTTTATGACAGATTCAATCTGAAACTCCACACTGCTGGAATAATCGCGGCGAGCTTCGGATTAGCAAACATATTTTCCAGGCCTGGAGGAGGAATGTTGTCAGATATTATGGCAAAGAGGTTTGGAATGAGAGGCAGGCTTTGGGCACTGTGGGTAGTGCAAACAATAGGTGGCCTGCTATGCATTCTTCTGGGCAAAGTTGGTTCTCTTAGTGCATCTGTTGCTGTTATGCTAGTATTCTCAGTGTTTGTTCAAGCTGCATGTGGCCTTACTTTCGGAGTAGTTCCTTTTGTTTCTCGAAGGTACAGTTTCTACCCCCACCAAAAATTTTATTATTATTATCTAGTTGATTATTTCTCTATACTCGTGATTGTAACTACCCTAGCAGCGTGTTAACACATTGGGCCTAATTAAAAATTGGTCCAAAGATAAACTTTTTGTTGAAGTTCTTCAAGTTCTTTTGGAGGTAACTACTCCTCTGTTCGGTACCTCATGTGGTTGATCAAATGAGTGCAAATTTCCAGAACTGTTTGATCCTAGTTGAACAGATAGTAAGTGCCACTTGGTTCAAGTTGTTCCTCCCTTAACTGATTTTAAAATCTCCCTCTAATAAAAAGAAAAAAGAATTTGATTCCATATGAGCTAATGTGTTCTGACATTCTTATGAAACGATAGGGGTTATTGCAATACAATTGTACCACCTATAACGTGAAACTTTGACAAAACATTGGAGATCGTTTTTCCCGTTTGTCCTATTTTCTCCGAAATCAAACTTAATTCTTGCCCTCTTGCATGTCAGGTCATTGGGAATAATATCTGGGATGACTGGAGGTGGTGGAAATGTAGGTGCAGTTCTAACACAAGTAATTTTCTTTAGAGGATCCAGATACTCCACAGAAACAGGCATAACTCTTATGGGTGTGATGATGATATTTTGCACTCTCCCAATTTTGTTCATATACTTCCCACAATGGGGTGGAATGTTTTGTGGTCCATCATCAAAGGGCACTACAGAAGAAGATTACTACATGTATGAATGGACCTCAGCAGAGAAAGAGAAAGACTTTCACCAAGCTAGCTTGAAATTTGCTGATAATAGCAAAAGTGAGAGAGGTAAAAGGGTAGGGTCTGTACCTACACCTACTGATGGAACACTAGCTACAAACATTTGACAACCGACACAAACTTTAATACAACCTTTTTTGGTCCACTCGAGGCTCATACTATACAAGCATCTCTTTCGGTTCTTTGGTCATCCAGAACCAATAGATTCCTTAGTTACCCTTTAAGAATTGTTCATGTCATGCAAATCTTTAGTATATATAAATTACATTTTACGTTGGTTCTGTAAAATATATATATATATATATATTCAATATATTTACCAAATAATAGTTAGATTTGAGTAGTTACACAATAGTTGAAAACAGCAATTGCGTATAGTAACTACTTTAAAGGAAAAGGACATGGCTGTAGAGTTCTTGCTAGAGTTATTACACATCACTAGAATGAAAATTGATAAGAGATAATAGAGAGAAATCTGAAGTTGACTTAATTCCAAAAATTGCCAAATAAACCTAATTATCTACTCTCTTGTCATTATCTCGCTAGTAAAATTTGAATTGTGACTTTGAACGAGTCTGGGGACAATAATCAAATATAGATAAAAAAAAATTTAAAAAAAGTGCCGTAGTCTTCATGACAAGATAAAAATTTAAGTTTTTGTATTTATTTTGACTGTAATGTTTGATATTGGTAAGAGATTTGGTAAAAGAATTGTTTATAAATGAATGTTATGCGTTTAAATAATAATGCACGTTAATTATTTTGGACAAGTAGAGTCGTTCTTTTTAAGCTTATAATATTAATTATTCCGCTTATCGATTTGGAATTTTATGTTTAGAGGCATGAATTATTGAAGAGCTAATCACCATCTAGAAGTAGGAATTCAATGCTATACTAGAAAGGTAAGTGTAGATAGTGGTTTATATGTGAATGTGTTGATTTAAATAATAACTCGAATTAATTATTTTAGTTAATTATTCTTAAATTTATGACACTAATCTTATTTGCGGATTCAAAATTTTTTATTTCAATTTTGCGAGGTTAGCCATAGCAGTAAGAAATTTGACTCATTTTTTTAAATAATTTTTGTTGAACGTGGCAATTAACAGCTTGGGCTTCGTAAGGATCTCCAACTCAACCACTTTGACTTTCACAATCACGACAGCATGGCCAGAGCTAAAGAAATCCAAGTCTTTTTCTGTGCAAGTAATTTACGACTACAAAAAGATTAAAAAGTATTGTAAATAATTTTAACTATTGCATATGATTCTTTACAAATTTTTCACTTCAACAATTTTTTCTAAATAATAAGTAACAATTTAAAAAACTGTTACAATTAAATGATAATTTTAAAACTGTTGTGAACAAGTAATCTCATGAACTATTATTATCGACAAAAAAGTGATAAATTTTTTTAATTATTACAATTAAATAGAATCATTGCAAAAACTTTTAACCTATACAAAAGTTAGAAACCGTTGAAATAAGGCACTTATTACAATATTTTTTTTATTTTTAATTAGAGTGTTACAGAAAAGTTAAAATGTTGTAATGTTAATTTGGTCAATAAGTAAATCAATTCTAAACAATAGGAAGTACAAAAAAAATTTAGAGTGAAAAAATAAACATAAACTATAAGAAAGTTCGTTTTGTAGGGTTTCTAACTTCCATTCCTCTTGATCAAGGGTGGAGTCACTCATTGGCTAACGAGGGCTGCAGCTCCCCTAACCTGTAATGATCCTACATTGAAATCTCTTGAAAGTAAATTCTATGGAAGAAAGACTAGTCTTTTGGGTTGGACTCTCTCTTTGGGTTTGACTCTTGAGTTATTACATTGATGCTTTCGTTGAGAGTAAACTCCATAGAGGGAATATTATAGGTTAGATTAAGGTAAGGGCGGATCCAGACACTAGGGGTCAGTGTAGGCACTCGGTACCTGGCTCTGCCTTTGACAGTGATACAGTTAGTAACAAATAATTTGGGGATACTCATTTATACATAAACTATTAGTTAATTTATGTACATTATAGCAATTATAAAATGAAAGCACTAAAGTATACAAAGTCTTCAAGAAATGACTTTCATCGTACAATAATGACATAACAAATAAAACAAAGAAGAATAAATGACTATAGTAATACAAAAAGTACCTTGTATCAATTAAAATAAACATATGAAAATAAATAAAAATAAGCTCACAATAAAACACAAAGAAATTATATTATATATATGTAATTACACTCCTAAAAATCAACAAAATTAAAGAATAAATTCATCAAATAAAAATTCCTTCTCTTGTGTAATAGGATTAAACTTCTTTTCAGTATATGAAACGCACAACAAACCATCCAAATTTGTTTACATTTTTATTAAGAGAAGAAATTTTACAAGAAGTAAATCACGTTAATCACCAATCACAAAGTTTATGATATCAATTGAATAATTATAGTAGAGATGCAAGAACCGGTTACGAATCAAGTCAAACCAATAGAGTGATAGATATAATGATTAACATAAAGTTATCATGCTAAATAATTCAAATTACGAGTTCTTGTATATTTACATAATGAACTTGATCAAAAAATGACAAGTGTAGCATAATACTTAAATTTATAGAAGTAATTGAGTGTATACCTACAATTCTGGAAAAATTCAACTGTAACAAAAAAAGGTACATCTATCTTTTTTAATTAAACAAATGTACATTAATTTACTAAAATACCCCAGTGTATGCATGTAGCTCCGCCGTTGGATTAAGGTGTGTAGTTTATTAGGAGAGAGAACATCTTGCAGTTAAGAAGCACCTCTTGTGAGGGTGAGATCCTGATGTGGGATCATTACATTTTATCCCCCTTAAGAGTTGACGCCCACGTCAAGCCCTTTCCTCCTAACAGTTGTACTCATCTACTAATATTTAGTATGACACTTATCATACCTTAAATCTAACTTATAGTCTCTCATCCATAAAGTAGACCAAAAATATAACAACTCAAGTCTAAAAGGAGAGTCCAACCCAAAAGACTCACAATGAGTGGTTCTTAAGTGCAAGGGGTTCTCCCTTATGATTGCCACACCCCGAGCCCAGACCCAATCAGGCGGTGAAGAATTCTAGAGGTAGATCTTACACTATATTCCACCGAGATGTAGGCAGGCACAACTGGTGTTGTTAGGTATAAAAAATTACTACTTGTACCCTTTTTTCTACTGACCAAAAATAATTAACCCAAGTTATCCTATATACTTACAACACTCACTTATAAACTACTCACAAAGACTATATTCTATTGATATGAGGTATTACAATAATAGATTAGCTTCAAAAGCGAAGATATTAAAGAGTGAGTTGAGACTGTATTTTTTGAAGACATGTATATTTTTAAAGTACTTTTAAGTTAAGAGATTAATTTCGTCCCCATTAAAAAAGAAATCTATATGCAAGTTTTAAATTATTTGTTTTCGACGCCTACTAATTAGAATAACTCTAAATTCGCCCGTGCTCTTGATGTTAGTAATGCCACACGACAATATCAAAGAGCAATTTCAAGCATTTAATGATAACTTGGAAAACACATAAATACGTATTTTATGCCCTTTTTTTTTGCACCATAGATGTCTATTTATCACACCCACAAGTGGGTGGCTAATAGATAATGCCAGGACTAGTTAGTCGTCGCTGATGAAAACATGGACTCTACTGTGTCGTACTCGGTTTCTTGTTGAGATCAAAAAACAGTTTCTGTATAACTTGACAGCAACTCTTAACCATGTTTCACATGTCAAATTATAAAGGATTGTACTACAAAATGTCCATGGAGCTTATATTTTTACTCAGACGCGGTAATGTAGACCCTACAATTTTAGTCTAGATTGTTCAACGTTCCAGATATTTTGTAAAATTTTCCAAAGAATAGTCTTCAGTACATCTACATCATAAATGATGTAGATGATCTTAACCATTTATTTTTATGAGTTAATTTCAACCGCTGATATCATCTTAAATTTAAAAAAAAAAAAAAAAAAAATTTATTATTATACGTAATTACCATCTTACCCTTTATTAATTAAATAAACGCAGGACCTATAAATTTTTAAAAATTAGTTAAATTCTTCCCTGGTCATGATCTA
Organism: Ehretia macrophylla; assembly: GCA_037974665.1. Classification (NCBI taxonomy): domain Eukaryota; kingdom Viridiplantae; phylum Streptophyta; class Magnoliopsida; order Boraginales; family Ehretiaceae; genus Ehretia; species Ehretia macrophylla. Next base: position 41,503,367 of record CM075783.1, read on the forward strand.
AGTTTTTTTATAATCATAAAAGTAATCTTTAAATTTCACAACTTATACTTTCCTCCCTTCTTCATCCAAAAAAATCCATTGAGTTGTCCATCTTCACAGCACCATGATTCCGCCATTTTTAAACCAACAAAATTTTTTACAAAAATCTATTGAATTCCTAGATATATAGAAATAGTACAAACATATTATAATCTGGATAGGATATTCAGTAATTTGGATAGTATGTGTGGTAATCTAGTATTACGAAACCATAATTCTTATTGACGGTTTTTTGTTTAGTTTCTTAACACTACATTAATACATATAATATTAAAATTACTGAATATACTAACCAGATTATAACATGCTTGTACTATACATTTAGGAATTCTTTATTTTAGCTTTACTCAAATAATTTCCCTACATTTAGTAAATATCATATTTTGAGGAATCTCAATTTACTATTATTCCAACAACTTCCTTATTCAATATATATATATATATATATATATATATATATTTAAGTCTCTTCATATTATTTTTTTAAAATTATTTTAGGTACAATTTTTATAATCATACATATAATTTTCCTATAAATACTTATGACATAGTGTTTTAGTTAATAAGTATACTCAATTTTATTTTACGACAAGTCTACGACATTATATATAACTATATCAACGGGAGAAGAAAATATTTCACGATATTAGATTCATTAGAGGTTTGAAATTATTTTACGTACTTTGAAAAACAAGAATATGCAATTTGTAACTATTGCCAACGTCAATTTATATTTCGATGTAAATTTAAAATTGAAACGCTTGTAAGACACCTTGATCTCAATATCCAAATGTTACAAACTATTTTAGTCCTACAGTGGTTATTCAACCACCCCTGGCTCCAAACACACCACAACCACCAACAGACTTAGTACTTATAATTAGAGCTAAACCAAATGGAGGACATTTGCACCAGCTCTCCTCAAACATTTATGTAATATTTTATTTTTATGTTTAAATCACTAATGTATTCATATCTCATTAACTTGTAGTTTGTTATGTAGTGTTTTATCATTTATGTTAATTGTTAATGTTAACAATCAACTTATGTACTGTTTCGTTAATAGTTAAATTAACTTTTCTTAAAAAAATTAAGTTTAAATTTTATTTTTTTAATTATTAATCTAACTATCTAAATAACATATTGGTGTTTGTATATATGTGTGTGTGTGTGTGTGTTTATATATTAGTATAATTATATATTCAGATTGCACTAATCACAAAAAATGGGTTGGGCCAATTACCCAGCCCAGCCCAGCTCGCAACTTGTGATAAGGGGCTTGTGGGTCGGGCTGACCCATATACCGACTCTATTATTGTCCTTGATTGATTTAATGACCAAAATTACTTAATTATCCTTATTATAATCTACATAGTGTTTGGATTGCACAAATAAATGGAAAGGAAAGGAAATTAGAGGAAGAAAAATAAAGGAAAAGAAAGAAAAAAATCTTTTTTTTGGATTGTAATAAAATAATAATGGAGATGAAGGGAAAATGTTTTATAATCTTTTGTTTGGATTGGAGAAGGAAAGGAAAAGAAATAATAATTTTAAATAAAATATTACTTGAGTGTCCTTTGAGACAATGAAGAGTTTAAGATGCAATAAAAGTAATTATGGAAGTAAAACAAAAACTTTGGGACAATTTCCTTCCAATTGATGCAATTGTTTTTTTTATTTTTTTTCCCTTCTTCTTCCTCCTCTGTGTTCCACTACCACTACCACCAAAAAAAAAAAAAAAAAAAAAAAAAAAAAAAAAAAAAAAAAACAGAGAGAGGCAAAGGAGATGTGCAGTCATGAGCCTAAATCTAATAACACAAATTTACTTTAAAATTTTCATGCCATCTAAAGAGTTCTTAATATATATATTCCTTGTCTAGAAAATTAAGAAAACCTATCAACTAGCTTCCGGATTGCTCGTGTTAATGAATGTTATGTCTTAGCCATTGTCTTGTGGCGGCGGCAATGATTTTGATCCCTCCAAAGTGATGGAAGACTTCAATTGTTTGATTGATTTGGAACAAAAATAATTTTAATCTTTTTAGATCTACTTTGGTTTGACCATTCTTGCATCCGTTGGTGCTTTTATTTCAAAAGTTATTTTTGTTGTTTATTTCCTTTGACAACTCTTAATATGATTTGGTCACTTGCTCCGCCAGTCAAGGGGTAAAAAAAGTGGTGTTGGTAGTGGGTTTGTTGAAGTGAAGAGAGGGGTGGAGATGGAAGGTGGTGGGGGAGGCATGGACGTTTGGCTTTGTTGAGGTGAGTGGCAGCTTTGTTGGTTTTTTTTTTTTTTGTAAAAGGCTTTGTTGGTTTGAAAATGGCAAAATCACGGTGTTGTGAAGGTAGACAGTTCAATGGATTTTTTTAGATGAAAAAGGGAGGAAAGTATAAATTGTGAAATTTAAAGATTACTTTTATGATTATAAAAAGATTGAAACTATGACCAGGTAAGAATTTGACTAATTTTTAAAAATATGTGGGTCTCGCGTTTATTTAATTAATAAAATGTAAGATGATCATTACATGTAATGATTATTACTTTTTTTTAAATTTAAGGTGGAATCAGTAGTTGAGATTAACCCATAAAAATGGATGGTCAAGATCATCTACATCATAAATGATGTAGATGGACTGAATAATTTCCCAATTATAAAACACAGACATATACTAATCTTGAAATCATTTTGCCTGTAGAATCTTTCGTTAACATTACAACATTTTAACCATCTCACAACACTTTAATTGAACTAATAATAAAACCGTTGTTGCAACACCTTTTTTAGCCGTTGCCCAAAACTTAATACTTTTTGCAACACCTTTAGCACGATCATGGGTTTTCTAGTACTATGGGTTGTAGTATTCTCATCGTTTTATATAAAACATATGTGTTTGTGATCCAAGAGCCACTATGGCAGCTCTGGTGTGCGCCAACAAGACAGCAGCAGTGTCTGATCATGAAGCCTATGTATCAAACTTTTTGGCAGCCTTCGATTCATTGACCACTCTTGTTGGCAGGCAAAGATATGGTGCTGTGATCATCAATGGCGGCTCTGGTAACAACAATACAGTAGTGTATGCATATGGTGAGTGCATGAAAGACTTATCACAAACTGATTGTAACCATTGCTTTGCACAATGCAAGATAAAAATTCTAAGGTGCTTTCCTTTTGTAAGATTGACAAGAGGGGGTAGACTTTTCTATGATGGATGTTATTTAAGGTATGATGATTATATGTTCTTCAATGAGAGTTTAAGTGCAGTTGATACAACTGTTTGTAGGGAAAAAGATTATGATGGTGGTGAGAATCAGATATTGTTTAAAGCTAATGTTATGGAATTAGTGAGGAGTTTAAGGTTGAAAGGGATTAAGAATGATGGATTCTATACTGGTTTTGTGAGTAGAGGGGGTTTAAAAGTTTATGGTTTGGCTCAGTGTTGGGAGTTTGTGAATGGGACAGCTTGTGAGACCTGCCTGGAAGATTCAATCTCAAAGATTGGTTCATGTCCTCCAAAGAAAGAAGGAAAGGTGTTGAATGCTGGTTGTTATCTATGTTGTGAATTATGCATGGGATTTAATAATTTCATAATTAAATAAAACGCAGCGGAAACAATTAATAATACTCATGCATCACGTTCATAGCTAATTACGTAGATTACATATATGCATAATAATCAACTATTAATTATGCATTAAAAGATTTCAGGATTACCTTTCTAGTGACAAATCTGTTGCAGAATTTGAACAATCCAAAGCTCCCCAATTGTGAAACCTCCGAAAGTATCCACACAGAATATGCACCCTTAATTGGATTTCACCCCCACTAAGTTTCTAGAGAAATTCTACATATTATTCTGACTATAATTTTTGTGCTAGCTAAACCTGTGTCAGAATATTACATTATATAGGAAACATACATGACCTAGGGCCACATATGGACCAGTCTTAAACGGACCAGTCTTGGACTCATAATAACCAGATCAATATCAAGTTACTACAAGCCCAGTTAAATTAATATTAAGACGATCCTAAAATTAATTTAATGTTTTCTCTAATCTAATTAATTTGTAAATTCCATTTATGTGTGACATCTTGGGTTCATAATTAATTGGCAGTGAAATAATATTAATCTAATTAATATTTAATTAGAACTCTTCTAATTTAATTCTCGCAAATCGCAAGTGATACCTAGCAATATATCACAACTACCCAACTAATAATGAAGTGAAATTCTACGAACCCTTAGTAATTATCATGCAACTAATTTCTTCTGTCTGAATCATTCCGATTGAGCCAGAGTTATGGATAGGGTCGTCAAACTCTCTTACTTAATCATATGTCCAAATTTATTTAATCAGTAACTTATGAATAATACATGGAACGACTTCCATTATTCTATCTTGGCCAAGGATTTCTAGTTACTCGATTAATAGATCGCATAGGATCCCTAATTGATAGATTCCATATCTACACGCACCTATCTCCATGCCGGAATAGATCGTAACTACTAAGTACATTATCCAATCCTTGATGAGGACTAGCTTTATTGCACCAGCAAATTATGTTATCCCTAACACAAGATAACCGTGGTGTCTCAGGTCTAAGGACTTAATTGCACTATTACACTATACAACGAATTATTGACTATTTCATGTAATTCGTTATACTAGCGGTCATGTCCAGTCACTTGTTCTCAACAAGCACTTATACATCTACCCTTACGATATGAGACTAATCGTCCAAATCAATATCTCATATTATTTGGATGGTAGACTGTAATCCGATCTTTCCGGATAAATCAACGCCCAATTAATTTATCCTACGATCGGGGACTATTTAGAATATATTTATGAATATAGATTCTGTCACTCATATCCTTATTGATAGAATCTATAAATATTATTCTAAGGACTCTTATTTAAATAATTAATCGCATTAATTATATTTAAATAAACTGTCCACATTAAATAAATAATATAATTATTATGTCCTAAAATTGGCATTTAGGGCATATAATCCAACAATCCCCCACTTGCACTAAAACCAATTACTCTGGTATCTCATACCCATCTTCTCAAGATGGTAATCAAATGACTGCTGAATCATTGCCTTAGTCAGTGGACTAGCACCGTCAACTATTGACGTTATTTACTGCATAATATCATTCTCTCCACAATCTCTGATTGATGTGGTAATGCCTCTTTAATGCGCTTGGATCTCTAGTGAGACCTAGGTTCTTTAGCTTGCGCTACAACTCCATTGTCGTCACAACACTACCTGTCTGACTTAATGGAAAGAACCATCCTTAGTTCAGTTACGAACTCCTAGATCCAAACCGCTTCCTCTTGTTACATCTGATGCAACGATGCACTCAACCTCTGGAATTTGCATTTGTACCAATATTTGGAACCTTTCCAAATAATTGTTCTTCCGTTATAGGTGAGTATAAACCCAGATATGGATTTTTAATAATCCATTTCAGACTCTCAACCTGAAACTGTAAAACTTTAAGTTTTGCTTTTCTCCGTATACTAAGAACATTTTCCAGTGCTTTTCAAGTACTTAAGAATGTTCTTGATTGCTTTCCAATGTTCCTAACCTGGATTAGACAAACATCTGCTCATAACACTTATAGCATTTATGATATCATCTCTTTGTACACGGTCATGACGTATATAAGATTCTTAATTCCTGCAGCACTTAGAACCTTATGTGTCCAGTCTCTCTCTTTTTAGCAGTCGTAGGACTCACAGCCCTAGAGAGATAAACATCATGTCTTAAAAGAGAACAATCCTCTTTTAGAACCTGTGTACATGTTAAACACCTTTAACACCTTTTTGGAAAAACCCATTAATCCTTTTGATCTATCGCTATAGATCAACTTACAAGGATTTAGGTAGATTATCCCAAAATTTACTCAGAGAAATTATTTGAATAACTAGACCTACTTGTGTAGTCAAGATTCATCTTCATTCTTAATGAAGTCAATCGAATGTTCTATATTCTTTAGGCTTGGTTAAGTCCATAAATGGAACTTTTTAGTTTGCACTCCTTGGGACTCAAAACATATTAGCAATCCCATATTAATGTCTTCATTAATGAAGTTATTATGGAATGTCTTTTTGACGTCCATCTACCTTATCTCATAACAGTAGTGTGCAACTATGGCCAATAAATCATAATGAATTTCAACAATTGGTGAAAAGATTTCCTCATAGTCAACTCCTTACCTATGACAATAATCTTTTACCATTTGTCCTAAAAGTCTCCACCTTTATTCATTTAAGATCTTATGGCCTCAAGTCATTTAAGCTTATGTCAAACACAACTATTTATAACTGACAAAAATCATCAACATGATTATTGTCATCTTACTAATCTGGAAAAACTGTTGACATAATCAAATGATCTTGGATTGGGTTTTTTAGAATCAAATCCTAGATTTGACTCGAGTTAGCTGGTTGCTCAGTAACTCTTACTGAGTCATACTTTTTCTTCCCATACTATCTTCTCAGATGAACTATTCTTCCAAGAAGAAGTTGTACTTGCTAACAAACTCTCTAGTCAGCAAGGGAATAAAAACTATATCCCAACGATTCTTTGGGATAACCAATTAACCTTGTCCAATCTCATTTCCAATTTTTCAATCTTAATCCTTTTGATTGAAAGCAGGATAACCCTCATTCTTAACACCTTAAGACTAGGTATCTTGTTCTCTCATATCTTTTATGAAGTACTTGAGATTAATTTGGAAGTGACCTTGTTCAAGAGATGGACTGCTATAAGGAGAATGTAGCCTTACAGGCTAAGTTTCAATTTAGCATAGTTTATCAATTACAGACCATGTCCAACAAGGTCCAACTCATTCTCTCCAATACTTCATCAAGCATTGGAATACCAGAAGGAGTTAATGAAGTAACTATGTTATTTTCCTTTGAGATACTATTAGAAATTGAGGCTAAGAATTCTCCATGATCTCATTATTGAGACTTACTTCTCATTTCTAGTTTGATTTACTACTTTAGCTCCGAATTTCTTGAACACTTCAAATGATTTAGATTCATACTTATGACAATAATATGTAAGGTAGCTAAATCTTTATTGGGCTATTTCGCCAAAAAAGCCCATATACATCTCTATGTATAAACCCTAAATATTTGTGGTCCTTTGTCTTACAAAGGGCGATTTGATCATTTTTAAGAACACAAGATTCACGTGTTGGGAATGTTCCGGGGCCTCAAAGGCTTACCAGTCCTTCATTCACCAATTGAGTGATTCTTGTTTCTTCTCTATGACCTAATCATAAGTGCCACAATAATTTTAGAGTTATCTGTATCTCTTGATCTCTCATATTATTCGTTTATCTGTCATTATCCATATAAGACTTTATTCATTAATTTACTGGTGTCATCTCATTTATTTCCCAAATAAATGAAACACATGAACAACAATTATTCCAAATTTAATGAACACCCAGATGGGTAAACGAGACGATGAGATGTATTTATAGAGGACATCTATTCCTATTCGAACTCTTTGAAGTCCTTTGGATTTTCCTCTATTACTAGTTCTCCTTTCTAATAGTAGAAATAATTACCAATTAAGTTTTAACTTTCCAAATCTACCCTTGATATATGACTCATATTTCCAAGAGTTGTGTCAAATGTATTCACATGGAGCAATCCATTATAAACGACAAGAGAGAATTAAGAATTGACTCTAAGGATTAAATTTGTTTGCATATGATAAACCATGAATAAACTCATGGACTCAAGACACTCATCCTGAGAACACATGCTCTCAAATCAATTCTTCAAGTTATTCTTTGTTTGGAACAATTTTATAGATATCTCATATCTACCACTAGATATCTCATATCTAGTTGTCTTATCTTATTTACTTCACAACTCTTGTAAGTAATTAATGATGGATACATTATCCATGCTCTCTTGCTTCTTTTTGACAACTTATTTTGGGCATTTAGAACGTGTAAGACTTTCTCAAATTTGAGAACAATTCTCAAAAACATTGAGCTAGTCATCGAAGTTTGGTCTAGTCAAATTAGAAGGTTGGGTTCGTATCCAATATTATATATAGGCAGTAATTTCTAAGGATGTTAGATAATTATATTATTAACCATTTGATTTGGGTCTTTAAATCAAACAGTAACCCCCACTAAAATTTTCAAATCCCACACTTCCCTAGTGGAAAACAGAAAAACAATATCTTAATGGAATTGGGGGCCCATTCATTTTAACCCACTTCACATTTTAGATTTTTGGCGAAGTTAAAACAAATAGGTGAATAACCTTTTATTCAATGTATCTCATACAAATTCCAATTTGTTCTTGCCTCCAATCCTTTCAATCTCACATTATAGATTTTTGACCTCAAAGATTGTTTAAGTTAAACCCATTATCCTAAAAATTTAGATCAATGCAATACCGACACCTCACATGATAGATTTTTGGTTGCCAGTAAGAATCCAAAATTTTCACATCTCATCCTTATATAGACTTAGTTCATATGTTGATACAAATAAATAACTTCTATGTGTCCATAGCCAGCTACTTACTTGCTCAACACATAAACCAATCTACGATAACAAAAGGCAATGATATAATCTTCTCAAGACTACACTATTATTAACTTAATATTTAGTTTGGGAAGGTTTGTTGGTCTTTAGTTTAGGTCTCACTTTTCACATGCTTCTAATTTTCAATTTATCGCATAAATAAAATAGAAACATACATATATTCATCATATATTTATTGCATAAATAAATAAATAAATGCAAAAAATAAAATGGGATGATCATGGACTAGGAGCACTAGCTATCAACCCGAGAAACTAGGTTGAATACCTAAATCAAATAAGGGCCCACAAGATAGATTCATGGGTTGTTGCTCCTCGGCTTCACAAAACTCCTTTCGTGAACTGGGCCCACCAACTCTTGATGTCTTCATCTTGATCTTCCATTACATTTATGTACATAAATTCCTAATCTAGTGGGGATACATAAATGGGAATGGGGTTTTACATATTTAAAACGGGGATAAGAGGCATGCAAACCCTATTTTAAAATATTACATAAAATCCAAAATGGGTAAATAAATAAAATAATGACATTCATTCATTCATCTATTCATACATCTCAGACTAGTCCATGATCACCCATAACATAACAAATAATAAAGGAAAATAATCCACAAATGTAGCACAATTAATCTATCAATATAATCTCATTATATTCGGTATATCCATTTAATAGTCTCCTTTATTAATTTGGATCCTTAAATATCTCATATTTAAATAAATATAATCACATTATATTTATAGTAATTAATTAATAAATAATTTATTAATTAACTACAAGTATAGCACAATTAATTTTCTAATATAAAACTTTTTATATTAGATTTTTCCAATTTAATAAACTATTTATTAAATTTATTCTATTGAATAAACTCTTTACTAAAATTTAATCCATAAATATCTCATATTTACAAAATATAAATATAATCAAATTATATTTAATAATTAATAAACTATTTATTAATTTAAAGTGTCAAAAGGTATTTGGGCTCCTTTAATTAATTTATCAAACAAAATAATTAAGCAATTTGGAATTTAAGGATTAAAATAAGTCCAACTTATTTTTCTTTAGTCCTTGTTCAAGTCCAAGTCCAAATAAAACAAATAGCCCAATCTGGACTTTAATATCAGTCCATACTAATCTTATTTAGTCCGAATTCAACTTGGCCCATTATGGACCACTAAAATAGTCCATGCTAATTTTTAAAACAATTTTAAAATAGCCCAGATCAAACAATAAAAGAAGTCCAACTATTTTATCAAAGCCTGAATCAAAAATTGGCCCAAGTTTAGCCCAAAAACAAATATATGCCCATTAGCCCAAAATAAGAAGAATAAAACCAAAATGAAATTAACCCAAAAACCCATTGGGTCAGGTTTGGGTTCGGACCTTATCCGGTTCGGATCCAAATCCAGATTCGAACCCAAACCGGGTCTGAACCCTAAACAGAAAAAAAAAAAAAAAATCTTTTTTTTTTCCTTCCCTTTCTTCCCTACAACGCCGCCACCCTTCTTCCTTTATGGCTGTAACTTTGCAGCACCAACCCTCAAGGAGCGAAGCTCCTTGAGCACCCAGCATAGCCGTGACAGCCTAGGTGTTGTTGCCAGCACAACCACGATAGCCTAGCTGTCGTGTTTGTTGTAGGCCTATGGCTGCGAGTAGCATGGTTGTTGCGGTGCAGAGCTGTGAGGAGCACCTCGCGGCTCTGTGTTTCGCAGTCGCGAGGGTCACAAGGCTCCTCGCGGCAGCCATCCTCGTGGCCGCGAGGAATCACCACTCCTCGCAACCGCTTGAGGAGGCGCCGCGGGAGCCCAGTGGCTCTTGCGATGGCCACAGCCGCGAGAAGCCATTCTCGCAGCTGTGGCTTGCGTGACACCCACCTGGGTCACGAGGACCCTTCCTCGTGACCCTGGTCTGAAACGGCAGAGGCACTACCGACGTGGTAGGCCCCTGCCATGGCTGGAGGATGATGATTTGAAAACAATTTTAAAATCCTTTTTTTTTTTATAACAAAATATGTTGTTTAAAAACTGATTCTAAAACCTTTTCAAAATAGTTTCAAAAACAACAAAATCAATTTTAAAACAACTTTTAAAATTGTTCATTACATAACATAAAACTAGTTTTATAAAAATAATTTTTTACAAAACTAAATTGGGAAGAACTTTAGGGTTACTATTTAATCCAATTAAGTCATGGGCATACCAATTAACAGATTCAAAATCTATTAATCCAACAATTTCACAAATTATTTATCTTGACACTATTAATTGTGCTATACAATTTTGTGCTAAAATCGAATAACCACGTAAAAGACATGAACGGTGGCTCTGATACCACTGTTGAAAATCATGCATGGTATTTAAAATTTTATAATTAGAATAAACGCAGCGGAAAACAAATAATACTCATGCATCACGTTCATGACTAATTACGTAGATTACATACATATATAATAATCAACTATTAATTACGCTTAAAAGATTTTAGGATTACCTTTCTAGTGACGAATCTGTTGCAGAATCTGAACAATCTAAAACTCCCCAATTGTGAAGCCTCCGAAAGTATCCACACAAAATATGCACCCTTAATTGGATTTCACCCCCACTAGGTTTCTAGAAAAATCCTACATATTATTCTGACTATGATTTTTGTGCTAGCTAAACCTGTGTTAGAATATTACATTATATAGAAAACATACATGACCTAGGGTCACATATGAGCCAATCTTAAACAGACCAATCTTGGACTCATAATAACCAGATCAATATCAAGTTACTATGAGCCCAGTTAAATTAATATTAGGACGATCCTAAAATTAATCTTTTCTCTAACCCAATTAATCTGCAAATTCCATTTGTGTGACCTCTCGGGTTCATAATTAATTGGCAACGAAATAATATTAATCTAATTAATATTTAATTAAAACTCTTCTAATTTAATTATCGCAAGGCGAGAGTAATACCTAGCAGTATATCACAACTACCCAACTAATAATGAAGTGAAATTCTACGAACCTTTAGTAATTATCATGCAATTAATTCTTGCTATCTGAATCATCTCGATTGAGCCAGAGTCATTGATAGGGTTGTCAAACTCTCTTACTCAATCATATGTCCAAATCTATTTAATCAATAACTTATAAATAATACGTGGAACGACTTCCACTATTCTACCTCGGCCAAGGATTTCTAGTTACTCGATTAATAGATCGCATAGGATTCCTAGTTGACAGATTCCATATCTACACGCACCTATCTCCATGCCGGAATAGCTCGTAATCACTAAGTACATTATTCAATCTTTGATGAGGACTAGCTTTATTGCACCAGCAAAATTACGTTATCCCTAACACAAGATAACTGTAGTGTCTCAGATCTAAGGACTTAATTGTACCATTACACTATACAACGAATTATTAATCATTTCATGTAATTCGTTGTATTAGCGGTCATGTTCAATCACTTGTTCTCAACAAGCACTTATACATCTACCCCTACGATATGAGACTAATCGCCCAAATTAATTTCTCATATTATTTGGATGGTAGACTGTAATCCGATCTTTCCGGATAAATAAACGCCCAATTAATTTATCCTACGATCGGGGACTATTTTAGAATATATTTATGAATATAGATTCTGTCACTTATATCATTACTCTTAAGGATAGAATCTATAAATATTATTCTAAGGATTCTTATTTAAATAATTAATGGCATTAATTATATTTAAATAAACTGTCCACATTAAATAAATAACATAATTATTATGTCCTAAAATTAACATTTAGGGCATACAATCCAACCATCTAAGGGATTCAACACAAAAGTTTTATAACAATTCTGACAGTGATACACCTGAAAGATGAAGGTGAGTTGAAGTTGTCTTTAATCATGTTATTTTTTAATTTTTTAAATTTTATTTTTGTTCTATCCTAAAATTAATCAGTAATTAATAATTATATATTAGTTTTGAAAGTCTTAATCTATCCTTACTGTTATCAGTCATTGGACGGCTGGAAGGTCATAAGTGGAATAACGAGTAGTCCACTCAATACGAGAGGTGTTAGTTCAAATCCAACATGTTGGTCAATGGAGTTTTTCAATACACCCTTCATGTTTTACTCGTTGTAGGACTATTGGACTCTTCAATAGTGATTATCAACAAAACAAAAAAAGAAATGTTGAATATTTATGTATTATTATAATATTTGTTGATGTACTTCATAGTTGGTATTTTAATCCCCTTAGCGGGAAAGTAGTTTATATCTGAATTGTAGTAACCCCATATTTACGTGTGACCTATTTTGCTTTTCACTCTTGACCCGAGAATATGGGCTTAAATAAAGCTCATTTTCCTGAGCTGTGCTGGCAAAACGCAAGGAATGCACTCCTATTTTCGTGCCTCAAGCCTATTAGGTGTAAAGATAGAGAACAACTGAGCATTTAAAAATGGCCTCCCCTGTGTTCTAGTGTGCTTATTATGCACAACTACATGTAGGCCCATGTGAATCTTTCAAGCGGTGAGTCCTCTGATATTCCTTGCATGAACATATGCACGTACTTACATAGCCTCGTATACATACATGTATAGGTATATGTACACATTTCAATTTGCTGGGCGCGAGTTCCCGTACGTAGGCTGTGATGTGCTGAGCTCCCCTCCGTAGGCCAGCCCTTTAATGACCCCTTGTAGGCTACGGCCCTTAAGCTTTGAGGGCGGGACTGGTTACGTCCGCGCGTAGGCTGTGACTCTCTAACAAAGAAGGTAGATGGAGCTCGTAGACGCCTTTACGTAGGCTACGACTTTTGAACTTCGAAGGAGAGCGAGACTTGTAGATTCCTTTACGTAGGCTGCAACTTTTTATCATTGAAAGTAGGCGGGGCGTGATTTGACATAGGCTACGACTTTTGAACATTAATGGCAGGTGTATCCGTACGACTCCTAATGCCCTACACTTGTGTCCGATGCAGAGCCATCGCACCACAACACTATTGAATAGTAGTCCCACGGTCGTCGACTATTGTTACCCTTTGTCACGCACCAGCAATGCCATACTAAGGCTACCTTTGCTAATTGTAGGTAGGTATGCATTCGCGAGAGGGCGTGAGCTCACCAATAGAAGACTCCCTAAGTAGGAGTGGGGGAGAGTCGGGCATGTCAGTGGGAGAAGAGTCGTCCGACAGCAATGGGGAAGTGACCGTTGCGGATCGTTGGTTATACGAGGGCCAAGTTGACTTAGAAGAACTGGCGAGCGTGGTGAGTGTGATAGGTCCCGCTACCTCTAACAACCCACCAGGTGGTAACAGAGAGCTTGTAGGCTACCCGAAAAACATACTCCTACTGAACCCTCGTTCACAGTTAAAACCAGAGGATGTCGCTCGCATCAGAGTCTCTTACAGCATTCCCGAGGGGTGTGACATCCGTTTGCCGGAACCTTACGAAAGGGCAGATTGGGACTCACGTTGGGTGTGCATGTATGAATGTCCGTTTAAGGTAGGCCTTCGCTTACCCTTTCCCTCACTAGTCCGACAATTACTTCGTCGTTATGAGATTGCCCCTAGGCAATTATTACCGAATGCCTGACGCGTACTTCTGGGGTGCAAGATGTTGGGAGAGTGCAAGGGTTTCCCCTTCGGGCTAACCGAATTGTTATATTGGTATTGTTTAAAAGAAGCTGAGTCTGGACGATATCATTTTTCACCTAGGCCTGGGAAGCCCCCATTGGTGATCCTTCCCCCCAATCATCGTGTTTGGAAGGACCAGTACCTCTTTCTTTCCAGCGACGTAGTGCTCGAGGGGGAACCGTGTATTCCTCGCATCTGGGAACCTACCCGTGAGTTCTTTCAGCAAAACCATTTGTATTTTATTCCGCTCTTGTACTGGTGACTAACACTTGTCCGCTGCATGTGCAGGTAGAATCGGTGTGAACTATTCCACGGAAGGTCTTCAAACAAGGGCCCGAATTGCAACAATCCTTGAATTACCTGAGAGAAAGCGCTTGCACTCAGTCTTGCTCTCCGAGCCCAAGTTACGGATATCTGTGCTTTGGAAACAAGTCCCTTTCACCCTCGAAGGTAGGCCCTTTCCTTCCCTAGCCAAACTCTCCACGATACTAGCTACCCGAAGAGCGCTTGAGAGCTTAGACTACAGCTTATCCTTCCTTCCACCCTTACATGATCCGTATGTCTGTGAGTACGCAGACAACATCATGTCGGGCAAATATCAAACGGTAAATAGTGAGCAGGCAATGCAGCGCCACCTCTAGAAGTGCAAAAAACTCAAGTGGCTTCCTCCGAGCCGCCGGTGCTACCTACAGTCTTAGCCATTCCCGTACTCCAGTCTAGTCAGGCTGAGTCTAGCCAAACGATGCGGAAGCGCCCTGCAACAGAGCTTACTCCTTCAGATGACCACCTTACAATTGAGTTTCCCCCTGAGGCATCATCCATATCCAACGCAAGTTCAGTACTACCCTCGGGGTCAAAGCTCCTCCTTGTTGATGATGCTGCCCTTCTTAGGAGGATGCCATCTACTACTTTTGCTGAGTGAGGTATGACCCACGCTTTCCAAGTATCATAGTTTGTATGTTTTGTAACTATATTTGTCTTATAATGACTCTAACTCTTGCATTTCCTTTTCCTTTATCACAGGCTCTTGAGGCCCTCATCTACAAGAATGGGCAAGTAGCGGACCTCTATAAGAAGTTTGACAACGCCGAAGCCTAAAAAACGGCTCTTAAGAAATCACTTGCTGAGACGAACAAGGCAATGAGGAAAGCGGATGACTACATTTGTACCCTTGAACGGGAAATGGCTGAGAAAGACCATAAACTGACTGAGGCTGCTCTAGAGTTGAAGTCCAAGGAGGAAGCATAGAGGGTCGAGAAAGAAGGACTAGAGTCTCAACTAGAGGACATCGCTGATGACGCGTCCCTCACAACGGAGGCTAGATTGATGAAAGAGTTTAGGGACGGGAAAGCTAGCGACTGGGATTACAATGGCATCATCAAGCGTTATGAAGATTTTTGTTATGCTCTAGAGGCCGGCCCAACCGAGGTGGAGGCGATTACTGGTGATGTACCCCCGGGGGACCTGCCTAATCAGTCTGCTGAACCGTTAGGGTGACTTGCGGCGCATCATGCTTATCTTTTTTTGTATAAACTCTAGCTTGGTATGTATAGGTATTGTGCCGCTGGTACCTTTTTGTATACGTAATGCGTATTTGATACTCTAGTTATGTATTTCTGGCGCGATAGATGCCAATGACTTGGGACTACACGCTCTGATCATATGGTGCCCTCGTTCCCTTTTGTTATGCGGTTGGTATAACACAACTTGGCTTTTATGGTATCAGAAATAAACTATGTTTCCTCCCGTAAACACTTTCGTGTATGCTTTCATCGTTTCGCAAATTACTCATCCTTTTGTGTATAATGGATTATCGTGTGGATAGCTTGGCCATTTATCCGCGGTTGCGGAGCAGCCCAATATTGGTTTAAGCTTTAATTGCCATGACTCAAACTGTCAGCTACCCCATTTGGAGCTCCTTAGGTGTGCACCTATCACCCTTTAATAGCCTACCGCGTGGGAGACCATACTATCATTGCGGAGCCTACCGTAGTAAGTCACGACATACAAGGGGTCAAGTTGATACATTGTAAATTTCAAATTTTACCTTAGTAGGTTACTCCGCTTAGGACTCTCAATTGATTGGTTAACCACTTCGGAGCCTACCAGAGTAGGTTATACCCTTTAGGCGTCTTAGCTGGTAGGTGGGTCACTTGGACCCTACCATAGTAGGTTGCGCCATTTAGGCGTCTTAGTTAGTAGATGGGTCACTTGGACCCTACCATAGTAGGTTGCGCCCTTTAGGCGTTTTGTTTGGTAGGTAGGTCACTTGGATCCTACCATAGTAAGCTGCGCCCTTTAGGCGTCTTGTTTGGTAGGTAGGTCACTTGGACCCTACCATAGTAGGCTGCACCCTTTAGGCGTCCTAGTTGGTAGGTATATCACTTGGACCCTACCACAGTAGGTTGCGCCCCTTAGGCGCCCTAGTTGGTAGGTATATCACTTGGACCCTACCACAGTAGGTTGCGCCCCTTAGTCGTTTTGTTTGGTAGGTAGATAACCTGGATCCTACCGTAGTAGGTTGCGCCATTTAGGCGTCTTAGCGTGGCCATGTAGGACCATAGGCTGGTCTTCATAGGACCCAGCACGGTCATATAGGACCGTAGGTTAGTCATGAAAGGCAATTACTTTGAAGCATACGTTGTTACCACATCAATTACGCGTAGGTATGCCTGGTTAGTTTTCCCCCGGGGTAGGCTCCCCATGTTTGAGTTGATGATAAGATGAATGAATTAAACTAAGAAAAGTGCTTCATTCATTGAAACTCACTACGTTGACTCGCGCCTGGGCGTACCATGAACTACATTGGCATTAACGAAATACCCCCACGAAGGGGTAGCTAACTAGAAACTACTAACCCCATAGAGGGGGAAACTAATCAACTCTATCAACCCCGAGTAGGTAAGCTAACAATATGCCTAAAAGTAGTACTTTTTGAGGTGGACAGCATTCCAACTATTCCCAATGTCTTTGCCCTCTGCGGATCGAAACTTATAGGCTCCATGACCGACCACTTTTGTGATAAGGTAGGGTCCCTCCCAAGTAGGTCCTAGCTTCCTGGCGTTGATCTCCTTGGTGTTCTGGAATACCCTTCTCAGGACCCAATTTCCTTATTTGAAGGTCCTGACTCAAATGTTCTTATTGAAGTATCGCGCTACCTTCTTGTGGTAGGTTGCAATTCGAACAAGAGCCCGTTCTCTCTTTTCATCAACAGTGTCGAGCAAATGACTAAGTTCTTGACTATTCCGCTCCTCGGACGCTTGCATAACCCGGAGGGTTGGAAGCCCAACTTCCGCTGGAATGACTACCTCTGCGCCGTAAACCAAGGAGAATGGTGTCTCTCCCATCGAAGACTTGCCGTAGTCTGATAGGACCATAACACTCTCAGGAGCTCGTCAGCCCATCTTTCTTTCGAACTCTCCAACCTCTTCTTGAGAATTGAGATGATTGTCTTGTTGGATGATTCATCTTGACCGTTGGCTTGTGGATAGCGCGGAGTTGAGAAGGTTAGCTGGATCTTCCATTCTTTGCAAAAGTCTCGGAAGTCGCGACTAATAAATTGGGAGCCATTGTCTGTGACGATTTCCTTCGATACCCCAAACCTACATATAATGTTCTTCCACACAAAATTCTTCACCTCTTTGTCTCGGACTTGGTGATAGGCATTGGCCTCGATCCATTTGGTGAAATAGTCAGTAACGACGAGCATATAGATGCGCTGTCCAGGCGCGGTTGGTAGTTTACCCACAATATCCATACCCCACTTCATGAATGGCCACGGGGCAGAAATCGTGGCAAGTGGTTCAGGCGGTTCATGAGAAACTTGCGCAAATCTCTGGCAATTGTCGCATCTTTTCACATACTCTATGGTGTCGGCACGCATAGTAGGCCAGTAGTACCCTGCTGTGAGTGCCCTATTGGAGAGGCTGCGTGCTCCTAAATGGTTGCCGTACTATCCTTCATGTAGTTCGGCCAAGACGTAATCAGACTCTTCCTTATTGATGCAACGAAGGTCGGCGTAGCCATTATCTTCTCTACTCAACTGCTTTATCTGGAATTCCTCGAAAGCTGTCAGTAGCTCTTTGGCAAGTGACAAGTAGGCTGCCATCTTGTTACATCTTGCTTGGTAGGTTCCTAGGATCTGGTTGACTACTAACTGCGAATCACTGTTGACAGTTATCCTCTTGACGTTCATCTCCTTGGCCAAAGTGAGTCCTGCAATCAGGGCTTCGTACTCTGCTTCATTGTTGGTGGCTTTGAAACCACACTTGACCGATTGCTCAATGACGTCCCCCTCGGGAGACTGTAACACTAACCCGAGGCCAATACCCTTGGCGTTACTTGCCCCATCCACGCTCAACGTCCACCTCCCTTGTTCCTATGAGACACTAAGGCACAACAACTCTTTCTCGGCTAATAAGTGGATGCCGGGCGTGAAGTCTGCCACAAAGTCCGCTAGGGCTTGTGATTTGATTGTAGTCCGTGGCTGATAGGAGATTTCATACTCGCTGAGCTCGATTGCCCACTTCGACAGTCGTTTAGAAAGTTTCGGTTTATGTAGTACGGACTTGAGGGGGAAGGTTGTCAACACTATTATTGGATGGCATTGGAAGTATGGCCTTAGCTTGTGTGCTGCATTGACGAGGCCCAATGCTAGCTTCTCTAGTTGACTGTACCTGGTCTCGGCATCGAGCAGAGCTCTACTTGTATAGTAGACTGGGTGTTGTTTTCTTCCTTCCTCTCGCACCAAGACAGCGCTTACAGCAATCTCTGAGACAACCAAGTAGATTAGAAGGGTTTCACCATCTTTTGGCTTGGAGAGCAGCAGTGGGCTGGTAAGGTATGCTTTAAGTTGTTGTAGCGCCTCTTCACAGGCAAGTGTCCAAACAAAGTCTTTATTCTTCCGGAGGGTATCAAAGAAGGCGTAACACTTCTTAGAGGACCATGAAATAAACCTGGTTAGAGCTGCGAGTCTCCCAGTGAGCTTCTGCACTTCCTTGACATTCGTCGGAGACAGAATGTTAAGGATGGACCTTATCTGATTCGTGTGGGCCTCGATCCCGCGCTGGGTGACTAAGTATCCCAAGAACTTTCCAGAGGTGACCCCGAAGGAACATTTCGTGGGGTTCAACTTCATGTTGTATTTCTTCAAAATTTCAAACGTCTGGAGCAAATGACTAAGGTAGTCTTCTGCAATAAGAGATTTCACCAGCATGTTGTCGATGTAAACCTCCATGGTTTGTCCCAGCAAATCAGCAAACATTTTATTGACCAAACGTTGGTAGGTTGCACCAGCATTCTTCAAGCCAAAGGGCATGACTTTGTAATAGTATATCCCTCGTTCTGTGATGAACGCTATATTCTCTTGATCCTCTGGATGCATGAGTATTTGGTTGTAGCCGGAAAAAGCATCCATGAAAGTAAGAAGTTCATGCCCTGCCGTTGCATCCACCATTGTGTCTATGTGCGGGAGATGAAATGAGTCTTTCGGGCACGCCCTGTTCAGGTCTGTAAAGTCGATACAAACTCTCCACTTACCGTTTTTCTTCCTTATAACTACCACATTCGCCAACCAATCAGGGTAGAGGACCTCGCGAATGGATCCAATGTCAATCAGCTTCTGTACCTCTTCATTGATGATACGATTCCTCTCTGCTGTGAATTTCCTCTGTTTCTGTTTCACAGGAGGATGCACTGGGTCGACTTGTAGTTTATGAACCATGACCGCCGGGTCAATTTTGGTCATGTTCGCGTGAGACCAAGCGAAGCAGTCGTAGTGATGGCTGAGGAAATCCACCAACTGGTTGCGCAGTCCCGGCTTTAACTTTGAGCCAATCTGAATGACATGATCTGGATGGTCGGGGTGGATTTGTACTTCGTCGAGCTCTTCCATGGTAGGCTGGTCAGGGTAACCTTGTGTTGTAGTTTGTTCCATCTGATATAGAACGTCATGGCCAGCCCTCCTCAAGGCAGAACGGTAGCATTCGCGAGAGTCCCTTTGCTGTCCTCTTATTTCTCCTATTCCCCAACTAGTCGGGAACTTGACTACCTGGTGGTAGGTTGATGGAATGGCTTTCATCTCATGGATCCACGGATGCCCTAGTATGATATTGTAGGGTGATTGACAGTCTACCACTAGGAATCGAGTATTGTGGTTAACGCCCTCGGCGTAGGTTGGGAGTACAATCTCTCCAATGGTACTTTTGTGTTCGCCGCTAAACCCGATCAGGGTGGTTGAACGATGAGTGACACATGTTTCATCGATCCCCATGCCCCTAACGGCATCTAGCATGAGGACGTTGGCTGAGCTGCCGTTGTCGACTAATATCCATTTGACCAGGCAGTTGGCCATCCTTAATGTTATCACCAGGGCGTCATGGTACGGATCATCTAAGTAGGCTTCTTCGTTGTTAGAGAATGTGATAATCTATTCAAGCTCAAATTCCCTAGGTGGCCGAGGCCTTAAGCTAAAACCGACTGTCTGTCGAACGTGTCTTCTCACCGTCGAGTAGCTGATACCACTGACCTCCGATCTACCAGTGATGCAATTCACTGTTCGCTCAAGGCGCGGTGGCTCTGGTGGGGTGACCTCTCAAGCCTTTTGTTTTCCCTCTCGCTGGGCTATGGTTTGTTTTCCTCTGTCGGTCAAGAACTGGGTGAGGTGGCCCCTCTTTAGCAATTCCGCGACTTCTTTTTTGAGGCCAATGCACTCCTCAGTTGTGTGCCCATGGTCGTCGTGGAAGTCGCACCATTTAGTTTTATCTTTCCGGTCAGCGGGGGACCTCATCTTCTCGGGCTACTTGACGGCGTTGCCCAGCCTCTTCAAAGTATGAACAAGCTCAGTCGGAGCTATACTGAGGTTATAGTCTGGCATTCTCCGTATGTCTGGGCTGCGGTCTCGCCTCTGGTCAAGTGGTCTCCTATCATCGTGTGATCGTTTACTTCTTCGTTCCTCTAAAGGGTAAGGCTCGCGTCTTTTACTACGCTATTAAAAGACGTTAGAAAGCGCTTGCGATCACCCCTATCACGGCGTGATGGTGAAGGGCGATAGTTTGACTCATCTTCTTCCCACTTAATTTGAGCCCAAGCTTTCGTCAGAACATCCTCCATGGTCTTGCACGGGTACTTGGTTAATTCCTTATATAAGTCAGACTCAGGGATCAGGCCCTTGCGAAAGGCTGAGATGGTCGTGGCCACGTTACATTGGGGGATGGCTACCTTCTCCATGTTGAACCTCCCCACAAAGTCGCGCAGGAGCTCGCCTCTCCTTTGTACAATCAAGTAGAGGTCATTAGACTGTTTCTCTAACTTCATGCTACTTGTGAATTGCTCTACGAACATGTCTGTTAGTTGGGCAAAGGAGGCAATATAGTTGTTTGGTAGGTTAGTATACCACTGCAAGGCAGGTCCTACTAAACTGGAGTCGAATCCCTTACACATACATGCTTCCCTAGAATCTCGCGGGACGGCCATGGTGAACATCCTCTGCTTGTATTGCATTATGTGATCATCAGGGTCAGTAGTCCCATCATAAGGCCTCATGTTCGGAAAGCTGAATTTTGTCGGCATCTCCACCATTGCCCTGGTGTTAACAAACGGGGAGTCGGCAAAGCTGTTTATAACACTCCTCTTAATGGGGGCAGGCACCCCGGGAATTCTCTGGATGAAGGACTCAATCTCTTGGAACCGTCAAAGGATATCATGGCTCGGTCCTCCCTCATCTGTTGGCTGTGTTAGATGTCGTTCAGTTGTGACAGTGGTTTGGATGTAGACTCCACTATCGGGCGTCTGCTGGGGTGTGGACCCGAGGGATTGCATGGGCGCCACCATCTCACCATGGGCGATTGCCTTCCCTCGGTTCAAAGGGGCGGTGGTCGCTGTGAGTGTCTTGACCCTTTCCTCTAGCTAGATATTCTCCTGGCGAAAGACAACATTTTCTGCCTCGAGCTCCTTAAGTTTGTCCTTGCATGCTTCCATCTCGGTCATCAAGGCCTCCATCTGTGCCTGGATATCAATTTGAATGTTGCTTTCAGCCATAGCTTTTGTCAAAAATAAGAGTGATCAAGAGTTCGTAGCCTTCTGTTTGGGTAACTGAGTTGCTAGGGCCCCACGATGGGCGCCAAATTGTAGATGTCAAAATCCACAATCACGGATTGCGGGCCACCAGTAGCCTACAGAGACAGAAAGCAATTGAACGACGTGAGTCTTGGGACACCAGTGTGGTGCCGACCGAAGACATTCTGACGCTCAAGTCAGTAGTCTATCGGAAGGGAATATCAAACGAGGATTATAAGGAGGGATAATCGGAGACTAACGTAGTTACGGCGTTGATATAGGGAGAGTAGGTTGTGATTTCGTAAAGGGGAGAGGTAGGGTATTGCTGTATGTGGCTAATATTCGATGCCCTCTCCTTGTACAAGAGTGGCCTACTTATAGGTGTGGGTAGGCCAAGAGTCATGGATCCTTGGGTCTTGCATTCCTAGTAGGCTACGTGATCGCTTATCGCGTAGGATAGAGGTAGTCCCCATCCTATGTCATTCGGTGGTCATCCACTTCTCGTTGGCTCGTCACTTGTAATAAGTCTGGGGTTGTTTATCCCTTAGGAATTGTATCTTAAATGGACCACTTCAAACGAGTAATCTCTTATCCCGTAGGATAGAGTTGATCCTTATCTCGAATTTGTCGATAGTCGTCCGCTACTAGTAGTCTAGTCTAGTGGAATGTCTCCTTGATTGTTTATCCGGAGATATCTGATAGAGTTCGAGTTGGATTAGAGTTTATCCTTGGTTGTTCGTGTAGGACGGTGCTGCCATGCGGGTTTAGCCAAGAGCTTTGAGCTTTATCGGACCTAACTTAGAAGTGGGCCGCGACTCATAATTATTGTATATGGGCCTTGGCCCAAGAATTGCGTGTTGATTGGGGCCAAATGACCCCTCGC
Organism: Ehretia macrophylla; assembly: GCA_037974665.1. Taxonomy (NCBI): domain Eukaryota; kingdom Viridiplantae; phylum Streptophyta; class Magnoliopsida; order Boraginales; family Ehretiaceae; genus Ehretia; species Ehretia macrophylla. The sequence continues at coordinate 41,526,570 of CM075783.1, forward strand.
TGTTGGACCATGGGTCCAAACCCAATTTTGGCGTTAACAACTTCAAGTACTGACATTATTTGATGTAGTAATAAAATACTATGTTTGTGTAGCTATTTACTACAATATGAGAGAAATTTGATAATATAATTTGCAATCGACAAGATTTTATTTCATAACATTCGATAACTAAAGATTACATTAACAGATGGTTAACTTTAGTCATCACTATACAAAAATTCATAACAAGATACACACATATATCCATATAATATATCACATATTTTTTAACCTTAACTACTTGTTTTTTACATAATTTTTCACTCGAACAACTTCGGCCGAAGGATGCGATCATTTGATCCATGTTCCTTTGATGGTGTTGAGCCATCGAAATGTAACCATCTTCTTTTGGTGGTTCGTTTAGATCAAATCGACCTTCAACTCTGCTATTGCTTGCCGTCGATGGATCACATTTCTTTGTGTGTTCCTCCTTTTTAACGGTAACCCACTGACCTTGAACTTCCTTACTCATCGTTTATAAGATGTTGATTCATTGAGATTAAGCTTATGTGAAGATAGAAGACAACAAGCGGGATTGTTGATTCTTTATATAGAACTAAAAGTGGTAAAAATTTGGCAACATCACGGTGAGGGGTCTTCTCCAAATTATTGGTGCCAATTTCACGTGACTGTCCAAACATTGGCGACGATAGGGTGAGGGTTCGGTGAAGGCACGGTGAGAGAGTAATCATCAAATTATTGGAGCCATTTAATAATTTGATAAATTAGAGATGGGAAACTATGCAAGTTTCCTATGGCGACGGGTAAAAAACGGGTTATCCGTCTCCACAATGGAGACGGGCAGCCCGTCTCCACAATGGAGACGGGATGCCCATCTCCACTGTCGAGACGGGATATTGTGGAGACGGGATGCCCGTCTCCATTGTGGAGATGGGCAGAAGCCCGTCTCTATGTTGGAGACGGGATGATGCCCGTCTCTATATTGGAGACGGGTTGATGCTCGTCTCCAAAAAGAGGCCCACGCTGTGGGCCTCTTTTAATTAGGCGATGGCCCTGGTTCACACCGAGCCGTCGCCCGATTAAAATTTTAGTAACAGAGGGCAGAACCCTCTGCCCTCTGTTACGTTTTCAGCTTTTGCAAACATAAAAAACCCCACCCTCCACCCCTCCCCCACACCTTCCCACCTCTCTATGGACCCCTCACAACCATCTTGTTGAGGTAATGATGTAATTTTTATTTATTTATATATGTGATATATATATATGTATATATATATGTGTATATATATATATATATATATATATATATGTACATATATATATATGTATATGGATACATATATATATATATGTACATATATATATATATATATATGTACATATATACATATATATATATGTACATATATACATATATATATATGTACATATATATATATATGTATGTATATGTATGTATAGATCTAGATATAACCACCAACCCCTATGATGCTATGTATTCTCTCAACACATTACCCTCTCCCCAACCTCACAAATAATTTATTTTTTGTGAGATTAATTATATGCATATGTATATGTATGTACATCTATGTATATATTATACATTTTTTTGTTGTATCCATATACATATATATATATACATATACATGTATATATATATATATATATATATACATATACACATATATATATATATATATATATATATATGTATGTACATGTATGTATAGATCTAGCTATAATCCCACATCCTATGATGCTATGTATTCTCTCAACACATTACCCTCTCCCCCACCTCACAAATAATTTATTTTTTGTGAGATTAAATTATATGCATATGTATATGTATGTACATCTATGTATATATTATACATTTTTTTGTTGTTATGAATATGTTAATTAATAATGCAACTAAATTAAATATGTTAATTTAGTTGTTTTTTTTTGTATTTTTGGAGTTTTTTTTTGTATTTTTGGATTTTTTTTTCATTTTTATTTATATATTCTTTTTATTTGTTATAATTTCTTTTTTTTAAATTTGTGTTATTTTTAACATATTTAAGTTATTTTTATTTTAATTTTTAATTTTTTTAATTTTCTAATTTTTTGTAATTTTCATTTTTTTTATCTATACTTTTTTTGTTATAATTTTTATTGGGAAGTAGGTTTTTTTTAACATATTTAGGTTATTTGTTTTTTTAAAAAAAAGTTCAAATTTTTTATTGTTATAATTTTTGGATATATTTTTTTTCATTTTTTAATTGTCTATTCTTTTTTTATTATTATTTCATTTTTTTAATTGGTGTTTGTTTTTTACATATTTAGGTTATAGTTTTTTTTAATTCCTTTTTATTTATTTTTTTCTGATTTTTTTTTTTGCTTGGATTTCAAATTCGGATAATCGTAAATGTTAAAATTATAAATATAATGTCACGTTCGAGCCCAGATCAACTATTAAAATGTTTTATTTAATTATTCTAACCTCATATTTGTCGAGGTGTGACATATTTATGTTGCGTAACTTTGTACATTGTACTTTGGGCCATTTTGCGTAGTTCATTATACTATAAATGGATTTATGTGAATATGTTTGAGTAATTTTTATAATGTATTATTGTTGTGAAAATCTTTTGAGTGTAGGTTATCAGATTATTCACGGTACAGAGGAGACTCTGTCCGTTTGTCGCATCCGGACTTTACAGATTTTAGGTGATATTTTTTTTAAAAATTCCAATGTCACGTCCGAGTCCGGAGCAACTATTAACATGTTTCATTGAATGATTCTAACTTCATATTTGTCAAGTTGTGGCATCTTTATGTTGAGTAACCTTGTGCATTGTACTTTGGACCATTTTTTTACTTAACCTTGAACATTGTACCTTGTACACGAACATTTTAAGTAATTTAAAAAATGTATTGTTGTTGTGGAAATCTTTTGAGTACAAATATCAGATTATTCATGGTACAGAGGAAACTCTGTCGGTTTGTCACGTCCGGACTTTACCTCTGTATTAGGGTTTGTGCGTAGGTTGACATCCAATATTTTCAACAAGGTATATTATTCTTATATTTTTTGTGAATATATTTTTTAAAAGTCTGCTAATATGGGAAATTTATCAGGAGTTTGCAGAATTTTCAAATTGGACTTGTTCTATCCAGATTTAAAGGTTCGTGTCTATCTATCAATTTGAATAATATTTGTCAAATATAATTCAAAGTTAATGTCATGTATGTTTTAAGTTGCACAATTTTTTACAGGTATCATTTTCTGCATTGAATAAGATGTTCTTGGATTGGTTTGTTGTGTATATTTGTCATGTTGTCAAAGTCATGCATGATAATTCTCACTCATAGAATTATATAGCTATTTTACCAAATAATGTATTACATAATTTTTAAAATGCAATAACATTTAACAAATTGCTTAGTGTATCATTTTATGGAGTCCAATCGTAAATAGATGTATAAGAAATGGATTGACGGTAATCTTAATATTGAGGCCTTTATCCAAGGTGTTTCAGATTTTGTATCATTCGCAAGCAACCAACATTATTATATGGATGACAACAAGATAAGATGTCCATGTGTAAGATGCCGGAACTTAAAATTCTAAACAACAGGAACTGTGGTAGATCATCTGTATCAGAAGGGTTTTATGTCTTTTTACTATCAATGGATTGCACACGGCAAACATGTGTATAACAATTATGTTCAAAGTGCACAAACTTGGGCGTATAATCAAGAACAACATGATGGTGAAACGAATAATTACAGAACATTGGTTTTTTACGCTGCCGGTCCGCAGTTCACCAACGATCACAATGTTAAGGTTAATGAAGAACCTAACATGGAAGCACATGAATTTTTTGAGTCGTTGAATGCCGCTGATAGGCTATTGTTTGATGGTTGTGCGAAACTTACTCAATTGTCAGTCGTGGCTCGATACATGAATATGAAGTCCGAGTATAATATGAGCAACTCCTTATTTAACAAGTTCATTGCAGAATTAATGGAAGTGTTGCCCGAGAATCATAACTTGCCTGAAAACCTTTATAGATTTAAGCAACTAATGAAACTATTAGGGTTGGGATATCAGAAGATTGATGTTTGCGTAAATGGATGCACCTTATTTTACAAGGATCGAAGTCTCATGGAAAATTGTCCACAGTATGGCCACACACGGTTCAAGGATATATCTGGTGGTAGAAAATGTGGTAAGCCTATTTCCCACAATCAGTTAAGATATTTCCCTCTGACACCAAGGTTAAAAAGATTGTACATGTCAACTGCTACAGCGAAACACATGACGTGGCACAAAAATCACAATGTCGAGGATGGAAAAATTTGTCATCCATCAGATGCTGAAACTTGGAAATATTTCGACTGCATGTATCCAGATTTCGCTGCAGAAGCAAGAAATGTTTGGCTAGGCCTTTGTTCAGATGGTTTTAACCCATACAGCTCAAATGCGCAACCTTATTCTTGTTGGCCAGTGATAATTACCCCATACAATCTTCTACCGTGGATGTGCATGAAGGATCCCGTAATGTTTTTGACACTACTCATTCCTGGTCCCAAGCATCCCGGTAAGAATATTGACGTCTACCTAGAACCCCTGATCGGTGAATTGATAACTCTATGGTCGGAAGGGACATTATGTTATGATATTGCAACGAAGACTAATTTTTGTTTGAGGGCAGTCTTGATGTGGACAATAAATGACTTCCCGGCTTATGGTATGTTGTCGGGTTGGAGCACACATAGGAGGTTATCGTGTCCTATTTGCATGGAAAATACAAGAGCTTTTCGCTTACCAGCGAGGAAGAAGTCTTCATTCTTTGATTGTCATCGTCAATACATAATAGCTCATTAAGACGTGACATGAAAATTTTTATCAAGGATAGGCAGAAGATATCTATACCTCCACCACGCTTATCTGGGCAACAAATTTGGGAACAGGTGAAAATTTTCCCGTCAATCCAAGAGAGATCTTGCAAGAAGCTACATGGATTTGTTATAGAGCATACTTGGACGAAAAGAAGTATATTTTGGGATTTGCCATACTGGAAGACGCACCTTGTTCGTCACAACTTAGACGTGATGCATATTGAGAAAAATATTTTCGACAATGTCTTCAATACTATCTTGGTTGTTAAGGGTAAGACTAAAGACAACCTTCAAGCTCGGAAAGACATGTCCACTTTTTGCAATCGTCCAGAATTGTGCGATGAAAATTCAAACAAGATCGGTGTATACACACTCCCTAGAGAAAAAAGAAAAATGCTCCTACAATGGGTTGCAGGCATAAAATTTTCCGATGGTTATGCTTCTAATTTATCAAATTGTATCAACATAAAAGATTTGAAAATGTCACACATGAAGAGCCACGATTGTCATATCTTTATGGAGAGACTGCTTTCAATTGCATTACGCGAGTTAATGCCGAAACAGGCTTCGGAGACATTTGTTAAGCTAAGCTTATTTTTTAGCAATCTATGTTGTTCAACTCTGCAAAGAACCGAATTGGAAAGGATGCAATATAATATAGTCATGACGTTGTGCAAACTGGAGAAGATATTGCCTCCTGCATTTTTTGACTCAATGGAGCACTTACCTGTCCATTTGGTTTATGAAGCGATATGTTGTGGACCAGTTCAATATTGGTGGATGTATCCTTTCGAAAGGTTTTAGCAAGGTCTAAAAAGGATAGTTAAGAATAAAACACGTGTGGAATTATCTATTTGTGAAGCTTATCACGTCCTAGAGACTTCAACTTTCTGTTCATATTATTTTAAACAACACGTGTCAACTAAAAGTAGAAGGTTAGGTCGAAACAACTAGTATAACGAGGTGGACTATCCTGAGGGTTGATTATCTATATTTACTTGTTCGGGTTGTCCAATTGAGACATATATAGAGGTCTCCCTATCAGAATATGATATCGAGTTAGCGCACTTGTATGTACTCATGAATTGCCTAGAGGTGCAGCCATATATCAGGTATGTTTGCAACGATTGTGTATGTAATATCATCCGTTGGGATTATCACACACAAAAATTTTAATGAGAAGTTTTAAAAATTTGTGCAGATTGTTTGAAGAATACTTGGAACAACAAAACGGCCTTATGAACCAAAGAGATAGACAGCTGCTGTTTGACAGATCTTTCCCGAGATGGTTATATGGCCAGGTCAATACACGTTTTGCAATTTTTGCCGGTTCATTAAGGGCACTGGCCATATGAGTATTAACTCAATGTAGTCATATTGCAGTTAAGAGATAGGTATGACGTAGACGAGAGTGTAAAATATCTCTCCAAATGGCCATATAGAAAGGCCCGCAGATGGTGTAGAAACATGGTAAACGGATACAGGTTCTTTACGTTCGAATATGGGTCTTCAAAGTCCATGATGTGACGCCCGAGAATTTCATCATAAATACCTTATAACTGTTGCATACCTACTTGAGCATTCTTACGTGCATCACCTTTCTTGCTTAATTGCTTTAATTTGAGGTTACTATTCATAAAATTTTCGACCGTTTTAAAAGTTCAATTTAATATTTTTCCTAAGTCATATGACATATAAAAGGAGTCGAGACCTTGTTATTTTAGACTTTTGAGCTTGGGAACATGCGTTTGAAAAATAGGTTTCGCATTATTTGAATAGTGTTATGTACGTAACAACCTTAGTTTGAATTAATTAGCATTAGATTAAGGTTTAAGCTCATTTGACCAACCTTTTTATGAGGTTTGACTTAGCAAAACTTAACATATAATATCAATATACTTAACATAACACAACACACATATTTTATCGTAAAAAAAAACAATTACAAAAATGACCTTGAGTCCCCCCCCCCCCCTTTGGCCGACCACCTCAAGGAAGAAAAAGAGGAAAATTTCTTCATCAATCTTGCTAGCTTGATTCTTGGCTTGGTCTAGGAAGGGTTTGTGGTAACTACGAGCTCCTACTTTGCAGCTTCATCTTCTAAATTGTGAGGGAGTTTTATTTCTTGAAGTTTAAAGTTATTGCATTTTGTTGAATTTCTTGATTTGTTGATTATAGCTATAATACTTATTATGAATGTTTAATATGTGTTTATTAGAGCCTATAAAGTAAATTTTTATAGCTTGATAGCATAATCTATGGTTGGAAGCTTGAATGTTATGAAAGAGATGATGAATAGTATTTGTGTTTAGGGTTTTGTAAAATTTGCTAATTAACTTGAATTGAGACTTCAATTAGATGCTCTAGGCCCTAGTGAAGCCAGTTGAGAGGCCACGTGAAGTTGAATCACCCAAAACGAGCTAAATTGCAAAATTAGTCGACTTTAAAAAGGGGACTTTTCTCGTTGTGCAATCCGGGCACGTTTGGGCTATGGTTTGGGTATCCTTGGGGTAAGGAAGCACTTTTGGTGCTTTCGTTATGCGAAATTAGGGTTCAGATAGTATAGTTGTAGTTAAAACCCGCTCGGGGCCTTCCCGAGTTTTTGCTTCTAAAACGGGTTTTTGTGATCTTAATAGATGTCTTTGGGCTTAATTGGGAATATAGTATGATTAGGATATGAATTGGAAACCTTGGAACGTGCATAGGAGAAAGAAAACTTGTTTAAAGAAAAGGGAAAAGTAGCATTTGGCCATATTTGATGCATTTGGAGCTTGTTGTTGAGCCGTCATGTTTTATGTTGTTTATCTAAAGTATAATAAAGCTATTTGAACTGATGGTGAGGAGAAGTTTTGTTGACTGCTACTTTTGATACTATAAAGCTATTTCGTACTTTTGTGAACTTATATTGTGCTTATATGTGAGGGTGGCCTACTTTGTCGACCCTCTTACGTGTTATGTGATATTTTGATGCTTGTGGACTTGTCTCGGGGTTGCGCAACCTTTTCGGACATGGTAGCATCGAGAAACACGGGCGGCGTCGGGCTTGCCATGCTCCCTCGACTACCATAGTGCCTATTCCCTTTCTCGCTGAGCACACTCCACTACCCCAGAGGCGTGGTTCACCTGCTGGGCATATGAACCTACCTCAGGAAAAAGGGTCGTAGGATCGGGATACATCCGGAGTATCCCAACTTGTTGGTGTATGGGTTTGCCGGCACTTGCGTGAAATTCGTGGCTCGTAAGTGAAGAATTGAAGTAGAACCGTATCCTTTTTAATGTGGTTAATTACTTGGCTGTTTAACCTTGTTGGTTTATGTTATACATATATGATTTCTTGTGTTTGCATATCATATTGCATGCCCCGGTATGTTGCATCACCTCCCTCGCTAGGCAATATTGTTGCTCACTCCTCATTTGACATGTTTCAGGAGAAGCTAAGGTAGACCCTCAGCTAGTAGCAGTAGTTGAAGAGGAGGAAATGCAAGTTGAGCAGCTTCCGTGACTTTGTGTGATAAGGTGGATCATATGTGCAGTTTGCTTGGAGTTCATGTTAAATGTTGTGTTTTGAGACCTTGGGGTCCTGTATATGTGTTGGTAGTTGAAATATTGTATGATAGAGAAAGTCGATGGATTGGAATAATGGATTTTAGATTACTTCTTCTATTGCATGCTTGGGTGTTCATTATCTTACAAGTAGAACTTAAATTATAGTTGTAACTAACTACTTTTAGTTAAAGTCAACTTGCCTCGCATGCTTGTGTGCTTAGGTAGATTTTTGTTGCTCCAAGGCTTAGATGGCCTTGTGAACCTGGTTTGGCTATAGAAATATTGATAGATAAGTTGTATGAGTGGTTGCTTGTAGTTCGAATGTTATATGTAACTATTTGCAGGTAACAATTTAGTCCACGGTACAGAGGAGACTCTGTCCGAGTGACGGGTCCGGGCTTGACCTATAGCGTGGGTTCGGGTTCGGAGCGTTACACTTTAGGTGGTATCAGAGCTATTTGAATACATGAAGCCGGGTTAACTTCCTTGGCATGTGGGTAGTGGTCTATATGTGAAAGTTGAATTATGTGAACATATGATTGTTTAACTATTTAAGAACTTGGGTAAAAGACATGCTAGCATGTAGAAAGGAATGGAAAAGCATGATATGATTAGAATATGAAAAGTCTAGTGTTTAATATTGTTAAGTGCTTTATATGTTTCTTACATGAGTAAGATGTTTAAAAACAATGTGTATATTATATTTGCATTGTCTATTTGCCTATTATAATATTATGCTCTTCTAGCATTGAGATGAGGAGACGGGGTAGACCAAGGAGAGAGCCGGAAGAAGATCCTAGATAGGATGTACCTGGGCAAGGTGCAGGGGTAACAGGAAATGTACCGCCGTGTCAGGAACCGAGTAATGCACAGATTTTGGCCACAATGGCCACCGTCATGAATACTATAGCCCAGTTTGTGGTTCAGCAAGGTACGACAGGTGTTGGCAGAGGTAATCAGGCTGCCAGAGCTGAGGGTAATAGTACTGCAGGGGGTAACTTGTATGATAAATTTTTGCACCACGGGGCATATAGTTTTTATGGCAAGCTAGATGACATGAAAGCAGAGATGTAATTGAGCAAGTTTGAGAAAGTCGCTGCGATACTTGAGTGCAATGATGAAAGAAAGATTACTTATGTTGCGTTCTTAATAGAGGGTGACGCCGAGGAGTAGTGGCGTACTATTAAAGAGAAATGGGATGTTGAGAGGGTCCAGCATGTGTGGGCTGACTTTGTTCGTGAGTTCCAGGATAAATATGTATCGGTTGTAGCTCGCGAGAGACATCAGGAGGAATTCATAGCCTTGAGGCAGGGGAACATGACAGTAGATCAGTATGAGGCTATTTTCACTAGACTTTCCCGATATGTGCCAGGTTTAGTTCAGCCAGAGGACATGAAGATTCAGAGATTTATCACAGGGTGGAGGAGTGATATTATGCTTAATTTGTCTTTGCAGCATTATCCGAGCTATGCTGCAGTAGTCAGGGCCACATCGAGGTACGAGAAACGCAAGGTAGATGTGTTAGCTCAGTCTAGTCAGTCAAGTAAACGTCAGTATCAGTCCCAGAGTCAGGGCTACCAGAGGCAGTATCAGCAGCCTGTTCAGACTCAACAGCCTAGGCAGACCCAGAGCTACCCAGGACCAGTTCAAGCACAGTCACAGCTAAGACCAGCTCAGAGCCATCCACAGGGACAGTCGTAAACCCGACTAGTGACTGCTAGATCTCAGCAGGGTAGGTCTACTACATCCACTTATAGGGCCCCAACAAGAGGTGCTACTGTTAAGAAAAACCTACAGTGTACTTATTGCAACCGCAAGGGCCACACGGAGGCAGAGTATTGGAGGAAGTTGGGTCGCTGCGTGGGCTGTGGCAGTGATCAGCATAGAGTTAGAGATTGCCCCAGGTTTAAACAGGGTCAGGGACAGACTTCAGGCCAGGGTGCTCAGACTAGAGCTTTATGAGCAGCTACTGTACCGCGAGGCCAGGCGCAGGTATTTGCACTCGATCAAGAGGAGCTTCTAGGGATGACGGTAGTGGTAGAAGGTACTTTTTTTATTAATAGTTAGCCGGTAGTAGTTTTGATTGATACCAGGGCTACACATTCATTCATTACTCCTGCATGTGCACAATCTGCTACATTAAAAATTGATAAACTACCGTATGTGATTGAAGTAGGTAATCCTATAGGTACTAAATTGTTACGGAGTCTATGTGTAAAGATTGTAACATTTGCATTAAGGGTCACATGTATCCTATTGACTTGATTATCATGCCATTTCAGGACTTTGAAGTTATCTTGGGGATGGATTGGTTGGGGCAATATTATGCATGTTTGGACTGTAGAATGAAAGTTTTAACTTTAGAAGTACCTGACCAACTTGTTATTAAAGTCACTGGGAGTCGAAAATCTACTGGGACTCGTATCATATCTTCCATTAAAGCTACTAAAATGTTGAGTAAAGGTTATGATGCATATTTAGCTTATTTAATTAATCAGCCCGGAGATAAATTGAAATTGAATGAAGTACCTGTTATAAAAGAGTTTCCGGGGGTATTCCCTGAGGAGTTGCCTGGATTACCACCTGATCGGGAGATTGAGTTTGTGATTGACTTATTGCTGGGGACTAATCTTATTTCTAGAACCCCATATAGAATGGCTCCCCCTGAGTTGCAGTAATTGAAAATTCAGTTACAGGGCCTACTTGAAAAGGGTTTTATTCAGCCTAGTTCGTCACCTTAGGGTGCTCCTGTGTTATTTGTAAAGAAGAAAGACGGGACTCTGCGATTGTGTATTGATTATCGAGGCCTTAATCAGGTGACGGTGAAAAATAAATATCATTTACCCTTAATTGAGGAGTTATTTGATTAGCTGTAGAGTGTTGTTGTATTTTCTAAATTTGATTTGAGACAAGGTTATTATCAATTGAGAATTCGTAGAGAAGATGTACCTAAAACTGCTTTTAGAACCAGGTACAACCACTATGAATTTGTTGTACTGCCATTTGGGTTGACAAATGCCCCAGCCGCCTTTATGGATTTGATGCAGAGAGTGTTTAGGCCATATTTGGATCAGTTTGTTGTGATTTTCATTGACGACATATTGGTGTATTCTAAATCTGAGGCAGAACATGAAGAACACTTGAGGATTGTACTGCGAACATTGCAATAACATAAATTGTTTGCTAAATTTAGTAAATGCGAATTTTGGTTGAAACAAGTAGCCTTTTTAGGCCATATCATTTTACATAAGGGAATATCTGTTGATCCTGCAAAAATTGAGGTGGTTATGTCGTAGAAAAGACCTGAGACTATCACGGAAGTCCATAGTTTCTTAGGATTGGCGGGCTATTATAGGTGATTTGTTAAGGATTTTTCAAAGATTGCGGGGCCATTGACTTCATTAACCCATAAGAAAACTGTGTTTAATTGGGATGATAGATGTGAAACCAGTTTCCAGGAGTTGAAAAAAGACTTACCATTGCACCTATCCTTGCATTGCCTAAGGGGACTGAAAACTTGGTGATTTACAGTGATGCTTCGAAAGAAGGCTTGGGCTGTGTTCTTATGCAAAATGGTAAGGTGATAGCTTATGCCTCTAGAAAATTGAAACCATATGAACTCAATTATCCTACACATGATCTTGAGCTTGCTGTGTTGTCTTTGCTTTGAAGAAATTGCGTCATTATTTGTAGGGTAATAAATTTGAGATATTTACTGATCATAAAGTTTAAAATATCTGTTTTCTCAAAAATATCTGAATATGAGGCAAATGCGTTGGCTAGAGTTGTTAAATGATTATAATTGTACCATTAACTATTTGCCGAGAAAAGCTAACACTGTTGCAGATGCATTAAGTCGAAAAGCCACTGTAGCTAATTTGATAATCAAAGACTAGGAGATTGTGGAAGAACTGTGTTTGTGGAAACCGAAGGCTTCTAGATCAGGTATTCAATTTGCTAGCCTACAAATCCAGTCTCTATTGCTATCTAGGATCAGAGAAGCGCAACAGTCAGATCCTCAGTTATTAAAACTTCTAGAGAAGTCCAGAGGGTGAGAGTACGACTTCAAGTTGCATGATGATGGATTACTTAGGTACAGGAATAAAATTTGCATTCCTAGTAATTCGACTATGAACGATGAGATTCTTGCTGAGGCTCATGCTTCTAAATATACGATTCATCCCAGTAGCACTAAGATGGATGGGGATTTAAAGCAAAGTTTCTAGTGGAACAACATGAAGAGGGAGATAACTGATTATGTAGCTAAGTGTTTGACTTGTCAGAAAATTAAGGCGGAACATCAGAGGCCGGCAGGATTGTTGCAACCATTAGAGATTCCAGTATGGAAATGGGACTAGGTTACTATGGACCTTGTATGGGATTTGCCGAGATCACCACAAGGTAATGATTCCGTATGGGTTGTAGTTGATAGGTTGACAAAGACTTCTCATTTTATTGCTGCAAAGAAAACATATTCTCTTGATAAATTAGCTGAGCTATATGTTGAAAATATTGTGAGAATGCATGGAGTTCCATCTCAGATAGTGTCGGACAAGGATCCCAGGTTTACATTACAGTTTTGACAGAAACTACAGAAAGCCTTGGGGACTAATTTGAGTTTTAGCACTGCATATCACCCACAGACGGATGGTCAATCAGATAGGACTATCAGGATAATGGAAGACATGTTGCGAGCTTGCGTTCTGGATTTCGGCAAGAGTTGGGAGAAGTACCTACCTCTAGCGGAGTTTGCTTATAATAATAGTTACTAGGTTACTATTGGTATGACACCCTACGAGGCACTTTACGGGCGAAAATGTAGGTCTCCGTTTTATTGCGATGAGGTAGGTGAAATGAAAATTGTTGATCCAGCTATTCTACCTAAGATGATCAAGATGGTGGATAATGTGAAGCTTATAAAGAAAAGGATGCTTATAGCACAAAGTCGACATAAGAATTATGCTGATAAACGCCGATGAGACTTGGTATTTTCAGTGGGTGATTGTGTATTCTTGAAAGTATCTCCGCGTAAGGGTTTGATTCGACATGGAAAATGAGGTAAACTCAGTCCTAGATATGTGGGGCCATTTGAAATCATTGAGAAGGTTGGTGATTTGGCTTATAGATTGGCATTACCTCCGAGTTTGGGTAGGATTCATGATGTGTTCCATGTGTCATTGTTGAGGAAGTATAATCCTGATCCATCGCACGTTATCGAGCCACAACCTTTAGAGATTGATGAGTCTTTGGTATATGTGGAGAAACCTCTTCGAGTAGTTGACAGAAAAATTCAACTTCGAACCAAAAGTATTCCTATGGTAAAAGTTCTTTGGGATCATCACGGGGTTGAGGATGCCACTTGGGAGCGGGAGGATCAGATCAGAGAAAAGTATCCGGAACTGTTTACTGAATCATGTAAGAATTGCGAGGACGCAATTAGTTTAAGGGAGAGATGGTGTGACGCCCGAGAATTTCATCATAAATACCTTATAACTGTTGCATACCTACTTGAGCATTCTTACGTGCATCACCTTTCTTGCTTAATTGCTTTAATTTGAGGTTACTATTCATAAGATTTTCGATCGTTTTAAAAGTTCAATTTAATATTTTTCCTAAGTCATATGACATATAAAAGGAATCGAGACCATGTTATTTTGGACTTTCGAGCTTGGGAGCATGCGTTTGAAAAATAGATTTCGCATTATTTGAATAGTGTTACGTACGTAACAACCTTAGTTTGAATTAGTTAACATTAGATTAAGGTTTAAGCTCATTTGACCAACCTTTTTATGAGGTTTAACTTAGCAAAACTTAACATATAATATCAATATACTTAACGTAACACAACACACACATTTTATCATAAAAAAAAAGACAATTACAAAAATGACCTTTGAGTCCCCCCCTTTTGGCCGACTACTTCAAGGAAGAAAAAGAGGAAAATTTCTTCATCAATCTTGCTAGCTTGATTCTTGGCTTGGTCTAGGAAGGGTTTGTGGCAACTAGGAGCTCCTACTTCGCGTTTTCATCTTCTAAATTGTGAGGGAGTTTCATTTCTTGAAGTTTAAAGTTATTGCATTTTGTTGAATTTCTTGATTTGTTGATTATAACTATAATACTTATTATGAATGTTTAATATGTGTTTATTAGAGCCTATAGAGTAAACTTTTATAGCTTGATAGCATAATCTATGGTTGGAAGCTTGAATGTTATGAAAGAGATGATGAATAGTATTTGTGTTTAGGGTTTTGTAAAAATTTGCTAATTAGCTTGAATTGAGACTTCAATTAGATGCTCTAGGCCCTAGTAAAGCCAGTTGAAAGGCCACGTGAAGTTGAATCACCCAAAACGAGCTAAATTGCGAAATTAGTCGACTTTAAAAAGGGGACTTTTCTCGTTGTGCAATCCGGGCACGTTTGGGCTATGGTTTGGATATCCTTGGGGTAAGGAAGCACTTTTGGTGCTTTCGTTATGCGAAATTAGGGTTCAGATAGTATAGTTGTAGTTAAAACCCGCTCGGGGCCTTCCCGAGTTTTTACTTCTAAAACGAGTTTTTGTGATCTTAATAGATGTCTTTGGGCTTAATTAGGAATATAGTATGATTAGGATATGAATTGGAAACCTTAGAACGTGCATAGGAGAAAGAAAACTTGTTTATAGAAAGGGGAAAAGTAGCATTTGGCCATATTTGATGCATTTGGAGCTTGTTGTTGAGCCGTCATGTTTTATGTTGTTTATCTAAAGTATAATAAAGCTATTTGAACTGATGGTAAGGAGAAGTTATGTTGATTGCTACTTTTGATACTATAAAGCTATTTCGTACTTATGTGAACTTATATTGTGCTTATATGTGAAGGCAGCCTACTTTGTCGACCCTCTTACGTGTTATGTGATATTTTGATGCTTGTGGACTTGTCTCGGGGTTGCGCAACCTTTTCGGACATGGTAGCGTCGAGAAACACGGGTGGCGTCAGGCTTGCCGTGCTCTCTTGACTACCATGGTGCCTATTCCCTTTCTCGCTGAGCATACTCCACTACCCTAGAGGTGTGGTTCACCTGCTGGGCATATGGACCTACCTCGGGAGACAGGGTCGTAGGATCGGGATACATTTGGAGTATCCCAACTTGTTGGTGTTTGGGTTACCGGCATTTGTGTGAAGTTCGTGGCTCGTGAGTGAAGAATTGAAGTGGAACCGTATCCTTTTTAATGTGGTTAATTACTTGGCTATTTAACCTTGTTGGTTTATGTTGTACATATATGATTTCTTGTGTTTGCATATCATATTGCACGCCCCGGTATGTTGCATCACCTCCCTTGCTAGGTAACATTGTTGTTCACTTCTCATTTGACATGTTTCAGGAGAAGCTGAGCTAGACCCCCAGCTAGTAGTAGTAGTTGAAGAGGAGGAAGTGCAAGTTGAGCAGCTTCCGTGACTTTGTGTGATAAGGTGGATCATATGTGCAGTTTGCTTGGAGTTCATGTTAAATGTTGTGTTTTGAGACCTTGGGGTCCTGTATATGTGTTGGTAGTTGAAATCTTGTATGATAGAGAAAGTCGATGGATTGTAATAATGGATTTTAGATTACTTCTTCTATTGCATGCTTGGGTGTTCATTATCTTACAAGTAGAACTTAAATTATAGTTGTAACTAACTACTTTTAGTTAAAGTCAACTTGCCTCGCATGCTTGTGTGCTTAGGTAGATTTTTGTTTCTCCAACGTTCGGATGGCCTTGTGAACCTGGTTTGGCTATAGAAATATTGATAGATAAGTTGTATGAGTGGTTGCTTGTAGTTCGAATGTTATATGTAACTATTTGTAGGTAACAGTTTAGTCCACGGTACAGATGAGACTTTGTCCGAGTGACGGATCCGGACTTGACCTATAACGTGGGGTCGGGTTTGGGGCGTTACACACGAACAATAGTGGAGTGTTCGTAAGAGGTACCGGTGATGGTGTAGCTCGGGAAATTGGATACTATGGTGTTTTGAAGGACATTATTAAACTTGAATATCCTAATCCAACGATGTAACATACAAGAGTTGTTCTTTTTAAGTGCGATTGGTATGATACCACTAATGATAGATGTGTGAAGTCCAATCACATGACCGGTTTGGTTGAGGTGAACGCGAAAAGAAGATATCCCAAGTGTGAACCGTTTGTCTTCGCAAGTCAATCCCAACAAGTGTATTATTCTGTATATCCAGGGGACAATAGAGAACTTGTTGATTGGGTTGCCATCGTTAACATTCGGCCAAGACATTTCTATGACACGGACTGACAGGAAACAAATGTGGATGATAATATAAGTTTTCAATTGGATCACATGAATGTTCCCATAGTGGAACCGAATGATTTGGATTCTAATTCACATATTAATTATTCAGTTGTAGACACTGAAATAACAAGAGAAGACCTTAATGTCAAACATGGAGATGTTATGTAGATGACGAAGATGACGAGCATGATGATGATGATAATGATGATGATGACGATGATGATGGTGATGATGATGAAAACGATGACAATGATGATAATTATGGTGATGACGAGGAGTGGGATGATGATGATGATGACAATGATGACAGTGGCAGTGAGGGAAATGATGATTAAAATAAAAAAAACATAGGTTAGGTCTCAAAGAATGTTCATGAATTTTTTCCAAATTAATGTTGTGTGACTCCATATATTGTTTGTTATCTATGACAGTTTTTATAGAAGTATGCATAGGTACATTTTTTAAGTCTATATATGTTTTTTTCTATTTTCTAATAGTAGTATGCTGAAACAGGAAATGGGAGGCGGTGAAGATAATAATCGAAAGGGAAAAAAACAACTAAAGCAGAACAGCTTGTTTAGGAAAAGAAGGCCCACTACTCATACACCGGCCACGGTGCCAAAGACTCAGCAATTTTCTCCAGTTGGCTATAATGATACTCTGACATTGAGTAGTCGTGGATCTACAGGTACGCAGCATGTTAGTAGTCGTGGATCCACATCGGCACATACAACTGCTGTTTGTGGAGCTAACAATGTCCAATTGATCGTTGGGCGTGGTTCGTCTAATATATCAGTGGGAACGCAGCATCGGATCCCAGACGATACGCATCCCCAACCAGAGCAGCCATATGTACGGGGCCCGTCAACCAATCATAATGAACAACATTGTTCATCATCTGGATTGCCAGATGAATTAGAGGACTTATGCATAGATGGGAATGGCGCTTCAATGCCAGGTGGTGCATCATTTTTTAATATGCCCGAGTTTTTGCATGCTGTTGAGAGACGGGCTGCAAGCATCGAAGATTGGCAATTTTATGGATTCCAGTCTCTAGCGGATTATACGTTATGGCAAAATGACAAGCGACAATGTATGAGGGTCGTAGGAAACGGGTATATATTACTTTAAATTATGAAGTTTAAATCTTCTACTTTTTTTTCCAAGATATAACATATTTTGATTATGTTATGTTGTATAGATGAGATCCATATAATGCTGTCAAAAGGGTTTCAAGAGCTCTACATGCCGGATATATAGAGTCGTGGTTGACATACAGGCAGGTCCCAAGTGATACAAGAAGATTATGGTTTGAATATTTCAGGGTATGAAATGTTAACACAATATATATTGTACAATAAGCACAATAAATGTTGAATTATATGGATCATAATATTAATGTTTTCAGAGGGAGTACAAGTGGCTTCCAATTGATGAAGCTGCAGTTTGGCTCAAGTTTGAATCTACTGCAAGACGCCGAATTTTGGATTTGACAAACAAAGGACAGACAAGAAGGAAAAAAGATTTCATACCACTTGCTGTATGGGACCAAATGCTGGAGCTTTGGCAAAGACCAAAGTGGCAGGAAATATCGAAGAGAAATTCAAACAACCGAAAGGCCAATCTGTCTACTCATCATATGGGCTTAATCCCAACCCATGAGGCAGCTAGAAGAATGGTATTGATTTAGTAATACAATCTTGGTTAATTTTTATATGTTATGCAAATGAATAAAAATATATGTGAAATACACATTCGATTGTAGGTTGATTTTGTGAATTGCTTTTGTAGGAAAAAGAACTAGGGATGACAGTGACGTATACAGAGGTTTTCTAGAAGGCTCATCGCAAGGGGGCAGACGGACCGTACACAAACTCTTGGGCCGAGCAGACTATGGTATGTATTATTCATGTAATTTCTGGTGGAAGTAGCAATGCATAGGGTTTATGTTGAAAAAAAATTGAGATCTATGATTATTGAAAAAAAGGTGTGTTGATTTTGCGAAGTATTTGAAAATGTTAAAGCTAATATTTCAAAGGGAAAATATAACTTTAGTGATGTGCAAGCACAAATGTAGATATGATTTTAACAAACATTTCACAAATGGAACATGGTTACTTGTTGTACCCACATGTGTTATACAATGTTTGAAAATGTCTCCTTAGGGTTGTAATAGCACTTGATTAATATGTTGAGGATAAGTGTGGTAATGAATAAACTTGGACACATGTGGATTAGGTTGGCTTTATTCCATAACGGGTTATTAGAAAAAGTCCGAAATACAGAGGAGATTCTAGCCCTTTCTTTACTCAAATGTAAATGCATTCTAACAAGATGTAATACCTTACTATTGTGTGTTTGAATATTAAGTTTGTGTTAAGCCATCGAAATTAATGTTTGTACAACAAATCGGAGGTAGTAATACTAACATGTTAATCCCATTTTTGTAGGCTCGTTACGACGAAATGCTCCAAAAGGCGAGGAATGCATTTGAATCAGACTCCAACCCCACGCCTGTGGATCATAACACAGTATTTTTACAGGCTGTAGGACCACCACGCAAAGGTCGGATAAACGGGGTAGGTTCTCAAGTTTCAGTTGAATCTGTCACGAACACTGCAACTCAGCCTCGGCGTGTTATCACAGAGGAACAACTGGCTGACGCCGTTACGAGAGCCACATTCACTTTGAACGAAACAGTAGCAAGTTAGGGGAAGATAATCAATCAACTTCAGCAACAAGTAAAGAAGCAGAACGAAGTGTTGGAAGTCCTCTACGCAAAAGTTTGTGGTCAACGTGAAGAGCAACATTCGTCATCTGGACATAGTGATGAAATGAAGAATAATTTGTTATAATGTTAAACATGTAGTTTGATGTTTGATACACTACCATTTACAGGACATGTTTTTTTGTAACAGTTTAAAATAGCAGTATGTATTTTAATTAAATATAGCATATCGGATTTGCGACATTATATGAAATGAATTTCACATATGAAACAGGTTCAATTTGGGATTCTCTTCAAAAAAATTTGAAGGAATTGTGACTCGTTAAATTAGATGGAATGGCTATGTTAGTGAGGGCTTGGTGAAGGTTTGGGTTAGTGACGGATTGACGAGGGGAAAGGTTGGCGAGGGCTTGGTGATGACAATTTTGGTGATGGTTTGGTGAGGGGAACGATTTGGCGAGTGCTTGGTGATAGCAATCATTGGTGACGAGCGGGTGAGGGGAAAGGTTGGCGAGGGCTTGGCGATGGGGAATGTGGTGACAGTTTTAGGACGGCTCCAATTGATGAGAGCTCGGTGACGGCAAACTTTAGTGACGGCCTGGAGATGGGAAAGAATGGCGACAGCTTGGTGACGGAGGATTTGGAGACGGGATAGAGATAGTTTGGTAGCCGTCGCCAATTTGGTGACGGTTTGGTGAGGGGAACCATATTGGCGACAACCTCGTGTCTGACGGACGATTTCCCTCATCGTGCCGTCGCAAAGTCCAAATTGGCGATGGGACGGTAAGGGGAACCGTCTCTCGCAAAATCCAGTATTTTTTGTAGTGACCGTTAGAGTAAAAGAAAGAAAGAATTACCTATCTGCGAATAAGAGTCTTGGATTGTGATTCAACCGCTTTCTTCATCGTACTCTTCACG
Source organism: Ehretia macrophylla (assembly GCA_037974665.1). Lineage (NCBI taxonomy): Eukaryota > Viridiplantae > Streptophyta > Magnoliopsida > Boraginales > Ehretiaceae > Ehretia > Ehretia macrophylla. The sequence continues at coordinate 41,546,927 of CM075783.1, forward strand.
GTCTCCATTATACATAATCAACATTCCATTAAATTCCACCTAATGACCAAAAAAGAAAAGAAAATTTGCAACTCCACTTATTATCTCTCTCTCAGCACCAGTGAAAGCTATAAAGGGTCCTAGATTTTGAAAGGGAAAATGTTACATTTAGTCTATATTATTTTTTAAACGTTTTAATTTTGTCTTTATTGTTTAAAATTTTTCAATTTCATTTTTGTTATTTTTTTAAAAGTTTTAATTTCGTCTTTATTATTTTTTAAAAAAATTTTAGTTTCGTTCCTATTGTTTGTAAAAAGTTTCAAATCCATCTATATTGTTCAAAATTAGTTAATTTAATCTTTATTCTTTTCTATAAAAAAAAAATCAAATTCGTCCCTATTATTTTTCAAAAAAATTAATTTAGTTCTTGAACATTAGGGACGAATTTGAAAATTTAGAAAAATAATAGGGACGAAATTAAAACTTCTAAAAAAATAATAGAGACAATTAAAGCTTTTCAAAAATAATAGGGACAAAATTGAAAATTTTTAAGAAACAATAAGAATAAAATTGAAAAATTTTAAACAATAAAAACAAAATTAAAACTTTTGGGAAAACAATAAGGATGAAATTGTTGAGAGTTGTAGGTGGATAAACTGAGTTGCAAAGGTCGAAGCCTCAAAGCTACTCTTACTAAAGTTGCTTTCAATGCTTGTGTTTACAATATTTGGCTTGAACGGGATGGCAAGATCTTTGGTTCTACCCCACAAACGGAGGAGCATATCAAGGATAGAATTGTCTCGGATCTTAGAGGTAAAGTTAATTTGTTACGTAAATATAAGAGTACTTTAGAGAATACTGTCCTAAGTAGGGATTGAAATATTTGTCTTTTTTTAACTTGCCTTGAAGGGCATTCTCTGTACATGTTCTTGCTGTAAATATTTTTGGTTATGGAATGAAAGAATTTATTTACCGAAAAAAAAAAGGGATGAAATTGAAAAATTTTAAACAATAAGAATGAAATTAAAACTTTTTCAAACCAATAAAGAGTAAATGTAAAATTTTTCCATTTTGAAAATAGGAACAAATCCAATCCAAAATCTTAACTTAATAGATGATTACGCACGAGCTGACGACAACCATGTAGTATTTGTATCCGTGATTTATAAACCGTTCTTAGTGGAAGCAAACGAATTCGTCCAACTTTTTCTTGGTCACACTCTTGATTTCTCCATAACAAATAATAGCATTCATCAACTTCCACCAGCTGCACATATCATATCTCACTCACACACACAACACTGCACATATATGAAATATTGGGAGGGTATTGGATGATCAGATATGATCGAGTTGATGTAGATTATAAAGAGGTAACCTAAATTAGATTGTGTTAATTAAAGTTTCTTAGTGTCTGCAGAAGATCATGTCGCTTTGAGCCTTTGATCTTTATGTGATCTTGTTATGCTGATGAACATAGTTTCAGAAAGGGTACGGATCGAACATTTTAGTTATTGGAAACTTGCATGGTCAAAAGCTTGATTATCAGCAGCTCTCTGAGGAAAAAGGTTTTTTGTTTATCAAGAGAGTATTCTTCTTGTTGGACTTAGATTATGGGCCGCCCAAGATGGGGTAATCCAATCCATATGTTGCAAGTGGTGGGCAGTTATAGAACTACCCACTACATGCCATACAGCCCAAGTAGTGGGCAGTTATAGAACTGCCCACTACCCATATACTGTACGCACGTTCAGTATATGGGGGCAGTCTTTTGTATATATATAAGACATATACAGAAAACTCCAAGACACTCAAACAACCAGATTACTCTCTATTTTTGGCATTTAAGTTGTAGAAATAGGTGTGTTGTCTGGTATTGTGCACTACGATTCTTGCACATATAGTGGAACGGATATGCTACCGGTCTTTGCTTCCGCTTAGTAATAGGTATGTTACTGATTTATGTTGTTTAGCCATGAAGGTGCTAAATACATGTATGTCTATGTATGTTTCTTTCATTGGTATTAGAGCCAACTTAGTTCGTTCTCTGTTTTTATACCATGATATGCATGAGAGAGTTAATATTTCTGTGAAAAATATGATCTCCTTGCGAAAAAATTATAGCAAAACGTTTCTGTGACTTGTCTCAAACATGTTTGTTTTTTATATTGGTGGAAATTATTTTTTCCATGGAATCTAACGCAATTGAAATCGTAATTTTTGGATATATAATGAATAAATTATGAATTTTTTAAAGTCTGGATATCGTTCTAGCTCTTTGAAAAGTGTTACTGTTCAGTATCAAATTTGTGCGTAAAACTGATACTGTTAGAAACTACGTGTTTCAAGGTTTCTATGGACATAAAATTCATAATTTTTGGTCTTCATATGAATAAGTTATGAATTTTTGAAGTTTTGAGTTTGTACTGTTTGTACGTTTATAAGTATGTGTTCTTGGTGTTGTGCGTGCGTTAGAAAGTGAGTTTATATGGCACATGGGGGCCAATCAGGTGTTGACACGTGTACTTGGCATGTAGGGCCAGCCACATGGCATAATTTTGTGTTATTTATGGTTTAACTCCATAATTTTGTATTATTTATGGTTTGACCCTATAACTTTGTATTATTTACGGTTTAACCACATAACTTTGTATTATTTATAGTTTGACCTTATAACTTTATATTATTTATGATTTGACCCCATAATTTTGTATTATTTATGGTTTGACCCCATAACTTTATATTATTTACAATTTGACCCCATAACTTTGTGTTATTTACGGTTTGACCTAATAACTTTGTATTATTTATGCTTTGATCCCATAACTTTGTATTATTTATAATTTGACCCCAAAATGTTGTGATATGTTTAGTTTTGACCCCATGTCTTCAAAATTTTGTGTTTATTGTATTTCTAAGCCCCATATTTTTTTAATTAAACCCTATATTTTTGTGATAAGCTTAATTAAATCATCTACTTTCATAATTAGACTACAAAATTTCAATTAAATCAAACGAACACTTGGAAATTGTGTCATTTTCAAGTAATTGTATAAATCTATGTGATTTATGCTGTAAAAAAATTACTTTTCTAGAGATGAAATTTTGTGAAATTTCTCTTAAAGCATAGAAAAGTTTAAAATTTTTCTACAACTGAAAATCATGAAATTTTAGTAATTTCAATGAAATAAAATTTGTGTAATTTTATTTGTTGTTTTGTACAACATGCTTAATGCTATGTGCATTGATCTTTTTGATTCAATTGAGAAAGTTTTGTGTTTTTTTTTTAAACCCAGGACTTGAGTAGTCAAAAGGTAAGGATGAGACGCCCTGGAAAAGAGCTTTAGCGATAAGAACTGATCCAAGCACAACACCCAGAGGACGGTTACTTAAACAGTATATGAATCTTCGTTGGGATGTTAAAATGTCATTTCGTGAAAACCTTAATACTGTGAAGAATTTTGTTTTATATATGCAAGATGAGCTCATGTTTGTTAAGCCTACAGACCTAGAAGAAATAGAAGGACTACTTCATTTCCTCCTTAGCATGTATGATCCTACAAAGTACAAAATAGCTCAAAAGGGTGATATGTTCTTCCATGAAGCTGTGTGCGAAATAGAGCTATTTGAGAAGCAACGCGTGCTTCAAGGGTTTAGACGCACTGCATTGTTGTCTATTTCTTCTAACATGACCAAAGCCAGATGATTGCATGAAAAAGCCTTCATATTTAATCGAGTTGCAAGAGATAAAATCAAAGCTTTGGAGATAACGGTTGACTGTGATGCTTTGAATTATGAGCAGTCTGAATCTGCATTCTTGTGAAAATAGATAGTTAGAACAACACCGAAAGTTGAATAGAACTGCTTGTATCTCTTGTTGTTTATATCTGCTTTTTCTTCTAGGTGTTTTCAGATTTAAAGTTCTGTTGATGTTACATGAACAATTGTTGTTTATTTTTCGGATTAATAATATATTGCTATTATGGAATGCTTTATCCGAGTGGGAGTTCCGTGAATCCGGACCTGTGTGGTTAGCATGATGAACTACTTGCTTATGAATTTCAGTGATTCATTTTTGGAAACGTGTTTTTGCTGACGTAAGTTTAGTTGTATCTCTAAGATACCTGGTTTATAAATGATGGTGGATTGTGAAACAATCTACTGACTTTGTAACTTGTATCTCTTAGTTGCATTCTAAGACTTAACTCTGCAAAAATTTTAGCAATTATAGTATGTGCTAAATATCTCTTACATATGTCTATCTATGTAGAGTCTCCTAATGGCATCTAAGTCCATTATAGCTGATCTTAACAAATGTGACAAACTAAACGGAGACAATTACAATGTGTGGCATCGTAAAGTCCAATACATTCTTGAGGAACAAGAGGTTCATGAAACACTCAACTATATAATGGAAGAACCAGATGCGGGTAATGGAGCTCAGCATCGTAGGGATGCTGAAGCTTATCAGGTCTGGAAAAGGAAAAAATCTATAGCTCGCATCACGTTGCTGAGCACTATGCATGATGACTTAATCGCTAAATTTGAAGTTTACCGACTGCTGCAGCCATGTGGGTTGCCCCAAAAGAGAAGTTCGGTAGGACTTCAGTCTCGAGGTTGCGTCGTCTTACCATCAAGTTTGACACGTATAAGAAAAAACCTGATGTTAGCATGAGGCATCACATAAGGGAAATGTCAAACATGATCCGAGAGCTGAAGGCAGCAGGCCATATGCTCACGGATGAGCAACAAGTACAAGCTGTTATTCGATCCCTTCCAACCAGTTGAGAACACATGATTGTCAACATGACGCACAACGAGGGTGTGAAAACACTCGAGGACATTGCGCGACATCTAGAGCTCGAAGAGGAGCGCCTCTTAGAAATTAAGACCATTGGACAAGCCTATGTGGCTGAATCCAGCAGGCATGGGGCATTTGGCTCCAAACGCAAAAGAGGAAGACAATCTGGAGGAAAAGGAAAGAAAAATGGTAAGAAAGATGGCAAATCAGACGACAAAGGCAAACAACAGAAGAAGAGGGGCAGACGCAATGGCACGAGGAACATTGCCAAAGTTAAGTGCTATAACTGCCAGAAGAAAGGTCACTATGCTCGGGATTGCCTTGAGCCTAAGGCCCAGGTAATGCGTTTTACCAAATCTTCTTCTGAAGCGTATGTTTCTAGCTGTGCATTACTGACTGAATCTTTTCCTGTGTGGACTATTGACTCAGCAGCCACGGACCACATATCTAGAGATAGAGGAACATATGTGGAGTACCGACGTATCTCGGCTGGAACTCGGTGGATATACGTTGGTAATAATGCTAGGGTGGAGGTCAAGGGCATTGTCACTTGTAAACTTCTGTTGTGTGGCGGCAAGACCCTCTTTCTCCACGATGTCCTTCATGCCCCGGATTTTAGGCGGAATTTGGTCTCCGCATTGGTTCTTCTGCATTTGGGTTTTTCTATTTATATGTCTGGTGTTTCTGTTGAACTTATGTTAAATTTTGTTTCTTTTGGATTTGGTTTTCTTTTAGACGGTTTTTTTAGTGTTGGATGTTGAACATATACGTTATGTTATAAATAATGAATGTTTATCATTCCATACATCTTCTAGCACTATGGATGTAGATGTAAATGTATGGCATAGCAAGTTAGGGCATATTGGGCAAGATCGTCTAAATAGACTTGCCAGGGAAGGCCTTCTGGGGTCTATAACGAAGGTCAATTTACCTGTTTGTGAAAATTGCCTACCCGGAAAATCCACTAGAAAACCGTTTGGCAAAGGCTTGAGAGCTGAATTTTCATTGCAATTAGTTCATTCCGATGTTTATGGCCCATTGAATGTTAGGGCAAGGCATGGGGCCTCCTATTTCATCACATTGATAGATGATTTTACACGATATGGCCATGTCTATCTCATGTCTCACAAGTCTGATGCGTTAGACTATTTTAAAAGGTATGTGGCCTTGGTGAAAAATCAACTAGACACAAAAGTGAAATCATTTCGTATCGACCGTGGTCGGGAATACCTTTCTGATTAGTTCAGAAACATTTGTGATGAAAAAGGTATAACTAGACAACTTACTATTCCCAAAACTCCGCAACAAAATGGCGTTGCAGAAAGAAGGAATATAACCTTACTAGACATGGTTAGGTCAATGATGGCTCAAGCAAGTCTACTAATTTCGTATTGGGGAGACGCTTTACTAACAGCCACATATGTACTTAATCGAGTGTCCACGAAGTCTGTGAGTACAACTTCTTACGAGTTATGGACAGGTAGGCGACCTGACCTAAGTCATTTGCGGCCTTGGGGGACAGCTGCTTATGTTCATAATAGTTCCCATATGCATGACAAATTGGGACCGAGAGGAAAGAAGTGTATTTTCATTCGGTATTCTGAACACTCCAAGGGATACGTTTTCATTGAAGAACAATCAGATGGGAGTATATCTGAAATTGAATCACGAGACGTAACATTCTTGGAGACAGAATTTCCAAATAGGGGCAATATCGATCGGGATATATGACTGATCGAGTTGGACAATCCTAATATCCCTAGTACCTCTACACCTTCAGGTATAATAGAAGTGGTACTACCGTTCCCTAATCCAAGTGAGATGGATATACCGGTTACTCATTTTGAGTCTGAATCAGTTTCAGAACCGATTGGTTGATCAAGTTCACTACATACACCTACAAGGAAAAACAGCCGTAAAAGTGTTCCTCGTCGACGTTTTAAGATTGAAGGGGAATCTCTTATGGTTACAACTCAAGATGATGAAGAGCCTAAGAACGTGTCTGAAGCACTCTCATCTTCTGCGTGGGAAAGTTGGATTAAAGCAATGGAAGAAGAAATGGATTCCATGAAGAAAAACCAAGTGTGGTCTTTGGTTGATCTTTCGCCTAATAGGAGAGCTATTGGGAATAAGTGGGTTCTCAAAATCAAGCGAAAGACAAATGGATCCATTGAGAGATATAAAACTCGCCTTGTGGCTAAGGGATATACATAGTTGGAAGGTATAGATTATGAGGAAACCTTCTCTCCGGTAGTTAGGTTTGCCTCGATCAGGTTGATTCTAGCCATTGTCGCTCATCTAGATCTTGAATTACATCAGATGGATGTAAAAACGGCATTTCTCAATGGAGAACTAGATGAGGAAATCTACATGCAAAAACCTATAGAAGTTGTAGAAAAAGGTCAGGAGAGCAAAGTGTGCAAACTCCAACGATCTATCTACGGGTTGAAGCAATCATCCAGACAGTGGTATCTAAGGTTCCATAGAGAAATCATTTCGTATCATTTTGAAATGGTTCAAGAAGACCACTGTGTATATGTCAAAAGATCACAAAATAGATATGTGATTCTATCTTTATATGTTGACGACATCTTGTTGGCCGAAAACAATAAGGAGTACTTAATCACTGTTAAGAAGTGGTTATCATCATCTTTTGAGATGAAAGATATGGGTGAGGCAGCATACGTGCTGGGAGTCAAAATCCAAAGGGATCTGAGCAAAAGGCTTATTGCCCTCTCGCAGGAATCGTACATCAAGAAAGTACTTGAACGACTTAGAATGCAAGACTCCAAACCCATAGATACTCCAGTAGCCAAAGGTGAAAGCCTAAGCTATGGGATGTGTCCCAAAACCCCAAAAGAAATAGATGAAATAAAAAATGTTCCTTATGATGCTGTTGTGGGCAGTTTGATGTATGTCATGTTATGTACAAGGCTAGACATAAGTTTTGACGTAGGATTGGTAAGTCGTTACCAATCCAATCCTGGACGACCTCATTGCAGTGCAGTCAAGAGGATTATCAGATATCTGAAAGGCACCGTAGATTATTGCCTATGCTATCAAGGAGGTGATTTAAATCTCAAGGGTTTTACGGACGCTGACTGGGGTGGTGACCCTGATGAGCATAAATCGACCTCCGAATATGCCTTCTTGCTGAATGGCGAGGTCATCTCTTGGTGTTACAAGAAGCAGACATGCATAGCACTATCTACCATGGAGGCAGAGTTTGTGGCTTGCTTAGCGGCTGTACAAGAAGCTGTGTGGCTCAAGAGGTTTATATCATATTTGGGCGTGATCACAAATGCTAAAAAACCCTTGACAATCTTTTGTGATAGTCAAGCAGCCATTGCCTACACCAGAGACTCAAAGTATCATGGCAAAACAAAGCATATAGACATCAAGTTCAATTTTGTAAGAGATTTGGTGGCAAAGAAAGAAGTGGCCATAGAACATATATCTACGCACAAGATGGTGGCTGACCCTCTCACTAAGCCAATTCCTAAGGATAAACATATGTCTTATGTAAAGTCCCTAGGACTACGTCGGATTTGATATACATGTTCTCTTGAGAAATGTTCACCTTTGTACTCATACATTTATATATACTTCAGATGCCATATAAATAAATGATATATATTACACTTATGTAGTGTCTCTATCTTTGTGATAAACATGTATGAGACTGTGTATGAGTATGATAGCACACACTATTGGCATCAGAATGTACAATTGATAGGTTAAAAAGATTGGCTCTCTCACACGAGCAATCGCCTCTGGCGCAAAGGAAGCGTGCAGAGATGAGACGGAATGAGTTGGTTAGTATTCGTCGGTAATGTTATACTCGTTCGAGCGTCGCCTTAAATGTTGTCAAGGATTAGTTCTGATGACAACCACTAAGATGAGACCTTTTATTGCATGTGTTACAATTTAAGACTTATGTGTGGTTGATATGGATACCCACAATCTATATATATAACCTGTCAATAGCCAGATGTGAAACCTCGATTACTGTGTGTATTAGGTTCGAGGATTCAGGTTGGTTACTGAGTGATAACCAGACCAAAATCTGTACGGTGTTTGAATAAAGTCATAATGTACACCTTGTTCTAAAGGAGGTCACACTGTAACACACGTATCATACTGTGTGTGCTTTCGCGACTATATAAGGGAGATGATGAATAAATCCTTGCTTTATCACTGTGTGAGCCCTTGAAGCATTAAAAGCTTCTTTAGTGTATCCTTAATGACCTACATTCATATTCTGATATTTCAAGTTTAATGTTTGCTACTTTGGTGTGTTGCCTAAAGATCATGATAAATTCGATCATATGGAACATGTCTAGGAAAGCAGTTAACTTGACTTAAAGGGATATTGAATGAAGGGAAGACTGTTCGCATCTTGCGTTACGTGTGTTCATTGGTCGACCATTTATACAATCTAAGTGATTGAGCAATCTTAGTGATTGGATATAAATATGAATACATGTTTGAGATTTGAAAGGTCAAACATGGCCTAAGAGGGATAGGCATGTTTGACTGATGAGAACTTAATTAGTCTAGGATACAGTGAGATTCAATGTTTTTTTTGTAAGAAGTGGCTCCCATGTTTTCCCTAACATGTGCATGGTTTTAAATCCTCCAATTGGTGTGTGCTCGCAGTCGCACGACTTATTTGCCTGTATGATTAGAGTAAGCCTTGGAATTAGTTTCCAAAGGAATTGTTGGTGAATTTGCTTCCCCATCATGTATGAGTGGGAGATGTTGGACTTGGATTATGGGCCGCCAAAGATGGGGTAGCCCAATCCATATGTTGTAAGTAGTGGGTAGTTAAGTGGGTAGTTATAGAACTACCCACTACATGCCACATAGCCCAAGTAGTGGGCAGTTATAGAACTGCCCACTTCCCATATACTGTACGCACGTTCAATATATGGGGGTAGTCTTTTGTATATATATAAGATAGATGCAGAAAACTCCAAGACACTCAAACAATCAGATTACTCTCTATTTTTGGCATTTAAGTTGTGGAAATAGGTGTGTTGTCTGGTATTGCGCACTACTATTCTTGCAGATACAGTGGAACGGACGTGTTATCGGTCTTTGCTTCCGCTTAGTAACAGGTATGTTACTGATTTAAGTTGTTTAGCCATGAAGGTGCTAAATACATATATGTCTATGTATGTTTCCTTCACTTCTCTTCTTTATTCCACTCTTTCTCTATGTGCCTTCAAAATACCATTTTTTTCTTATGATAATTTTTCAAATCACCCGAAACTTTCATTCAACCCAAAAATAAGGATAGGTCTCACATGCAGTAGAACTCACCTGCTAGTGAGTGGGTTGATCAGTGATTTTCTTTTTTAATTTTTTAAAAGAGACCTAAATTGTATAATATGTATAAAAGATATTTCTCACGAGAATTAATCTCATACTCTCTTGTTAAACAATATAATAAAAAAACACAAAGATTACAAGTAATAAATTAATATATTATGTTCTATGCACTCACTAAAAGACAATATAACTCTTATACACAACTCACCACACATTGTCACCCCACACCTAGACTCACTTTGCAGAGAACACCTATCTTTCTTCTCTGCTTATCACTCCACGTCTCCACGGCATCACAACGAAGCACAAGGCCCCTATTTATACTTGAGCACTGTCGGTTGATGAGCAAAATATAAAGAGTCACCAACCTTAGAAGACTACTGTATATGAAACTAATGAATAATGCTCCAGTTGAAAGTGACTCGTATTTTCATAAGCCAATTTAAAAAAACAAGTTCAATAAGAGTAAAAGAGGAGAATCTCAATCCTTATAGGATTAACATTAACCTTATTTTTTATCCTAATCATATTAGGGGATGTTTGACGCACGGATTGATTTTTCACTGTCGAAAATGTAATTAAAACTATTTGGTACGTTAAAATATTCCTAGGAATATTTGTTAAATTGCTAGGAATGTTATTTTGTTATGTTTAGTTTAGATCCAATATTCCTAGGAATTTTGAATAATTTTCCAACAATGCCCCTAACTCAAAAAACAAAAATATCAAAAAAAAAAATTATAGATAATGATACATTTTGTATATTTTTGCTAATACGTGAACAAAAAAAATATTTAATTGATTATACATTTTGTATATTTTTGCTAATGCGTGAACAAAAAATTATTTAATTGATTTTTATAAGTAACATAAATTTATTTTTATATTTGTAAATTTTAACTTTACACTTCAAAAATTAGAAACTTAAGCTTCTTATTTTAAAAATTTTTGGCAATTAAAAATTTTAAAATTATTTTATTTATTTTTATTTTTATTTTTAAATTTTAAATTTAGTTTAAAAAAAAATAAAATTTAGAATTTAGCATTAAAAATATTTTAAGCATAAATTTAAATTATAAGATTTTAGTTTAACTTAAAAATTAATAATTTTTTATTTCATTTTAATTATTTTATTATTTCTAATTTGTTATTTACTATTATTATATTTATTCATATTAATTTATTTTATTCATATTTTACTCCATCTTATTTTATCTTATTTTATTTACTTTACTTTATTTGATTTTTCTTTAATTTATTATTTATTATTTTATATTTTCTTTTATCTTATTTTTATTTTTAAAATTTTATTTTATTTTTTATTTAATCTTTTTTTTATTTTATGTTATGTTATTTTCTTATTTTATTTTTATTATCTTATTATTTTATTTTTAAATTTTTATTTTATTTATTTTTATTTTATATTTTTAAAGAAGGGTATTTGTGTCTTTTATTTTTTTCAAAATATTCTCACAACTTTAGAATGTGAGATTCTCACCTTTTTACATGGAAATAGAAATTGGAAAAATTATGAGAATATTATATTCCCAAGAATGCAATATTTTTCATGAATATTTTTTCATTCCGTGAACAAAACTTGAAAATATCATATTCTAAAGTTCACATTTTTGAAAATCCTGTAAGATTCTGTGAATCAAACACCCCTTTAAAATTTGCACTAGTTTCTCTTTTATAAATAGTCTCTCTTTTTGCAGTTTTTGGGAGGAGTGAGTTTTTTTGCATTCTTGGTCCTTAATAGTTGAGAAAGATTTAGCATAAATTTTGATAAATTTTCTTTTACAGAGATATTATATTTCTTTCTCATTTTCTACCTAGTTATTTTCAATAAACTTATCGGGACGGTGACACACACGCAAGTGGTCTAGTCACCTTTGACTTAAGTCCAAAATCCAACCTTTGGGATAATTATCTATTATAAAATAAGATTTCAACTTATCCAATGGTATTTTTTTGGGTAAATTTCACATTTAGTCCCTATTATTTAAATATTTTTTAATGTAGTCCCTAATATTTTAAAAGATTTATAGTGGTTCTTAATATTTATAAAAGTTATTCAAAATGGTCCCTATTTTTCAAACTTAGCCAATTTGATCTTTATTTTTTTCAAAAAATTCAATTTAGTCCCTATTGTTTTCTAAAAAAAAAATAAATAAATTCAATCTCTGCACGTGACTCTTATTTTGGGACTAAATTAAATTTTATGAGAAATAATAAGGATTAAATTGGCTAATTTTAAATAATAAGGACCATTTTCAATACTTTGTAAATATTAGGGACTAATATAATTTTTTTGAAACATTAAAGACCAATTTTTAAAAAAAAGTGTAAACAATAGGGATTAAGTGTAAAATTTATACTTTTTTTGTCATTATTGAATGGTATTAAAAAAATTATCGGTCATGCTCACAATCACCTTTGACCCGGATATACTCTATTTTGAGTTTAGATTACAAGCGTAATTTGACAAATTTTCCTTAAAAGCTAAAACAACCTATAAATAGGTATTTGACAAAAAGTAGCTACAGGGAACTATACTCTTCCTATTGGAAAAGTATTCTTATTCCCCTAAATAATTCTATTCTAAGTTCTAACTAGTATTCTTGCTTGTTTTTTTTTTTTGTAATTTTAGATTGTTGTGTTGATAGGTTGAGTAATTGTTAATCACTTGGATGCCGAATGCAAAAAAAGAAACAAAAATATAATGTAAGAATACATAAGAATTACGTGGTTCGGTTATGTCTAAATCTCCAGAGTGATTGAATAAATTCTCTAATGGAAAGGAGAAAGTAATATAATATCTCTGCGAAAGAAAATCTATGTTAACTCTCTCTCAACTATAATGCAATAAGATTTGCTATATTGCCAAGCTACTCTTCTTCTCTCTCTTACCACCCCCACCCGATAGGGTGAGGTATGGCTTGTGGCTACTAACTATAAGGTAGACTATCCTATTTATAGAAAACTAATGCTAATCATATCAAATTTAGGATTCTTATCCTCTATTCTCATTGGAATTCTATTTGACTTTGCAAATTAACCTGAAAAAATATGAGTCAGTTTTTAACATTCTTATTAAGGCAGAGTCCTACTCTTCAAATACTCTCAACAACTCTGAGTCACTTGGATAGATTGTAATCCCATATTCTGGGGCATACTCTTTTGTATTTTGTATTTCATACTTATCACCTTGTACTGATGTATCTACAAATACACGTTTGTGAAGCAATAGCAATACAATACTTTTTGCACATCAATATTACTCTGTTATGGTATCACGAGCTTAAAATCTCCAACGAGGTTCACGATCCTAAAATATATATATTTTTTCGCTACAATTGCTCATTTACTTTTGGCTAAGTGTCTTCTACCACATCTTCTCCCACCACAACCGCTACGCCTACCTCATCCGAATCACTACAAAGTTTACCTTTCTCCAATCTCATTTCGATCAATGTTACTAATCAAGTACCGTTGAAACTAACTCTTACCAACTATTTTTCGTGGAAGACACAGTTTGACACCCTTCTCTATGGGTATAATTTGTTGGGCTACATCAATGGCTCAAATCCCTGTCCCCCCATTACGGTTAAAGTTGATGACCAAAATCAACCGAATCTGCAGTACTTGTGGGGACGTGTTTAAATTTTTAAATGAGGTAGTCACTTATCATGATATTAAAGTCTACACTATCAAAAGGTCCTGGGTTCAAAACTCACTGCCACCTATTTAAAACATTAAAATTGTTTAAGTGTAAGACTTAAAAACTAACTCCGCCTACGCTTGTGGAAGCGTGTTGAAGATAATAAATAATATAATAAATCTCCCTCGAAGAAAGTAATACAATATACCTATGAAAGAAAATCTCTCAAACCTATGCAAAATCTCTTTCAACTATAATGCAATGAAATTACAATATTGCCAAGCTACTCTCCGCCTCTCTCTCACCACCCCACCTCATATGGTGAGGTGTGGCTTGTGGCTACTACAACAAGTTAGAAAATCCTATTTTATAGGAAACTAATGCTAATACTACTAGGTTTAGGATTCATATATTCTAATCTCATTAGACTTCTACTTGTTTTTACAAATTGACTTGGAAAATACAAGTCAGTTTTCAACATCGACTCAGAACTCATTTTTTAACCCAAAAAATTATTCCCTTATTGAGAAGTGCCAAAGGTCTCTACAACATATGAGAACCTCACTTCTCAGTTCTTATTATGCTAAAGCCCTTGTTTATAGCCAGTGGCAGACTTATGCACACTAGTTCAAGGTGTGCATTCGTGCAGTAAGAAAGGTTAGGTTGTCTATTTATACAACGACAGTGTCTAATATAATGATTTTTTTAAAAAAAATAAAAAAAATGTTTTTTTTTTTTTTTTTTTTTTTTTTTTTTAAGTTGAGAGTGTGCCCCTTGTCCACATAAGTCCACCACTGCTTATAGAATTCAACACATCACCCTTAAATAACAAGTCTCAGAAGTCATCTCCATACCTTTATCATTAAAGCTTTTGCTCTCCGACCAAATTCTAGAGTCAACTAAGCCGATTATGATGTCTTTGCCATAATCTGAATCTGGCCATACACCATTGCTGGAGTTGAGGCCTGGAAATTGTGCCGAGTGAGCTGTGTCAACTTTAACCTCCATGTCTCTAATTGAGGAGACATAGCCGGGTGAGTTTTTAATGGCTTCAAGCTCTGTAGGAGAAAGGCTTGCACTAAAACCATGGATGGCATTAGTATAAGAATAAACAAATTTGGAGGAAAGTACTATTTTTTCTCAATCAACAATGTCCTTACAAGGAAAGCACTATTTGACTAAGGAACTTTATATATTTGTGGAAAAAACTTTCACACTTTAGTTTGCTGAGTGACTAAAAAATGATCTAGTATCGTATAATAAAAATTGACATTATGTGTTCATTTCCTAGTAAAACTTGTGTCACAAAGAGAAAATAGTTAGTATTACGGCTCCATTTGTTTGCCGTAAAATATTTTTTTAGAAAATATTTCCTCTGAGCAAAGAAAAATGTTTAGTTAAAAAAGTGAAAAATATTTTCATGTCATTTGAGAGAAGAAAACATTTTGCACTCACTCCATCTAACCTTCACCCACCCCAACCTAACTCCCAATCCACCCCACCCCTACTCCCTCTCCCTTCACATTTATAATTAATTATTAAATAAAAATTAATGATTTAATAATAAAAAATTAATTAATTAAATAATACAAAATTAATTAATTTTAATTTAAAACTAATTAATTAATTAAATCAATAATAACTAAAGTTATATTTAATATTAATTAATTATAATTCATTATAAGTAATTAATTATTTAATTAATTTATATTTTTTTATTCATTTATTAACTATTAATTATTATTTTACTTTTAAATTAATAATTCTATAAATTAATGATAATTAATTGAATATTTATTTATTTATTTATTTATTATGTATTAATTAAAATTTTATTAATTAATAATTTTGAAACTATTTTTAATTTTTATTAATTTATTAATATGATAATTTTATTCAATTAATTAATTAATTATGATTAATAATTAATAAGTTAAAATTTTAAAATTAATAATTTTTTCACTATTAAATTCAAACACCAAAAAATATTTCACAATGTGACAACTAAATACCAGAACATATTCTATTTTTCAGCAAAACATTTTCTCCTATAAACATTTTTCACCAAGTTATTTTACGGCAAACAAATGGAGCTATAGTATTTATTCTTTTTCCTAGTACAAGTTGTGTTGCAAGGGGATATAGAAGAGTGTTATATAATCTCTTCCTATATAAAAGAGGCCAATGTGTGTTTCAACCTTCATCACCTCGGGGTTATTGATTCCTTTTTGGTCATATATAACAGATAAACGGGACAAGAAAATGCCTTAATAACTTGGTTTGTGATGAGATCTTCAGCAAGTGAAAACTCAATATTTTGGCTCCTCAAATCATTTGTTGCTTGTGTATTCTTTAAACTTTTAATCATCATAGAGTTTGTTGCATTGCTAACACATAGCGCATGTATTTTTGGAGTTTTATATACTGTGCTTGACTGAAACCATGGAATCCTACCAATTGAATTCTCTTACTGACAGGTTTGCAGTCAAAACTAGCTCGAAGGCCTTTTTCTTTTTCCTCTGGGATATGGAGAAAGGGGGATTCTCATTTTTTTTCTATACTCTACAGTGTTGTCATGATGTTACAATTACCACGAGTAACATTAGGGAAACCAATAGCTCAGATAGTAGAGATTACTTGCACAAACCAACAAATAATAAACTCGACAGTGTATCTCCAAAACTTTGTTGCTTCAATGGAAAGTATTAGAACGCAAATTGAAACACAAGGTTATGGACTAGCAACTACAGGGCAAGGACCTGATGCTTATTATAATCTAGCTCAATGTTATGGTGATCTTTCCTTAGTAGACTGTGTACTATGCTATTCTGAGGCACGCACCTATATTTCTCAGTGCCATACCTCTAATGGAGAAAGACTGTTCCTTGATGGTTGCTTCATGCGATCCTGGAACGTCAACTTCTTTCAAGAGTACACTGGACCAGAGGACAGAGTTGTCTGTGGGAATAGAACGAGAAAGAATTCAGCATTCCAAGAGACAGTGAGAAGAGCAATGTTGCAAGCAGCTTCGTATGCACCAAACAACAATGGCTATGCACGAGCTGAAATGCAAGTTTCTGGGGCAAAAAACGAGTCAGCTTATGTTCTGGCCAATTGTTGGAGGACACTGAATGTTAACTCTTGTAGATCATGTTTGGAGAATGCATCGACTTCCATACTAGGATGCTTGCCCTGGTCCGAAAGTCGAGCTCTGAATACAGGATGCTTTATGAGATACTCAAACTCTAATTTCTTGAATCCCATACCAAACAATGGGAGTGCAAGCGGTAAGAGGAACTCTATGTTTACTCTCTTTTTGAGTTTTCGAGTTTTGTCCTTGATTTTCAATCATCTTCCTCCTTTTCACTTTCATGGCTTAATTTCCTGCAATGACCATTTTGTTAGGAACCCTAACAATAGTTATAGCAATGGTTGTCGGTTCCACACTTGTTGTGGCAGGAGCAGCAATCATTGGAGTTTACATTTGGAAGCACAGGAGAATAAAGAATAAGAGAAAAGATAGAAGCCTATCTACATATAATCTCTGTTTTTTTAGTCGAAACATCATATTTTCAGGAAACAAAGAAAGAGTTCTTAGAAAATTTTAATGATATGAGCTTACATTGATAGGAAAGACTTTTGAGTTTTAAAATCCATTTTGATGTCACAACTTTTAGAAATTACTCCACTTATCTATCAATCGTCCTTTCAAGGACATCGGATAAACGAAACTTTTACTTCATGCCAACTTCTCAGGTTTTTATGTTGCAAAGAAATTGGCCAAGACCCTTTGTGATAGTAGCTTGAACTTTAAGTGCTCCACACTTGAGAAAGCCACTAGTGCTTTCGACGAGGCCAACAAGCTCAGGCAAGGTGGATTTGGCACAGTTTATAAGGTATTAACTTAAGCCACACTTGTACAAATCAGATACATTAAAAGGACAGTCTGGCTCATGAAATCACATGCACAAGTTCCTAGGAAGGGTCGGGAAACATGTTGTTCTCTACTTGAATATATCAAATACATTATTTCATATCTCATCATTTTTGTTCCATTAGCATGGTATTGACTCTAAGGTTGAAATGCAATGAATTTGCAGGGAGTTTTATCTAACGGAAGAGAGGTTGTTGTAAAAAGGCTTTTATGCAATAATATGCAAAGAGTGGCAGAATTTTACCATGAAGTTAACATTATTAGCTGTGTAGAACACAAAAATCTTGTCAGATTGTTGGGTGCAGTTGTTCTGGACCTGAAAGCCTTTTAGTTTATGAATTCTTGCCAAACATGAGTCTTGATCGCTTCATTTTTTGTGAGTACAATACTTGACAGCTGAAATAAGAACCTGTATTGCAAAAAGATATGAAAAATCATCATGAATTCAGTATGATATGGATGAAACATATGTATATTGCCTGAACTTTACTGATTCAAATGAGGGTAAAAAACTAAATTGGGAGAAAAGATTTGCGATAATAATAGGGACTGCAGAGGGCTTGGTTTACCTCCATGAGAACACAAAGATACGAATTATTCACAGAGACATAAAAGCAAGTAATATCCTCTTGGATACGAGGTTTCGTGCTAAAGTTGCTGATTTTGGGCTAGCTAGATCCTTCTAGGAAGATAAGAGTTATATAAGCACTGGAATTGTCGGAACATTGTAAGTAATTATTCCATTGTGTTTCTCTGCTCATAATTCAAGAGAAAGGGAAAATGATATATATGCTTTTCTTCCAATTTGCAGAGGATATATGGCTCCAGAATACCTATCTCATGGCCAATTGACAGAAAAAGCAGATGTGTACAATTTTGGTGTGCTTTTGTTAGAGATTGTCACAGGAATACAAAATAATAGAAGCAAAATATCAGAAGAATACTCTAAAAGCCTGCTTATTATTGTAAGTCCTAGAGCTATGGTTATTTATATTTGATTATAGACACAAACAAGCATAAAAAACAATGAAAAACAGAGAATTTAATGTGGTTCAATCCTCCGGCTTATGCCCATGCCCCACATTTGGAGTAATACAGTACGTATGAAATATAATGGTCATAATTGATTTTGTTCATGAGAAAACCTACACTTGCATCACATATTAAAATTGTTTGAACTGACAAAAGACTTTAGTGAAAAACCCTTTCAAGTTACACCCGGCTATTAAACCTGTTTCACTCTCATAAACCCAAGGTACATTGAATATATGGTGTGTACTAACTAACAACAAACTATAAAATTCTTTCTTTTTTAATTATTTATTTATATAAAATCAATGTTAATCCTATCAGGATCGGTATTCCTATCTTTTATCGGTTACTGAAATTCAACTTGCCTTCAGTATTTAATTGGGTTTGGAATTCGAGCTAAATTCCAACGGTTATTTGAGCATTACATTAATATATTGTTTACCTTTTTAGAAGCTTTAAATATTGTACCTACTTTTGTTAAATTTTATTTTGGATGAAACAGGCATGGAAGCATTTTCAACAAGGGACAGTAGAAGAACTGATTGATCCAAATCTAATATTGCACAATCACCGTAACATGAGTATAAAATATGAGGATCTAAGAGTCGTCCATGTACGACTTTTGTGCAGCCAAGAGATTGCGGCGTTACGACCATCCATGTCAAAGGCACTGCAAATGCTGGAAAAGAAGGATGAACATCTCCCTCCACCTACCAACCCTCCTTTTATAGATGAGAACTCATCTTACCCCCTCATCTCTAGCAATTTTGATTCTGTTGCTACTATCTCTCAGAGTATTTTCTATCCAATGTGACATTCAAGAACTGACACGAAGAAATAAAAGTGTATAAATAAGGGCGAGTTGAGGACATTTCTTCAGCGAGGGCTAAAAATACCTATTGAGAATATTACTATTATTTAATTGTTTTGCGCCTAAAGAAAAAGAAAACGCAAAGCATAAGGTATTCACATTTTCCCAATGACATTGAAAATTGAAGTTATCAAAATGAAACTTGTGATTGATAAACATGATCGGCTGCATACAACATTCTATTCTGTATATAATTCAACAAGCCACCCTCTGGAATGCAAGCAACCCATTAGTTTAACCTCATTACTGAGATGGTTTTCTTGTCCTCGAGTCTGAGACGGCAACAGCATCCTTCGTAGCCTCATCATACTCGACGGCTAAAGCTTTAATTTCAGGAGCATCAACATGGAAGTGTTCCACCTTATATAAGCAACCCTTTTGAACTCTTTGTGCGGCATGGAGTCTTTTGGGCAAGGAGTGATTAGGGTCACCTTTCTCGAGCATTTCAATGGCGACTTGAAGATGTGCAAGAGTTGTATCTCTGGTTTTATTGCAAGCCCTCATGATTTCTCCTTTACGCATTTCTGGGAGTGATTCTGGAAATTTATTGGGAATTTCAGCAATGGCTGCCTTCATTTTGTTAAATTGGACATCTAGAATACCATTAAGAGCTTTAGTCATTTCAAGCTTCCATGGATCTTGTCCAGGCTCGTCGCTGATGGGTATGAGGCTGGTGATATTGGGTTTGCCTTCAGGTTCGAGGTGGAGAGGTGTGCTCACGCGTACGGTTCTCACAGGTAAAGGGTATTCATGTTTGTCTTCAGCAAATGCATGGCTCGCAAAGAGGACCACCACCATCACGGCCACTACTGCCACACCACCACCACCACCACCACCATTGTTTTTCATTAATGCCATTTTCAGAAATTTTATTTTTTATTTTTTATTACTCCCTCGCTATCACCTCCGTGAAGGCTTAAAGATAACGAGTGGGTATAATTGTGTTAATATTGAGCTTTATATATATATAAGAGATATCAACAAATGGTCAACGCTATCTCCACCTCTCCACCTCTCAATTAATTAATTTATTCAAACTTACATTGAAAATTTCTTTGGTTTGGAGCAACTTTAGCATCTAATTTTATGTTAATCCGACTTTTAAGCTTTCCATTCAACTTCACTACTATAGTCCACAACGCTCTTTATCTTTATTTTAGTTTATTAAGTCAATTTATAGGTCCTCATATTTTTATTATAGTTTAATTAATTTTATAGCTCCAATATTAGAACTTTTGAATCATAATTAGAATTAATACAATGGTCCTCATGGGGTCTCATTTCTTCTCACGAGTCTTGGCTTCATTTCGCCCACCACATATAATAAATCTGTTTGAGTGACATCTTGAAAATCCTCAGGCCCTAAATCTGTCAAACTCTGGGTTTTTAAATCGTCTACGTTAGTACACTTTTGCTTGCTTAGTAAAAAAAAAGGGAAAAAGGAAGTTCTTTATCAAGTAGCTTGCGAGCTTAGTTTATGTAATCTTCATGCAAAATAGCTTATACATTCCATCATGCGTTATATCAAGTCCAGATCCATTCTTTTTTAATTGAAACTCTAGATCTCTTAATTGTAAAGCAAATAAACTAGATATATCACATAAATATGGATCGTTTCAAATTATGACAAAGTTAATGAAAGCTATTTATAGGATCCCTAACTTGTGGCTCAAGTTAATTAGATATATTGTCACATGAGCTCAAATTGATTTAAACCTAATTTACTATATGAAAAATGAGATCTAGGCAAGGCTAGATTTTGGCCACCCCAAAACTCAGTGTAGCAAGTGTAATCGAGTAAGGGTTTGTCGAGGTTGGAAATCTCACAGTTGAGGTTGGGGGCTACTTGCGCCGAGCTGAACTCTTCAAGTTGGCCTCCGAGTTGTACTTTCCTGTTCGGCTACCAGACCTGCACAAGGAAAAGAAGGAAAAGGCGGGGTGATGACCCGAATTTTTCCCTCGGGCGTGCGAATGATTAGTAAGTCCGAGCTGCCGTAGTAGCTGAGAGCATTTAATGAGCAGTCCCTCCCAAAATGAAGAGGGCGGAGCTCTATTTATACTAAATTCAGGTCTGACAGTATTTAATGCGGTGCAGCTTTATATCCCATCAACGCTTTATGTCCCATCGGAACGACTGGCACTGAGGTCGGGGTTTTCCGGGGTCGGATCAGTATTCGGGTTGGGCATTTAGCTGAATGCGCTGGGCTCGGCTCAAATTAGCCCGTCTCAGCTCGGCGTGGGTAACTCACCTCAGCTCGGTGACCCCTCATCAATCCTCCCCCTCCCCAAGTCGAGATCGAGGGGGTGAGATCTAGAATTGGGAGTTTTTCCCGAGCTCGAGGTGCCCGACCCTGACAGAGTAGGGATGGCCACATCAGCGGTGCATGCCCTTCAGATGGCTGACACGTTACCTGGCGGCTCTGACAGGACGCGACGTTTGGGCTTCCCGAGGCGATTTTCAGAAGCGTCTATAAATAGGGCTTTGACATTCGAGATTCATTTCATATTTCGCTTTCAACCTTCAAGAGCTTTAGGTCGGACACTAGAGCGGTCGGACGCATTTAGCTCAGAAAGAACCTTCTCGAGATTTTCAACTCGGAGCCAGCTTGGTCGGTTGCATTCCGCAGTCAAGAGCAGTAGGTACGTCCCGACTCCCTTTAGTCATTCCTGTACATTTATATTTAGTCTGTAGACAGGATGGGGAGGTCGGAGTCGGAAGATTCCCAGGCTATGGAAGTAAGGTCCTACAGTGGAGATGAGAGCCCGTCGAGCTCGGAATCTACCTCAAATAGGGACCATGGTGGGGAGAGCACCAGTTCGTCTTCAGGGTCAGCTCGGAAATCTGGGCCCCGGGAGAGCGATAATGATTGCCAGGTTATTGGGGTCAGATTGGCGCAAGAGGAGGCCAAGGCGGATCCTTTGGCCGACCTGGGAGACTTGGGAGATAGGGAGGATGACGAGCCACTGAACTAGTTGGAGGGGGTCGAGATACCACATGAGTACTTAGTCGGAGTTTCCGCATTGGAGCCGATTGAAGTGGTCTCGGTTAGGGCAGTCCGACCACGGAGTTCAATTACAGCCAGTGGTTCGTCGGTTCGGGGGAAGAGGATAGAGCAGCTATTCGCTTGTTGTAAGTGCGAGTGTCATTTTACCATCGAGATGGCTAACGCTCGGCTGAGAGACTAGTCGGTGGACTGACACCACAAACTGAAGGTCCCAGGTCGGAATGAATTTGCCTGCTATCCTCCGCCCGATCACTTTACTATTTATGACCTCGCCTTCGATGTCGTCCGGCTTCCACTTCCCAGCTTCATCGTCGGCATTTTGAATTACTTTGAGCTTAGCCCGGGTCAGATGTCACCAAATGGTTGGGCCATAATGGTGGCATTCTACGTGTTCTGCCTTGAAAGGAAGATAGAGCCGACCTTGCGTCGCTTCAGGCAGTTTTTCATTTGCAAGCCCAACCCGAAACAGCTAGGCTGGTTCTACTTCGCAGCTCAGGTCAACAACACCATATTCACCAAGTGGCACTCCTCTAACAAGGGCTGGCACAACGACTACTATTGGGTCTAGTCGGTCGTGAACCCAGGGTGCAGGATGGATTGGAATCTTTCCTTAAAAAAGACTTTGAATGACGACCCCAAGCTTTCAGAAGAGGAACTCGCCAAGGTCAGGGTGTTGAGGCCCGAGCCGGGTATGCTGATCGACATCGATAGTGTCCTCAGGTGGGACATGATCTGGAAATCCAAGTTATTCGGGAGAGAACCCGACCTGAGCAAGGAGCACCCCCACTTACTTCCCGAGCTCGAAGAGAATGCTCATTCCGACTCAGAAGAGGGTTAGTTCGCTGGATCAATGCCCAACCTCTTCGTCTCCTTGTTTGTCGTTGCTCTTCTCGATTCGGACTTGGCCATTTTTCACCTCTTTTTTCCTTTGTTTTTGCAGGCATGGCAGATATGGTAAAGCTCGCGTACATCCAGAGAAGGAGAAAGCCCGACGCCAGCGGCGAAGCCTCGGCTCGGTCCGGCTTGGGCTCCGTCCCTCAGGAGCAGAGGCAGCGGTCTGGGGGCCATGTGCGGGAGGTTGGTGCCGAGGTCTCGTCGGGGTCTCCTTTGCCCAAAAGACCGAGTTCGGGTGTGGCGATCCCCTAGCGCTCAGCATCCCGTCCTGACAACAGGAAGTGGTCCTGGCCCTAGTACTCCGGGAAGGGCAAGGCCTCGGAAGTAAGCCCTCCCAATAGGGATTTTGTGGAGGCTGCTAAGGTCGCCCGTGATCCCAAGTTGGCGTCGGTCCCGGCGGAGTAGCTTTCTCTCGACCTGAGGATGGCCATAGTCACGGTAAGGCATATCTGGACGTGCTGACATGGTCTCTTTTGTTGATTATTTTGACTGACCACTTTGCTACCTTCCGCGCAGGCCGAGTCCCACATCCTTACAGCACCTGCCCTACTTGCCCGGGCCCAGACTTACTGTGTCGAGCTCGAGCAGCGATACACAGATTCCCGAGCCGAGCTGGAGGCCATTAGGGTGGATGTGGCCCAAAGACAAAAAACGGATGCGACAGAGATCGCTCGGCTAAAGAAGAAGCTCGAGGCTGAGAAGTCCCGGCGCGAGGCCGCGGCCGCGGATGTCGAGCGCTTTAGGAAGGATAAGCGCGCGGCCGAGGCGAAGCTTAAGGACCTCTTGGATCAGATTGGCCCACGAGGGGAGAAGGCAGTGGAAGCCTTTAAGTCCAGCCAAAAGGCTGTGGACTGGCTAGCCACGGAGGGTAGGGCGATAACCCAATACGCCGAGTTGGAATACTATTTTAGAGGCCAAGTTGCAGCTCGTGAGAGAGCGAAGACCTTTCTCCCTGCCATCAAGAACGATTATATCGATATCTTGGAGGCTCCGCCCCAGGAATTCTGGGAGATTCCTGAGCTACCGGCCGACCTAACGTCCCAGGCCAAGGAGGTAATAGAATTTGTCCAGAAGGGTATGGACCAGGTTGGTGACGTAACCAAGGCCACCACCTCCACCGCTGCTCCTAAGTAATTCTTGTAATCGCCCAGGTCGGGCTTTGTAATTTCGCTCGAGTTGGGCTTTGTAATCTTTGCCTTTTCAAGTTTAATAAAATGGTTGTTTTGCGTTTTATTTGAGTTTGTACGATTGTACTTTTCTCTTCGCAACTTTCTCAAGTAAGTGGGGTCAGACTAATTTTAAATAGGCCTTTCAAACTTAATAAAATATAGGGAACCGAGCTGGACGCGATTATTGATTTATCATCCTAATCCGAGCTGGTTAACTGGGTAACTATATAATTGTCGTCGATCTGGACTCGTCAGTCCGATTTAAAATTGGTCAAACTAATGTTGACAAATGTTGAGATCGAGTTTGGACCCCAAACTAACATACCGACCTGAAGTCGGATTATACCGAGTTGGAACTCAATCCGAATTGGCAAAACTAATCAAACTATTATCAGTTATGACCGAGCTGGAACCTTGGCCGAGCTGGTTTACTTGACCATTAGTTCGTGATTAAGCGTGGCCACCGCGTTAATCCGAGTTGGTAGTAGCTTTGTAGCTGAGGCAATTTGGGCCCAGGTCGAGCGTTGCGCTGATTTGGTTGCTTGATCCCAGATCGGGCGTTGCAACGGTTTACAAAATGTATTGTATTGAATTTGTACATGAAGTACTTGGGCTCGGGATCCGATTACAAGCAATGTTTTGGCTCGAGGCCTTAACAAAAGATTTCAGCTCGGGGCTATTACAAATGATTTCGGCTCGGGGCCACTAGACAAAATACCGCTTCAGGTGTTCTGAGTGTCATGCATTCTTCAATAGTTTCTCGCTCTTGTCGCGGAGGTAGAAGGTCTCGGGTCAGACTTCTTTCACGACTTCATAGGGTCCCTCCCAGGTCGGGGAGAGCTTGTTACCGGAGCGCGACAAAAAGATGGCCTTTCTGAGTACAAGGTCGCCAACCTTAATAGGCTTAGGCTTGACCTGTTTGGCAAAGGCTCTTTGTATGACAGCTTTGCTGGCCAGCATTCTGATTTGAGATTTAGCTCGGAGCTCTTCAGCGAGGTCGAGCTCTTCACGGATCCGTGCTCCGTTTATTTCTGGATCATGGTGGAGGTTTCTACTGGTCGGAGACCCGATCTCTACTGGCAGCACCGCTTGAGTGCCGAAGGTCAGTTCGAAAAGCGATTCTCCCGTTGCCGCGCTGGTGTTGGTCCGCTGAGCCCACAACACCTCGGGAAGAATTGATGCCCATTGGCCCTCCTCTTCCTCCAGCTTGGTTTTCAGGCCCTGCAAAATGATTTGGTTAGTCCTTTCAACTTGGCCATTACTTTGAGGGTGAACAATAGATGAGAATCTGAGGTTGATCCCGATCTCAACACATTTGCCTCGAAAGTATGCACTGTCGAATTGCTTGCCGTGGTCAGTAATGATGACCTTTGGCACCCCAAATCGGCAAATGATATTTTTCCATACGAAATCCCAGGTTGTCTTTTCTGTTATTCTAGCAACACCTTCAGCCTTGGGCCATTTGGTGAAGTAATCTACAGCTACGAAGGCGTGCTTCTTTTGGCCGACACCGGTCGGCAATGGGCCGATGATGTGTAGACCCCACTGATAGAATGACCATGGGCTTATCATCACTGTGAGGTCTACAGCAGGCTTCCTCTGTACATTGGCGAACCTCTGGCAGGTGTCGCACTCTTTTACATACTCTTTGGCATCTTGCTCTAAGGTTGGCCAGAAATAGCCTTGCCTCAATGCCTTCCGAGCCAGAGCTTTGCCTCCCAAGTGGTTTTCACATACCCCTTCATGAATCTCTCGGAGTACATAGTTTCCCTCTTCGGGTCCAACACATTTCAAGATAGGCCAAGTGTAGGCTCTCTTATAGAGTTGCCCGGCAATTATGACAAACCTTGAGGCCTGTTTCATGAGTTTCCAAGCTGCTTTTTCATCCTCTGGGGTCATACCGCCCTCCAAGTAGTCCACGATTGGTTTGGTCCAATCTGGGCTTAGATTGAGCTCGGCTACGACTTGCACCTCCAACTGAATACTAGGTTCGGATACTTCTTCCACATGGACCAAGGCAGGTCGGCTCTCACCCAAGGCCAACCTAGACAGGGCATCAGCCTTCATATTCTCTTCCCTAGGAATCTGCTGTATCGTGAACCTTCTGAGCCCTGAGGTCAAATCCTTGACTCTGTTGAGGTAGGCCAGCATAGTACTGTCCTTGGCTTCGAACTCTCCCGATATCTAACTAGAAACCAATTGAGAGTTGGTGCTCAGGTCGACTGTCTGTGCCTCGAGCTGAGCTGCAATTTTCAGTCCTGCAATCACCGCTTCGTATTCTGCTTTATTGTTGGACGCCGGAAAGGTGAACTTGATGGAGTATTGGTGCTCATGCCGGGTTGGGTCGAGGATGACCACCCCAGCTCCGCTTCCGGACTTCCTTGAGGCCCCATCCACATGGACCTTCCATACATCCTCCGGGTCATGCTCTGCTCGGCCAGTGCATTCTACCACAAAGTCCGCGATGGCTTGGGCTTTGATGGCTGTTCTGGGCTAGTAGGTGATGTCAAATTGACTCAGCTCAACTGCCCATTTCAGTAGCCTGCCCGACGCCTCTGGCTTGTGCATGATGGACTTGAGTGGGGCATCCTTCATGACCTTAACTGGATGAGCATCAAAGAATGGCTTCAACTTTCTTGCTGCTGTGATGAGTGCGAGGGCGAGTTTTTCCAAGGAGAAGTATCTCACCTCGGCCCCTTGCAAGGTTTTGCTAACATAATAGACCGGCTTCTGCTCCTTTCCTTCTTCTCGGACTAGTGCCGCCTCCACTGCTGTCCCCGAGCATGCTAAGTATAGTACCAGCTCCTCCCCCACCTCAGGTCGGGATAACAGGGGTGGCGAAGCTAGATACCTTTTCAGCTGTTGGAAGGCGTTTTGGCATTCCGCAGTCCATTCAAAGTTCTTAGGATTCCTTAATATTTTGAACAGAGGAGCACACTTGTCAGCCGACCTGGACATGAATCTGCTCAGCGCTGCGACCTTGCCTGCTAACACCTGGACGTCCTTCACGCAGGTCGGCGGCGCCAGGTCAAGTATCGCCTGGACCTTCTCCAGGTTGGCTTCTATTCCGCGGGCTGTGACCATGAAGCCCAGGAATTTGCCTGCCTTGACGCTGAATGCGCACTTTTCCGGGTTCAGCTTTATCCCAAAGTGCTCCATTACAACGAAAGCTTCAGCTAGGTCGGCTATATGGTCTTTCGCCCTTCTGCTCTTGACCAACATGTCATCTACATAGATTTTCATATTCCGGCCAATCTGATTTTTGAAGACCTTGTTCACCATCCGAGTGTAGGTAGCTCCAACATTCTTGAGGCCAAAAGGCATGACCTTATAGTAGTAGAGTCCTTTATCTGTGGTGAAGGCGGTCTTCTCTTTGTCTCCGGGAGCTATCTTGATTTGATTATAGCATTTGAAGGCATCCATGAAAGAGAGTAGCTCGAATCCGGAGGTGGCGTCCACCATCTGATCGATCCGTGGTAGGGGAAAGCAGTCCTTAGGGCAGGCTTTGTTGAGGTTGGTGAAGTCAATACACAGTCTCCATCCACCTGAGGACTTAGTCACCAGCACCACATTGGACAACCAGGTTGGGTACTGTATTTCCTTTATGTGGCCGGCGTCCACTAACTTGTCCACCTCTTCTGCTATGATTTGTTGCTTATCATAATGGAAGTGCCTGCGCTTTTGCTTTACCGGATAGTGATTTGGGTCGGCATTCAGGTGATGCTCAATTACATCCGGGTCAATACCTGTCATATCAGAGGCAGACCAGGCAAATATGTGTTCATTCTTTAAAAGAAATTGGCTTATACCTTTCTTGAGGTTGGCAGAGAGTTCAATCCCAATCTTTGCTCTCTTGGTTTCATCAGAGAGCTCCACCTCCTGAAGGTCTTCAACTGGGCTTCCTCTCTTAGCATCTTTCTTTTCTTCGGGCAGATCTGGTCCCCAGCCGACCTGATATTTGGGTCGGAGTGAGTTTTCATAACATTCCCGAGCTGAGAGCTGGGCTCCGCGAATGGTGGTCGTGCCGACCGGGGTCGGGAATTTTAGGGCCTGGTGGTAAGTTGAGGGGACGGCCCTGAAGTGGTTGAGTGCCACCCGACCTAAGATCCCATTGTAAGTGGAGTTACAATCTATCACAATGAAGTTGGCTTGCATCGACACCCACTTATCCCCATCTTCCAACTTCAGCAGAAGGTTGATGACCCCTTCGGCTCGGTGGGATTGCCCGGTGAAACTAGCTAAAGTACCCCTCAATGGCCTGAGTCGTCTCCTGTCCAACCCCATTTGCTCAAAAGCGCTGAGGAATAAGACTTCTGTCGAGCTTCTGGTGTCCACTATCAACCTCTTGATGGTGAAGTTGGCTATTTCAGCGCTGATCATCAGTGGGTCGTCATGGGGCAATATCACCCCCTCCAAGTCTTCCGAGGAGAAGGTGAGCTCCTGCATCTCCGAGGCCGGTCCCCGCACTGGTCCATACTCCCTCCCAGCCCGAACATAACCCTTCCTGCCTGCCGAGGTCTCCCCTCTTGACACCAATCCTCCTGCAATGATCTTAATCTCAACCAAACGTTCGCCCCTAGACTAGCGCCTGTGTGGACTCCTATCTCTATCTCTTTGATAGGGATTCCGGGTCGGCTGTGGATCTACATACCTCCGGAGGTGGCCTCGGGCTATTAGTGCCTCAATCTCCTGTTTCAAGTATTTGCACTCTTCAGTGGTATGGCCGTAGTCCATATGGTAGCGGCAATACTTGGTTCTATTGCGCTTCTCGGGTCGGCCTTTCATCCTCGGAGCTGGAGGCAGGTGGTTCTGGTGTTGGATCTCTATCAGGATCTGCTCCCTCGTGGTGTTAAGGGGAGTGAACATAGTGAACCGTGGGTTCTGCTTTGGCTGTTGAGGTTGTTTGCCTCGGTCGTTTTGGACTTTACCCCCAGGTTGGCTCGGGAGGTCTCTCCCTTCTTGCTGGCTTCCTTCTCCTTGTCATCATCCCTATTCGCCTGATGGATTTCTTTTGAGTGTATGTACCCTTCTACTCGTACCATCAGCTCGGATACAGTGTCCACGGGGTCAATCGCCAGGGAGGATGTAAAAGGGCCCGACCTGAGCCCACTCTAGTAAGCCATCAACGCCATGGAGTCCTCCAGGTTGGGAATTCGGAGGGACTCTTCATTGAATCTGGCCGTGTAAGCCCTCAAACTTTCCCCTCTATGCTGCTTTACCAGCAGCAATGTAGAAGTATGGCGGGTGGCGCGCCGGCTCCCCGCGAAGCGGGACAGGAAAGCCTCAGCCAGCTGGTAGAAACTTGCAATTAAACCGGGACGAAGTTTTTGGAACCAATCCAAGGCATTGCCAAGTAGGGTGGTCGGGAATGTCTTCGCCTTTATGAGATCTGGCATGTCATGCAGAGTCATGTGGTGATCAAAATTGAGTAGGTGGCTGGCTGGGTCTCCATCTCCGTTGTAGACGGCCAGGTTAGGCATACGGTTTCCGGTGGGTAGTGGCGTGGCCAGTACCTCGCGGGAGAGTGGGCTTACGCCGAGCTGATTGATGACCTTGGCTATGGCAGCAGCGGTCTTAGCCTGCTCAGGATCGGCTTGAGCTGCCCTTTTACCTCTCACCGCGTCGGGTCTCACCACCGGCTCTAGGAAGCCCTCCTCGTCCTGCGTCTGTTTTCGCCTTGATTCTGGGATGTGGAATTGCGGATGCGAGGGCCGCGGCATAGCTTCTTGCGGAGCCAAGGGGCCCCTAGCTAGCCGGGCTACCTGCTCCTTAAGTTCCTCGAACATCCTCAGTATCATTCTTATCTCCAGTGACAGGCTAGAGTTGAGGTCTCCTTCTGTTGTGGGGTTGGTTTGAGTAGCTAAGTGTATACGTTGGCTTGTTCCAATGTCGGTTTGGGTTGGGTTTTGGCTAGACACCTGCGTGGTTTCGAGGTCCCCTTCCGGGTTGGGCGAATCCTCTACCGGTGTGTTGTGCCTTCTAGTTTGCACCATAAAGGTTTCTCAATGAGTGGTGAAGAGAGTGATAAAAGAACTCGTCTTTCCCACAGACGGCGCCAAACTGTCGAGGTTGGAAATCTCACAGTTGAGGTTGGGGGCTACTTGCGCCAAGCTGAATTTTTCAGGTTGGCTTTCGAGCTGTACTTTCCTGTTCGGCTACTAGACCTGCACAAGGAAAAGAAGGAAAAGGCGAGGTGATGACCCAAATTTTCCCCTCGGGCGTGCGAATGATTAGTAAGTCCGAACTGCCGTAGTAGTTGAGAGCATTTAATGAGCAGTCCCCCCCAAAATGAAGAGGGTGGAGCTCTATTTATACTAAATTCAGGTCTGACAGCATTTAATGCGGTGCAGCTTTATGTCCCATCAACGCTTTATGTCCCATCGGAACGACTGGCACTGAGGTCGGGATTTTCCGAGGTCGGATCAGTATTCGGATTGGGCATTTAGCTGAATGCGCTGAGCTCGACTCAAATTAACCTGTCTCAGCTCGGCGTGGATAACTCACCTTAGCTCTGTGACCCCTCGTCAGGTTCAAATCTTAATAAACTACTAGCTAGATTACAACTCAAAAAGTGAGACAATGAATCCACAATAGTTCTCACAAAGTTATAGACGAAGATGCAGAAAAATCCTTTATGCAAGCTGCTCATGCTCGAATATGTTATTTGAGTGGTCCCAAGTTTTGATTTTCATGTTTAAAAAACAATGAAATGCATCTAAAACCTATTAAAATGCTCAAAGATTTAATTAAAAAAAAAAAAGCTCAAAAAACAATTTTGAAGATGTTGGCAACGTTGTTGCTAAAGTCTCACAAATCTCATATTTATAATTGAAATTCATTTCAAATGTTATACTCCATATTTTCCACTGACTATTAAGGAATTGTTTTTCACAAAATTCCCTCGTTTAAAAAATCTAACATTTATTATGACCTAAGATTTAGGTGAAAAGTCTTGGTCAAATAATGACGTGATATAATCAAAAGTTATGAGTTCGAACTACAGTTTCGACTTTCAATACATAAAAATAAATTAAAATAAAATAAAAATATAACATTCATTGTATATGGTTGTCGAAATGAAGCTCTGACTCCTTGGAAAAAAATGAGACCCCATGAGGACCATGGCATTGACATTAATTATTATGATTTTAGCTCTAATGCATTAACCTTAAGAGATTGAAATTATAATGATAAAGCGCGTCGCAAGGCTATATTAGAGGAGTGGATTGGAGTGCTTAAAACTTGGATCAACATAAAAGATACTAAAGTTGCTCTACATCAAAGAAATTTTCAATGGAAGCAGGTTGAACATATGAGAGGTGCAGATAGCATAGCCAACAATTTCATATATCTTTTATGTGTAGAGGAATCTAAAAATGTTTACTATCACATCCGCTTGCTACCTTTGGCCATTTACGAACATTCGTAAAGGGCAATCTAAGAAAAAGAAAAGTAAAACCTTATTATGATCGTTCAGAAGGCGATTGCGGGTAAAAATCAATAATCAACAAATTAGCCCTCTCAAATGGCATATAACAATGCTCGTCTTGGTGGTTTGGCCCTCCTGGCCATGATCATCGCCCTCTTTGCCAACCACGCATATGCTCAAGACTACGAAGATAGCAGCCCCTTCTGTTCGCTACTGAAGAACACTGTGTTGTGCAATGAAGTAGTGAATGGAGCAACAACATGGGAGGAAGCTATGG
The DNA here is from genome assembly GCA_037974665.1 of Ehretia macrophylla. Taxonomy (NCBI): domain Eukaryota; kingdom Viridiplantae; phylum Streptophyta; class Magnoliopsida; order Boraginales; family Ehretiaceae; genus Ehretia; species Ehretia macrophylla. The sequence continues at coordinate 41,579,313 of CM075783.1, forward strand.
CTAAGGCGATCAACGCAGCGGTGGTGCAAGTGAATGAATCGACACCGGAGCTTCAAATACTCGACAGTAAATTACCCGCAACGCTCAAGGACGATGAAATGAAGTTGATTTTGGACAACTGCTTCAACAGCACGAGTGTGATTCTTGGCAACCTCATGGTGGCCAATGAGTCGCTCAAGAAAGACCCTGAGGAGAGCTTGCGCAAGTACCTTGTGGTGGCATATCATAGTTCAAGGCATTGTGCATATACGTTGGCCAAATTCGGAATTACCATTCCTGAAATTTCTTCCATTAATGGTAAGTTCGATAGGTATACAGAGATGGCCTTGGACGTGGCAAGCAAGAAGCCAAAAACCATATCCTAAATCGTGTCCTTTGACAAATGGGGCGAAACATCCCCTAAATTTGTATTCTTTTAATTTAAGGCATTAGCCTCCCTTGTAACCAAAAAAAAAAACCCTAAATCAGGTTAAAGAACGTGGTTTTGTGGTAGAATTAATATAAAAAATTTGTTATTAATTAAATTTTGCCAATGGCTTGCATTCGAGAGGGTGGATTCTTGAATAGATTGTTGTATCCAGGCGATAAATGTGTTCATCTATATTGAGAAATTAAATTTTGATCAAATATAGACACTTGCATTGCATTTGGAATACATATGTTATTTCTTGTGCACAAGGATTACATACACTCATAAAGCAACTTAATCATAGCAAGTTTAATATTCAATGTCATATATTGGAAAAAAAATACGCATAGAAACTTTTGTTGACCTATTTGAATATCACTTAGTTGGGCAGTGACCTAATGGTAGTATAAAGCAACACTTAATAAACCAATGAGAATGAGAGAAGCTGGCCATTTGAAAACCACAGAAGGACCAAGAAAAGAAGAAAGTAGTAGTAGAAGAAGCCGGTTGATTACCTTCACGGAGGATGTGAGTCAGAGTCCCATTACAAGCAGCCAAATATCTTCTCGCTCTCTTTAGTTCCTGAGTAATATCTTATGAACCTTGTTTGTTTCTGCATACAAGTTGAACTGCACTTGAAGAATCTATTTCCGCCCAAACATTATAGAAACCCAAATCTAAACACAATCTAAGACTATAGTTAAGATCAAGTAACTCAGCTTTTATGGCAGATTAAGTGGAGAAAGGACTATAGAAACATTTAAGCACGTTGCCCTTACTGTCTCGAATATAAGTAACTTGAACCTCAAAATTATTATTTCCTTTCTTTTTCTTCTCTAGTTTATACAAAGAATCATAAAATTATTTCATTTCCCTTCCCTTATTATTATTTTTCACACACGATAACCATTTTCCTTTCTTTTCCTTGGTTTTTTTTTTTTTTAACAAAGTAAGCAAAACTATGTATTTCTGAGGAAAAACCAATACAAAGAGTTCATACAAATAGATGAAGCAAGAAGATTGCCAAGCCACCCCAAGAAACATCAAGCAACAAACAAGTAATAGCAATGAACTAATACTTGAAACTAGCAAAGCCAACCTAAAAGTAAAAACAACTAAACAACCCCCAATGGGGTCAAGCAATTAATCAAGTGAAGAAAACAAGCAAAAAAAAAAAAAGACTAATTGATGCTCAAGTGAATTCTATTAGCGAAATGTCTGTTGATACTTGCAGTAGCAAATCTTATCTCTTTTTGAGTCTTTAGGAGCACATCCACACTAATTTTCTCCAAGATTTGCTCCTCAGTATGGGCGAGCTGAAAAATACATCCATTCTTTTCAGTCCAGATATGATAGACAGTAGCATAGAAAATGAGACGGAACATGTAACCTTTAAGGTCTTTGTTACCTGCAAGTGAATGACTAAACGTGAGAATTGAGTCAAAGGAAGTAAAAGAGGGATCACTTTAAAATGTTTAAATTTCCTTTTTAGATACTCTTTGTAAAGCTTCAATTAAAAAATAAATGATCACTGGATTCACAACTAAGATAACAGAAGATGTAATTGGCTCTATCAATAGTACCTCAAGTCATAAGACGATACCTAGTGGTAAGCCTGTCCAAACGAGCAAGCCATGTGATGAAGCTATGCTTAGGAATATTATAAGCAAACCAAATTAAATGATATCATTCATAATCTTGACCTCTAGCTCTTATGTGATTCCAAGTGCTATTGAAGGAGAAAATACCATTATCAGTGACAGTCCACACAAATTAATTGTTCCTTTTATCACAAACGGTAATGTTAAAACGAAAAAGGTCAAGTTGAACCATAGATGGTGGATAGACAAGTCAATCTACTAGTCATGATCAATAATATTAGAGACTTTACTATAAAGTTGAGGGTAAAGAACTCTTATCACTAGACCTGCTGGAAATTTCACACTGTTTGAAACAAATGAATTCTACAAAATTTTGCGAAATTCATTTACAAATCTAACTTTTTATGTTTGGAAGCACCATTTTAAAAAATTTAAAATCCAGGATTTGCTCAAAGCTTATCCAAATCCTTGCTCAAGAGGTGAAATTTATAAATCCACGTTTTTTAAGTTAGTTCCTTCCTTTTGAGGATAAAATTACCCTTTAATTTTTTTTTTTACACTTAAGTTTAACTTTGACTCAAATACAAATATATCATTCTTCTTTCAATAAAACACGAAGAAAATAATTGATCAACAAGTCAGGGTATCAACAGTCCATGCTAGTGGTTGTTAGATAGTTCAAAAGTTCTTGTTTATCATTCCTAAATTTTACTAATTCCAATAGAATAAAGGAAGGGTATTTGAGTAAAATATATTTTTTAATTTTAATTCCACATGTGTTGCAAATTACTGTTCCAAATAAGAGAATTCATTTATAAATACAAATCATCATAGAATTCATTTACAAATCAAATGCATTTCACATTACAAGTACTTCCAAATACTATGTAAAACGCTCAACATATATTTTTGTCGTTTCAAATCGCCTTCCAAACAAATTTATTGTTTGATTGCCTACTTTGTTAGTTTTTCAAGTTAATTTTCACGAATTTCTGCTTTTTATAGGGGCAAAATAGTCATTTGTAATACTATATCTATAATACAGATAGAATCAACAATAATGCATATTTTTAGGTCCCTTTTTGCTCCTTTGGCCTAAATTTCATCTCCATCTTCTTCGATTATGTGCCTAATTTGGAGGGAATATCAAATTTATTTTTGGATTTTGCAAATAATAGTTATAAAGTCAACTAATAGAAATGATGTGACAAATCAAACTTTTGCCTAGACAAAAATATAAATCCATTAAAAATAATTGGACTCAACAACTGAGTCGGTAAAATAAATAAAAAAAATTGTTCAAACTGGTCAATTTGAAACTTAGTGCGAGCAGTGGCAGAGCTTGAACATTTTTTTTCCTTTTTCGTTTTTTTTTTTAAAGGGTGGTGGGGGGGCGGGGTGGCGGGGGGATCTCGATAACATTAAATTTTGCATCAAACTAATTTGATAAGTGTAAACAATATAATACGCAAGCAAAATTTACATAATAAAAGTACTTATTTAAAACACTACTCTACTTTCTTTTAAACTTTTAAAGTCATCGATAATTTAATCAGACTAAATAATTGTGACATTCGTCTCAATATAAACTATCAAATTATCTAAAAGAAATTCATCTTCATTCTATTGTGTAGTCTTGTTTTACCTAATTCCACAGTTAAAAGGCTCGTTTTATGGTAGCTATAAAAACTAGAAGAGTAAAACTAAGACGAACCAATTTATCAAATTAACAATAGATCTTTGATTTGTATATTTCCACCAATGCTCAACAAAACTTTGCAATTGTAAAAAGATCCTTCAAACTTGAATATTATGTGTATTATGAATGAAATGCTGCAATTGAAATTTCAAATTGATTTTCTCTTGATCATTGAAATCAAAAGGATAATATTTCTCCATAACCCTGCAAATATTGATTTCATTAATGAAACATATTCAATACATAGATTTAGATTTTGTTTTATTAAAATTATGTATCAAATATAGTGGATTCAATCTGGAGTTGTAATTTAAAGTATTGATGTTTTAATTCTTACGACGGTTTTAGACGCTCTGAGTTTACATCTATGTTTCATGGAATATTTTAGATTATATATGTATTGTGAATTACAACTCTACCCACATAAGACAACCCCTTGCTCGTCTAGCTATTAATCCTAGCTGTGAATAAACCCCATGAGGACCATTGCATTAATTCTAATTATGATTCAAGTTCTAATATTGGAGCTATAAATTAATTAAATTATTAAAATTATTATGAGGACCTATAGATTGTCTTAAGAAATTGAAATAACGATAACGCTTGTTCTAAGGCTATGGTAGTGAGATTGAGTGGAAACCTTAAAACTCGGATTAACATAAAATATGCTAAAAAATTGCTCTGAACCAAAGAAATTTTCTATGGAAGTTTGACTACATTAATTAATTGAGGGATGGAGAAGTGGAGATAGAGTTGACTAGTTGTTGATATCTCTTATATATATAAAGCTAAATATTAACACAATTATACCCACTCGTTATCTTTAATTAAGGCTTCACAGAGGTGATAGCGAGGGAGTAATAAAAAATAAAAAATAAAATTTCTGAAAATGGCATTAATGAAAAACAATGGTGGTGGTGGTGGTGGTGTGGCAGTCGTGGCCGTGATGGTGGCAGTCCTCTTTGCGAGCCACGCATTTGCTGAAGACAAACATGAATACCCTTTACCTGTGAGAACCGTACGCGTGAGCACACCTCTCCACCTCGAACCTGAAGGCAAACCCAACATCACCAGCCTCATACCTATCAGCGACAAGCCTGGACAAGATCCATGGAAGCTTGAAATGACTAAAGCTGTCAATGGTATTCTAGATGTCCAACTTAATAAAATGAAGGCAGCCATTGCTGAAATTCCCAAGAAATTTCCAGAATCACTCCCAGAAATGCGTAAAGGAGAAATCATGAGGGCTTGCAATAAAACCAGAGATACAACTCTTGCACATCTTCAAGTCGCCATTGAAATGCTCGAGAAAGGTGACCCTAATCACTCCTTGCCCAAAAGACTCCATGCCGCACAAAGAGTTCAAAAGAGTTGCTTATATAAGGTGGAACACTTCCATGTTGATGTTCCTGAAATTAAAGCTTTAGCCGTCGAGTATGATGAGGCTACAAAGGATGCCGTTGCCGTCTCGGACTCGAGGACAAAAAAACCGTCTCAGTAATGAGGTTAAACTAATGGGTTTGCCAATGTCTTGCTTGCATTCCAGAGGGTGGCATTGTTGAATATATAGAATAGAATGTTGTATGCAGGCGATCATGTTCATCAATCACAAGTTTCATTTTGATAACTTCAATTTTCAATGTCATTGAGAAAATGCGCATACCTTATGCTTTGCGTTTTCTTTTTCTTTATGCGCAAATCAATTAAATAATAGTAATCTTCTCATTAATTAGGTATTTTTAGCCCTCACTGAAGAAATGTCTTGAACACACCCTTATTTATATACATTTATTTCTTTGGCTCACTTGAATATCACCTTGGATAAAAAATACTCTGAGAGATTGTAGCAACAGAATCAAAATTGCCAGAGATGAGGGGGTAAGATGAGTTCTCATCTATGAAAGGAGGGTTGGTAGGTGGAGGGAGATGTTCATCCTTCTTTGCTAGCATTTGCAGTGCCTTCGACATGGATGGTCGTAACGCCGGAATCTCTTGGCTGCACAGAAGTCCTACATGGACGACTCTTAGAACCTCATATTTTATACTCATGTTATGGTGATTGTGCAATATTAGATTTGGATCAATCAGTTCTTCTATTGTCCCTTGTTGGAAATGCTTCCATGTCTGTTTCATTCAAAATAGAATTTTAAAAAAGTAGGTACAATAGTTTAAAGCTTCTAAAAAGGTAAACAATATATGAATGTAATGCATAATAACCGTTGGAATTTAGCTCGAATTCCAAACCAATCAAATACTGAAGGCAAGTTAAATTTCAGTAACTGATCATAAAAGATAGGAATACCGATTCTGATAGGATTAACATTGATTTTCTATAAATAAATAATTAAAAAAGAAAGAATTTTATAGTTTATTGTTAGTTGGTACACACCATATATTCAATGTACCTTGGGTTTACGAGAGTGTAACAGGTTTAATAGCCGGGTGTAATTTGAAAGGGTCTTTTACTTAAGTCTTTTGTCAGCTCAAACAATTTTAATATGTGATGCAAGTGTAGGTTTTCTCATGAACAAAATCAATTATAACCATTATATTTCATTCGTAATGTATTATTCCATATGTGGGGCACCAGGATAAATCTGAGGGTTGAACCAAATTAAATTCTCTACTTTTCAATGTTTTTATGCTTGTTTGTGTTCATAATCAAATATGAATAACCATAGCTCTAGGACTTACAATAGTAAGCAGGCTTTTAGAGTATTCTTCTGATATTTTGCTTCCGTTATTTTGTATTCCTGTGACAATCTCCAACAAAAGCACCCCAAAACTGTACACATCTGCTTTTTCTGTCAATTGGCCAAAGGATAGATATTCTGGAGCCATATATCCTCTGCACATTGGAAGAAAAAGCATATATATCATTTTCCCTTTCTCTTGAACTATGAGGAGAGAAAGACAAAGGAATAATTACTTACAATGTTCCAGCGATTCCAGTGCTTATATGACTCTTATCTTCCTGGAAGAACTTGGCTAGCCCAAAATCAGCAACTTTAGCACGGAACCTCGTATCCAAGAGGATATTACTTGCTTTTATATCTCTGTGAATAATTCGTATATTTGTGTTCTCGTGGAGGTAAACCAAGGCCTCTGCAATCCCTATAATTATCGCGAATCTTTTCTCCCAATTTAGCTTTTTACCCTCGTTGAAATCTGTAAAGTTCAGGCAATATACATCTGTTTCATCCATATCATACTGAATACGTGATGATTTTTCATTTCTTTTTGAAATACAGGTGCCTATTTCAGGTGTCAAGTTTGTACTCACCAAAAATAAAGTGATCAAGACTCTTGTTTGGTAAGAATTCATAGACTAGAAGGCTTTCAGGTCCAGAACAACTACATCCCAACAATCTGACAAGATTTTTGTGTTCTACACTGCTAATGATGTTAACTTCATTGTAAAATGTTGCTACTCTTTGCATGTTGTTGTAGAAAAGCCTTTTGACAGCAATCTCTCTTCCATCATATAAAACTCCCTGCAAATTCATTGCATTTCAACCTTAGAGTCAATACAATGCTAGTGGAACAGAAACAATTATATAAGTAATAACATGAAATAATGTATTTGATGTATACAAACAGAGTACAGCATGTTGCCCGTTCCGTACATTGTGATTTTCATGTGTCAGACTGTCCTTTTAATGTATCAGATACAAGTGTGCTTAAGTCAATACCTTATAAACTGTGCCAAACCCACCATGCCCGAGCTTGTTGGCCTCATCAAAACCACCAGTGGCTTTCTCAAGTATGGAGTACTTGAAGTTCAAGCTACTATCACGAAGGGTCTTAGCCAATTTCTTCGTATCATAAAAACCTGAGAAGTTGGCATGAAGAAAAAGTTAAGTTTATCCGATGTCCTTGAAAGGACGATCGGTAGATAAGTGGAATAAGACCGTCATTTTAAAATATTTAGGCCATGATCAGTATCACAGACACTTTGACACTATCAAAATGGATTTTAAAACTCGAAAGTCTTTCCTATTAACGTAAGCTTTTATCATTCAAATTTTCTGAGAACTCTCTCTTTGTTCCCTGAAAATATGATGTTTCGACTAAAAAAACAGAGATTATATGCATATAGGCTTCTACCTTTTCTCTTATTCTCTATTCTCCTGTGCTTCCAGATGTAAACTCCAATGACTGCTGCTCCTGCCACAACAAATGTGGAACTGACAACCACTGCTATAACTATTGTTGGGGTTCCTGGCAAAATGGTCATTGCAGGAAATTAAGTCACGAAAGAAAAAGGAAGAAGCATCCTGTATTCAGAACTCGGAAACTCATAAAAAGGGTTAACATATAGTTCCACTTACCGCTTGAACTCCCATTGCTTGGTATGGGATTCAAGAAATTGGTGTCAGAGTATCTCATAAAGCATCCTGTGTTCAGAGCTCGACTTTCAGACCAGGGCAAACATCCTAGTATAGAAGTTGATGCATTCTCCAAACATGCTCTACAAGAGGAAGCATTCACCGTCCTCCAACAATTGGCCAGAACATGAGCTGACTCATTTCTTGCCCCAGAAACTTGCATTTCAGCTCGTGCATAGCCATTGTTGTTTGGTGCATACGAAGCTGCTTGCAACACTGCTCTTCTCACTGTCTCTTGGAATGCTAAATTCTTTCTCGTTCTATTCCCACAGACAACTCTGTCCTCTGGTCCAGTGTACTCTTGAAAGAAGTTGACGTTCCAGGATCGCATGAAGCAACCATCAAGGAACAGTCTTGCTCCATTGGAGGGATAGCACTGAGAAGTAGAACTACGCGCCACAGAATAGCATAGCACACAGTCTACTAAGGAAAGATCACCATAACATTGAGCTAGATTATAATAAGCATCTGGTCCTTGCCCTGTAGTTGCTATTCCATAACCTTGTGTTTCAATCTGCGTTCTAATACTTTCCATCGAAGCAACAAAGTTTCGGATATACACGGTCGAGTTTATCATTCGTTGGTTTGTGCAAGTCATCTGTACTATCTGAGCTCTTGGTTCCCCTAACGTTACTCGTGGTAATAGTAACATCATGACAACACTGGAGAGTATAGATAGAATTGAGAATCCCCCCTTCTCCATATCGGATTTGAATCCTCTCTTAACTAAAAGTTTGTTCTAACTTTCTAACATTTCATCTTAGTCATTTATTTACTTAACAAAAACACCTTTGGGCTAGTTTTGACTGCAAACCTGTCGGTAAGAGAAATCGATTAATAGGATTCCATGGCTTCAGTCAAGAACCGTACAATAAAACTCCAAAATTACATGCTCTAAGTATTAGCAATCAACAAATTCAAAGTAACAAGTGATTTGAAGAGCCAAAGTGTTGTGTTTTCACCAATGCAAGAAAGCAACTCATAGTCATTTGCTGAAGATCTCATAGGTGATGAAGGTTGAGACAGTACACATTGACCAATTTTATGTAGGAAAAGATTATATAACACTCTTCTAGATCCCCTTACAACACAAGTTGTACTAGGAAAAAGAATAAATACTACACTGACTCTTTTCTCTTTGTAACACAAGTTTTACTAGGAAAATTAACATAAATAATTTAAATTTTTATTCTATGATACTGGATCATGTTTTAGTCACTAACCAAATTAAAATGTGAAAGTTTTTTCCACAAATATATAAAGTTCCTTAGACAAATAGAGTTATTCAGAAAAAATAGTACTTTCCTTGTAAAAACGTTGCTGATTCCTATAATTAAGACATTCTATATTGTAATTTCATATTACCGTTTGTATTTATTTATTTTTATTATTATATATTATAATTATTATATTATATATTACCGATATTACCATTTGTACTTTGGGAATGAGAGTTGATATATTTAGGTTATGGATGGTGGTGAGCCTAATCGATGATTTTCTTACAAACTTTTGTCCATCCAAAACTATGTAACCAAGAAGAAGTCAATATCACGTGGCTTTCTTATTGCAATTGTAGAGTGTTCAAATCGAGGGAAGAATCATGAAAAGAGTGATCTGTTGAAGGCTATGAGTAAGGACTTTAGCACAATGAAGACTGAAAAAAGTGCACAAACGGATTCAAGCATTCAAGTTTAGGGTGTGCAATAACGCTGTGAAAATAGTTAGAGTGTGTTACTCATATAGCGAAAATGTTCAATATAATAATTTTAAAAAAAACTAAAAAAAAAGAAATATATATATATTTTTTCAATACATAGGTCCGCCACCGGAAAAGTGTGAGGTTGTCATCTGTTGTAGAGATGCTTGGCACTCTCACTAAGGGAAGAATTTGTTGGCTTATGACACAAGTTCTAAGTCAAAACTCATAAAAAAAAAAAAAAAAAGCAACAATACTAATCAGAATAGAATATTATTGAGGGCAATAAGAAATACTTTTCCAATAGAAATAGTACTAGTTCCCTGTAGATATTTTTTGTCAAATATTTGTTATTATAGGTTCTTTTAGCTTGTAGTGAAGTGTCTTAAATCACTTTTGTACTCTAAATTCAAAATAGAGTATATTTGGGTAAAAGGAAGATTGTGATTTGTGAGTATGACCGAGAATTTTCTAATACCATTCTATAAGTTGTAACCATTATTTATAATAGAGAATTATTCCAAAGGTTGAGTTTTGGACTAAAATCGAAGGTGACTAAATTAAACCACGCTAAATTTTATTGTTGTTTTACCTAATTTCATACTTGCGTGTGTCTCCGTCCTAACAAATTTATCAAAAAAAATTCACACTGATTTTTTCCTCCTTCCAATCTCTACCCAAGCCCCATGTAGACCACAATTAACAAACGTCTTCTACCACTAATAACAAATTACGGTACTATAATATTGCGAGAAAATATAAAAGCCAAAAGAAGAAGAAAAGCATACAAGAAAGTGAATAATTAACCAAAGACATGGAGAGAACTCTAAAGTTAAGTGTGGTTCGCTAAAAGTAGTACTAATTAAATGGTTAATCTCCATAAAGATTAAATCTCCACATAAAAAAAAGTTTACACTTCTAACCTTCCAACCACACATCCACCCAGTATGTGGGGCACACCTTATGTCTCTGGTCATATGCATGTTTGGGTGGTTTAAATTTCTTTTTTTTTTTTTAATTCAAATTAAGAGAACCTAGTTAATATTAGATCACTTAAGATATTAACTTCAAAATTCTATATCGAGGCCTTTCTCAAACTATACAAGATTACAAAATGATCAAAGCAACATGATCTTCTGCAGACACTAAGAAACTTTAACATTAATCTAACTTAGCTTACCTCTTTATCTACATCAACTTGATCACGTCTGATCATCCCACACCCTTCCAATATCTCACTGTCTGCATGCTGTGTGTGCGTGTTGTGAGAGAGATGATATGTGCAGTGCCGTGTGTGTGAGAGAGAGAGAGATGATATGTGCAGCTGGTGGAAGTTGATGAAGTCTATTATTTGTAATGGAAAGAAAAGTCAAGAGCGTGATCAAGAAAAAGTTTCATTCACTAATGAACGTTGTATAAAACACGGCACAAATAACAGTCAGTCTTTGGTCCATCATTTGGCAGAATTGCCAAATGAATGTAGACCATTGATCAGTGATGAAATAACTTTAATTTAAAAAAAAAAAAAGAAACCTCCTATCCACTGTAATGACCAAGATACCTTTCAATTAGATGTGAGACCCAAATGACAAACCAAAATATTATATGTATTGCGGATCAATGTAAAATGTCTATTTTCACCTCTTGGTGTTTAGAATGATTATTATACCCTTATTATTAACATCAATTATTTGCATAAAATCACTATTATAACCTTTATTCAAAATTTATCCAACACATTGCCGTCGTTTTTGTTCTCCGACTACTGTTCATTCCCTTCCAACTTAACTTTGCTCCGACGATGGTTTTTCTCCGGCGAAGACGTGGTTTCTTCTTTACAATTAGTCATCTTCTTCGGCAACATATTTCGGATCCTCGTCGACGGTGATACATTTTTAAATATGCAATTTTTGATTTACTTTTCTTATTTTGCTAAGATTCTTTCTTTTTATTCATCTTATTTTGCTATGTTTTTTTGTTTTAATTTTATAATTTTCTATGTTTTCCTCGTTTCATTTATCTTTTTATGCTATGTCATTGGGTATGTTAATATTGTTGTTATTTTATTTGCTCTTTAAACTCTTGATTATTTCCTTTAACATTTAATAATTTTTTTTTGTCTATATGTTGCTTCATTGTCGTTATGTGTTTCCCTCTTGCTGTTGTTGTGTATGCGGTTTTGCATTGTTGAGTTTGTATGGTATGGAGTATTAATGTGGAGTTTCTTGCAAAGTATATGCACGTGCATATGATCTGTTTGTGTTTATTAATCTGTGCACACTAACTATTTCTCTTACTTCGGAATGCAATGTGCTGTAAGATTCTTCCCACGCACGATGAAAGGGAAAGATTTAGGTGAAGATAAGGGAACTGGAAAGAGTAGCAATAAAAGGAAAAGAGCAGCATCAACTGAAGAAAAATTGAAGCGACCTACATCCGCATATATATATTTTAAGTAAGTGTATTACACGGTGTTTTGTTTGTAGTATTTATGTACTTGTCTTACATACAATATATAATTACAGGAATTCGAGAATTGAACAAATATTGGCATCTGACCCAACAACTACCGTGACCCCGGAAGTGACGACACATATTATCAAAGAGTTGAAGGCTCTCCCAGAGGAGCAAAAGGAAGTGTTTTAAGTGAAGGGAATGAAAAGCTCTGATACTTACCACAGGAAAAAGAAGAGGCTTGAAAGAATGCACCGGGAAAAGACTTCATTGCAGAATGATAGCATGCATACCCGACTATCTTTGTCTAAGATAGTGGATTTGAATGACAATCTCACCCAAGAACAAAAAGAAGCAGTAAAGACCATTGGATTTGGCGAACTTCTTCACTTTAAGTGCACATGCATGAAACACCAATTATGTCGCTAGATTGTTGATAAATTTGATCCTGTGACAATGACATTAAATGTTCATGGAAAAGTGATAAATGTGACAGCAGCCGCTGTGGAACGCATACTCAGCTTGTCTAGTAGAGGAATGCAAGTGTTGATAGACAATAATAATAGTGATATAGTAGATATTGAGACGTTGTTCAATGTGGAAGAGTTTGTGATTCCTTTAACATAATTATCTGCTCAAATCCATAATTGCAATAGTGTTGGGCGTGAGTTCAAGGCCTTTTACTGTATCTACGTTATAGGATACTTCTTGTGTCCCACAATAAGTCATTTGGTTAAAGTAGAACTGTTACATGCCGTGAAGGATACTAGAGCAATCGGAGGCTATAATTGGGTGCAATTTTTGCTTGATTCTTTGGCAAATGGTGTCCATCATTGGCGAGAGAAAAAGAGAAAGTACGTGAGTGGTTGTTTGTTCTTTTTTATGGTAAGCCAAATTTGTTATTCGCAAAGTTTATTGTTCACATATCATTTAAGATTGTCTTGAGTAATGTTCGGTTGCTTGTACATATCTTATTTTTAGAGCACGTCAACCCTCGAGAACAGTTACACCCTGCTCATGATTTAAGGCCTTGCATCAAGTATTGGACTGATGAGCTTGTCAGTGAGAGAATGCAACGGTACCAGGCAAATAAAGGATACACCGACCCGAATGGTTGCATTGTTTTCGAGAGTGTAGAGCAACTCAATGAAGAGACACCAGTTGGGGTTGCCAATATTGGGAGAGACGTTGATGATATTAAATGCACTCTAAATAACCTAGAAAGGAAATATGAAGAAATGAGTGCTGAAGTCAAGGAAAATACACATGGTATCAATGAATTAAAATCACTATTCAAGCAGCTCCTAGAGATATTGGGGCAAAGTAATACAGAGAGAAATGAACAGGGTGGAGATAAATGGGCACAAGAAGAAGATAGAAGTGAAGGGAAACATAGAAATGCCGCCAAAGGTATAGAAATTGTAGTTTGGGGAGATGGAGGACAGTGAACTCATGGCAATGTAGAGTCTGGACATGAACAGGAAAGGATTAATGAAGAAATTGTTGAGTCTTGCGATGAAGATAGTGTTGTTAACAAGCGGGTAAAGAAGATAGCCAAGAAAAAGGGCAATAAGAGGCAGAAGAAATCTGCACGCGTAATTGTTGATGATATGTCTAGCGGCAATGATGCAGATGTGGCTTCAGATGTAGGGGTAATGATTGCCAGAGAACTAGCGAGGGAAATGGTGATATCTGATGAAGTGTTGTATGATTATTTGCTTTCTGCAAAAAGAGATGCAAAGTGAGTAAGGTTGTTGAGTTTCTTCTATGCATTTATTGCGTAAAGTTGGGTTGAGATTCTTTACTCTAATTTTGTAAGTTGTGTTGTAGGGAAATAGTAGTGGCCAATGAGTTGAATTCTCTTAAGAGGCATGACATTTGGGAGCTGCTGCCAGGTCGTAACATTTCAGGAACCGTAAGTACAAAATTGTAGTTGTTTTAAGCTGTACACTTTTCATTTGAAGATTGATTAATATTTTTGTTAATTCAGGTAATTGACACATTCGCATGGCAATTGACTAAGACTTGGAGAGCAAGGGATCCGAAAATGAGTAGATGGTATATGCCTACTCTCTTTTCGGTAAGCTTGGCATATTTGGTACATACAATACACGTATAAATGTATCAGGTAAATCTCAATGTTAAGTAAAATTTGCATCTGCAGCAACAGATACTTGATAAAGACCCGTATGCCCACAGGTCAACAAGTCGGATGGAGCAAACCACCACAGCTGATATGGAATTCTATTTCAACTTTCAGTTGAACCTCACGACTCGGGATACGTGCAGGGGGAGCCAGGGCAAGTGCAACCCTGACGTTACTAATGAGCTCCTTGTGGTGATCTACGGCATTCATGTGTAATTTTATCACTTCAGGTACACACGTTACGCCCCTTCTTGACTCGAGATCAGTGGCAAAGCAAAGCGCTCCAACCAAAGAGGCGCGTAAGTTGAGCAACAAAGCATGTGAAAACAATTATTGGGTTCCCAAAAGATTTACTGGAAAATTGGCAGAATGTAAAGAGGTAAGTATAGGCCTTTATTGTTTCGTTATAGTCATTGCTCATGTGAACATTGAAGTTTTTTATGTGATGTTGTAGGTATTTATTCCTCTTAATCATGAGGAAGAACACTAGCTGTTGTGCATTATTGACTTTGATAGTTATTCAGTGAAAATATGCAATACCCATAACATAGCCAAGTCAAGGAGAAAAGTAAGCAGTCAAGTGAAAGAGTTGGTACATGCCATTCTTTAGCTTCTTATTGTCCAAAAATCCTATTTTATATAGTTTATCATTTTGTTAATTGACTTTCTCCCAATGACAGCTTCGTTACATGGATGGGGTTTTGAAGGACATAGAAGGCGCAACATATAGAAAGATAAAGAGTTTGAATGATTTCAAAACAACCTATCCTACATGGGTGCCAACACAAAATAACGGTTTTGATTATGGTGTGTACGTATATTTGATGATAGAGACTCCGGCTTATGACCGTGGGTTCAATGATGAGGGATCAGTCGAGCAGCATAAACAATTGGCGTTCAAATTATGGCGTCATGCATCCAACACTCGAAATCATCTTAATGGCTAGGGTTGTTCAAATTTGAAGTCGTATTATCTCTTATCTCGGTGGCAATTTATATGGTTACAAAAGAGTTTAGGTAAATGAAAATGAAATATTTGGGGAGAGGGTGAAGATATATAAAAACATGGAAATGTGCTATGATTTAAGAAAGAAGCTAATGAAGGTTTTTCTTATTTGTAATTTTGTGATGTGATTAAATTCCTGTTTGTTAAGTTGGTTGCATAATTGTGACAAATGGAATTCTGGTTGTTAAGAAAAAAGCTAATGAAGGTTACAAGAATAATATCTTCTACAATTAGCATTAGTTATGGGTTTAAAAATAAATTCTTGAAAATATTCCAATAACCATCTTTTAAAAACCATAAAAATAAAAAAATTGATGTCAAGTGAGGAATTAAAGTATCTTCATTACATTTATAAACACACTTATAATCACCATTATATAGAAAAAATGATATTGTTTCATATAGAAAAAATAAGTTTAAAACACGATAGTCAATTATGACCAAAATTACAATTTATTTTAACAAATAAGACCTAACTTCATATTTTTTCAAGTAGCCATAATTTTATATTTGAAATGAAGACGTGAAAAAATAGTAAATATCATATATTATATTAGATTATAGTATCGTGCCATACTTAATACGCATCAACCGGAAAGAAATAACATTAAGCCAAAACCATATATATCAACCACCATGAAGTTCAACAAAAAACCAAAAGAACAAACAAAAAAAAATCATAGTTCATGAAGCAAAATCACAATACATCAAGAACACCACACAACTCATCGGTATCACAGAGGCAATTTCATGTTGGGTACTGGTTGATCAAGTTCGACCAATGTTTCCACATATCGAATGCAAACTGTTTACGTTTATCCACCGACTCCGTAAGCAAGAATGAGTCCATGTAACGCCCCGATCCCTCATGAGACCGGGACTCCTATTTATCATGCTATTCTCACCCAATTCCAAACTCCGGGCACAAAATTTTAGGAAAAACGGACGGAGTTTTCCCTATATATAGGACTATCTAGAAACCTGCCAACAATCACATACAAGTCTTGGACCACAATCAACCATTCATACAACCTAGTTTACAAGATTCATAAAGCCAACTAGCTCCTCATGACCATCCGAGCCTTGGAACCACAACAATCTACTTAAGCACACAAGCATGCGAGATAAGTTGGTTTTAGCCATAAGTAGTTAGATACTATAATTTTAAGTTCCATATGTAAGACAACAACACTCCAAGCATGCAAGAGAAAATAAAGTCTAGGATCCATTATTACAATCCAACATCTTTCTCTAACATTCTAGTCTACAACTACTAAACATATACACAAGACCCCAAGGTCTCAAAATACATTATCAACAAGAATTCCACGCAAGTAGCACATAAGATCCACCTTAGCACACAAAGTCACGGATTCTGATCTACGTGAACTTTTTCTTCTTCTTCTTCTTCTACTTCTAACAGCTGGGGATTCACCTCAGCTTCTCCTGAAACATTTCAAATGAGGAGTGAGCAACAAAGTTGCCCAGCGAGGGAGGTGATGCAACATGCCAACGTGCAATATGATATGCAAACACAAGAAAACATATATAAACCACATAAACCAACAAGACAATAAGCCAAGCAATTAACCACTTTTAAAAAGGATACGGTTCCACTTCCGAGTCTTCAATCACGAGCCACGAACCACGAGCATCACGAACATGCCGGCAAACCCCAAACACCAACAATTGGGATACTCCGGATGTATCCCGATCCTACGACCCTTTCTCCCGAGGTAGGTCCATGCCCAGCAGGTGAACCACGCCTCTGGGGTAGTGGAGTATGCCTCAGCGAGAAAGGGAATAGGCACCATGGTAGTCGAGGGAGCACGGCAAGCCCGACGCCGCCCGTGTTTCTCGACGCTACCATGTCCGAAAAGGTTGCGCAACCCCGAGACAAGTCACAAGCAATCAATATATCACATAACACATAAGAGGGAATATACACACGATAAAAGTTCATATAAGCACGATATTAGCTAAAAGATGCCAAAAGAAGCAATCAACACAATTAAATGCCACAATCTACTCAAATAGCTTAATTATATGCTAATTATCCAATACAATACAAGTTAACTTAAATACAAGTGCCAATTGCATCAAATATAGCCAAAATTACTTTTTCCCTTTTTTTTTTAACCGAGTTTTCTTTCTCCTATGCATGGTTCAAGATTTCCAAATCATATCCTAGTCTTTCTATATTCTTAATTAAGTCCAAAGGCTCCTTTTAGGATCATAAAAGCTCATTTTAGAAACAAAAGTTCGGGAAGGCCCCGAACGGGTTTGAACTACAACTATACTAACCGAACCCCATTTCCGCGAAACGAAAGCACCAAAGGTGCTTCCTTAGCTCAAGGATACCCGAATCAATGCCCAAATTTGCCCGGATTGCTTAACGAGAAAAGTCCCCTTTTTAAAGTTAACAAATTTTGCATTTTAACTCATTTTCGGGTAATTCAACCTCACGTGAGTCTTTGTCTAGTTTCACTAATGTCTAAAGCACCTAAAGGAAGCCTCAATTCAATCTAATTAACAAATTATATATAAAAAGAAACCCTAAATTTTCGGATTTTACTATTCACTGCACTATTCATCATCTCTTTCAATCAATCTATGCATTCTACCATAAAATTTGCTAACAAGCTTTAAAAGTCTACACTATAGGCTCTAATAAACACATATTAAATATTTATAACAAGTATTATAGCAATAATCAACAAATCAAAAATTTCAATATATGAACATAAACTTTGATAATTATAAAAATGCAACTCCCTCACTTGCATGAAGATGTAGGCAAGGTGGTGAAGCTCCTAGGTGCTCTAGAATCCTCCCTAAGCAAGCCAAGAGCTCAACTCCAAGGTTTGATGAAGAAATTCTCCTCTTATGCCATTTTCGGATTTGCTACAGTAACTTTCAGCTCTTTTTTTTTTTTTTTCTTTGCTATGTTATGAGCTAAGTTGTGAGTTGTGAGTTGTGAGAGTTTTATGTTGAGTAAGCTTAAGTGGGGTCAAGTTGTATGCATAAATGAGCTATTAAAAAGAGCATGGGTTGTTTAAAAATGAGTCTAAGGTGCAAAAAAGGTGCTAGCTAATTAAAACACTTAGTTAAGTCACGTAACAATATTCATTCAAGACGAAAACTATTTTCTAAATTCATACTCCCAACATTAAATACACAAAATAATATTTTTCACATTCCTCCTACATGATATGTGAAAGGAGAAAAATACTGTTTCAGAAAAATTAAATAATAAATTTTTCTTATGAATAGTATCTTATGCTAAAAATTAAATAAATGCACATTTAATGCTCAAATAAGACGTTCAACAATTTAAAATGAATATGAAGAGGTTCTCGGTCGTCACAGTCCACATTGCCAAGGTTTTCCATCATTAGGCATACGTATAGGCCAACATCGTATATACCTGCTTGAGTTGAAACCCAATCAGGTCTGCGCACTGGAAAAGTGGTGATCTTCTTCATGTCACTATATGCAGCGGAATCAGCGGCCTCAAATAAGTCATCCAAGTATTTAACCTGCAAACAAATACCAGGCAAGTAAATTTAAAATTGGGACAATTAAAGTGACCCGTACAAATTCAAAGATAAGTTGATTACCAGTGTGTTCAGTTGGTGAATCACAGGCCCCTGACCACCAATCAGAACAGTGTCACACAACAATATCTCACTAGTGGTGAAGTCGATTATACACAAGTACCAGTGTTCATTCATGATACTGATAGGTACAAACATCTGCATAATATTTAGGGAGTTAGTTCCCAATTAACCAAACCTTTAACTATCAAACTAATGCTCATTAATATCTGCAATGCACTTCTGAACTTTTTATTAAAAAAATAAACAATTAGATGGTTAACTACTTTTTTGCAATCCCCCAATGCGCCCGTGAAGCCAGATATACCCCTATAGCGTCGGATACATTGTGCAACCCCTTATCGACTTTCCATCATTTCTAACCAAGATATGTTGTTGCAATACAGAAGAAATAATGTGTGTCAATACAACTATCCTTTAGCTTCCAAATGTTACCGTAGTATTAAAAATTATCAGTTCCATCTTTCAAAACTTACCAAAAATTTTGCAGGAAAATACTAATTCGGCATTGCAATATCATTGATCTGTGTGTCCCTGGTCATCTTCGCTGCAAAGCAATCTATGATCTGTTGATGGATGCAAAGAATCTTAACATGTATCTCGTTCAAAATATACATTATCTTACATTCTTAAAGACTCACGCAAGAGCGTATTTCAGTGTCCGGCATGAGGCAACGCATATTTTCATGTGTTATGTAGTAAACCCCCGTGTGAACAACCGTTTCCCTACAACATACCCGTTAATGAGATTAATATTATAAAGTATATTGAAACTTTAAACAACATATAGCAATACAAACAACAGGGAAACCTAGAGTCCCTTTTAGTTGAAAATAAATAATCTTCGAGTCATTCATTGTCTACGAGAATGTTGCAATCTATAGTCGGTGTCCGGTGTGATAGGAAAGTGTTAATAGTGTCGCTACTCAATACCACTACGCTGGACTCTTTCAGCTTAGATGTGTTGCAGCCTAGCTTGTGAGATACAAAGAGTCGCTATGAACATGACGGTGCAGTTAGGCGTACACATTGTTGGTTCTTGAAGTCGGGAGGGTGTATGCATGCACTACCATCCCAATGCACAGTATCAATCTCTTTGCCACGTAAATCGCAACATACATATTCACCAACATCGTCCTCAATCTCTATTTCCACGCCAACATCTCCCACCCCAAAATGACCTTCTGTTCCTCCTGCTTCATTAGGCGGATTGACATTCATGTGGCAATTTTCACGGCCCACCAATTGTTTCAACATCGTTGACATGTCATTCCAAGTTGTTTGTCCAATATGCATTTCTGCTTTCAGTTGGTGCATTTCTACTTTCAAGTACTCAATATTTGCTTTCATCTGAATCATTTCTTTCTTCATGCGCTTCAGAATGAAAAAAAAAATGTTACTAATACTTTTATATAGCCAGAAATCAATTATAAAACCATCATTAAATCATACCTTGCCTCGGAATATGGTGTATTGTCAAAGCTGGATGCAGCGCTTACCCTCCGTTGGTGGTAGTTCATCCTAAAATGGGAAATTAAAATAAATCATATACTACGAAAATAGGAATATAAAAGGATTTAGTGTTTAAAAAAAATGCAGGTTTAAATAAACATATGGTTAAAAAATAGAATATAGGTTTAAGGTTAAAAAGATGGGGGGTTTTAAAAGAAAGGAGTTGACTGGTAAGTTACACCAACGAAGCAACGAAACATGCACACAATTACAAGGATAAAAGAAAATTGCTATAGCTATATGAGTTAAATTAAAAGAAAATTAAATATTAAATACTCACATTTTCTCAATTTGTCTCATTCTCTCCACTTGAGCTCGTTCTGTGTTGTGTTCTTCGATGTATGAGGGTTAGAGGGAACTAAGAAGAAGGGTGAGAGAGGTGGGAATGCTTGAATATTCGAAGTTAGATAAAAGGGAAAAAAGTCAAATTAGTCCCTCAACTTTGTACAAAAGATCATTTTGGTCCATAATATTTGGAAAATACTGACCTTAGTCCCCCGCTTTGAATATGGTTAGGTTTGTTTAAGTAGTCAAAGGTTTTACCGTGTTAGTCAGACATAAACTCCCTTATGGTATCGTTATTTTATTGTTAATCTTACTATTTTTCCACTTCTCATCCAGGAAAAAATACAAGTTTCGCTAGTTTTAAATAATCTTCTTTTTCTTTTTTTCTTTTTGGCTAAAAGCACGGATTTCATTTAAAGATCACAAAAATATGTACAGTAAATATTTCCCCAAACACTTTGGGAATTTTAGAGTTTCAATATGAAAATTTTGTTACGCTTTGTACGTAAGTACCTGCGTATCCGAAATTCTGGACTCGTGCGTGACACTATAAAAGTTGAATTATGTGTTTTAGTAAGGTCAAACCTTTGACCATTAAAATAATGCTAATGGTAGAGCAAAGGAGGGACGGATATTTTCTATATGCCAATTTTAAGCGGGATTAATGGAAGCGAAAAGGAGAAAGAGAGAGAGTGAACTTTTCGACGGGATTAATGGAAGCGTGTATAGGTTGCAAAAGGTGTCATAGATGATGTGACGGCTGTGGATTGTGAAAATATTTACATTTTCGATTACCAGAAACAATTGAATACGCTTATGACGTGGCGCAATTCCATTTGTCCGTCAGACGTCATAGTGGTGACTTTTGTAGCTATCTTGAAGGAATTAGGTGTACTTTTTGTCTTGCAAATTTTGTACTTTTTGCTTCTTGGTACACGCTCAAAACACAAAGGTTCCTTTTGGACATTATCCATTGGGATTCTGGGGATGCGTTTGGATTTCAACTGAGTTAATGACCTGACCAATTCAATTATGTGTCTATTTCAACGTTTTTGAAAATCTTCATGTTTCGTATTAAATTGGACTTATTACCATTACTTGATTCACACGTGAATAGTTGTTGTATGGAATTAAATAAAATTATATATATATATATATATATATATATATATATATATATATATATCCAAAAAAATGACATGCATGAGTTGATGATATGGCCAAAACCCCTTGCATAACCTGATGATGTGCGTAAATTCTATTCACGCGAAAAAAAAAATTTATTTTGTCCACAAATTATACTATTTCAATAGAATATGAAAGGTTAACATTAATTGGCATCAAATACGAAAAGGTATTACCCAAAAAAAAATTAAATAACATTAGATGCTCAGATGACGTGGCATAATTACATACATTTGTTGATGATGTTGTAAAATCCTGTTCGTCCGCATGGGAAAAAATATGATTAATGGAAAAATATGAAGAGTCACCATCATATTATATATATATATATATATATATATATATATCTCTCTCCAACACAATTATATGTTCATTATCTTTTAATAGTTGAGTTATATAAAAATTAATTTATCATAATCTCCTAAATCTATAATGTCTGCAAATTTTGGTGTTGTCGTCGGCGAGGCTATTTTGGAGGAGGTTCAAACATTTTTTGTGATTCACATTATTGTGAGCATTATAGGGCGATACAGTGATGGAGAGAGAGTTTGGTTTAGGATTTGGCGTATGGCATACCTGCACAAATTGATAGAGAAATACTGTTGGAAGCAAGATGTCGATAAGCATGCTAACATTTTTGTTAAATGGTGAACGCATAACAGAAAACCAAACACCAAATAAAGTTGGAATGGAGGCCTGGGACGAAATTGATGCCATGATTCCATCGTTTAGTGGTGGTGTTTCTGGTATATTGAACTTATATTTTTTGTTATTATTATTATTTGTACTTCTTTTTTGTTGTTATGCTAACACGTACGAAATCATTAATGATGTGCAGGTATGCATTAGTGCAGAGGAAGGCATGACGTGATGGGACAACACAGTGCCGAAGACTGTTTGAGGGCACTGTATTGTCCTGTCATATTTTTAACATGATATGTTTTCCAGGAAATAATATAATCTAATATAATATATGATATATGTATTGTAAGTTTTTATATAATATAATATATAATTGAATAAAATAATATTTAAATATCTATTGTTTGTCTTTTATGTGAGTGCTTGTGTTTTGTTTAATTAATTGATTTACTGAAGTATTTTTCTTTCTCCTGGAAGATCAATGTAATTATCAAATAAATTAACCAAAAATAGTTCGTTAGCATAAATGCAACTTACTTAGATGGACATGTACATACATTAAACATAAAAGTTAACACAAACAAACTTAAAGATTCCTAAAGAGACCCATAATCTTCACGCTTACATACCCATTTTCACTTAATAAGAAAAATAAAAAAAATAACCCCTACCATTACCAAAGAGAAGGCAAGACTTCCACACAACATCTTCTTCAACCTCTCCATTTGACCATTGTGCTCCACTGGAAGAGGAAAAGTTACTTCCTCACCATTATCGTCTTCGTTCTCAAACTCTATAGGCGGATTCAGTTGTTGTCCGCTTGGAAGCCAACGAGCATCATATGGGTGATACCATCCTCCGAATAAACCACAACTGCGACACTTATAGTACAAGTGACCCTTAAACGGCTTATTAGTGGACACAACCCTAACATCGCACTACTGGGTACAATGACATTGAAGGTTGGAGAAATGCAACTCAAGCTTCATATATTTTGAAGTTCTGCTGCTGCAGCTCGTTGTTGGGGTTGACATGTTTAAAAAAATGGAGCAAGAAAATAAAAGTAAAGATACAAAACAATATAGTAAGAGGCAGAAATGAGGAAATATTTGGGTAAAGGCGAGAAGTGAGAGGGATAAAGGGACGAGACAGGAGTTAAAAAGAAACAATTTTCGCACGTGTACTTGTTACAGCAAAGGCGTAATGGTAATTTTAGGAAAAAAATCCAAATTGATCCCTGAACATTAAGCAAAATGGCCTTTTGCGCAAAGTTCTGGGACCAATATGGTTCAAGTTGCTTTTTTTCTTTTGTTTTTAACTTCTTGCAATCATATTGACAAAAAAAAAACAAAACAAAACTTACAATCATAAGTGAAACAATACCAATTGTCACGTGTATGATTACCTTTTGTTAGTAGGCTTGGAAATTTTCCCAATGGGGTTGAAATAGTGAATTTGATGATGAGTTTTCTGGTTGTGATCCGCCCAATATTTGTTGCATGAGAATGTAGCTTGCATTTCTAAATCTATGCGATGTATTTCTAGTCAAATTTCCCACAACACTTGATTCACCATGTTCGTAGCCAGGAATTGGACTTCCAAAACTCGTATTTCTATTATTATCCATTGGCAAATCTGCTTGGCTACACATATCATCCAATCCAACTTGTGGCACCTCACTTTCATCGTCAGACCCATCGTTTCGTTGTTTAGGGCATGTGTTGGCTTGATGTCCTGGAAGCCTGAAAACCAAAAGATATTTATTAAAAATTATCAAATTTTGAACAATAATTTAAATGTGCTAACAATTATTTATTAAGGGACTAACCGGCATTTTCGACAATGCCTCACTTCTTTTTTCGCTATGTATCTTTACCCTTCGAACCTTTTGTCTTCGCTTTCTTCAGATCCAAAACATCAATTTGAATTGGTTATGACGGACCAGTCTCTTGCCCTGATGAAATCATATCTTCTACCCAGATTTCTTTGGCACGTGCAAGTAGGTGTCCAATGCCATTTATAATTTCCATATATCCATGGCTTGATTTCTTCGCATATAAAGCCAACTCCGAACATTTTGAGACGATGTACCCGTGACGGGTTATCTCCACTTCCTCAGGCATGGAAGACGACAAGTTCTTGTGCCTGAACTCCTTACTGATATTTGGCGTCCAACGGGAATGAATGCAAGACGCCGGAATCTCTTTTAAACCTTTGCGTTTGAAAATATAGATCACGTGCTTACAAAGCATTCCCGTTGACTCAGTCATCTTGCATTCGTAAAGGACCTCCATGGTAGCACAATTAAATTGAATGCGGCACATGTTTTTCTTATAGTAATCCATGATCACGTAAGTTCAACAATTGGGTGTGTAGGGAACAATCTTCTCGTGCCATAGATTCACCTTTAGTAAAATATGTTTTCTAACCTTCTTAAATACTTCCTTGGTGTAAACTTCAGAAGCATGTCATTCAAGATCCACTAGGGATATCGTTAGCACTGGTCTGGTATGATTCATTTGAACTTCTCTATTGATAACATTAACTCACAACCTTTCCAAACCCCTGTGGTAATCTCTCACAAAATCAATCAACCTTCGGTTTAGACCAAGAAAACTATTAAAAAATGTATTCATACCTTCGCAACGCGCGTACTTCTTACGCCCACGAAGAAATAACCTCGCAAATACGCTTCTGCCCACATACGCCTCATATTATTCGCACATGCTACCCAAATGTTATCCTCTAGACCATGTTCAATGACCATTTTGTTCCACTCAACCTCAAAATCATTAACGGAGCACCTGAGGGATATTATTCTATTGAACATCATTTTGAAATCTTGTAGGCTCACGTTCTGGGCTGCATTTCGTAGCATATGCCACTTGCACAATCAATTAGAGGCATGTAGGAACACGGTTGTGATCACTGCTATCATTGCCCTGTCTCCATCAGTTACAATGGATATAGACATCTTATTATCCATCGCAGTGAGAAATGTGTTCAACACCCATATATAAGACTCCATCGCCTCGGTTTGTATGAGTGCAGCCCCGAAGATACACATGTTTCGATGATTGGTGGACCCTGCCAGGAGAATAAGAGGAAATCGATACGCATTGGTTTTGTATATGACATCAAAAATCAGTACGTCACCGAATACTACAAATTCATCCCTTGACCGTCCATCCGTCCAGAACAGCTTATCCAACCACTTATTCTCGTCCACCGTGTACTCAAAAAAGAACCTCGAGCCACCCTCTGATTTCCCCCAACAAATAGCCTATAGTAACCTTAGCATCCCCTTCAACAATTTTCTCACTTCGTTCATGGTCCAAGTAATTGTATAAATCTTTTTTTGTGAATCCTACAGAATGATACCCGCTAGCCAAATAGTTATAATGATCCATAACCCTACACGGTCGTATTCCAGCTCTAGTCATTGACTGGGCTCCAGTCCCATATCTATCATCTACTTTCCGGTGAGAATGGAGGTGTGACACCACGTATGCGGGTACCAACTCGTGTGTATGCTCCTCATGAAATAAAGTGACCAGATAACGCCCGTTTGCTCTATTAAGCTTGATGCGAAACTTGGCCTTACACTTACATTTAGTTAAGTCTCGATGTTCTCTCTGTTGATTTTCCCTTTCTAAGTATTTTTCTCTTCGGACACCCTCTCTGTAACAAACATATAACCTATTCACTGTTTGACCAGTTATTTTATCTTTATGCACTGTGTCTTTTCTAATGCTAAAACCAGTTGCACGTGCATAACTATTGTAAAATTGAAATGCTTCATCCTCTGATATGAATGTCATGTTCAATATATCTTCTTTACTTAATGAACTGACATCAAAAGAAGAGGAATCCATCGAAGCACTATCCATCTTTATAATACAATGGCTTTCGGAAGATTAGCTACCTATTATAATGAGTAAGTTATAGGAAATTAGACTGCCGTTTATTTACTATAAAAAGTTTACGCTAATAATCGATTATAAACGTGAAGGACTGTACATGCAACAAATATTTTACATAAAATATGATCCATGCAAAATAGTAAAGCCACTGTATGCAAAATATACATCCATATAATACTATGGCTGTCCGAAGATTAGCTACTTATTAGGATGAGTAAATTACAGTAAGATATACTTAGTGCACTTAGAAACCAAGCGATATAAGGAAAATGTTGTGATATTCAAACTTACTTCAACAAATAAAAGGGGCATACACAACGTAAGCACTAACCTGATATATGATATTCCTTTTTCTTTTTCCCTCTCAACTCATCCGATCTACTACATCCCATTTCTTCTATACACAAATATCATCTATACACACGTTAAATTTATACAGCTAGGGTAAATCTTCCTCATTAATTCCCATTAATTCAGTCTTTCATTCATTACCCTTCCTTGCATTGTAGTAGTTGTGTTGGGGGTTGGTGAGCAGGGTTAATTCATGTGAGTGGATTTGACATATTGCATTCGGATATGACAACGTAGGAAATTCAAATATAGCAAGGACATGATGATGCGTTTAAAATGTGCATTATAATTAAGTGCAAAATGACCAAGTTTTAATAACCCGCAAGTGCAAGGATCTTTGCTGTGTAGCGTGCTATGAGTGCGGAATTGTACTACAAGGAAGCACGTTAGTTAGTTAGTGAAGTAGTGTGTAAAAGTGTTAAAGCGATAAGTGACAGTTTGTACAGGGTGTTTGGTTTTAACCTATGCTACAACTAAGTTAAACTAACTAAGTATTAATGGAATACGAGGGTAAGGAATCTAGAGGGATGGATATACAAAGAGGCAGTCAATATAGGCTCGGCATTCAAGTTCTCTAATCCTATGCAAGAGGTTAAGCTACAAGCATTAACCTAGTTAATTACTTAGCCTATTAAAATCCTGATTACTAACTATGATGTAGGTGTTGTGCCATCTACGAGCATTGGAGCCATAGTATGGAGTTGTCCTTGCAACCGGATGTAAAGGTCTGTTTCAAGTAAGTCATTAACTTCTCCTTACTTGGACTAGAACTACGGTACAACCTATAGTTCATGGAATCTAAGATTGTCAAGGTATTTGATTCACTATTAAAGCATGGATATATGACACGAAAGTAAAGCTATTATAATGTCTACTGAAAAGCATTACGTATGAAAGACAATAACTAAAGCAATCATAACATCTATTGAAAAGCATTATGTATGAAAGACAGTACTGAATTTAAAGCAAGTCATATATTGCAATCGAATTAAATAAACTGAATTCGAGACCATATATTAAAAGACCATCATTTATAATATCATACCCTAGATAAATAACTCTACTCAGACATAATAATAAATACAAGTAGTAGAAATAAGAGAGTCAAGAAAGGCTCCCCCGATATGACGACTTTGTATTTCTGCCTTCTAAAATTTGAGCAGAGGTCCGTTGCCAAATAACTATTCGAGCGGAACTAATTTCTCCCGAATAAGAGCTTTTATAGTAAAAGCTATTCGGGCAGAACCTCCCCCGGATGATAACTACTTGGGTCGGATTTTCTCATAAAAGTGGTTATTCGGGCAAAATTTTCCCGAATAAACACCACTTAGGTGGGACTTCCCTCGTATCCTACTAATTAATTAACTACAAACTAGAATTAGGTCGAAACTTGATTAAAAATAATCAAAATCCAAAATTAATTACAAAATTCGGAGGGATGAGGGGCTATTTATAGACAAAAAATCAGAGGTGCGCTCGAGCGCCTGGTCTTCAAACGTGGACAGGCTGCCACATGGTGATTTCTGGACTGCTCCAAAAGGTACAGATGGGCGTTCGAGTGCCCAGAAGGCACGCTTGAGCGCCCTTTTGCTTCGTCGAATTGCTTTGCGCCACTTGGCACTTCTGGAAAATGGTGAAAGGCTTGGCAGGGCACTCGAGCGCCAGGAGGGCGCGCTCAAGTGCCCTTTTGTTAACTTCTTGGGCTGGAATTTTGAGTTTTGACCGGGCTTTGACCAAGCATTGACCGAGGCGTTTCTGGGCTATTTTCAGCGTTCCAAGTCTGATTACGCGCTAGTTTCGGCCAAATTTCGACTCTAAGGACTCTATTCTTCCACCGTTTCGCGTGTTTTTCCTATTGTCCACTTCTTGACTTGCAGTTTTTTGGATCGTTTTGGGCCTGAACATTCATTTTCCGGTATTTTCCTACATTGCATCGAAAGTATCAAAGTATTACAATAATTCCCAAGTTAAGATGCAAATATAGTACAAATACCAAGGTTTGAGTGCTACAAATACAGTTACATCACATGACATTCATTTTTTTTATTTTAGATACGATTTCTGAGATGTAGTTATTGCTTTCATCAACTATTTAATTATTTTTATCGCTATTAGGAAATGTCATGCCAATTAGAAATACGATTTCAATTATGATTGTTATTATTTTTTCTATTTTTTCTTTTTTGAACCACATTTCTATTTTTTCCACTGTCCATTTTTTACACACAACCTTTCACGTGCAAAGTTTCATCAACTGTGGAGAGTCGAAACCAGATTGCCCAGTTAGACAACAATCCCACAAACCAACTAGGATGACCATTGGTGTCCCATTTTCATCAACTACTTAACCATTTTCATCGCTATTACTGTGGTTCATGCCTAGATTACTGCAAGAAGGATTTAAATTACGAGTTTCATCATTTTTTCCATTTTCTAAGATACTTTAAATTGGGGATTAATGGAAGGCCTAAATGTAATCCCGTAAAATGTAACTAGTGAGATCGAACTCACAACCTCTACCATGCTTAGCGATTAATATTACCACTAGACCAATATACGATTGCCGAGAAATAGTATTGTCACAACCATTTTTCATCAACTACTTAACCGTTTCCATCTACAACAATTCATGCCTAAATTACTGCAAGAAGGATTTAAATTACGACTTTCATCGTTTTTTTCCATTTCCTACAAAAATAGTTATTTTTATTATTTTAGTTTTATATATGTATTGGAATTTTAAAATTATAAATAAAAAAAAATTACTTTAAACAAACTATTATAAAAATAGATAAGAAAAATTAGATTATTTAAAAATTACATTCTTAAGACCAATGCAAGACGTAACATGAGATTTCTACTTAATTGACATTGATAGTTCAATTTTACTATTGATTATAATGGATTTAAGAGATTTGTTAGTTATTTTAATTGTACTTCAAAAAATTTCAAATAACATAATTAAGGATAAATTTTAAAGATTTGCAACTACTATTATATGTGACATGTAATAAAAAAAATTATAATAATAATTACAATATCACTAACACAAGGAAGAGTTCTTTTTTAATTATAGTTCTCATATATAATGGTTAAGTCATAATTTATTTTAAATACTTGAGAGTCATTACCATAATATTATTTTTAATATTTAACGGCAAACAATAGACATGAATGTATAATTAATATTTAAAATTTATTTAAGACCTATATGTATATTTATTATTACTATAACTTTAATTTAGATTTTAAAGTTATATGATTCAAATTAACTTTAATTCTTAAAGTTTAAAAGAAAAGTAAAATCCTCACTGGTAATCCCCATTTTCCACGGGGATTCAGTGGCGGGGACGGGGGTATAGAATGTAGGGATGAGGCAGGGGATAGGAAAAATTTTAAGTGGCGGGGCGAGGAGTGGGGATTGCTCTTCTCGGCTCTAACTCGCCCTATTGTCATTCTTAAATGTAACTAGTGAGATAATGTAACTAGTGAGATTGATCTCACAACCTCTAGCATGCTTAGCGATTAATATTAACACTAGACCAAGATATGATTCACGATATATAGTTATTGTCACGACCCGTTTTCATCAACTATTTGACCATTTTCATTGATATTACAGCATTTCATGCCTAAATTACTGGAGGCACGGTTTAAATTACGAGTTTCATCCTTTTTTCCAAACATAATTTAACAGTTCTACTTTTATCAAACTAGCATTATCGTTTTATCAAATGGTGCAACGCCTGCAGTCAAAAAGGCAATTACATTTCAATTGGTATTAGGAAATAGCACCATTTCATGAATGATTATGTTTATTCATTAAAGACAAAAATGGAGAATATGAATGGACACACCCTTTCAATTGTGTCTTGCCAACATTTATAAATAGGAAAACTCACCAAGTTATTTTTAAAGGGCCATTATATTGAAAACGGGAAAAAAAAATGGCTTCATACTTTGATACCATTCCTAACCACTTAATCAGTGAAATTCTCTCCCGTGTTAGTTCACGTTCTACTATGGATCTTATTCGTGCGAAAGCAAGGTATAATACAATTTTGTTGGAATGAACTTTATTTTTCTCTTTTACTAACCCAACATTTTTTTACCCAGTTGCAAGTTGTTAAAGAACATCGGTGACGGGAGCAACATATACAAACATGCCACAACGAAAGAGATTCCAATCATCCGGTGGGGGACGTTTAACAGTCCACGCCGTTCAATGGTTTCATTCGTAGAGCTCTGTTATGATAGTGAAAATCTAGAAGCTTTTTACAGAAAATGAATGCTAAGCAATGCTAAGCATTACAAAAATATTAGCATGGATTTTTTTTTTAAACAATTAGGGCCCACTTCACATGTCTATATTTTCATATAGTTTGAATAAATTTAATGTCCCATGTATGAATGGATCGCAGGTTGAGTATTTTTATGGAAGGAGACAAGATGTTGCACTTGAATGTCTAATGAAAGCCGTAGAATCTGGACACGTTGGGGCATATTATGTGCTTTCTATCATCCTAATCATTCAAGATAATGCAGCCAAGGAAAGAATGATGTTGATGCTTAGCGAAATAAGGAAAGCAGTACTAGAGCATCGCATGGAATTGAAATCAATTCTGAATAGGCATTGGCTAGAATATCCATATTTTAAGGGACAAAGACTGACTTGTTGCACCAAACAACACGTGATCAGCAAATCAAATTGGCTTAAGATCATAGACGAAGAGAACAAAGACATAAGTTGTGATCCTTGTTTCTGTGAGAGAGAGATTCATATATTATTTCTAGTTTGAGTTAGATAAGTAGTGTTTGATAATGTTTATGTTGTAATCTTAATGAGCAATTTTAATAAGTCGATAAAAGATTTGATGGACATTTCTTCTTATGCTGCAAAAGAACCAACCAACCCAAAGCCCAATCAAAACCATTAATTTGAATAACTATCAAGCGCCCATGCCCAAATGTTATATGTCCATTTTCGTAATTTGTGTTTCTTTTGTCTTTATGCTTGAGCCCGATATGGACTTTTGCCAGCACAGTCCTGTCGTCCTTTTTGGTTATTTACACTCTATTTTGTCTTTAGTGAGTATTATTTTATGAAATAAACATGATGGTATATTGGACATTTCTTCCTATAGAAAAGGATATATTTGACATTTTGCATATTTCTATTGTTCATCACTGCAACTTGACATGTCCACGTGTCCAAATCTTGTTACGTCGGTTGTCCCATCATGAATGGAAGAATTGCCACTGACGGTTAGTAGAATTTTTTTATGCAAAATGGTTGTCATCACCTGTGTTGGCACAACTAGTTTTCACTGGTGCTGAGAGAGAGATAATAAGTGCAGGTGCAATATTTTTTTTCTTTTTTACCATTAGGTAGAATTTTTTTGATTTAGAGGGAGGTGGAAAGAATGGGAATAAAAAGGAAGTCAAAAAATTCAAATTGGAAGTAAGTAAAAAAGAAGAAGGCTGGTCCATGAAAAAAACTTTCTCTTACCGATTGGCTTAGGATTGATAGCCAAATTGACTAGATAGGGAGGGAGTGAACCACTATTCCAAGAGCATAAAGTATATCAGATTGCCGTTCCACTTCCATTAGTTACCTTCCTTACCTAGGAAAAAGTCCATCTGAAAGGAGGATAGATGACTGAAGCGAAGAAGTATAAGTTGGACTTTGAGACCTTAACTGGCTTTTTTTGGTTGTTTGATGGGCATATTGAATATTAAAAGCATTTAAGCTATGGTTTTTCAGTCGAGTAAAAAACCTTTAGGTCCTTCAAGTTTTGTAAAAGTAATTTTTTGATCCCTCAACTTTTGAAATGTGACCATTTGATCCATTTTTTACGGTAAGTTGATGAAAAATGTTAACTTTTTGTGATTTTTCTATTTTACCCTTAGACTAATTTTCTCTCTCCTGCATGACATTAAGCACCATTTTGGCAGCCATGGGATATCACCAAAAATCAGAAAAAAAAAACCAAAAAATTCACAAAATATACCTGTCCAAACCAAAATAAAAAAAATACAATTTCTACAAAATGACTTCAACATCATCATCCACCACAATTAGAGACGAAATAAACGGAACAATTATTAAGTTAAAAAATAGGAGATATTTTGATTTTTCTCTTTTAAAATCAAAACAAAAAAATGAAGTGGTTTACTACAGGAAAAATTAAAACGGGCGACGGATTTTTTTTCGTCACTAGGTGGTAATAGATTTAGCGAGAAAAATATTCAGTCACTAATTAGTAACAAATTAGTGACGACTTTGCAACGAAAAAATTGATAACTAAATTTTGTCACTAATCTCTCACAATATCGCGACGGATTAGTGATAACCAATAGATTTGCGACGGAATAGTGACAATATGTCGTAATTCCCTCATTAAATCCGTCACTAAATAGCTACAAAATTAGCGACGAAATTTTGAAAAAACTTAAAGATAAACAATAAAATAAACCCGATTTTGTCAATTTTCATTCTGAAAGTGGCTCGAATATTAAATTAAGTTGAAAAATACTTATTCATATTGTCAACGGAGTGTAAGATATATTTTATAAGAAACTATGATTTGTGACGTTTATTTTTTGAGGTAAAGCTTTGTTTTTGCTTTATATAGGCCTCACACCTTCAAGATGTGGCACAAATAATGACATCACGTAATAATGAATGCGTATACATTAATTGTCGGATTTTATGAAAAGTAGTTGGTTTGATGAAAGTTGGGGCGGTTAATGTTTTGTGGATTTGTTGAAGTATTGGTATATAATTATTGTGTGGTGGTAGTGTTGTTTGGTAGATTATTTTTTTTATTTTTATTATTTGCTGTTTTGGTGGATAACGGCAAATTTGTCATTGTAGCAGGTTAACAGGTTTGACCATTGAAATCTTAAATGGTGTTAAAGGTTATGGGAGAATCTGGATAATATAAAAAACACATGGAGGCTTTGGGATTTATAGCTCAATAAATGGAGGAAAATGGCATTATCCCTTTACGGAAACTTCAGTTGTCTAACTTAAAGTTGTGGGGTCGTTTTGACAGTTACGTCCATGGAGTTCCTGTTGTTGTCCAACGTTGACTGTTGTGCGGCAAACACTGAGTAGAATAGTCACCTAATAACAAAAGTTGGCCTTCTTTAATGAGTCGCTGTAACAAAAATGGGTGTAAAAAAGTAGGTACAAGATTTTAGAGCTTTTAAAAATGTAAACAATATATGAATGTAATGCTCAAATAATAGTTGGAATTTGGTTCGAATTTCAAACCTAATCAAATATTGAAAGCAAGTGGAATTTTAGAAAAAGCAAGTGGACTTCAAGATGTCACTCAAACAGATTTATTATATGTGGTTGGCGGAATGAAGCCGACACTCGTGAGAAGAAATGAGACCCCATGAGGACCATTGCATTAATTCTAATTATGATTCAAAAGTTCTAATATTGGAGCTATAACATTAATTAAACTATATTAAAAACAATGGTGGTGGTGGTGGTATGGCAGTCGTGGCCGTGATGGTGATGGTCCTCTTCGCGAGCCATGCATTTGTTCAAGACAAAGTTGCGATGAGCTCCCAAACTTTGAAACGTAAATTAGTCTCCGGCAAGTACCCTCTACCTGTGAGAACTGTATGTGTAATATCCCTACTAAATGCGAGTTAAAAATAAATTATTAAATTATTGAAAAATGATCAATTAATGATAATTGTTATATTGTATTATTAAAGAAGTTTGAAATGTTATAAAGTTACGAATCGGTTATTGGGCCAAATTCGAATTAAAAACTATTACAATTAAGAAAGAATTAGGTGTTTCAAATGATATATCAATAGAAGTTTTCTAGTAGAAATTATGTTTATTTTAATAAGGTGTCTGAACAATCTATGGAAAACGGATAGAATTTTTGGTGTTGTTTTATTTCAATTTTGGTTGGTTGCAAATCTGATTGGGATCGTTAATACCCACCGCACGCCTTTCCTGCTACACCTCATGCTTGTATGGTTATTTTACACCTCATCCGTGATTATTGACATTCAACCACCTCCTACTACACTACATACACATGCCATATTGTGAGTTAGCCACCTTGTGCTGATAGCTTTTCTTGCCAACCAGTTGGCATAGTTCATTTGTAGGATAAGCTTAAGGGTTAACCAAGTGCAGATAGATGATAGATAATATTACATGTATAAAAACCAAAGCTCCAAAATATATTTGCTTATATGAGCAACCGATAGAAAGAAGAAAAGATTTGAGGAATAGAAATAAAACATTTTAAATGAAATTTTGGGATCTTCATGCCAGAACAAAGGTTAGCATATGTATTTACTTAGCATGTAAAAACCTCATTGTATTTCCATATATATTTATTTGTAGGGTTGCATGTCACCCAATTAGTAAAATTAGAAGGGTATGAAAATTAATGGGTTTTAATTAACAAAACACAGCTCTAGATGTGAAGGTTATGAAGCCGAAGTGAGGGAAATGGTTGTACGTGTACTTGTGAGTTGATGTATGCATGTTAACTTCATATGTAAGAGTGTATATATGGGTTGTTTTGTGAAGAAGAAGGTGTTGTAAGGTGCATGTGGGTATGTGATCTTTATGTATGTGCGAGTATATATATAAGACCTGGATAAATAAGTAGCTCAAGAGGAAGAAGAAGAAGTCAGGCCCCACGATAAAGAAAAAAGAAAAGAATGAAAAGAAAAGTAGTAAAGAAATAGAACAATACAAAGAAGAAAAATTGGATTGGAAAACATGAACAAGGGAAATCATAACTTTGTGCAGAGAATTAAACTTGAATGAAGGTAAAGAAGCTTGAACTATTTATTTACATACTAGTTTGAAACTAGCTAGTTCATGGATATAGCTTGGATATATTAAAGAAGTTTTGCACTGTGAAATGCTAAATTTGGTGACTCTAACTTGAAGCACATCCGGGTGGTATCATGTAGCTAAAGCTGTAATTAGGTCCATAAATACTATGATCATGTTTGCATGTGTATGTATGTTCTAGGTGCAAGTATGTGTACATGTGTGTGCTGTATATGGTGTCCGTACGTGTGTGTGTTCATATTAGCCTTGGAGATGCGTTGAAAGAGTGTAAGCATGTGTGTTCACTCATGAAGAAGGTAGTATATGTTTGTGTGTACCAGCCGTGTATATGTGAGGGTTGTAAAAATATTGAAGAAGGGGAAGTAAGTTGATGTGAGGTGGTCGCCCGCATGTGTATTTTGTAGCAACAAATACATCAGCCATGTGATTGAAAGAAAAGAAAAGCTGAAGCAAAAGGAAAGACAAAAGAAACAATATAGTAATAGATAGATGAAAGAAAGATGTAAAGGAAATAAGAAAACAAGAAAGGAAAACCAATACAAGATAACGAACTTGGGTGAAAATTGATTAGTTGTTAAATAAATATTATAGAATTCAAAAAGTTATTGAGAACTTATATTTTGTGGTTTAATTATATTGTTGAAATCTGTTAGCCTACTCTTTGTAAATGTGTGTGAAATTATAGTTTATAATAATTATTATTTTGCAGCCAGGAACTAGCATTGAATCAAAATGTTCGAAAGAAATGTTGAATTAACTTAAGACATGATCAAAGTAAGTTAGACAACTCTCTTACACTTAGACCCTCTTTGGTTCTCTCCCTATTGTTTCAATTCTATGTCTCATATTTTGTAATTCGTTGACTCCATTCCGATCCGCTCGTTCTACAGAATCTTGTACTTCATTTGTAGTGAACGACCGTGGTGTTTAGGTATTGATTGTGTTGCTATTTGAGTAAATAATTGTTACATGTTATCCCTAGAGATGTGACACCCATCTACGGGTGAAACTGCCGCGTATACTTAGCTTTGTATCATAGGTGGGGGATGCCTTACCTTACGGAGGCCGCAGGTGGCCATTCTATGATTTAGCTATGACTATCACGACTCTAGGTGATATTTATGTGGTATATGATATTGAGATATTTATATTTTGATAATATAGTTAAGTTTGTATGATACTTCAGTACAGATGGGATTGTGAGATAACTGCACAGGTTTTGTGATACCCGGTTATGTAATTTTGGTATTAGCTTTGTGTGTATGTTCTGTCTTGATCGGATAATGGTTCAGTTCTGCTCTGGTGTGAATTAGCTGTTCTCGTCTCTTTTGTACTTTGACTTCGTATCGCGTCTTCGATTCAGTTCCTATTTCTATATCGCATCTTTTTATTCGAATAACCCTCAGAGCCTGACTCTGGATGTCCTTCTTACTGAGTATTGTTTCGCTCATTATATTATTTTATTACAATTATGCAGAGACAGGAGTTAATGAGTTGTACGAGCTGCATGAATTTAGAGACCACTCTATGATTCCAGTAATATTTTTAGAAAGAATATTAGTTGTAAAATGTCATCTTTTTGTAATATATACTCAGAAGCACTATTGGATTTAATTAAGAGTTTTTGTTGCTCTAATAAAGGATTTTGTGAAAATTTAATTTTTTTGTATTGTGGTATTAGTGCCTTGCGGGCTTAGGAGAATAAATCTTTTTTGGCTCGCGGCATCACGTCTCTAAATTTAATCTAGTGAAATTTTTGGAACGTGACAGTAAGCGTGAGCACACCTCTCCATCTCGAACCTGAAGGCAAACCCAACATCACCACCTTGCTCATACCTATCAGCAACGAGCCTGGACAAGATCAATGGAAGCTTGAAATGACTAAAGCTCTTAATGGTATTCTAGTCTAGATGTCCAACTTAATAAAATGAAGGCAGCCATTGCTGAAATTCCCAAGAAATTTCCAGAATCACTCCCAGAAATGCGTAAAGGAGAAATCATGAGGGCTTGCAATAAAACCAGAGATACAACTCTTGCACATCTTCAAGTAGCCATTGAAATGCTCGAGAAAGGCGACCCTAATCACTCCTTGCCCAAAAGACTCCATGCCGCACAAAGAGTTCAAAAGGGTTGCTTATATAAGGTGGAACACTTCCATGTTGATGCTCCTGAAATTAAAGCTTTAGCCGTCGAGTATGATGAGGCTACAGTGCCGTCGCCGTCTCAGACTCGAGGACAAAAAAACCATCTCAGTAATGAAGTTAAACTAATAGGTTGCTTGCATTCCAGAGGGTGGCTTGTTGAATTATATATAGAAAAGAATGTTGTATGCAGGCCATCATGTTTATCAATCACAAGTTTCATTTTCATAACTTCAATTTTCAATGTCATTGGGAAAAATGTGCATAGCTTAATAATGCTTTGCGTTTTATTTTTCTTCATGCTCAAAACAATTAAATAATAGTAATCTTCTCAATAGGTACTTTTAGCCCTCGCTGAAGAATTGTCCTGAACTCTCCCTTATTTATACACATTTATTTCTTCGAGTCAGTACTTGAATGTCACCTTGGATAGAAAATACTTTGAGAGATGGTAGCAACGGAATTGAAATTGCCAGAGATGAGGGGGTTAGATGAGTTCTCAAATGTGCCATTAAG
This sequence comes from Ehretia macrophylla, assembly GCA_037974665.1. Classification (NCBI taxonomy): domain Eukaryota; kingdom Viridiplantae; phylum Streptophyta; class Magnoliopsida; order Boraginales; family Ehretiaceae; genus Ehretia; species Ehretia macrophylla. Next base: position 41,617,735 of record CM075783.1, read on the forward strand.
TTCCATGCTCTTCTCATCTATGAATGGGGGGTTGGTAGGTGGAGGGAGATGTTCATCCTTCATTGCCAGCATTTGCAGTGCCTTGGACATGGATGGTCGAAATGCCGCAATCTCTTGGGTGCACAAGAGTGCTACATGGACCACTCTTAGAACCTCATATTTTATACTGATGGTATGGTCATTGTGCAATATTAGATTTGGATCAGTCAGCTCCTCTACAGTGCCTTGTTGAAAATGTTTCCATGCCTGTTTCATCGAAAATACGATTTAGAAAAAAGTAAGTTCAAGATTTTAAAACTTTTGAAAAGGTAAACAATATATATGTGAATGTAATGCTCAGAAAACTGTTGGGATTTGGCTCGAATTCTAAACCTAATCAATTACGAAAGGCAAGTAGAACTTCAGTAAACTTTAAAGATAGGAATACCAATTCTGATAGGATTAACACTGATTTTCTTTAAATAAAAAAGAATTTTGTAGTTTGCTGTTAGTTAGCACACACCAAATATTCAATGTACCTTGGGTTTAAGAGAGTCTAACAGGTTAATAGCCGAGTGTAAACTGAGAGGGTTTTACTACAGTTTTTTGTTCGTTCAAACAATTTTAATATGTGATGCAAGTGTAGATTTTCTCGTGAACAAAATCAGTTATAACCATTATATTCCATACGTAATTTATTAACCCAAATGTGGGGCAAAGGGCATAAGCCTGAGAGTTGAACCACATTAAATAATCTGCTTTTCATTGGTTGTATGCTTGTTTGTGTACGTAAAAAAAATATAAAGAACAATAGCTCTAGGACTTACAATAGTAAGCAAGCTATTAGAGTATTCTTCTGATATTTTGCTTCCATTATTTTGTATTCTTGTGACGATCTCTAACAAAAGCACACCAAAACTGTACACATCTGCTTTTTCTGTCAATTGGCCATGGGATAGGTATTCTGGAGCCATATATCCTCTGCACATTGGAAGAAAAGCATATATATCATTTTCCCTTTCTCATCAACTATGAGTAGAAAAACACAATGGAATAATTACTTACAATGTTCTGGCAATTCCAGTGCTTATATGACTCTTGTCTTCCTGGAGGGATCTGGCTAGCCCAAAATCAGCAACTTTAGCACGAAACCTCGTATCCAAGAGGATATTACTTGTTTTTATATCTCTGTGAATAATTCGTATCTTTGTATTCTCGTGGAGGTAAACCAAGCCCTCTGTAGTTCCTATAATTATCGCAAATCTTTTCTCCCAATTTAGTTTTTTACCCTCATTGGAATCTGTAAAGTTCAGGCAATATACATCTGTTTCATCCATATCATACTGAATACATAATGATTTTTTATTTCTTTTTGAAATACAAGTGTCTATTTCAGGCGTCAAGTATTGTACTCACCAAAAATGAAGCGATCAAGACTCTTGTTTGGCAAGAATTCATAAACTAGAAGGCTTTCAGGTCCAGAACAACTGCATCCCAATAATCTGACAAGATTTTTGTGTTCTACACAGCTAATAATGTTAACTTCATTGTAAAATGCTGCTACTCTTTGCATATTGTTGCAGAAAAGCCTTTTGACAGCAATCTCTCTTCCATCAGATAAAACTCCCTGCAAATTCATTGCATTTCAACCTTAGAGTCAATACGATGCTAGTGGAACATAAACGATGAGATATGAAATAATGTATCTGATATATACAAGTAAAGTACAACATGTTGGCTGACCCTTCCTTGCAACCTGCGCATTGTGATTTTTACGAGTCGCGCTGCCCTTTTAATGTATCTGATTTATACAAGTGTGACTTAAGTCAGTACCTTATAAACTGTGCCAAATCCACCTTGCCCGAGCTTGTTGGCCTCATCGAAACCACTAGTGGCTTTCTCAAGTGTGGAGTACTTAAAGTTCAAACTACCATCACGAAGGGTCTTAGCCAATTTCTTCACATCATAAAAACCTGAGAAGTTGGCATGAAGAAAAAGTTTAGTTTATTCAATGTCCTTGAAAGGACGATTGATAGATAAGGGGAGTAATTTCTAAGATCGTCATTTTAAAATACTTAGGCCATGATCATTGTCACTTCGACACTAAGTAGAGTAATTTCAAGATCGTCATTTTATAACTAGGAAATCTTTCCTATCAATGTAAGCTAATATCACTCAAATTTTCAAGAACGAACTCTCTCTGTTAACTGAAAATTTGATGTTTCGTCTAAAAAAACAGAGATTATATGCAGATAGGCTTCTACCTTTTCTCTTCTTCTTTATTCTTTTGTGCTTCCAAATGTAAACTCCAATGACTGTTGCTCCTGCCACAACAAATGTGGAACTGACAACCACTGCTATAACTATTGTTGGGGTTCCTGGCAAAATGGTCATTATAGGAAATTAAGTCATGAAAGCGAAAAGGAAGAAGATGATTGAAAATCAAGGACAAAACTTGGAAACTCGAAAAGAGAATGAACATAGAGTTCCTCTTACTACTTGAACTCCCATTGTTTGGTATGGGATTCAAGAAATTGGTGTCAGAGTATCTCATAAAACATCCTGTATTCAGAGCTCGACTTTCGGACCAGGGCAAGCATCCTAGTATGGAAGTCGATGCATTCTCCAAACATGCTCTACAAGAGTTATCATTCAGTGTCCTCCAACAGTTGGCCAGAACATAAGCTGACACATTTCTGGTTCCAGAAACTGGCATTTCAGCTCGTGCATAGCCATTATTGTTTGGTGCATACGAAGCTACTTGCAACACTGCTCTTCTCAGTGTCTCTTGGAACGCTGAATTCTTTCTCGTTCTATTCCCACAGACAACTCTGTCCTCTGGTCCAGTGTACTCCTGAAAGAAGTTGACATTCCAGGATCGCATGAAGCAACCATCAAGGAACATTCTTCCTCCAGTGGAGGGATAGCACTGAGAAATAGAGGTGCGCGCCTCAGAATAGCATAGCATACAGTCTACTAAGGAAAGATCACCATAACATTGAGCTAGAATATAAGCATCATGTCCTTGCCCTATTCCATAACCTCGTGTTTCAATCTGCGTTCTTACACTTTCCATTGAAGCAACAAAGTTTCGGATATACACGGTCGTGTTTATTATTTGTTGGTTTGTGCAAGTCATCTGTACTATCTGAGCTCTTGGTTCCCCTAATGTTACTCGTGGTAATAGTAACATCATGACAACACTGGAGAGTATACATAGAATTGAGAATCTCCCCTTCTTCATATTCCAAAGGGGAAAAAAGACCTTCGGGCTAGTTCTGACTGCAAACCTATCGGTAAGAGAAATCAATTAATAGGATTCCATGGTTTCAGTCAAGCACCGTACATAAAACTCCAAAATTTCACGCGCTAGGCTCAACAATCAACAAATTCGATGATGATCAAAAGTTTAAAGAATACACAAGCAACAAGTGATTTGAAGAGCCAAAGAATTGTGTTTTCACCAATGCAAGAAAGCAACTCATAGTCATTTGCTGAAGATCTCATGACAGACCAAAGTTGTTAAGGCATTTTCTTGTCCCCTTTATCTGTTATACATTTCGAGAAGGAATCAATAACCCATGGGTGATGAAGGTTGAGACACACATTGGCCAATTTCATGTGGGAAAGGATTATATAACACTCTTCTAGATCCCCTTACAACACAAGTTGTACATTACTAGGAAAAATAATAAATACTACACTGACTTTTTTCTCTTTGGAACACAAGTTTTACTAGGAAAATGAACATAAATAATGTCAATTTTTATTCTATGATACTAGATCATGTTTTTGTCACTCACCAAATTAAAATGGGAAAGTTTTTTCCACAAATATATAGAGTTCCTTAGTCAAATAGAGTTATTTAGAAAAAAAAGTACTTTCCTTGTAAGAACATTGTTGATTCCTATTATTAAGAGATTCTTTATTGTATTTTCATATTACCATTTGTACCTTGGGAATGAGAGCTGATATATTTAGGTTAAGGATGGTTGTGAGCCTAAACGATGATTTTCTTACAAACTTTTGTCCTTCTAAAAATATGTTACCAAGAAGAAGTCACTGTCACTCTGCTTGTGTATTGCAATTGTATAGGGTTCAAATCGATGGAAGAGTCATGAAAAGAGTTTCCCACCAATAGAAGATCGAGTTTCCGAGTCCAGGACAATAATCACAAGGAGTGTTACTGCTATGGAGATAAATGCCACATCCAATTGAGATGCCCCAAGTCAAGAGAGGATCTGTAGAGGCTTTAGATAGTAAAGACTCAAGGGCAAGACCGGGTATGATGGTGATAACTTCTGACACTTAAGGGTGATCTGCGTTGAGGGCTATGAATAAGGACTTTAGCACAATGAATACTGAGAAATGTACAGGGGCGGACTCAGACACCTAAAATCAGGGTGTGCAATTACGCCGTGAGAGAGGTCAGAGTGTGTTACTTATACAGCAAAAATGTTTAATATAATATTTTTTTTAAAAAAACCAAAAATAAGAAAAAAAATATTTTTTTTAATATATAGGTCCACCACTGAAAAAGTATGAGGTTGTCATCTGTTGTAGAGATGCTTGGCAATCTCACTAAGGGAAGAATCTGTTGACTTATCACACGAGATCTAAGTCAAAACTCATTAAAAAAAACAACCAACAATACTAATCAGAATAGAATTATTTAGGGGAATAAGAAATACTTTTTCAATAGAAATAGTACTAGTTCCCTGTAGATATTTTTTTTGTCAAACATTTGTTTATAGGTTCTTTTAGATTATAGGTTCAAAATAGAGTATATTTGGGTAAAAGGAAGATTGTGAGTATGGCCGAGAATTGTCTAATCCTATTCTATAAGTTGTAACCATTGTTTATAATACAAAATTATTCCAAAGGTTGAGTTTTGAACTTAAAATCGAGAGGAGATGGCTCTCGACAAGAAAGTATAACGTCACATAATCTATATAGTCGACTCAACCTAATAGAACAAGATTTAATTTAGTTTGATTTGATTTTACCTAATTTCATACTTGCGTGTGTATCTCCGTCCTAACAAGTTTATTGAAAATAATTCACACTGGTTTTTTCCTCTTTCCAATCTCTAGCCAAGCCCCATGTAGACCACAATTAACAAACGTCTTTTACCATTAATAACAAATTACGGTACTATAATATTGCTAGAAAATATAAAAGCCAAAACAGGAAGAAAAGCATACAAGAAAGTGAATAATTAACCAACGACACAGAGAGAAGTCTAAAGCTAAGCGTCCTTTAGTTAATCTCCATAAAGACTAAGTCTCCACATAAAAAAATAGTTTGTACTTCCAACCACACATCTGCCCAGTATGTGGGGCACATCTTATGTCTCTGGCTATATGCGTGTTTGGGTGGTTTAAATATCTTTTTTTTTATAATTCAAATTAAAAAAAATTAATTAATATTAAATCACTTAAAATATTAACTCTAACATTCTATCTCGAGCCCTTTCGCAAACTATACTCATCAACATAACAAGATTACAAAATGATCAAAGCAACATGATCTTCTGCAGACACTAAGAAACTTTAACATTAATCTAACTTAGCTTACCTCTTTATCTACATCAACTTGATCATGTCTGATCATCCCACACCCTTCCAATATTTCACTGTCTGCATGCTGTGTGTGCGTGTCAGAGAGAGATGATGTGTGCACTGCTGTGTGGCAGACAGAGAGAGAGAGACGATATGTGCAGCTGGTGGAAGTTGATGAATTCTATTATTTGTAATGGAGAGAAGTCAAGAGCGTGACCAAGAAAAAGATTCTTCCGCTAAGGCTGTCTTTATCAGGGTTCTAAAATAAAGACTTTAATATTGTATAATTCTTACACAATATAATTTATTTAGTGAAATAAAAATTTATAAAGTAGAGTTTAAAATTATTAAAAATTGAGCTCGCGTCTCTAAAAAATACAAAATCTCTAAAAATATTATTAAATTTAGCAATATTTTTAGAAATTCGGATTCACTTTTTGGTGATTTTAATCTCTACTTTATAAATTTTTATTTCACTAAATGAACTATAATACGTAATAATTGTACAATATCAGAATTTCTATTTTAGAGTCTCTGGTAAGGACAGCCTAATAATGGTTTGAGTAATTTTTCAAAAAGTCTGACGGATCGAAACAACACTTACATAAGGTAAACTCTATATTTGTAAGATCCATTTCATGTATTAAAGTCTGACAAAAAAATAATACTTATATGAGGTGAACCCTATATATGTGAGACCCACCCTATATATTAAAAAAATTGACAGTCCGTCAAATTTTTTTAATAATTTTTCAACAGTTTATAAAATTTGGCACAAATAGTACATAATTGTCATCACCTTATGTCATTTTTTATTTTATTTAAACAGAGTTCAATCGACTAAGTCAATTTTATATTATATATAAAAAATATTATATTTATTGAGAATTAATTTTGAAATCTAAGAATCCGTTAGAGCAAATGCCCAATAATTTTTTTTTTTTTGGTAAAAATGCCCAATAATTCACTAGGTGGAATTTGATGAAAGGCTCAATTATTTATAATGGAGAAGTCAAGAGTATAATGACAAAGAAAGCTGTCGAATCACACAGACTGTCTTTCGCGGAATAGAAACAACCCAGTTATTTGCGGAGACTTCAGTTGTCTACAGTTGTGGGGTCGTTTTGACAGTTACGTCGATGGAGTTCTGTTGTTGTATCGAAGAGAAAATTTCATATTTAATCTCTATTATTTATAAAATATTTTAATTTAATTTTTATTATTTAAAATATCTTAATTTAATTTTTATTATTTTATTAAAAATTTTATTTTTATTTTTATTGTTTAAAATGTCTCAATTTAATTTTTATTTTTAAAAAAAAATTAATTTTATCCATATTATTTTTAAAAAATTTTAATTTCATCTCTATTATTTTCTTAAAATTTTAAATTCGTCCCTATTATTCAATAATTAAATTAAAATTTTTTAAGAAATAACAAAGACAAATTTGAAACTTTTTAAAAATAATAGGCACGAAATTAAAACTTTTGAAAAATAATAAAGATGGAATTGAGAAACTTTAAACAATAAGGATGAAATTGAAACTTTAAAAAAAAATAATAGAGATTAAATTGAGATATTTTAAACAATAAAAACTAAATTAAATTTTTTTTATAAATAATAAAAACTAAATATGAGATTTTCCCTTGTATCCAACGTTGACAGTTGTGCGGCAAAGATTAAGTAGAATAGTCACCTAATAACAAAACTTGGCCTCCAATGAGTCCCTGTAATTATGGGTGTAAAAAATTAGTAGGTACAAGATTTTGAAGCTTCTAAAAATGTAAACCAACATATCAATGTATTGCCCAAATAACTGAAGGAATTGGGCTCAAATTCCAAACCTAATCAAATACTGAAAGCAAGTGGAATTTTAGTGATCGTTAAAAAGTAGGAATACCAATCTTTTTTTTTTTTGGTCAAATAGGAATACCGATCCTGATAGGATTAACACTGATTTTCTATAAATGAATAAAAAAGAATTTTATAGCTTGTTGTTAGTTAGTTAGCAAGCACGTACCATATATTCGATATACCTTGAGTTTACAAGAGTGTGAAAAAGGACTTTTAGATATAAATTCGAAATCCTTTATACACCATTGGGTTATCACAATCTAAATTAAATACTTTGTGACATGACTAATTCTTGTACTAAATCTATATAATATTTTGGAATGGTGTAATGTATATATTCACCATTTTCTTCTACTACTAAACGGAGAAAAATTATAAGATAGTATACTCAGTCTAACTCTTAAATCATTGTCACAAACACATCAAGAAAGTCATATTGAAAATGTTAAAACAATAAGATTCTAAGCTTCGCAAATAAAATATGCTTTATTGAAATTAAAAAAGTTAGTGAAGATCCTCAAACTAAAAGTGAAGCTAATTGCTTAGCACCATATGAGCTTGAAAATTATGAGTTTTTGTTAGGCATGACTATTTGGTATCATATACAGTTTGCTGAACAACTAAAAGGACTTCTTCCTTTTTTGAAAATTATGGAGAACATCGATTTGCATCAATGAAATTAGAACCTAAATTTTATGATAAACATTTTATTCGTAGAAACTACCAATTTGATGAGAGTGTCAACAATGAAACAACAAAATCTCTTAAAGAATCATTTAGAATTGATTATTTCATCTTTATAGTAGATCAAACAACTTTTTTCCTCCAAGGTAGATTTGACCAATTTAAGATATACGAAAATATTTTTGGTTTTCTATTTAGGGGGAACAAGTGAACTGAACAATAATAATTTGAAAGAACGTTGCCTTAATCTTGAATATAATTCCTTAAAATATAATAACTACTCTAGTATTGATGATTTTAGATCTATTTTCCTAACTAAAAGTTTGATATACTCAATCATATAAGAAGATTCGATTCTTTTTCCAAATGCATGTATCACTTGTAGAATAATGTTAACAATTCCAGTAAGTGTTGCTTTAGTAGAAAGAAAATTTCAAAACTAAGATTAATTAAATCTTAACTGAGATCAACAATGTCTTAAGAAAAATTAAATAGACTGGGCGTTATATCAATTGAAAAATAATTGTTAGAAGAACTTAATTATAAAAATTTAATTAGGAATTTTGTATCTCAAAAAGCTAGAAAAATAATTTTTTTATTGAGATGAGTTTTAATAGAAAAAAATGTCATTGGGAAAATGTGCAAACCTTATGCTTTGCGTTTTCTTTTTCTTTATGCGCAAATCAATTAAATAATAGTAATCTTCTCATTAATTAGGTATTTTTAGCCCTCACTGAATAAATGTCTTGAACACAGCCTTATTTTTATACATTTATTTCTTGGTGAATAGCACCAGACCCCCCATGTGGTCAGACGTAAGTGTACACGACCCCTCTGTGGTCTCAAAACCTCCTCCAGACTCCCTTATGGTTCGACCATTGATGCACACTGCCCCATTCGGTCAAATTTTTTGTCACTTTTGACGGCAAGTGCAACACACTCGCGCTTATTACAACTTGGATTCGTTTTTAATAATTTTGTCAATAAAATAAATGTATTTATTGACCAAAATACCATTTTTCATAAATAAATAAATAAATAAAAGAGATGAAAACAGTCAACTCACCACCACAATCATCTCCACCACCATCTCCACCTCCGGTCACCACTACTGCCACCATCAGAAAAGTTATTCTCATTTAAAGTTGTGATTATTAAAGCAACAACAAACAAACAAGTCAACATGACTTCTGCAGTACCCATCGAGTGATCATGAATCAATATAAAGATTTATTTAGACAAAATCTTTAACAATATAAATAGCTGCATATTTATTTGCAAGTCTTTTACAAAAAAAAAAGTCTTGTGTTTTGTTATTTGCCGATCGTTCTCTGTAGATAAGATGGATGGGAAATAGCCGCCCAGATCTAATTTCTCTTCTTCCTTGCAGTGGTGAAGATGTCTCAACGAACGAAACTTCCAAAATGTTCTGGCAATGGCAAATCCTTTTTGTTTGAACTTGGGTCTGCAATAGCAGTAGGCTATCTTGTTGGTGTTTACGGAGGTCCTATTTTAGAACGTCTTCTCCGTCACAAGTAGCTGAGTCTTCCTCGTCGATTTTATAACTTAATTGATATTTTTGTCAAACATATATGTCTTCCAACTTGGTGATTTGTTATCAAAGAACATAATAAGGATGACTGAAGCTGTTCTTTCCACTACTTTAGAAACACTTGGTGATTTGTTGGTTGGAGAGGCCAAGTTTCTATCTGGTGTAAGTGATCAAGTCGAGGAAATTCGAAGAGAGTTGGTGCGGATGAAGTGTTTTCTTAAAGATGCAGATGCAAAAATTAGGAAATTTGTATCACTGATTGTTGGGAATAACGAACTGACCCGCTTACATTTTCATGATTTCATCAACTCATCACAAACACACAACCCACGACTTTAATTAATCTATTTGATTCACAATGACTGTTGACTGTGTGATAGAGGTGGAGATGATGGTGGTGGTGAGTGTGATGGAGGTAGAAATGTTGACTATGTTATAGAGGCGGAGATGATGGCTGTAGTGGTGACCGGAGGTGGAGATGGTGGTGGTGAATTGACTGTTTCCATTTCTTTTATTTTTTTTATATATCTTTTTGTGAAAAATTGTATTTTGATCAATAAATACATTTATTTTATTGACAAAATTATTAAAACCGAATCCAAGTTGCAATAAGCGCGAGTGTGTTGCACTTACCGTCAAAAGTGACGAAAAATTTGACGGATGAGGTTTTGAGACCACAGAAGAGTCGTGTGCACTTATGTTTGACCACAGGAGGGTCTGGTGCTATTCACCCTTATTTCTTTGGCTCACTTGAATATTACCCTGGATAAAAAATACTCTGAGAGATCGTAGCAACTGAATCAAAATTGCCAGAGATGAGGGCGTAAGATGAGTTCTCATCTATGAAAGGAGGGTTGGTAGGTGGAGGGAGATGTTCATCCTTCTTTGCTAGCATTTGCAGTGCCTTCGACATGGATGGTCGTAACGCCGCAATCTCTTGGCTGCACAAAAGTCCTACATGGACGACTCTTAGAACCTCATATTTTATACTCATGTTATGGTGATTGTGCAATATTAGATTTGGATCAATCAGTTCTTCTATTGTCCTTTGTTGGAAATGATTCCATGTCTGTTTCATTCAAAATAGAATTTAAAAAAAGTAGGTACAATATTTTAAAGCTTCTAAAAAGGTGAACAATATGTGAATGTAATGCATAATAACCGTTGGAATTTAGCTCGAATTCCAAAACCAATCCAATACTGAAGGCAAGTTAAATTTCAATAACTGATCATAAAAGATAGGAATACCGATTCTGATAAGATTAACATTGATTTTCTATAAATAAATAATTAAAAAAGAAAGAATTTTATAGTTTGTTGTTAGTTAGTACACACCATATATTCAATGTACCTTGGGTTTACAAGAGTGTAACAGGTTTAATAGCCGGGTGTAACTTGAAAAGGGTTTTAATATGTGATGCAAGTGTAGGTATTCTCATGAACAAAATCAATTATAACCATTATATATCATTCGTAATGTATTATTCCATATGTGGGGCACATATATTCCTATGACAATCTCCAACAAAAGCACCCCAAAACTGTACACATCTGTTTTTTCTGTCAATTGGCCAAGGGATAGATATTCTGGAGCCCTATATCCTCTGCACATTGGAAGAAAAAGCATATATATCATTTTCCCTTTCTCTTGAACTATGAGGAGAGAAAGACAAAGGAATAATTACTTACAATGTTCCAGCGATTCCAATGCTTATATGACTTATTTTCCTGGAAGAACTTGGCTAGCCCAAAATCAGCAACTTTAGCACAGAACCTCGTATCCAATAGGATATTACTTGCTTTTATATCTCTGTGAATAATTCGTATATTTGTGTTCTCGTGGAGGTAAACCAAGGCCTCTGCAATCCCTATAATTATTGCAAATATTTTCTCCCAATTTAGCCTTTTACCCTCCTTGAAATCTGTAAAGTTCAGGCAATATACATCTGTTTCATCCATATCATACTAAATACGTGATGATTTTTCATTTCTTTTTGAAATACAGGTGCCTATTTCAGGTGACAAGTTTGTACTCACCAAAAATAAAGTGATCAAGACTCTTGTTTGGCAAGAATTCAAAGACTAGAAGGCTTTCAGGTCCAGAACAACTGCATTCCAACAATTTGACAAGATTTTTGTGTTCTACACAGCTAATAATGTTAACTTCATTGTAAAATGCTGCTACTCTTTGCATGTTATTGCAGAAAAGCCTTTTGACAACAATCTATCTTCCATCAGATAAAACTCCCTGCAAATTCATTGCATTTCAACCTTAGAGTCAATACGATGCTGGTGGAGCATAAACAATTATATAAGTAATAACATGAAATAATGTATTTGATGTATACAAACATAGTACAACATGTTGCTAGTTCCATACATTGTGATTTTCATGTGCCAGACTGTCCTTTTAATGTATCAGATACAATTGTGCTCAAGTCAGTACCTTATAAACTGTGCCAAACCCACCATGCCCGAGCTTGTTGGCCTCATCAAAACCACCAGTGGCTTTCTCAAGTATGGAGTACTTGTAGTTCAAGCTACTGTCACGAAGGGTCTTAGACAATTTCTTCGAATCATAAAAACCTGAGAAGTTGGCATGAAGAAAAAGTTAAGTTTATCCGATGTCCTTGAAAGGACGATTGGTAGATAAGTGGAGTAACATCGTCATTTTAAAATATTTAGGCCATGATCAGTATCATAGACACTTTGACACTATTAAAATGGATTTTAAAACTCGAAAGTCTTTCCTATCAATGCAAGCTTATATCATTCAAATTTTCTAAGAACTCTCTCTTTGTTCCCTAAAAATATGATGTTTCGACTAAAAAAACAGAGATTATATGCATATAGGCTTCTACCTTTTCTCTTATTCATTATTCTCTTGTGCTTCCAGATGTAAACTCCAATGATTGCTGCTCCTGCCACAACAAATGTGGAACTGACAACCACTGTTATAACTATTGTGGGGGTTCCTGGCAAAATGGTCATTATAGGAAATTAAGTCACGAAAGCGAAAACGAAGAAGCATCCTGTATTCAGAACTCAGAAACTCAGAAAAAGGGTAAACATAGAGTTCCACTTACCGCTTGAACTCCCATTGCTTGGTATGGGATTCAAGAAATTGGTGTCAGAGTATCTCATAAAGCATCCTGTGTTCAGAGCTAGACTTTCAGACCAGGGCAAACATTCTAGTATGGAAGTCGATGCATTCTCCAAACATGCTCTACAAGAGTTATCATTCAGTGTCCTCCAACAATTGGCCAGAACATGAGCTGACTCATTTCTGGCCCCAGAAACTTGCATTTCAGCTCGTGCATAGCCATTGTTGTTTGGTGCATACGAAGCTATTTGCAACACTGCTCTTCTCACTGTCTCTTGGAATGCTGACTTCTTTCTCGTTCTATTCCCACAGACAACTCTGTCCTCTGGTCCAGTGTACTCTTGAAAGAAGTTGACATTCCAGGATCGCATAAAGCAACCATCAAGGAACAATCTTGTTCCATTGGAGGGATAGCACTGAGGAGTAGAAGTACGCGCCATAGAATAGCATAGCACACAGTCTACTAAGGAAATATCACCATAACATTGAGCTAGATTATAATAAGCATCTGGTCCTTGCCCTGTAGTTGCAATTCTATAACCTTGAGTTTCAATCTGTGTTCTAATACTTTCCATTGAAGGAACAAAGTTTCGTATATACTCGGTTGTGTTTATTATTTGTTGGTTTGTGCAAGTCATCTGTACTATCTGAGCTCTTGGTTCCCCTAACGTTACTCGTGGTAATAGTAATATCATGACAACACTGGAGAGTATAGATAGAATTGAGAATCCCCCCTTCTCCATATCGGATTTGATTCCTCTCTTAACTAAAAGTTTGTTCTAACTTTCTAATATTTTATCTTAGTCATTTATTTACTTAACAAAAGAAGCACATTCTGGCTAGTTTTGACTGCAAACCAGTCGGTAAGAGAAATCAATTAATAGGATTCCATAGTTTCAATCAAGAACCGTACAATAAAACTCCAAAATTACATGCGCTATGTATTAGCAATCAACAAATTCAAATTAACAAGTGATTTGAAGAGCCAAAGTATTGTGTTTTCACCAATGCAAGAAAGCAACTCATAGTCATTTGCTGAAGATCTCATAGGTGATGAAGGTTGACACAGTACACATTGGCTAATTTTATGTAGGAAAAGATTATATAACACTCTTCTAGATCCCCTTACAACACAAGTCGTACTAGGAAAAAGAATAAATACTACACTGACTCTTTTCTCTTTGTAACACAAGTTTTACTTGGAAAATTAACATAAATAATGTAAATTTTTATTCTATGATACTAGATCATGTTTTAGTCACTCACCAAATTAAAATGTGAAAGTTTTTTCCACAAATATATCAAGCTCCTTAGTCTAATAAAGTTATTCAGAAAAAATAGTATTTTCCTTGTAAGAACGTTGTTGATTCCTATAATTAAGACATTCTATATTGTGATTTCATATTACCGTTTGTACTTTTTTATTATTATTATATACTATTATTATTATATTATATATTACCGATATTACCGTTTGTACTTTGGGAATGAGAACTGATATATTTAGGTTAAGGATGGTTGTGAGCCTAAACGATGATTTTCTTACAAACTTTTGTTCATCCAAAAATATGTAACCAAGAAGAAGTCACGGTGACTTGGCTTTCTTACTGCAATTGTAGAAGGTTCAAAATCGAGGAAAGAGTCATGAAAAGAGTGATCTGTTAAGGGCTATGAGTAAGGACTTTAGCACAATGAAGACTAAGAAAAGTACAGGAACGGACTTAGACACTCAAACTTAGGGTGTGGAATAACGCAGTGAGAAGTCAGGATGTGCTACTCATACAGTGAAAATGTTCAATAAAATAATTTAAAAAAAAAAACCGAAAAAAAATATATATATATTGTCGAGGTCGAATTCTCGCAGTTGAACTGGTCGGCTACGCTTGCCAAGCTGAACTCTCAGGTTGGCCTCCGAGCTAAACTTTTCAGGTTGGCTGCGTCACCTGCACAAGGAAAAGAAGGAAAAGGCGGGGTGATAACCCGAATTTTTCCCTCGGACGCGCGAATGATTAGTATGTCCGAGCTGGCAAGGTAGCTGAGAGCATTTAATGACGAGTTACCCCCTAAATGAAGGGGGTGGAGCTCTATTTATACTAAATTCAGGTCTGACAGTATTTAATGCGGTGCAGCTTTATGTCCCATTAGCGCTTTATGTCCCATCGGAACAACTGGCACTCTAGGTCGGGGTTCTCCGGGATCGGGTCAGCATCCAGGTCGGTATTTAGCTGAATGCACTGGGCCGGCTCGGAGTGGGCAACTTACCCCAGCTCGAGGACCCCTCGTCAGTCCTCCTCCCCCCCCCCCCCCAAGTCGAGATCGAGGGGGTGAGATCTAGAATTAGGTGTTTTTCCTGAGCTGGAGGTGCCCGACCCCGACAGAGTAGGGATGGCCACGTCAGCGGTGCATGCCCTACGGATGGCTGACACGTCACCTGGCGATTCTGACAAGACGCGACGTTTGGGCTCCCCGAGGCAATTTTCAGAAGCGCCTATAAATAGGGCCTTGACATCCAGGATTCATTTCATACTTCGCTTTCAACCTTCAAGAGTTTTAGGTCGGACACCAGAGTGGTCGGAAGCATCTAGCTAGAAAGAACTTTCTCAGGATTTTCAGCTCGGAGCCTAGCTAGGTCGGTCGCGTTCCGCAGTCAAGAGTAGTAGGTACGTCCCGACTCCCTTTAGTCATTCCTATACATTTATATTTAGTCTGTAGACAGGATGGGGAGGTCGGAGTCGGAAGATTCCCAGGCAATGGAGGTGAGGTCCTATGGTGGGGACGAGAATCCGTCGAGCTCGGAATCTACCTCAAATAGAGACTAAGGTGGAGGGAGCACCAGTGCGTCTTCAGGGTTGGCTCGTAAATCTGGGCCCAGGGAGAGCGATGATGATTGCCAAGTTATTGAGGTCAGACTGGCGCAAGAGGAGGACGAGGCGGATCCTTTGGCTGACCTGGGAGACTTGGAAGATAGGGAGGATGAGGAGCCGTTAAATCAACTGGAGGGCGTCGAGATACCTCAAGAGTTTTTATTGGGGGTTTCTGCCACCGAGCCGATTAAAGCAGTCCCGGTTAGCACTGTTTGACCTCGGAGCTCGGCCACAACCAGCGCTTCTTCAACTCGGGGGAAGAGGATTGAGCAGCTGTTCGCCTGCTGTCAGCGTGAGTGCCATTCCACAGTGCAAATGGCCAACGCCAGGCTGAGGAACTGGTCAGTGGATCGTTATCACAAGTTGAAGGTTCCAGGTCGGCACGAATCGGCTTGCTACCCTCCAGCCGACCACTTCACCATATACGACCTTGCCTTCGACGTCATCCAGCTCCCTCTCCCCGGTTTTGTTGTCGACATCCTGAACTATTTCGAGCTCAGCCCGGGTTAGATGTTGCCGAATGGTTGGGCCGTGATGGTGGCCTTCTATGTGTTCTGCCTGGAGAAGGAAGTGGAGCCGACCTTGCACAGGTTCATGCATTTCTTTGTGTGCAAACCCAACCCGAAGCAGCCAGGGTGGTTCCACTTCGCAGCTCGGGTCGGCAACTCCATATTCACCAAATGGCACTCATCTAACAAAGGCTGGCATAACGACTATTATTGGGTACAGCCGACTCTGAATTCTGGGTGCAGGTTGGACTGGATCCTAAGTTTGAGGAAGACTGTCAATGATGACCCCAAGCTCTCAAAGGAGGAACTTGAGAAAGTTGCGATGCTCAGGCCCGCGCCCGAGACGCAGATAGATATTGACAGTGTGCTTAAATGGGAGCGGATCTGGGATTCCAAGCTTTTTGGTAAGGAACCCGACCTCTCGATGGACCATCCTAACCTACTTCCCGAGCCCGAGGGGGACGCGGGGTCCAGCTCAGAAGAGGGTCAGTTTGTAGGATCGGCGACCGACCTCCTAATTGTTCCTGTCTGCTAGTCTTTTTAGGTCGGCCTCCGGTTCTTTTTCACTTCTTTCTTCTACTTTTTGCAGGTATAGCAGATATGAGAAAGCTCGCGTACGCCCAGGTACGAAGGAAGAGTGAGGTTAGCGGCGAGGCTTCAGCTCGGTCCGGCTTGGAGGTGCCACCCAGGGTCAGAGGCAGCGGCCCAGCGGCCAAGCGCGGGAGGTTGGTTCCGAGGTTTCCTCCAAAGGGGCTTCGGGGTCCCCTTTGCCTAAGAAATCGGGCTCAGGAGTGGCGATCCCGGAGCATTCTTTATCCCGACCTGAGAGCAGAAAGTGGCCTCGGGCCGAACACTCCAGGAAAGGTAAGGCCGCGGAGGTAAGCCCTCCTAGCAAGGACTTCATGGAGGCGTCCAAGGTGGACCGCGACCCCAAGCTGGCGACGGTCCCAGCAGAGCAGCTCTCGCTCAACTTGAGGACAGCCATAGTCACGGTGAGTCTCATCCAATCTTCTGGTAGGGTTGTTTTTTAGCTCAGCTGATTGTTTTGTTTTCTCCTAAACAGGCCGAGTCCCACATCCTCTCGGCTCCCAGCTTCCTAGTCAGGGCCCAAACTCACTGCGTTGAGCTCGAGCAGCAATACGTGGATGCTCGAGCCGAGCTTGAGACCGTGAGGGAGGAGGCCGCTCAGAGGCGAAAGGCGAACATGACGGAGATCGACCGCCTAAAGAAGGAGCTTGACCTGGAAAAGACCCGGCGCGAAGCCACGGCCAAAGACGTCGAGCGGTACAAGAAGGAGAAACGTGAGGCCGAGGCCAAGCTCTGGGATCTGGTGGACCGGGTCGGCGCCGAAGGAGAGAAGGTAGTGGAGGCCTTCAAGTCTAGCGATGCGGCCGTTGACTGGTTGGTCACGAAAGGTGGGGCCATGGCGAAATATGCCGAAATGGAATTCTACTTCCGGGGTCAAGTTGCAGCTCGAGAGAGAGCGAAGTCCTTCTTTCCAGCCACCAAGAACGATTACATCGAGATCTTGGAGGCCCCGCCGTCGGAGTTCTGGGAGATTCTGGAGCTTCTATCCGACTTGACGTCCCAGGCCAAGGAGGTCATTGAGTTTGTCCAGAAGGGTATGGACCAAGTCGGGGATGAAGCCGAAGCTACCACATCTGCTGCCGCTCCCAAGTAAATTTTGTAGAATTGCCCGAGTGAGGCTTTTGTAATTTCGCCCAGGTTGGGCTTTTTGTAATCATATTTCGTTTGAATGAAATGAATATTTTGCGTTTAATTAAAGTTCGTACTTGTGCACTTTTCTTTTTTCGCAAATTTTTTTCTTAAGTAAGTGGAGTCGGACCAATATAGTGGACCATTCGAACTTAAGTAAAAAGAACCGAGCTGGACGAGATTAATGAATTATCATCCTAATCCGAGCTGGTTAACCGGGCAACTTTATAATCGTCGCCAACCTGGACTCATCAGTCCGATTTAAAATTGGTCAAACTAATGTTGACGAATGTTGAGTTCGAGTTTAGACCCAAACTAACATACCGATCTGAAGCCGGATTACACCGAGCTGGACCTTAATCCGAACTGGCAAAACTAATCAAATTGTTATAGATTATACCCGAGCTGGAACATAGTCCGAGCAGAGTTACTTGATCATTAGCTCGTGATTAAGCGTGACCACCGCGTTAATCCGAGTTGGAAGTAGCTTTGTAGTTGTAGCACTTGGGCCCGTGTCGGGCATTGCGCTGACTTTGGTGCTTGCCCCCAGGTCGGGCATTGCACTAATTTACAAAAATGCATTGTATTGAATTTGTACAAGAAGTACTTGGGCTCGGGAGCCGATTACAAGCAATGTCTTGGCCTAGGGCCTTAATAAAAGATTTCAGCTCGGGGCCATTACAAGATGTTTCAGCTCGGGGCCGTTACAAAATATTTCGGCTCGGGGCCATTTAGACAAAATACCGCTTCAGGTGTTCTGAGTGCCATGCGTTCTTCAATAGTTTCCCATTCTTGTCGCGGAAGTAGAAGGTCCCAGGCCGGACTTCTTTCATGACTTTGTACGGTCCTTCCCAGGTCGGGGATAGCTTGTTACCCGAACGTGGCAAAAAGATGGCATTTCTGAGCACGAGGTCGCCAACCTTAATAGGTTTAGGCCTGACCTGTTTTTCGAAGGCTCTTTTCATGGCAGCTTTGCTGGCTAGCATTCTGATTTGAGCTTTAGCTCGGAACTCTTCGGCGAGGTCGAGCTCTTCACGGATCCATGCTCCGTTTATTTATGGATCATGATGGAGGGTTCTACTGGTCGAGGACCCGATCTCCACTGGCAGTGTTGCTTGAGTACCGAAGGTCAGCTCGAAGGGCGATTCTCTCGTTGCCGAGCTGGTGGTGGTCCGCTAAGCCCACAACACCTCGGGAAGAATCGATACCCACTAGCCCTCTGCTTCCTTCAGCTTGGTTTTCAGGCCCTGCAAAATGATTTGGTTAGTCCTTTCAACTTGGCCGTTACTTTGAGGGTGAGCAATAGACGAGAATCTATGGTCGATCCCAATCTCAGCACATTTGCCTCGAAAGTATGCACTGTCGAATTGCTTGCCGTGGTCAGTAACGATGACTTTTGGCACTCCGAAACGGCAAATAATATTTTTCCACATGAAATTCCAAGCTGTCTTTTATGTTATTCTAGCAACACCTTCAGCTTCAGGCCATTTGGTGAAGTAGTCTACTGCTACGAAGGCGTGCTTCTTTTGGCCAACACTAGTTAGCAATGGGCCGATGATATCTAGACCCCACTGATAGAATGGCCAAGGGCTTACCATCACCGTGAAGTCCACCGCTGGCTTCCTCTGTACGTTGGCGAACCTTTGGCAGGTGTCGCACTTTTTTACATACTCTTTGGCATCTTGTTATAAGGTTGGCCAGAAATAGCCTTGCCTCAATGCCTTCCGAGCTAGAGCTTTGCCTCCCAAGTGGTTTCTACATACCCCTTCATGGATCTCACGGAGTACATAGTTTCCCTCCTCGGGTCCAACATATTTTAAGAGAGGCCAAGTGTAGGCTCTCTTATAGAGTTGCCCAGCAATTGTGACAAACCTTGAGGCCTATTTTATAAGTTTCCGAGCTGCTTTTTCATTCCCTGGGGTCATACCCTCCTCCAAGTAGTCCAAGATTGGTTTGGTCCAATATGGGCTTAAATTGAGCTCGGCTATGGCTTGCAAACCCAACTGAATGCTTGGTTCAGACACTTCTTCCACATGGACCAGAGCAGGTCGGCTCTCCCCCAGGGCCAACCTGGAAAGGGCGTCAGCCTTCGTATTCTCCTCCCTCGGAATTTGCTGTATGGTGAACCTTTTGAGCCCTGAGGTCAAATTCTTGACTCTGTTGAGGTAGGCTAGCATGTTACTGTCCTTGGTTTCGAATTCTCCCGATATCTGACTAGAAACCAATTGAGAGTCGGAGCTCAGGTCGACTATCTGCGCGTCGAGCTAGGCTGCAATTTTCAATCCTACAATCACCGCTTCGTACTCCACTTCATTGTTGGATGCCGAAAAGGTGAACTTGAGGGAGTATTGGTACTCGTGCCGGGTCGGGTCGAGGATGACCACAACAGCTCCGTTACCAGACTTCCCTGAGGCCCCATCCACATGGACCTTCCATACTTCTTCCGGGTCGTGCTCGGCTCAGCCAGTGCACTCCACCATAAAGTCCGCAATGGCTTAGGCTTTGATGGCTGTTCTGGGCTAGTAAGTAATGTCGAATTGACTCAGTTCAACTACCCATTTCAGCAGTCTGCCCGATGCTTCCGGCTTGTGCATGATGGACTTGAGTGGGGCATCCGTCATGAGCTTAATCGGGTGAGCATCAAAGTATGGCTTCAGCTTCCTTGCCGCCGTGATGAGCGCGATGACAAGTTTTTCCAATGGGGAATACCCCACCTCAGCCCCTTGTAAGGTTTTGCTGACATAATAGACCGGCTTCTGTTCCTTCCCTTCTTCTCGGACTAGTGTTGCCACCACTGTTGTCACCGAGCATGTTAGGTATAGTACCAGTTCCTCCCCCACCTTAGGTCGGGATAGCAGGGGTGGCGAAGCTAGATACCTTTTCAGCTCGTGGAAGGCATTCTTGCATTCCGTAGTCCATTCAAAGTTCTTAGGGTTCCTCAATATTTTAAACAGGGGAGCACACTTGTCAGCCGACCTAGACATGAATCTGCTGAGTGCCGCGACCTTGCCTGCCAACACTTGGACGTCTTTTATGTAGGTCGGCAGTGCCAGGTCGAGTATCGCCTGAACCTTCTCCGGGTTGGCTTCTATTCCACGGGCTGTGACCATGAAGCCTAGAAACTTTCCTGCCTTGACGCCGAATGCGCACTTTTCCGGGTTCAGTTTTATCCCAAAGTGCCCCATTATGGAAAAGGCTTCAGCTAGGTCGGCTACGTGATCTTTCGCCTTTCTGCTTTTGACCAACATGTCATCCACATAGATTTCCATATTTTGGCCAATCTGATTTTTGAAGACCTTGTTCACCATCCGAGTATAGGTGGCTCCAGTATTCTTGAGACCAAAGGGCATGACCTCATAGTGGTAGAGACCTTTATTGGTGGTGAAGACAGTCTTCTCTCTGTCCCCGAGAGCCATCTTGATTTGGTTGTAGCTTTTGAAGGCATCCATAAAGGAGAGTAGCTCGAACCCGGAGGTGGCGTCCACCATTTGATCAATCTGAGGTAGGGGAAAACAGTCCTTAGGGCACGCTTTATTGAGGTCAGTAAAATCAATACACAATCTCCATCCTCCTGAGGACTTGGTCACCAGTACCACATTGGATAGCCAAGTTGGGTATTGGATTTCCTTTATGTGGCCGGCGTCTACCAATTTGTCTACCTCTTCTGCTATGATTTGTTACTTATCATAATAGAAGGGCCTGCGCTTCTGCTTCACTGGGTAATGATTTGGGTCGGCATTCAGGTGATGCTCAACCACTCTCGGATCAATACCTATCATGTCAGAGGCAGACCATGCAAATATGTGTTCATTTTTTAGGAGAAATTGGCTTATACCTTTCTTGAGGTTTGCGGAGAGTTCACTTCCGATTTTTGCTCTCTTTGTCTCATCGGAGAGCTCCACCTCTTAAAGGTCTTCAGCCGGGCTGCCTCTCTTAGCATCCCTCTTCTCTTCGGGCAAATCTGGTCCCCAGCCAACCTGATATTTGGGTCGGAGTGAGTTTTCATAACATTCCCAGGTTGAGAGCTGGGCTCCGCGAATGGTGGCCGTGCCGGCCGGGGTCGGGAATTTTAGGGCCTGGTGGTAGGTGGATGGGACGGCCTTGAAATGGTTGAGCGCTACTCGACCTAGAATTCCATTGTAGGTGGAGTTGCAATCCATCGCAATGAAGTTGGCTTGCATTGAAACCCGCTTATCTCCGTCTTCCAACTTCAGCGGAAGGTTAATAACTCCTTCAGCTCGGTGTGCTTGCCCAGTGAAACCAGCTAAAGTGCCCTTCAATGGCCTGAGTCGGCTCTTGTCCAACCCCATTTGCTCAAAAGCGCTGAGGAATAAAACTTCCGCCGAGCTCCCTGTGTCCACCATTAGCCTCTTTACCGTGAGGTTGGCTATTTCAGCGCTGATCACCAGTGGGTCATCATGGGTCAATATTACCCCATCCAAGTCTTCTGAGGAAAAGGTGAGCTCCTCTACCCCCGGGCCCGGACCCCGCACCGGTCTGTACTCCCTTTCAGCTCGAACATAACCCTTCCTGCCTGCCGAGGTTTCTCCTCCCGAAGCTAGTCCTCCTGCAATGGTTTCAATCACAGCCAAGCGTCCGCCCCCAGCCTGGCGCCTGGGTGGACTCTTCTCCCTATCTCTTTGATCATGATTTCGGGTCGGTTGCTGGTCTATGTACCTTCGGAGATAGCCTCAGGCTATCAGTGCCTCGATCTCCTGTTTCAAGTCTTTGCATTCTTCGGTGGTGTGGCCGTAGTCCATGTGGTAGCGGCAATACTTGGTTCTATTGCGCTTCTCGGGTCAGCCTTTCATCCTTGAAGCTGGAGGAAGGTGGTTCTGGTGCTGGATCTCCATCAGGATCTGCTCCTTTGTGGTGTTGAGGGGAGTAAACATAGTGAACCGGGGGTTTTGCTTTGGCTGCTGGGGATGCTTGTCTCGGTCGTTTTGGACTTTGTCCCCAGGTTGGGCTCGGGAGGTTTCTCCCTTCCTACCAGCTTCCTTCTCCTTGTCATCGTCCCTATTTGCCTGATGTATTTCCTCCGAGTATATGTACCCTTCTGCTCGTACCATCAGCTCGGACATAGTGTCCATGGGGTCGATTGCCAATACGGATGTAAGGGGGCCCGACTTGAGCCCACTCTAGTAAGCCATCAACGCCATGGAGTCCTCCAGGTTGGGGATTTGGAGGGACTCTTCATTGAATCTGGCTGTGTAAGCCCTCAGACTTTCCCCTCTATGTTGCTTTACCAGCAGCAATGTAGAAGTGTGGCGGGTGGCTCGCCGGCTCCCCACAAAGTGGGAGAGGAAAGCCTCAGCCAGCTGATGGAAACTTGCAATTGAACCGGGACAAAGCTTCTGGAACCAATCCAAGGCATTGCCAACCAGGGTGGTCGGGAATGTCTTCGTCTTCATGAGGTCGGACATGTCATGCAGGGTCATGTGGTGATTGAAGTTGAGCAAGTAGCTGGCTGGGTCTCCATCTCCATTGTAGACGGCTAGGTTGGGCATCCGGTTGCCGGTGGGTAGTGGCGTGGCCAGTACCTCGGGTGAGAGTGGGCTTACACCGAGCTAGTTGATAACCTTGGCTATGGCGGCCTCGGTTTTAGCCTGCTCGGGGTCGGCTTGAGCCGTCCTTGGACCTCTCACCTCACCGGGTCTCGCCACCGGCTCTAGAAAGCCCTCTTGGTCCTGCATCCGCTTTGGCCTGGGGTCTGGGATGCTGAACTGTGGACGCGAGGGTCGCGGCGTAGCTTCTTGCGGAGCCAATGAGCCCTCAACTAGCCGGGCTACCTGTTCTTTGAGTTCCTCAAACATCCTCAGCATCACTTTTATCTCTGGTGACAGATTGGAGTTGAGTTCTCATTCCACCGCGGGGTTGGTTTGAGTGGCTAAGTGTATGCATTGGCTCGTCCTAACGTCGGCTAGGATTGGGTTTTGGCTAGGCACCTACGTGGTTTTGATGTCCCCATCCGGGTTAGGCGAATCCTCTACCGGTGCGTTGTGGCTTCTCGTTTGTACCATAATGGTTTCTCAGTGAGTGGTGCAGGAGAGTGATAGAAAGAACTCTGGTCCCCACAGACGGCGCCAAACTGTCGAGGTCGAATTCTCGCAGTTGAACTGGTCGGCTACGCTTGCCAAGCTGAACTCTCAGGTTGGCCTCTGAGCTAAACTTTTTAGGTCGGCTGCGTCACCTGCACAAGGAAAAGAAGGAAAAGACGGGGTGATGACCCGAATTTTCCTCTCGGGCGCGCGAATGATTAGTATGTCTGAGCTGGCAAGGTAGCTGAGAGCATTTAATGACGAGTTACCTCCTAAATGAAGGGGGTGGAGCTCTATTTATACTAAATTCAGGTTTGACAGCATTTAATTCGGTGCAGCTTTATGTCCCATCGGAACAATTGGCACTTCAGATCGGGGTTCTCCGGGATCGGGTCAACATCCAGGTCGGACATTTAGCTGAATGCATTGGGCTGGCTCTGATTAACCCGTCTCGACTCGGAATGGACAACTTATCCCAGCTCGGGAACCCTTCATCATATATATATATATATTTTTCAATATATAGGTCCGCCATTGGAAAAGTGTGAAATTATCATATGTTGTAGAGATGCTTAACACTCTCACTAAGGGAAGAATTTGTTGGCTTATGACACGAGTTCTAAGTCAAAACTCATAAAAAAACAAGCAACAATACTAATCAGAATAGAATATTATTTAGGGGAATAAGAAATACTTTTCCGATAGAAATATTACTAGTTCCCTGTAGATATTTTTTGTCAAACATTTGTTTATAGGTTCTTTTAGCTTGTAGCGAAGTGTCCCAAATCACTTTTGTACTCTAAATTCAAAATAGAGTATATTTGGGTAAAAGGAAGATTGTGAGTATCACCGAGAATTTTCTAATACCATTCTATAAGTTGTAACCATTATTTATAAGGGAAAATCTCACATTTAGTTTTTATTGTTTGTAAAAAAAATTAATTTAGTCTTTATTGTTTAAAATATTTTAATTTAATCTCTATTATTTCTCTAAAAGTTTCAATTTTATCTCTATTGTTTAAAGTTTTTCAATTTTGTCCTTATTATTTTTCAAAAGTTTCAATTTCACCCCTAGTATTTTCAAAAAGTTTCAAATTAGTTCCTATTGTTTCTCAAATAAATTTAATTTAGTCCTTTGATGAATTTAAAACTTTAAGAAAATAATAAGGACGAAATGAAAATATTTTAGAAACAATAGGACGAAATTAGAACTTTTGATGAAACAATAGGGACTAAATTGAGATATTTTACAAACAATAGGGACTAAATGTGAATTTTTTCCTATTTATAATAGAGAATTATTCCAAAGGTTAAGTTTTGGACTAAAGTCGAAGGTGGCTAAATTAAACCACACTAAATTTTATTGTTGTTTTACCTAATTTCATACTTACGTGTGTCTCCGTCCTAACAAGTTTATTGAAAATAATTCACACTGGGTTTTTCCTCCTTCCAATCTCTACCCAAGCCTCATGTAGACCACAATTAACAAACGTCTTCTACCACTAATAACAAATTTCGGTACTATAATATTGCGAGAAAATTTAAAAGCCAAAAGAAGAAGAAAAGCATACAAGAAAGTGAATAATTAACCAAAGACACGGAGAGAACTCTAAAGTTAAGCGTGCTTCGTCACAAGTAATACTCAATAAATGGTTAATCTCCCTAAAGACTAAGACTTTGTTTGGCCTAGCTAACAAATTTTAGTTTTTGAGTTGTAGAGCTTTGGTTATAAGTGCTGTTGAACAAAATATGTGGACTGTTTGGCCTATACTGAACAATATTGAGCTTTTAAAAAATTTGAGGGCCATATTGTACTTTAAAAAATATGAAGGGGTATATTTGAGAAAGAAAAAGAAAATAAATTCCCGCATTATATAAAAACACATTCGCAAAAGCCTATTTTAAAAAGCTTCAATTTGGAACTCTTGTTTTTCAACTTTTTTTATCTTTACCTTTTACCTAAAAACACTTTAAAAAATAGAATAAATAGGTGATATTAATTTCTAAACTCACAAAAATTACTTTTTAATGTCAAAAAATTAGGCTCAACAGACTCTAAATCTCCACATAAAAAAAGAGTTTGCACTTCCATCTTTCCAACCACACATTCGTCCAGTACGTGGGGCACACCTTATGTCTCTGGTCATATGCATGTTTGGGTGGTTTAAATTTTTTTATTTATTTATTTCAAATTAAGAGAATTAAATCACTTAGAATATTAATTTCAAGATTCTATCTTGGGCTTTTCTCAAACTATACAAGATTACAAAATAATCAAAGCAACATGATCTTCTGCAGACACTAAGAAACTTTAACATTAATCTAACTTAGCTTTCCTTTTTATCTACATCAACTTGATCACGTCTGATCATCCCACATCCTTCCAATATCTCACTGTCTGCATGCTGTGTGTGCGTGTTGTGAGAGAGATGATATGTGCAGTGCTGTGTGTGTGAGAGAGAAAGAGATGATATGTGCAGCGGGTGGAATTGAAGAAGTCTATTATTTGTAATGGAAAGAAAAGTCAAGAGCGTGATCAAGAATAAGTTTCATCCACTAATGAACGTTTTATAAAACACGGCACAAATAATAAATGGTTGTCGTCACCTGGCCGTGTCGCACAAATAGCTTTCACTGGTGCTGAGAGAGAGATAATAAGTGCAGGTGCAAGATTTTATTTTTATTTTTTACCATTAGGTAGAATTTTTTTGATTTAAAGGGGGTGGAAAGAATGGAAATAAAGAGAAGTCAAAAAAATAAAAATCAAATTGAAAGTAAGTAAGAAGGAAGGAGGCTGGTCCATGAAAAAACAAATTTCTTATCGACTGGCTCAGGATTGATAGCCAAATGAACTAGATAGGGAGCTGAGTGAACCACTATTTCAAGAGCATAAAGTATATCAGATTGCCTTTCCAATTCTATTAGTTACCTTCCTTACTTAGGAAAAAGTTTATTTAAAAGGAGAATAAATGACTGAAGCGAAGAAGTATAAGTTGGACTTTGAGATCTTAACTGGCTTTTTTTTGTTGTTTGATAGGCATATTGAATATTAAAAGCATTTAGCTATGATTTTTCAGTCGAATAAAAAACCTTTAGGCCCCTCAAGTTTTGTAAAAGTAATTTTTTAGTCTCTCAATTTTTAAAAAGTGACCATTTAATTCATTTTTTACAGTAAATTGAGAAAAAAAATTAAATTTTTGTGATTTTTTTATTTTATCCTTAGATTCATTTTCTCTTTCCTGCATGACATTAAGCACAATTTTGACAGCCATGGGATATCACCAAAAATCAAAAAAAAAAATCACCAAAAAATTAATAAAATATACTTGTCTAAACCAAAATAAAAAAATGTAATTTCTACAATACGACCTCAACGTCATCATCCATCACAGATACAGAAAAAATAAATGGAACAATTATCAAGTTAAAAAATAAGAGATATTTTGAATTTTCTCTTTTAAAATCAAAACAAAAAAATAAAGTGGTTCACTATAAGAAAAAAATGAAATGGGCGTTGAATTTTAGTGACAAATTTTTTTTCGTCACTAAGTGGCGATAGATTTAGCGAGAAAAATATTTAATCACTAATTAATGACGGATTAGCGACGGCTTTGCAACGAAAAAATTTATAACTAAATTTTGTCACTAATCCCTCGCAACATCGAGACGGATTAGTGACGACCGAAAGATTTGCGACAGAATAGTGACGATATGTCGTAATTCTCTCATTAAATTTGTTACTAAATAGCGAGTGAATTTAGAAAAAACTTTAAAATAAACAATAAAATAAACCCAATTTTATCGATTTTTATTTTGAAAGTGATTCAGACATAAATTAAGTTAAAAAATATTTATTCATATTATCAACCAAGTGTAAAATGCATTTATTTATAACGGAAAAGTCAAGAGTTCGACAAAGAAAGCAGTCGAATCCACACTCTTAAGACTCTCATTCGTGGAAAGGACTTAGAAACAACCCAGTTATTTACGCGAAAGGGATAATGCCATTTTCCCCCATGGATTGAGCTATAAAACCCAAAGTCCTCCATATATTTTTTGAAGTACTCAGATTCCCCCATAACCTTTAACATCGTTTACAAATCGTTAATGTTTAACGATAATATTGTCTTTTTGTGTGTTAAAGAGGAAAAAGCGTATCTGCTACCCAAAGCAAAAATCAGGAAGAAAAAAAAAAAAGAAGCAAAATCCAAGAGAAAAAAATCTTCTCCATCACAGATCTACACACAAGCATCAACGATTAACACCACACCCAAATCCACACTCCATCACGCACACAAATAGAGCAAAGTGATGAAAGGTATGTGGATGCTTATCTGATGGTAGAATCATTTTGTTGTTTTATGAGTGCTAATTCTGATCACAAGAAAAAAAGATGACTTTGGTTTTTCATCCAATTTAGTGTCCATAAGCATAATTGTGCAAGTAGTTGTTGTTCTTCATGGTCCATGCCGTAGAAGACGATTAATTTTAGCCCTTTGAATGTAATATATATAACTCAAGCAGTACTCTTTGGGGGATGGGGGAATGTAATATATATAACTCAAGCAATACTCTTTGGGGGATGGGGGATGGGGGATGGGGGATGGGGGATGGGGGGTGGGGGTCACGGCCCTCCCAACCTCTAAAAAAAATATTTAATGTATTTTTTTTAAAAAAAAACAGGTTTGACCTCCCAATATATATTGTAAAAGTTGTTTAAGTATACAAGATATGACTTAGTTTAGTTGGTAACAGGTGTATTATTCACTAGAGAGACGTGAGTTCAATTCCTAGTAATAGAATTTCTTTTTGCAAAGAAAGATCTTTTTTCTTTTCCATATTCCCCTGCTCTCTTCTTCAAAAATCGAACACTAGACCTCTTAGGATTAAAATGATAGCTCTTACCACTAGACAATCACTTAATTCTCTTATAATTATACATTTTTTAAAAATAAAATTACATCTTTTTTTTTTCTTTCTTAAAAATAAAATTATATATATAAGTGATACTTGAGTATGTGTGAATTACTTTTCTCTTCTTTCACCATCTTTCATCAAATCTTCTTCTTTCAATTTTGTTTTATTTTAGGATTTTTTTGTACTGATTTAAAAATATTGTACAAAAAAAATATTGTATAAAAAAAAAATCTCGATCCCCTAATTTTTATTTTCTAGATTCACCCCAAGAATAGATAAGGAGGCACCCAAGAGACGGTCAAAAAAGAAGTGTAAGTCCACTACACAGCATGAGGAGGCTAGCCGGATCAATCATGCAACGCAATATAGCAATCACTGATCTTGTTTTCTCAGGTATAAGACTATTTTTTTAATTTTTTTTTTTTTAATATTGATGCTCAAAGCTTTGTTTTTGCTTTATATAGGCCTCACACCTTCAAGATGTGGCACAAATAATGACATCACGTAATAATGAATGCTTATACATTAATTGTTGGATTTTATGAAAAGTAGTTGGTTTGATGAAAGTTGGGGGGACTAATGTTTTGTAGATTAGATGAAGTATTGGTATATAATTATTGTGTGGTGGTAGTGTTGTTTGGTAGATTATTTTTTTTATTTTTATTATTTGCTGTTTTGGTGGATAACGGCAAATTTGTCATTGTAGCAGGTTAACAGGTTTGACCATTGAAATCTTAAATGGTGTTAAAGGTTATGGGAGAATCTGGATAATATAAAAAACACATGGGGGACTTGGGGATTTATAGTTCAATACATGGAGGAAAATGACATTATCCCTTTACGAAAACTTCAGTTGTCTTTAGGCTTTGTTTGTTTGTCGTAAAATATTTTTCGGATTTTACAGTATTTGGTAATATTAGAAAATTGATCAATCGTAAAATATTTTCTGGTCAACAATTGCGGTTAGTACAAAATTTTATAAAATATTTTACGGGACTTTGGGAGAAGAAAATATTTTACGAAATTCACAGTACATCTAAACAGCAAAAAATATTTTTCGGTAATTTATTTTTTTTAAAAATATATTTTTTCAACAAGTTATTTTACGGCAAATAAATAGTGTCTTGTAAAATATTTTATTTTTTAAGGAAATATTTTTCACAAAAAAATATTTTATACAAATAAATTATTTTACAGCAAACATGCAGAGCCTAAAGTTGTGGGGTCGTTTTGACACTTACGTCCATGGAGTTCCTGTTGTTGTCCAACGTTGACAGTTGTGCGGCAAAGACTGAGTAGAATAGTCACTTAAGACTAACTCCAACAGCCTTTTTATTTTTTTCTCTATTTCAGGGAGTTTAGACTTACCTCTTTATTTTTAAGGGTTCTCTATTTCAGTTTCACTGTAACAGCCTCCCTACTTTTAATCTCTCTTTATTTCAGGGACTCCCTATTTCAGCTTTACTCCAACAGCCTTTCTATTTTAAGGAATTCCTATTTCTTTTTACTTCAATATATCTCTATTTTAGATCAAACACACCATTTTAATTTTTTTATTTACATTATTTATTTTTAATGATTAATAATTATTTTATATTGTAGTTTATAATAAATGTTTTTTTCTTTCCATTGTCCATATATTTCCTAATTTTTAGCCTAATTAATGTTGACCAAAATAAAAATAAAACTCTAATCGTATTAAAAAATAATCCTAACCAATATAAAACGTTAACAAGAAAAAAAGCCTAATATAAAAATATTTCTACCCAACATGCCAAGCCGCTCTCCCAACGACCAAAAAAAAAAAAAAGTCCATTATTTCTCTATTGACAGATCAGCCAACCCCTCATCTCACCATAGCAGCCACCATCACCTCCATCAGAAGGCACCATGGCAGCCAGGTTTGGTTTCGTTATTGCTTTATTTTGTATTTTGTATTTTTTTTTTTTTTTTTTATAACAAAGCCAGGTTATGGCTTTTTGGAATGTAGAGAGCCAACTTTTGGCTCTCTACATCCAAGGAGCCTTGCCATAAAATGTGGAGTTCTACATTCTAAATAGCCTCCCATAGTGAGGCTGTTGGAGAAGATTATACCATTTTACCTCTCTATAATGGTTAAGAAGCCATTATAGAGAGGCTTTTGGAGAGAGTCTAACAAAACTTGGCCTTCTTTAATGAGTCGCTGTAACTAATATGGTTGTGAAAAAGTAGGTACAAGATTTTAGAGCTTTTAAAAATGTAAACAATATATGAATGTAATGCTCAAATAACTGTTGGAATTTGGTTCGAATTTCAAACATAATCAAATACTGAAAGCAAGTGGAATTTTAGAGAAAGCAAGTGGACTTCAAGATGTCACTCAAAACAGATTTATTATATGTGGTGGGCGGAATGAAGCCAAGACTCGTGAGAAGAAATGAGACCCCATGAGGACCATTGCATTAATTCTAATTATGATTCAAAAGTTCTAATATTGGAGCTATAACATTAATTAAACTATATTAAAAACAATGGTGGTGGTGGTGGTGGTGGTGTGGCAGTCGTGGCCGTGATGGTGGTGGTCCTCTTCGCGAGCCATGCATTTGCTCAAGACAAAGTTGCGATGAGCTCCAAAACTTTGAAGCGTAAACTAGTCTCCGACAAGTACCCTCTACCTGTGAGAACCGTACGCATGAGCACACCTCTCCATTTCGAACCTGAAGGCAAACCCAACATCACCACCCTGCTCATACCTATCAGCGACGAGCCTGGACAAGATCCATGGAAGCTTGAAATGACTAAAGCTCTCAATGGTATTCTAGATGTCCAACTTAATAAAATGAAGGCAGCCATTGCTGAAATTTCCAAGAAATTTCCAGAATCACTCCCAGAAATGCGTAAAGGAGAAATCATGGGGGCTTGCAGTAAAACCAGAGATACAACTCTTGCACATCTTCAAGTCGCCATTGAAATGCTTGAGAAAGGCGACCCTAATCACTCCTTGCCCAAAAGACTCCATGCCGCACAAAGAGTTCAAAAGGGTTGCTTATATAAGGTGGAACACTTCCATGTTGATGCTCCTGAAATTAAAGCTTTAGCCGTCGAGTATGATGAGGCTACAAAGGATGCCGTCGCCTTCTCAGACTGGTAGACAAAAAAACCATCTCAGTAATGAAGTTAAACTAATGGGTTGCTTGCATTCCAGAGGGTGGCTTGTTGAATTATATATAGAATAGAATGTTGTATGCAGGCGATCATGTTTATCAATCACAAGTTTCATTTTCATAACTTCAATTTTCAATGTCTTTGGGAAAATGTTCATACCTTATGATTTGCGTTTTCTTATTCTTTATGCGCAAATCAATTAAATAATAGTAATCTTCTCAATAGGTATTTTTAGCCCTCGCTGAAGAATTGTCCTGAACTCGCCCTTATTTATACACATTTATTTCTTCAAGTCAGTACTTGAATGTCACCTTGGATAGAAAATACTTTGAGAGATGGTAACAACGGAATTGAAATTGCCAGAGATGAGGGCGTTAGATGAGTTCTCAAATGTGCCATTATGTTCCATGCTCTTCTCATCTATGAAAGGGGGTTTGGTAGGTGGAGGGAGATGTTCATCCTTCATTGTCAGCATTTGCAGTGCCTTCGACATGGATGGTCGTAATGCCGCAATCTCTTGGGTGCACAAAAGCCCTACATGGACCACTCTTAGAACTTCATATTTTACACGGATGGTATGATCATTGTGAAATATTAGATTTGGATCAATCAGCTCTTCTACAGTCCTTTGTTGGAAATGTTTCCATGCCTGTTTGATCAAAAATACAATTTAGAAAAAAGTAGGTTCAAGATTTTAAAGCTTTTGAAAAGATAAACAATATGTGAATGTAATGCAACTGTTGGGATTTGGCTTGCATTCCAAACCCAATCAATTACGGAAGGCAAATAGAACTTCAGTGACCTCTAAAGATAGGAATACCAATTCTAATGGATTAACATTGATTTTCTATAAATAAATTAAGGGTTAATACCACTTTTGGTTTCTTATATTTGACTTCATTGATACATTGGTTTCTTATCTTCAAAAGTAAGACATTTTAATCCCTTATCTTTTCAAAATGGAACACTATTAGTCCTTGTCATTGATCCCGTTAAAAAAATGTCGAAAAAAGCACGTGTTCGGCACATAGTAGTAAAATATCCCTACTTTTAGGGATAAAAGCGTCTTTTGCTTATTTTCTTTTTTTAGCTTTTTTTGTTCTTCATCTATCTTCCACCACTAACACCTAACACCCACCACCACCACCGCTGCCACCACCAACACCAAACACCCACCACCACGACTCTTTATATATATATATATATATATATATATATATATATATATATGCACATATATATACTAAATACAGTCATCATCATCCACCATCCCCGTTATTGACCTGTGAGCAAATCAGGTCAGACGAGTCCAAACTTGTAGTGGTTTAACGAGGATTATTGATCAAAAAATGGTGTTTTAGTTTACTTCAATGGTCTAAAGATAGTGAAAAGTATTGAAATTAACATTCCTATGCAGTTCCGAATTTTCTTCCAAGATAGTATTAAACTTCTTGCAGAACTACATGTTTTCTTGATGAATTAGAGTTTTGTACAATAGAAACAAAGGTAGTCATTTCTAAAGAAAAATTAATTATCAGAATGAAGATTTACGGTGATTTGATATGTATATATATACATATATACACACAGATCTATGCATATAAAAAAAATATATACATATATATTAATTATACATACACAAATCTATACATACATATATATTATACATACATAGATCTATACATATATATGGGGGTGGATGGATAGTTTGCAGGGGGCTAGGTGGGGTTGACGGGGTGGCTGGGGTGGTAGTGTGGGGGGGATTGGGGATGATGATGACTGTATTTTGTTTTTGTTTTTTGTTTTTTATGAAAGGATGGTGGAGAAAGAAAAAAGAAATCTATGTGCATATATATGTGTGTGTAGAGCGATGGTGGTGGGTGTTGGGTGTTGGTGGTGGTAACGGTGGTGGTGTTGGGTGTTGGGTGTTAGTGGTGGATGATAGATAAAGAAGATGAAGAAAAAAAAAGCTAAAAAAGAAAAATAAGCAAAAGATGATTTTATCCCTAAAAGTAGGGATATTTTACTACCATGTGCCGAACATGTGTTTTTTCCGTCATTTTTTGAATGGAATCAACGACAAGACTAACGATGTCCCATTTTAAAAAGATAAGGGACTGAAATGTATCACTTTTGAAAATAAGACACCAAAGTGTCAATGAGGTCAAAGATAAAGGACCAAAAGTGGTATTAACCCATAAATAAATAAAGAATTTTATAGTTTGCTATTAGTTAGCATACACCATATATTCAATGTACCTTGGGCTTACGAAAGTGTACTAGGGTTAATAGTCGGGTGTAACTTGAGAGGGTTTTACTACAGTCTTTTGTCAATTTAAACAATTTTAATATGTGATGCAAGTGTAGGTTTTCTCGTGAACAAAATCAGTTGTAACCATTACATTCCATACGTAATGTATTACCCTAAATATGGGGCATGGGCATAAGCCAAAGGGTTGAATCACATTAAATTCTCTGTTTTTCATTGTTTTTTATGCTTGTTTGTGTCTATAATCAAATATAAATAACCATAGCTCTAGGACTTACAATAGTAAGCAAGCTTTTAGAGTATTCTTCTGATATTTTGCTTCCGTTGTTTTGTATTCCTGTGACAATCTCCAACAAAAGTACACCAAAACTGTACACATCTGCTTTTTCTGTCAATTGGCCATGAGATAGGTATTCTGGAGCCATATATCCTCTACGCATTGGAAGAAAAGCATATATATAATTTTCCCTTTCTCTTCAACTATAAGTAGAAAAACACAATGGAATAATTACTTACAATGTTCCGACGATTCCTGTGATTATATGACTCTTATCTTCTTGGAAAAACCTAGCTAGCCCAAAATCAGCAACTTTAGCACGAAACCTTGTATCCAAGAGAATATTACTTGCTTTTATATCTCTGTGAATAATTCGTATCTTTGTGTTCTCGTGGAGGTAAACCAAGCCCTCTGCAGTTCCTATAATTATCGCAAATCTTTTATCCCAATTTAGCTTTTTACCCTCGTTGGAATCTGTAAAGTTCAAGCAATATACATCTGTTTCATCCATATTATACTGAATACATAATGAGTTTTCATTTCTTTTTGAAATACAGGTGTCTATTTCAGGCGTCAAGTATTGTACTCACCAAAAATGAAGCAATCAAGACTCTTGTTTGGCAAGTATTCATAAACTAGAAGGTTTTCAGGTCCAGAACAACTGCATCCCAATAATCTGACAAGATTTTTGTGTTCTACACAGCTAATAATGTTAACTTCATTGTAAAATGAAGCTACTCTTTGCATATTGTTGCAGAAAAGCCTTTTGACAGCAATCTCTCTTCCATCAGATAAAACTCCCTGCAAATTCATTGCATTTCAACCTTAGAGTCAATACGATGCTAGTGGAACAAAAACAATGAGATATGAAATAATATATTTGATATATACAAGTAGAGTACAGTATGTTGCCTGACCCTTCCTTAGAGCCCGCGCATTGTAATTTTTTTGAGTCGCGCTGCCTTTTTAATGTATCTGATTTATACAAGTGTGGCTCAAGTCAGTACCTTATAAACTGTGCCAAATCCACCTTGCCCGAGCTTGTTGGCCTCATCGAAACCACTAGTGGCTTTCTCAAGTGTGGAGCACTTAAAGTTCAAACTACTATCACGAAGGGTCTTAGCCAATTTCTTTACTTCATAAAAACCTGAGAAGGTGGCATGAAGAAAAAGTTTAGTTTATCCGGTGTCCTTGAAATTAGGGTGATCGATAGATAAGTGGAGTAATTTCTAAGATCATCATTTTAACATACTTGGGCCATGATCATTGTCATGTCACTTCGACACTAAAAGTTGTGATATTGAAATGGATTTTAAAACTAGGAAGTCTTTCCTATCAATGTAAGCTGATATCACTCAAATTTTCAAGAACTCTCTCTGTGTTAACTGAAAACATGATGTTTCGACAAAAAAAAACCCAGAGAGTATAAGCAGATAGGCTTCCACATTTTCTCTTCTTCTTTACTCTCCTGTGCTTCCAAATGTAAACTCCAATGACTACTACTCCTGCCACAACAAATGCGGAACTGACAACCACTGCTATAACTATTGTTGGGGTTCCTGGCAAAATGTCATTATAGGAAATTAAGTCATGAAAGCGAAAAAGAAGAAGATGATTGAAAATCAAGGACAAAACTCCGAAACTCAGAAAAAGGGTGAACATAGAGTTCCTCTTACTGTTTGAACTCCCATTGCTTGGTATGGGATTCAAGAAATTGGTGTCAGAGTATCTCATAAAGCATCCTGTATTCAGAGCTCGACTTTCAGACCAGGGCAAGCATCTTAGCATGGAAGTCGATGCATTCTCCAAACATGCTCTACAAGAGTTATCATTCAGTGTCCTCCAACAGTTGGCCAGAACATAAGCTGACTCATTTCTGGTTCCAGAAACTGGCATTTCAGCTCGTGCATAGCCATTATTGTTTGGTGCATACGAAGCTGCTTGCAACACTGCTCTTCTCACTGTCTCTTGGAATGCTGAATTCTTTCTCGTTCTATTCCCACAAACAACTCTGTCTTTTTGTCCAGTGTACTCTTGAAAGAAGTTGACGTTCCAGGCTCGCATGAAGCAACCATCAAGGAACAGTCTTGCTCCATTGAAGGGATTGCACTGAGTAATAAATGTGCGCGCCTGAGAATGGCATAGCACACAGTCTACTAAGGAAAGATCACCATAACATTGAGCTAGATTATAATAAGCATCTGGTCCTTGCCCTGTAGTTGCTATTCCATAACCTTGAGTTTCAATCTGTGTTCTAATACTTTCCATTGAAGCAACAAAGTTTCGTACATACTCGGTCGTGTTTATTATTTGTTGGTTTGTGCAAGTAATCTCTACTATCTGAGCTCTTGGTTCCCCTAACGTTACTCGTAGTAATAGTAACATCATGACAACATTGTAGAGTATAGATAGAATTAAGAATTCTCCATTCTCCATATCGGATTTAAATCCTCTCTTAACTAAAAGTTTGTTCTAACTTTCTAACATTTCATCTTAGTCATTTATTCACTTAAGAAAAGCACCTTCAGGCTAGTTCTGACTGCAAACCTGTCAATAAGAGAAATCAATTAATAGGATTCTATGGTTTCTGTCAATCACCGTACATAAAACTCCAAAATTACACGTGCTAT
This sequence comes from Ehretia macrophylla, assembly GCA_037974665.1. NCBI lineage: Eukaryota > Viridiplantae > Streptophyta > Magnoliopsida > Boraginales > Ehretiaceae > Ehretia > Ehretia macrophylla. Next base: position 41,654,833 of record CM075783.1, read on the forward strand.
GTCTTAGCAATCAACAAATTCGATGATGATCAAAAGTTTAAAGAATACAAGCAACAAGTGATTTGAAGAGCCAAAGTATTGTGTTTTCACCAATGCAGGAAAGCAACTCATAGTCATTTGGTGAAGATCTCATGACAAACCAAAGTTGTTAAGGCATTTTCTTGTCCCTTTTATCCGTTATACATTTAGAGAAGGAATCAATAACCCATAGGTGATGAAGGTTGAGACACACATTGGCCAATTTCATGTGGGAAAGGATTATATAACAATCTTCTAGATCCCCTTACAACACAAGTCGTACTGTGAAAAAGAATAAATACTACACTGACTATTTTCTCTTTGTAACACAAGTTTTACTAGGAAAATTAACATAAATAATGTAAAATTTTTATTCTATGATACTAACGGTATCACTCAAATAAAAGATAAAGGATTGAAACATATCACTTTCAAAGATAAAAGACCAAAGTGTCAATAAGGTTAAAGATAGAGGACCAAAATAGGTATTTACCCTATATAAAAAAAAACAACAACAATACCATTCTATAAGTTGTAACCATTATTTATAATAGAGAATTATTCCAAAGGTTGAGTTTTGGACTAAAGTGGAAGGTGACTAAACCACGCTAAATTTTATTGTTGTTTTTACCTAATTTCATACTTGCGTATGTCTCCGTCCTAACAAGTTTATCGAAAATAATTCACACTGGTTTTTTCCTCCTTCCAATCTCTACCCAAGCCCCATGTAGACCACAATTAACAAACATCTTCTACCACTAATAACAAATTTCGGTACTACAATATTGCGAGAAAATATAAAAGCCAAAAGAAGAAAAAAAGCATACAAGAAAGTGAATAATTAACCAAAGACACGGAGAGAACTCTAAAGTTAAGCGTGTTCACCAAAAGTAGTATTAATTAAATGGTTAATCCCCATAAAGACTAAGTCTCCACATAAAAAAAGAGTTTGCACTTTCATCCTTCCAACCACACATCCGCCCAGTATGTGAGGCACACCTTATGTCTCTGGTCATATGCGTGTTTGGGTGGTTAAATTTTTTTTTTTTTTTTTAATTCAAATTAAGAGAACCTAGTTAATATTAGATCACATAGAATATTAACTCCAAGATTCTATCTCGGCTTTTCTCAAACTATACAAGATTACAAAATAATCAAAGCAATATGATCTTCTGCAGACACTAAGAAACTTTAACATTAATCTAACTTAGCTTACCTCTTTATCTGCATCAACTTGATCACGTCTGATCATCCCACACCCTTCCAATATCTCACTGTCTGCATGCTGTGTGTGCGTGTTGTGAGAGAGATGATATGTGCAGTGCTGTGTGTGAGAGAGAGAGAGAGAGAGATGATATGTGCAGCTGGTGGAAGTTGATGAAGTCTATTATTGGTAATGGAAAGAAGTCAAGAGCGTGATCAAGTAAAAGTTTCTCCCCACTAAAGAACGTTTTATAAAACACAGCACAAATAATACATGGTTGTCGTCACCCGTGTCGTAAGCCGTTGATTTATGATTTTGTATTGGATTTGTTCATATTTTAAAAATCTAGGACCCCTTATAGCTTTCACCGGTGCTGAGAGAGACATAATAAGTGCAGGTGCGAGTTTTTTTTTTCATTTTATTATCATTAGGCAGAATTTTTTTGATTTAAAAGGAGGTGGAAAGAATGGGAATATAAAAAAGGAAGTGAAAAAAAAAAAATTGAATTGGAAGTCAAGTAAGAAAGGAGGCTAATCTCTGAAAGAAATTTTTCCTTACTGATTGGCTCAGGATTGATAGTCCAATTGATTAGATAGAAAGCGAATGAATCACTATTTCAAGAGTAGAAAGTATCATCAGATTGTCCTTCCACTTTCATTAGTTATCTTCTTTACCTAGGAAAAGTCCATCTAAAAAGAGAATAAATGATTGAAGCAAAGAAGTATAAGTTGGGCTTTGAGACTTCAATTGGCTTTTTTTTGTTGTTTGATGGGTATATTGAATATTAAAAATATTTAACTATGATTTTTTAATTATTTAGATCAATTTTATATCATATTTATAAATATTATGAATTAATTTTAAAACCTTTTGTATATAAAGTAAATATCATACCGATAGAGCAAATGGTCAATGGTTCATTAGGTGGAATTTGATGAAAGGGGGCTCAATTATTTGTAATGGAAAAGACAAGAGTTTGACAAAGAATGCAGTCGAATCACACTAATGGAAAAGTCAAGAGTTTGACAAAGAAAATATTATAATGGAAGTCAAGCAACTATCATTCATTTACGAAAACTTCACTTGTGTAAAGTTGTGGCGTCGTTTTGACAGTTACGTCCATGGAGTTCCTGTTGTTTGTCCAACGTTGACTGTTGCGCGGCAAAGATTGAGTAGAATAGTCACCTAATAACAAAAACTTGGCCTTCATTAATGAGTCCCTGTAGCTAATATGGGTGTTAAAAAGTAGGTACAAGATTTTAGAGCTTTTAAAAATGTAAACAATACATGAATGTAATGTTCAAATAACTGTTAGAATTTTGCTCGTATTTCAAACTTAATCAAATAGTGTAGTCAAGTGAAATTTTAGTGGTCGATAAAGGATAGGAATATAGATCTTGATGGGATTAACACTGATATTTTATAGATGAATAAAAACAAATTTTATAGTTTGTTGTTAGTTACTTAGCACACACCATATATTTAATCTACCTTGGGTTTATAATAGATTTGGATTCTCTCTTAGTCACCGGTGCCTCTTAACAATTAGGAGGTAAATTATGAAACGTTAAATTTAAATAGAAGGATCTTAGCCGTTATTTTAAAATTAGGGCTTCAGTTTCAAAATTCAAAAACATGTTTTTTTGCCTTTTTTTTGTTTTTCTTTTTTTGTTTCTAATCAAATCTAATCTATCCTAGCTAAAACCTTTTCTCTCTCTCTACCATCTCTCCCCCCTCTCTCTCACACACACAGGTGAAAAGAGAAAATGTATTATGACTCTCTCAATAGAAATATCTGTTGTCGCTTCCCAAAGTTGATGGCATCTAATCTATAATCTCAAATAGTTCACAAAGAATATAGGTGCATCACACTAGTAGGTCTAAAACATGAAATCATTGAGGGAATTCTACAACATAGCTATAAAAGATGAAACAAATAAATAAAAATTTAGATTGCTAGTTTATCTTGCGTGCTGATCGTAGTTTGCTTTTTAATTTTTTGCTAAATAAAATTTCAGCTCTTACTCATCAAAAAGAAGGCAACAAAATATATATTTAAATTGAAGCCAGATTTTTAAAATGACGGTTTAAATCATTCCGTTTGAATCTAACGTTTCACAAGCTATCTCTTAGTCACTAAGAGACACTAATGATTAGGAAGTGATCCAAATCCAATTTATAATAGTGTGAAAAAGGACTTTTAGATATAAATTCGAGATCTTTTTATACATTATTGGGTTATCACAGTCTAAATTAAGTACTTTGTGACATGACTAATTCTTGTACTAAATCTATATAATATTTTGGAATAGTGTAACGTATATATTCACCATTTTCTTCTACTACAAAACGGAGGAAAATTATAAGATAATATACTTGGCCTAACTCTTAAATCATTGTCACAAACACATCAAGAAAGTCATATTGAAAATGTCAAAACAATAAGATTCTAAGCTCCGCCTTTATTGAAATTAACAAAAGTTAGTGAAGATCCTCAAACTAAAAGCGAAGCTAATTGCTTAGCACCATATTGTTGACAATTATAATTCTTTCCAAATCTTTTCCTAGTGTAAATATAGAATAGGCTAATCAGTGTATAATTATAATTAATTGATAGGCAAGATTGCCTCCAGTGATTGACAGAATTGTTGTATATATATACACCTTTGCTTAGTAAAGAATTATCTTGGCATTGTATTTTAGCCAATTTTACGTGATATCAGAGATAGGCCTATGATCTAGTCTCATTCATCTTCTGCGTGCGACCTATCTCAAATTAGGTCCACTTATGTTCAATCTTTCACGTGCATCATGTTCCATGTATTTTTAATCTCCCACGTATATTCAATCTTTTATAAATTAGGTCCACATGTTTTTCAATCTTTCACATATATTATCTACCACTTGTGTTCAATCTTCCAAGTGTGACACTTCTCAAAATTATGTTCATGCATGTTCAATTTTTCATGTGTGACGCCTCTCAAATCAGGTTACACGTGAGGGGGAGTATTAGAATATAACACTTGTCTCACATCAAAAAATCAGACCACCTTATAAGATCTTGAGTTACTCCACTTAGTACTAATTAGTTTTAATATAGAAACTCAATTATCTTAACACATATGAGCTTGAAAATTATGAGTTTTTGTTGGGCATGACTATTTGGTATCATATACAGTTTGCGGAACAACTAAAAGGACTTCTTCCTTTTTTGAAAAATATAGAGAACGTCGATTTGCATCCGCTATGATTTCTTCTAAAGAAATTGAATCTGAAATGAAAATAGAACCTAAATTTTATGATAAACACTTTATTCGTAGAAAGAACCAATTTGATGAGAGTGTCAACAATGAAACAACAAAATCTCTTAAAAAAATTATTTAGAATTGATTATTTCACATATATATATAGTAGATCAGGCAACTTTTTTTCCTCCAGAGTAGATTTGACCAATTTAAGATATACGAAAATATTTTTGGTTTTCTATTTAGGGGTAAAAACTTGAACTAAACAATAATAGTTTGAAAGAACATTGCCTTAATCTTGAGAGTTCCTTGAAATATAATAACTACTCTAGTATTGATGGTTTAGATATATTTTCCTAACTAAAAGTTTGATATACTCAATCGTATAAGAAGATTCGATTCTTTTCCAAATGCATTTATTGCTTGTAGAATAATTTTAACTATTCCAGTAAGTGTTGCTTCGGTAGAAAGAAATTTTCAAAACGAAAATTAATTAAATGTTAAATGAGATCGACAATGTCTTAAGAAAAATTAAATGGATTGGGTGTTATATCAATTGAAAAATAATTGTTAGAAAAACTTGATTATAAAAATTTACTTAGGACTTTTGTATCTCAAAAAGCTAGAAAAATAAAATTTTAATAAAATATTGAGATGAGTTTTAACCGAAAAAAAAAATTATTTATTTTAGTATTTAGATTAGGCCTCTACATGTGTTGAGTTGGCCCCTAGGTCATAGGTTACTCAACTTGCTGCCTCACTCACCTTTATATATCAACAGGGACAGAGCCAAGGGGAAACTATAGAGAAACAAATCCCCTTCGAACCCCCATTTTTTTTTAATTTATGTACTATTCTTTAGAAAAAGTTCTATAGGTGCCCCTAATTTTTCCTTTCCCATTTCCACATCCAACATTTTTAACAAACACAAAAAAATAAAAATTCCCATATCCAAATCTCCCCTCCCCCTTCCTGTAAACGGGCCCCTCATCCCTTCCCAGTTCACAACCCACCTATCTTGTTCCCCTTCCCACATAACAGGCTCCCCTCTCCCTCTTCCCTAGTTCCAACTTCCAAAACACTCACTCAAAGCTAAAGTAACCAATCATGAAGAAAGATTTGTATTATTCATAATTTTTTTGGTCTAGGTAATTTATGCATAAACTTTTTTCTTAATGATTTTTTGTGTTGCTAGTAGATAAATATCTTGAGGCACTACACCAATACTAAGATGAATAATTTATTCAAAATATTTCTCATAGTGATTTTTTATTGTGTATTTTTTTTTTCTGTTAGATGATATTTTAGTGGTACAATTTATGTAATAGATAGGTAATTTAAATGGATAAAATTTAGTAATGCTTAATTTATTTATTTATTTTGTCTAGGTAATTTAGAGTTTCCTCATACATGTTAATTAATTTAAGGAAGTTTTTTTCATATATATATATATACACACACACACACATGATTAATTATATTCAAATTTTCTACGTCCATGTGTTTAATTATTCTAATAGACGGTGAAATTATTTTCAGATTAAAGTATGCATAAGTCTAAAATAATTTATTCCTTTTTTAAAAGAAAAGAAAAGTATATTGAATCAGAACCTAGTGAACAATAAAATAATTTATTCCTTTTTTAAAAGAAAAGAAAAGGATATTGAATCATAACCTAGTGAACAACCTTCTGTATATGATATTGGTATAAGGTAGCGATTGGTACACTGCAATAAATTTACTTTTAGAAGCCTCGTTTACATAATTTTATATTATTTTTTCTAAATATTATTTTTTAACTTGTTTATGTTTAAAATATTTAATTATCAATCTTTTTAATTGAATCTTGGTCTCCTAATATCAAATGTTTGACTTTGACCCTGTGTATCAACTTATGTATATAACTTTGCAAACACATTCTTAACAATATGTATTCAATTGTTTGGTCCATGACTATGCTTACATGTATATGTGACTCAAGTGGCTTGCTAGACACAAAAAATAAGGAAAAATGTGGACAATGGAGGACGTTTCAAAACGTCCGCCATTGTTGTGAGAGTATGGGGGGTGCTTGTGAGGTCCATGCACCTGAGCTGCAATGGACGTTTTTAAAACAATCCTGAAAAATTGCCTTAATCAACTGCATATTGACTTGATCAACTGCATTTTATGGTAATAAAGTAACCTTGAGATACCATTGCCAACTTTTTTTGGACCATTTCTCGATTTCTGCGTGTCATTCAGTCGCGGGGGCCATGCTAATCTTCTCTGTGGTTCCAATTTTATCGGATGTCCATTGCCAACTTGTTCATATCTCCTATATATACATAAAAAAGCAAAATGTTTCAACACAATCGTACTCACTCGCTATCTTCTTGGCCTTCACATTGATCATAAAAGCCAAAAAGAAAAGTTGATAGCGAGGGAGTAGTACGTCAAAAATCAATAACCAGATGGTATTGATCAAGAACAATGCTCGTCTTGGCCTGGCCCTCTTGGCCGTGATCGTTGCTCTATCTCCCAGCACCAAACCAATCAGCGCGACCAAAACTGACAAAGTGATAACACCAGAACAATTAGGATGGAAAGAGTCGATATTGAAGTCTTTTAACAACCTTCTAGATTTGGAACAGAATAAAATTATCCCACTAAACCATGAAGTGGTCCAGCACTTGCCCAACACGCTTGAGCCACAACACAGACAAATAATCATCGATGGTTGCTCAAAAACCGAACAAGCACTAGTTAACCATATAAAGGACGCCATTGAATTGCTTCAGAAAAATGACTTGAAATTTAGCGTGGAGAGAAGACTCAATGCCGCACAGAGGCTTTCAAAAGGTTGCATGTTTAAGCTGGAAACATATAAAGTTCCTGTTCCTCCTCAACTTGAGGCTCTTGACTTGGAGTTTGGTAACGCTCTAAGGGCTGCCTGGGAGGTGGCTAACCAGAAGCCAGTGGCAGCGAAAAAAAATTAATTAAACAACGGAGTTTAGTTTTGTAATGGAATTAATATAAATTAATATTCTTGTTACTCAAATTTTTTTTCTTTTTTTTTTCTTTTGCCAATGGCTTGCAATATAGAGGGGTTGGTTTGTTGATAATAGAATGTCGTATGCAGGCAATTTTCATCAATGAGAAATTAAATTCTCATTAAAATTAAATAAACACTTTTTTTTTTTGCTAAAAGCAAGTGGATCTATTAAGCTCAACAAGTAAATACAAGAAAAACAAAGTCAAGGAGAGCCGAAATGATAAAACTACAAAAGCTGGGTCTCATCTAAATTCCACAAATTAAATAAACACTTGCATTGCATTTGGACAACATTTGTTATTTCTTGTGCATGAGGATTACATGAAAATTCTCTGATCAGGCCAATGACCAATTGACCATCCACCCATGTCACAAGAGTGGGCTCCACATGTATATGGGGCATGGGCGAATTCAAGAATTCATCACTGGAGGCTAAAGTATATATATTTTATTTTCTAGTACGAGACTAATTAATTTTTTTTAATTAAAATTACATAAATATCTAATTTTTTTTTCTTTTAAAAAATACACAGAATTTTTAATATTTTTTTGAGCCAATAGGGGTTGCAGCTCTTACTCACTCCCATGTGCATCCGCCTCTGATATGGGGGCCACCTATGTGCGAGTGGACTGGAGGACCGATAGCCTGATGAGAGAATTTCCTGGATTACATACACTCATAAAGCAATCTAAGCATAGCTAATTTAATTTTGAATGTCGTTGGGAAAAAAATGCACCTTATGCTTTGCGTTTTCTTTTTCGTTATGCGCAAATTATCAATAGTAATCTTCTCATTTTTCCGAGTTCATACCCAAAATTAATAACGTTAGCCACGATCCTAATACTTTAATTTGTATTTACTATTGCAATTTTAATGTATTATGTGTTGCTAACTAATTATAATTTAGCAAGCTTAGTAAATCTAATTTACTATATCTCTAATTAAAGAAAGTGAGAAAAATCATTTGCATGTGCTTTTCATGAATCAAATCAATTTAAATAAAATGTGGTTCAAATTAAAATATAGCAACCATTATCAATTGATTGATATGTTAGGCTCAAGTAAGTTCACGAATGGGCATACATCTCACATGTTCAATGATCACCAATAATTAATTATATAATTTTAATGAGTTGCTTCCATTGTTGGTAAGTGTTTCCTTTTAGAAGATAGTTAGCATCAACATTCATGTGTCTAATGTTTCCTTGAGAAATACTACGCATCAACATGCATGTCACTTGACAATTGTACAAAATCATGTGTATAAATATGCAAATTTCGAGTAACTCTCTTCCTTGTGAGCTTTCGGAATCCTTGAAAGGTAAGCCAAATCAATTTTTTTTTTTTTTTTTTGGTTTTATTGGATGACTAGGCATGTTAGATTAGATCTTCTTTAATTTGTCAAATTAGATGTTTAATCTACTTATGGAGCCTCTCATCCTTACCAAGCCACTGCCTCCTTTATCGTAACACCACCCTTATAATTTACGTTATTACAACACAAGCAAAAACTTTTGAAGGTTTACTTAACAAATTCAATCTATATTTTCCGTTGGGATGAGGACATGGACACACACATCAAAGTAGTTGAAATATGATTTTTTTTTTACTTGGTTTGATCACCTTTGATTTACATCTAAAATCTTATGCTTAAATAATTCCTGGGATTAACTACAAGCTAGAAGGTGATAGTTCTAAAAAAAGGATTAAAAATCCTCTATCTTATTTAAACTCTCCTTGTCTAATTTAATATGCGTTTTGACTTAGAGCTTGAGCCAAAACCTAGCAAAATGATCAAATTTATGTTATTCCTTTACGTGTATTAATAATTTCAACGTGTATTAACAATTTCAAAGTCATTGGTTTGATCCTTTGTCAAAATTCAAGCCATGTATTTTAGTAGCTAGTATCTTTTTTCTATTTTAAGAAGGGGCAAAACTGAGTGAGAAGACAAAGATGGTGGACACTTTGGTTCAGTGGTATGTAACTCTCTATATATGCGAGAGGTTGTGAGATCAAGTTTCGCTAATTATGTTGTACATCTTTAGGCCTTCCCTGAATAAAAAAAAAAAAAAAATTTAGGAGATGACTTATTTTATTTGTCCTTTTTTAAACGTAAAAAAATGTATAGTTACAAGATAATTCACTCTAGTACTTTTTTAAAATGATTTTGATAGTAATTCACAAGTTAATATACACACCAATTTTTTTTTGATTCAGGGGGCCTAAAGTTGTATAACATAATCAAAGAGACTCAAACTTGTAATCTCTCACATACACAATAAGTAACCTTATCACCGGACCAAAACTCTAGTAACATATACTCAATTTACTTTCACATAAACATGATTTACTATAAATCCGATATTATACTCCTACGGTCATCAGTGAAGGGTTAGCTTACACAACCAAAATATTACACCCGAAAATCCAATAAATATCACAACCATTTGACCAATTGCGTAAAATATCATAGCCACAGCAACCTCTTCTCTTTTCTTTGCCACCAATAATAATGTAAGGAGTCTCTCATTTTTCGTTTTCATAATTTCGAAAATGATGTGCATCGTGAATGCCTTTTTTTGTTTTGACGATAATCACGTCTAAAAATATGAATGTTAAGTTCCGTCATAAGAAAGAAGAACAAATGGATATAGATTGTGGGGTCGTCACATATATTTTAAGTGGGGTTTTATGAAAAAGTGCTCTTTTCCTAACTAAACGCTATGGCGCAAAAATTTGATAAGGCTACTTAAGTCGCGGATCAAAGTTTTGGTTATGGTTTTGATTTGTTTTTTTTTTAAATTCAGTCATTAGATCCGAATTAATTAATGTTGAAAAAGTATTTGAAATAAATATTAAAATGAATAGTTGAAATTAAAAATGAACAAATTTAATGACTGGCAATGCACATTATTAGATCATTATTGAGACACTCAAAAATTAAGTATAATAATAAGATAAATTTTTATTATAATTAAAAATTTTAAATTTAAACTACGATATTAAATTTATTATAAAAAATAGAGAAAAGAAAAATATCAACGTAGGCGCTACTCACGGGACCCACGTCTCCAAGCTTCCGCATGTGATAAAGCGCGCGATCCTAAACCGTTCATTGACCGTGCCCATATAATATCTCGCCACGTGTCCCCACCACCAATTATAAATTTCTCACAAAAAATCTCTCTCCTCTCACTCTCTTCAATTTCCAGTCACCTCTTCAAATCACTACACTCCACACTCTTCAAAGCTTCAACTCCTCTCTCTCTCAATCTTCACTGTTTGTCTCTCTACATATACATACATCTGTCTTTGCATCTTCATTCAGCTCAATTCGAGGTAAATTCTTATGAATTAAAATGAATTTTGCTCAATCAATTCTTGTGTTTCTTCATTATATATATATATATATATATATATATATATATATGAAATGATGTATAAATGAATTTATGTATGTGTGTGTTTGTTATTGTATATCGTATCATCAAGCGATGATTCTTGGCTTAATCTTCATTTTCTCTTCAAGCTGAAGCAGCAGTTGTGTCACAGTTTACGTGTATGTCTCTTATATATGTCTTGCATTAAGATCAAACTCAAACTGGAGCATGCATAGAAGTATATGTATCTAATATGTGTGTGTGTGTGTGTGTTGTATATATGTGTGGATGTATGTATGATGTTTCGCTTTTTGGTGTCAGTTTATCTAATTGTTCTTATTTTGATATATACATGTGTGTGGAAATCTTGAGTTGTTTGGATTTTATTAAGGTAATAATTTTCATTTATACATCCGTAAACTAATTATCATTATGTAAAATTGTAAATAGACGTTGATAAGCATATAGCGTCAGTGTTCTTGTTGATTTATCTATTTGTCCTATTTGTGCGCGTAGATGTGTGTATTTATACTAGTGTATGTGCGCGCGCATGATTGTGTGCCTGTGTGTGTATTCACATTGATGAACAAGGTCATATACAAGAAAATTCGCATATATTAATTCATAAAATTGTGTATGATGACTCGAATGAGTATGGTGTTAGCATATGCTTACATGTATATGTGACTCGGTGATTGTATCTTTGTATGCGTATGAGAATTTAATCATTTGGTCCGTGGTCGTGATTGTGAGCAGTGATATAAAGGGAGGAGAATATGAGCACATCAATAGGGAATAAGGTGTTACATCAAAGTTTACTTCCATCAGCTGTTTTGGAGCAAAAGAGTAGAATAAATTCCAGTTGCATCGGAGGGAACTACACTTTTTTCCAATCTCACGTGACTTCTTCGACACGAAAATTGCCTTTATCAACCGCATTTCACGGTAAAAAATTGACATTGAGGAGAAAGAAATTAGCCATGGTAAAACAGCGTGTTTTTTCTGGTTTTGCTCGGGCTGCTTTAGCCACGGATGCTTCGTCTGAGGTATATGCCCAAAAGAGTTTGTGCCTTTTGTTTTCTCTGTGTAATGCACTTAATTATAAGGCATTTGATTGATTAATCTAGTGCTGGATCCTTTTGTTGTATTGTTATTCATCTAATCAGAAAGCTTGGCACCTGTCAAGTAATTTGCTTAAAGCTTGAAGGCAAAGACAAAGATCTTACCTTTACTCTTTTTTTGATTTTGTTCTGTTCTTTTTCAGTTAAAGATGCATTCTTCTTTCTTTCTTTTACTTCTTTTCCTCCTTTTGACCCTCCCGCCTCAACAAAAAAAAAAAAAAAAAAAAAGAAAGAAAAGAAAGAATAATCTTTTTGTCTCTAGATACACTACTTGTTACCCTTTTATGATGGGTAACTTAATTGACATCCATTTTTAAATATCTTCAGTATTGTGCATAGCACATTTACTCCTAGAAGTGAATAGCATGCTCATCAATTGAACTGAATAGGTTGAATTTCTGTACTCTCCAGCAACTAACTGCCCAGAGGTTCTTGATGGGGATTGAAATAAAACATAATGTTATTATCTATTACTTTTTCTCTTTCTCCTATGGTGCCCTCATGTTGCCAAATGCAGTTGTAGTGAATGTGCAATCACAGTTTGTTATGATAAGCTTATCTGCTTTGGCTTTACAAGGATGTCAATTTTCCTCGTACTTTGCCGGTAAAAGTTCTCTTTTCAGTTATTAACTTGGTTCTTGTTCAGTAATTGGGGATAAGGAATTTTTGAAGACACAATGAGCAAAAGGACATATTTTTTGCATGCGACCACGGAAGCAATACCGTTGTCATTTATATGGTTTCTGGGGATTGGAAGCCTCCGAGCTCTCTGCATAAGCTATAATCATCATTCAACATGTGAAAAATATGTTGATGCATGCCTCAACATGTGCAACTTTAGGGGGCAAGAAAGATATAATAAACAATGATCTAATGGAAAATATGTTGTTTTTACTTACTTCCATAGGGGAAAACTGAAACTATCATGTTAAGATAACCAGGATGGCGGAGTAGTATTTTTGTGGAGACCTGAGACCAGGTGCACCTTTAGATGGTGTGATCTAGTGGATGGCATGTATATTTCCTGTATGCAGACAATGTGAAAGAATATAACATTTTTATGAATTAGCCACATGGAATTCATTTGACTGAAGGTGAAGGTGATTAGTAGTTCTGGTTGGGTTGTCATATGCTCTTGAAAAGTTGGCCAAACATGTTGAAATGAGATTAACTCTTATCACTTTAAGTTAGCTCCATCGTTCTGTTATCAGGTGATTAGTGAAAAGTATCTTACATTTTTCTTTTATGAGTGTAATCTTCCAGTTCTCACCATCTTGCTTCCATATATACGCCGTATTACTTTTGGAAAATTTGAAAGTGATGAACCTCAAATTTGTTATCATGTCTTAGAACTTACTTTCTGGTATCTTTCAAAGTGAAAGGTCCAGTATTAATCTAAAGAAGTACATACACCAGGATGAGAATTGTAAATGTTGGATCACATCTGGGTTCAAATCACATGTGACATAATTGATGTTTTCTTTATCCTGAAAATTTCTCTATTTATATGCATAATTAAGTCCCGATTTAGATGTTTATTTGTTTTCACTACTGTTTTTGTAGCAGCTTGTAGAAAAGTTCAACCTCGATCGAGATATTGAACTGCAGGTACGTCCAAACTGTCACTCACCCTCAAGAGAAGGGATTGAGGGTTCTTGACTTGATATTGGATTTATTGGAACAGTATGTTGGTGTATCCGCATTCACATGTGGTTATCCTTTTGCAATGGAACAGGTGGATGTTAGTAGTCCAACCTCAGGTTCTGTGTCAATCGTAGATTTTACAGTAACAAGTAATAGTGACAGCCTCATTCTACACTGGGGCGCCGTAAAATCAAGCAAAGAGTACGTTCAGCTATACCACAATAAACTTCAGTGATCAAAATTTCTCTCTGTACATGTTCCAGTTCTTTTGATTATTCTTTACCTCCGTCTCATATTGTAGAAAATGGATACTTCCAGATCGTTGTCCAGATGGAACTAAAGTATATAAGAACAGAGCATGCAGAACTCCTTTTGTGAGAGTAAGTTTCACGTGGACATACAGATTCAAGTGGGAGTTACTGTATTAGTTCTGGAAGAAGAAGAACTATCTTTTCACTTGTTTATGCAATTAAAACTAACATCCAAATTTGTTTTATCATCTTTTAGTCTGGCTCTTATGCCTTCTTGAGAGTCGAAATAGATGATCCTGCAATACAAGCTCTGGAGTTTCTTATCTATGATGAAGCCCAGAATAAATGGTAAAGCTAAATTTTACTTAAAAAGGAAGGCCTCTTAGGTGCTAATAATCCATGGAAATAAATTCATCCCTTTCCCCGTGTATAGGTTCAAGAATAATGGCGGCAACTTTCATATTAAACTGCATCAGAGAGACCCAGGGGTTCCAAAAGTTTCAATTCCTGAAGATCTTGTACAGATTCAAGCATATTTGAGATGGGAAAGGAAGGGAAAACAGATGTACTCTCCTGAGCAAGAGAAGGCAAGTTGTTCATGTTACTCAAATATCTTAGGTCAAAGTGAAAACAGTATTGGTGTGAATGACTGAGTACAACTGGACTATGGTTTAACTGCCACTTAAAAGTTTTTGCCACTCATGGTTTAACGTCAATTGAACAAACTTATTTTGTTTGTAAAATGATTTTGTGATGTTCAATTTCTTATTGAAAAATAACTTACCTATTATAGGAAGAATATGAGGCTGCTCGTGCTGAGGTATTGGAGGAAATAGCTAGGGGTACTTCCATTGAGGACCTACGAGCAAGGCTTACAAAGAAAGATGATACAAGTGACAGTAAGGAGCATCAACGTTCTGCACCAAAGAGCAATATAACTGACGATCTTGTGCAAATACAAGCTTATATACGATGGGAGAAAGCAGGAAAACCAAACTATTCTCCAGAGAAGCAACTTGTAAATCTCGAATCTTGTGTATGCTTTGCGTGCGACACACAATCACACTTGCTCTATTGAAATGTCTGTGAGCAATTTATGTAAATACACACACACACACACACACACATTATACTATTGAAATGTCTGTGAGTAATTTATGTACACACACACACACACACACACACACATTATACTATTGAAATGTCTGTGAGTAATTTATGTACACACACACACACACACACACACATATATATGTAAATAATTATTTGGGATTCCATTCTCTTTGCTATCATTTATTTTTCTCCTTTTTCCTATATTGTTAACTCTTTTGCTAAATGAAAACAATATATCACTGGGGAGCAAAGGCTCAGATCCATAGAGTTCCTACAGCACAACTAATTGTGTCCAGCAAATATCTATAAATGCTGTATCATCTAAAAGTATCCAATAAAATTGAAGCCGGCACAGAAAAATTAGTGATGTACTTTTATCTTATATAAGCATAAGAGACCAGTTCTGTGCTTGAAATACCATGATTATGTCCTCTGTATTAGATTTTGGCTGGTGAGGATGTCCTCTTTAACAGCCTTGCAAGGAGAAGGTTGTCCACTCATTCCAGCCATAACCTAATTGCTGGAATGTACTTTGTTGTAGAAAGTTTCCTTTGCTTCTGAGATAAGAGAGTTTCTTCACGAAGTGAATGGCTAATGCTGTTACATTCTAGCATAAGCCCTTCTGTGCAGATGATGCCAGCAAACCTTAATAATTTTCTGATCATTGCTGATGCAAGTTGAGATTGTTCAAGTGATGTTTTCAATATTTGTCCCTCAAAAGATTGTCGAACTTCAGGGTTATTCATCGATATATGGGTAATCTTCGGCGGTCAGAGAAGATAAGATCTCTATGAAAGCAGGAGGTCTTAGTGTTCCGATGCTAATTTTATGACTCTCACCCTTGATCCATGGCCGATGCCAAAATAATGAATTTAAGATTTGGGATTCTAAAATTTAAAATTGTTTATCATTATACCTGACAGCCATGGATCGTCATAGAACATCTTTCCCCAGATTTTGGCCCAAGATGTAATTAATTAATCTTTCTTCTCAGAAGCAAGCTTTCCTCATCAGAAAACCTCCATATCTACTTGCTCGGAAGAGCCTCTTCAAAAACTAATACTTCTCAATCTAATTCCTTCAACTTCTATTTGGAGCAGGCTTGTTAAATTTTGCATAAATATTTATATCTGATTATGATAGACATAAGAATCTCCTCTGGAGCTTTCCAGTCCTTGGGGCAGAATGGTTTTCGTCCAAAATATTACTTAGAGCTCCTATCACTATCATGGAAAGTAGATGTAAAACATAACTTCCTTGGGACAAAGTGCAGAACTTGAAAAGAATCCTTTTGGAGCCAATATTCAAGGAACAAAAGCTAACAACAGAATTACACAATGTAATAAAAGCTCCCAACAAGAAGGGCATATGATCTTCTGTGTTATAAAAGAAAGGTTCCCTTCAGTAGTATGATTTGAGATCTTCTCCGCACCAAGTTTTCTTAGTAGACAAGAACTTCTTTGTTGATATTAACATTTGACTGGTGCACTGTCACATTAACAGAAAGAATTTGAAGAAGCAAGACAAGAGTTACAGAGAGAACTGGAGAAGGGCACTTCACTTGATGAGATAAGGAAAAAGATTACAACAGGTGGAATTCAATCTAAGGTTGCTAAGCAACTGGAGAAAAAGAGCTATTTCACGGTTGAAAGAATCCAACGGAAAAAGAGGGATATAATGGAAATCCTGAATAATTATCCATCTGAATCATTAGATAGCAGGATCTCAGAAGAACCACAAGCCTTGTCCCCAGTTCAGCTTTATGCTAAGGCAAAAGAAGTGGAAGGTCCCATTATAAATAAGAAAAAGTACAGGCTCGCAGATAAGGAACTTGTGGTAAGCATATGACTTGTGTTTGGTATTTACCTGTGAGTATTTTGTAGTATGTAACATTTAAGATTTCTGCTTCCTTGTATATTTGAAGGTACTTGTAGCAAAGCTCTCCGGCAAGACAAAAGTTTATCTGGGCACAGATCTCAAAGAGCCTGTTACTCTTCACTGGGCTTTATCCAAAAGACCTGGAGAGTGGATGGTAACACATTCAAAATTATGATCATTAATAAACACAGACATCTCCATGTAGCATGATAAACATCTCCAAGTAGCATGTTCCATGATTTGTGCTTTCAACTAGTTTACTTGTACCTCTGCGTAAACTATTAATAATATATTGTGTCCATTTTACAGGTGCCACCTTCAAGTGTATTGCCCCCTGGTTCAGTTTCTTTAGATAAGGCTGCTGAAACACAACTTGCAACCACTTATTCTGATGATCCAAATTGCAAGGTCCATTATTGTAATCTTGATATGCTTTGCTAGTCTTAAACATTATCAAGTTGAATGTGAAGGTGGTCTCAAGATCTTTGGATCTATTTCAGGTCCAGTCCTTAGAGATAATAATTGAAGATGAAAATTTTATGGGGATGCCATTCGTTCTTTTGTCTGGTGGGAATTGGATAAAAAACAATGGGTCAGACTTCTATATAGAATTTGATGCTGAAATCAAGCAAGTTCAAAAGGTTGCGCTCTCATTCCTAAAACGGATATCTTTCTAGTTTATGTTGCTTTCTGTTAGAAGTAAAAGTGAAAATGAATGGATGTCACTCACCAGATATAATGGATAAGTTGTTTTGTCCTATGATAGGATGCTGGGGATGGAAGGGGAACAGCAAAGGCTTTATTAGATAAAATAGCAGAATTGGAAAGTGAGGCTCAAAAGTCTTTCATGCACCGGTAAGTTCTCTATGAATTTCCAAACTATAGGAACAGTTCTAAAGCCAGTGAAATATGTCTTCCCTAATAATATGCATTTTGGCTTCAAAAGATAAGCAGATCGTGTTGCAATGGGTATTTTAAATGTATCTTCACGTGTCTTTCCATGAATGACACTTACAATGCACCAACTCCCATGCGTCTTTCAGTGAATGAGGCTTACTATGCACAGGTTGGATGTCAATTCCCTCTGTCCTGTGATGAGATAAATGTTGCCCTGTTATATGGTTCATTGTAACACCTGTTTTTTTTTTTGGGGCCAAATCAGGTTTTAAGTTCTGATATTCTAATAAGTTGGTCCATATCTTCTGAGATAATCTGATATCTTGTATTTCTTCTTTCCTTCTTAGATTTAACATTGCAGCTGACCTGATACAAGATGCCACAAATGCTGGTGAATTGGGTCTTGCTGGAATTCTTGTGTGGATGAGGTTCATGGCTACTAGGCAGCTGATATGGAATAAAAACTACAACGTAAAGCCACGGTATAAGTCCTACAAGATAACTCTTTGATGTTCATCTAAGCTCCTTTTTTGAAGTGTCTTTTTCTCTGGAATTTCTGCAATTGTCTTGCTTATTTTGCAGAAATATTACCGTCTTCTCTTCTATTGTTACCTTAGCTGCAAGCTTCTTCAATTACGATCTTCCTTGTCCATTGAGAAGTTTTATTTTGGTATTAATGTGCTTTGTGCTTCTTTTTGCAGTGAGATAAGCAAGGCTCAAGACAGACTTACAGACTTGCTCCAAAATGCTTACACAAGCCATCCACAATATCGTGAACTTGTGCGTATGATTATGGCAACTGTTGGTCGTGGAGGTGAAGGAGATGTAGGGCAGAGAATACGTGATGAAATCCTCGTTATCCAGGTCAATATCTGAACCCAAATCTTTACATCCCCCATTCCCCCCTCCCCCCAAAATCTGGAGGTGCACAGATCTCTTATACTACCATCTGCTTAACAGAGCAGAATGACCAGTTTTTGCTAAGTAGAATGACCAATTGCACTTTGTGGTCTTTGATTGTCTTTAAATAATGTTGCCTAGAGTTGTTTACTAATTGCAGAGGAATAACGATTGCGGTGGAATGATGGAGGAATGGCATCAGAAACTGCATAATAACACCAGTCCTGATGATGTTATAATATGTCAGGTGTTGGGAATGAACATCTATACATACTTTCTTGACAAACTTGCTTTTTTGTATTTGTCTTACAAAATCTGTTCATGCAGGCACTAATCGACTATATCAAGAGCGACTTTGACATTGGTGTTTACTGGAAAACCCTGAATGAGAATGGGATAACAAAAGAGCGCCTTCTAAGTTATGATCGTGGCATCCATTCTGAACCAAATTTTAGGAGAGATCAAAAGGATGGTCTTCTACGTGATCTAGCACATTACATGAGAACACTGAAGGTCGGTCCCTATATCCTTAAACTCTGTTCTTGTTATCTTTTTCCCTTCAAAGTATTGATAGTGTATGTTACTAGAGTAGTTGTCAAATTAAAGGGGGCTTTATACTATATGAGATCATGCATGCAGTTTGCAAGAGCATATCCATCAACTTCAGCTGAAACTGTAGCACTTACAGAGTTTTGCATATATATATTTTGAGACAATCAGCTGTGCAATGCCAGAAGTCAAAGAGATGATTCGCATTTCACATTTTTTTTTTTTTTGTTTAATTTCTTTCTTTCCTCACCCCTAAGATGCAAAAAGGGGTTTTAGGGTGGGGGCTGTTGCTGGAAGGTAACAAGTGGATTTCATTTATTATCATTTTTAGATCCTATTATCTTATTTCATGTCATATCCAACATCTTGATAATTTAGCTTAACCAAAAGTTTTCTACAGGCGGTTCATTCAGGTGCAGATCTTGAATCTGCAATTGCAAATTGCATGGGCTACAGAGCTGAGGTAATGTTTCTAATACTCTGTTGTTGCTCAAATATTATCTTTTCTTTGTTATTCTGCCTAACATTGCAAATTATCCTCATCAGGGAGAAGGCTTCATGGTCGGGGTGCAGATAAATCCAGTATCAGGCTTGCCTTCAGGATTTCCGGTAATGTAAAGCAGTTTCAACTTTTAAGGGTTGTGTGATATTGGTTAATTCTGTAGAAGGTCATATGATGAGAATCCATTGCATGAATCCAATAAACAGGAGCTGCTTCAATTTATATCAGAGCATGTTGAAGACAAAGACGTGGAAGCCCTTCTCGAGGTATGCTGTATTTTTCTTAATCTTCTCTCTTCTGCTGAGATAATATTTGTACCCATCTGCTATAACATTTAGCTGCTTTTGGAAATTCATCTCAGGGATTGCTCGAGGCTCGACAGGAGCTTAGGCCATTGCTTTCCAAACCAAACAATCGTCTTAAAGATCTTTTGTTTTTGGACCTTGCCCTTGATTCTACAGTTAGGACAGCTATAGAGAGAGGATATGAGGCATTGAATAATGCTACTCCGGGGGTATATTCACTTCAATGCTAAATTTTGCATCTGTTATTTAATTTTTCTTGCCTGTGTTTTTCTCATCCTCTTCATATGGATTCTCTTTGCATTTTTGTGGGTCGCTATCATTCTATGTTACTTTTAATTAATTGTTTAACTGTTCATGTATTTTGCAGAAAGTTATGTACTTCATTTCTCTAATTCTGGAGAACCTAGCTCTTTCATTGAATAATAATGAAGATCTCGTCTATTGCTTAAAGGTAATGCTTTATTTCCACATTGGAAACAATAATGATGACTTTTGACAACTGCTTTCTCCATCATTGAGAACACATTTCCTTTACTGTTCTTTTATGTATTCAATGCTGTACAAAATGCTGTTAAATAATCCAATATTCATAATTACTGTTTGTCAAAGGGATGGAATCAAGCACTAAGCATGTTCAAAAGTGGAAATAATGACTGCGCATTATTTGCAAAGTCAGTCCTTGACAGAACTCGACTTGCACTTGCAAGCAGAGCAGAATGGTATCATCAACTATTGCAACCATCAGCAGAGTACCTTGGATCACAACTCAGGGTGGATCAATGGGCTGTATGTCAACTTTTTCAAAAACTTTATCTATCACATTTTCACTTTGTTACACAACATGATTTTAACTATTGGATGATGTAATGACTTCGTGCAGGTGAACATATTTACTGAAGAAATTATACGTGCTGGATCAGCTGCTTCATTGTCATCCCTTCTTAATCGACTTGATCCTATCCTTCGGAAAACTGCTAATTTAGGAAGGTAGAGGGAAGTTGAATAATGTGTCTATGGTTTTTCAATGCATTAGTATGTAAATTTTGTCCTTCTTCGAAAGGTTTAGCATCACATTGTATTGCACTCAAGCTAAGATTTTCTGAACACAGAATAAAGCAGGAAATTAGGAAATATATATCAACAAACAAAGCGTTTTATGTATTTTAATTTTCTTGTAAAGTAATCTTGTTTCTATTTACTTTTGTTATGACCAATATTGACAAGAATTTACTCTCTTCGATGCCTAAAACAGTTGGCAGGTTATCAGCCCTGTTGAAGCTGTTGGATATGTAGTTGTTGTGGATGAGTTGCTTTCTGTTCAAGACAAATCTTATGACAAACCAACTATTTTGGTTGCAAAATCTGTAAAAGGGCAGGAGGAAATTCCTGATGGCACTGTTGCTGTGCTAACACCAGACATGCCAGATGTCCTTTCACATGTTTCAGTTCGAGCTAGAAATAGCAAGGTAATTTGATATAAATACTCTTGCATGTGGATTTTCGAGTGAGCAAGTGTAACAGTTGAAATTTCAAATGCTTGTCTTTGGAAGGTTTGCTTTGCAACATGTTTTGATCCCAATATTTTGGGTGAACTTCAAGCAAGTGAAGGGAAGTTGTTGCGCCTAAAACCTACATCTGCTGATGTAGTTTACAGGTACTTCCTTTTGTGAAATAATATTGGATTTTCAATGCATATCAAGATGACAAGGGACGTAGTACTGACCTTTCTTCCTGTTCTTTTGTTTTCTTTCTTTTTTTTTTTCTTGTAGTGAGGAGAAGGAGGGTGAGCTAACAAGTTCGGTCAACTCCAAAGAAGTTGGCTCTTCACCATCTGTGACTTTAGTTAGGAAGCAATTCAATGGTAAATATGCAATATCCTCGGAGGAGTTCACAAGCAAAATGGTGAGGATTGGCTTGTTTTGATTTGATAATCAATTGATCTTTTCAGCTCTCTTTTCTTTACTCCAGGCACAGTTGTGTAAAGAGTCATATTCTTTCATGTATATGTGGAGTATGTTTAACTTAATGATTTTGATTTTCCTAGGTTGGAGCTAAATCACGTAATATTGCATATCTGAAAGGAAAAGTGCCTTCTTGGGTTGGAATTCCTACTTCAGTTGCCCTTCCCTTTGGTGTGTTTGAGGAAGTCCTTTCCGATGAGTTGAACCAGGTCTCACTAACTTATGATCTTACGATATCATGCATCCATTGCATCATTTCCTGCTGGAATCATCAAACATATCTTACATTAAAGAAGTCCCGTCCATTTGATGCATGAGTTATTTGTCAGAGTTATATCTCTTTATATAATATCTGAATTTTGCATTACTCAATCTCATCAAGTGCAAGTCCCAATTAGGGTTGTGCAATATAAAAGTATGAATTTTCCTTTTGGGTTTTGAGGTTACTACCAGAGGAATTTAGCTTTAGTCAGTCTAAATCATGACTATTGAGTGGTGAAAATCATGTTCTAACATTCATTTTGTGATTTTCTCTCAAAGTTTCAAAGACCACGTATAGAATTGCTTGAGAAGGGATTTGAACGCATAATGTTTGTATTTGAGAATGATTCCAAAAGTGGTTATAAGAGTTTCTTATTATCCATGGATAAAAAGGTAAGGGATTTGATAAAAAATCTCTGATCATGCTTGTGCCTGATTATAATTTGGTATACACGATAATCTTCCACTTCGAGAATAAAGGGAAGATATGGCCAAAACCCTGAGGCTGTGGATGAATGGAAGAAGAAATTGTATTAATGATAGATAAGAAACAACTTGTTCCCTTAACATTGGACTACGCTCCATACAATTGATGAAGTTCCTGGAAGAAGATTATCAAGCGACCGTTATCTCATTATTGGATCATAGCCTTCCTTGTTCTTCTTGATTTATTTGTCATAAACCTTTATTTATTTTTCTTAATAAGGTTGACATTGATTGATAAGTTATATCTGGATTAATACTTGGCAGGGAGTGGCAGCAAAGTTGCAAATTCTGAAGAAAAAGTTAAATGAAGGGGATTTTAGTGCTCTTGGTGAAATCCGGAAGACGGTCTTAGAACTTTTGCCACCATCACAACTGGTATGTCCTTAAGGTCCCCTTACTCTATTCACTAATGGGGTGAACTTGTATAAATCATGAGGTTGAAATGTATATATATGGGCGACAAATTATTTAACTTTGTGGCTTTGATGCTTAGTCGTATCTCCCCATTCTTCTAGACTTTTGGACCTCAGGTACATTATTAATTATATCATATTTAAGATGAACTGGACTACGTGACTTTTCAATTTTTTTTTTTTTTTTTGAAAATATTGGATCAGTAACTCGTTAATTGAGGATCATCTTGTTTAAGAATGATTTTTCTTTAGTCTTCTTATACTAACAGTTGTTGTAGATCGAAGAACTTAAAGAAAAGATGCAAAGTTCTGGGATGCCTTGGCCTGGTGATGAAGGTCCTCAGCGATGGGAACAAGCATGGATGGCAATAAAGAAGGTAAGACTAGCGGTTTCTACCCAGGGAATATATCTCGTGCCCATTGAACAGTACTATACATATCTATCTGCTTTCTTTGTTCCAAGGTATGGGCTTCAAAGTGGAATGAGAGAGCATACTTCAGCACAAGGAGGGTGAAACTAGATCATGACTACCTTTGCATGGCTGTCCTTGTTCAAGAGGTGGTAAATGCTGATTATGCGTTTGTTATCCACACTATTAATCCATCCTCGGGAGACTCGTCAGAAATATATGCAGAGGTAAATTTTTTAAATCTCGCCCTTATTCATTTGCATCGAGTAATTGCAGTTCTGAATCAATCGCACATTTGAAGAATGGAGTCAAAAATGTCTTCCCCTTGCTATTAACCTGTCATAATCTTGGAATCAAGAAATGTCGGCCAGCAGATTATAAGATAATAAAATAATCAACTAAAATTTCATAGCACATACCTGAGT
The DNA here is from genome assembly GCA_037974665.1 of Ehretia macrophylla. Taxonomy (NCBI): domain Eukaryota; kingdom Viridiplantae; phylum Streptophyta; class Magnoliopsida; order Boraginales; family Ehretiaceae; genus Ehretia; species Ehretia macrophylla. The sequence continues at coordinate 41,678,834 of CM075783.1, forward strand.
GGCAGTATGGTTTTGCTATTATTGCACTTCTCCATTGCTTTCCCCTTTTATTAATTGACTGGTAGATTCATTTATTTGAGGCTCACTCTGTACCAGGTGGTTAAAGGCCTTGGAGAAACATTAGTAGGAGCATATCCTGGTCGTGCTATGAGTTTTATCTGCAAGAAAAACGATCTCAACTCGCCTCAGGTAATAACATCAGATGATCTTTTAGTAATAGAACCTTGTTTATGTCGCTTCTAGATTAGTTTTATAAAGCACAAATGACACTAATATTTTCATAGCCCTTTATCCAAAGTTTATGACTTTTATTTCACACCCTACAATGATGAGTCACAATTTTGTACCAAAATGTAATTGTTCTCCAATCAAATCAACTTATGTTTGGGTTTCAAAGTTAGACCTCCCATGTATTGAGATTCTGGTCCTGGAATTTTACATGATTGTTACGACATTCATGATGAAAGAAGAGTGTAAGTCACTAATTGAGCACTCCTGCGCCAAAGATGAACGGAGCTGATTTTCCACTGCCCCACCCTCCATTCTGCACCCTTTTATCAGCCTACCAAGCAAACTTATTCAATCTTGATGTACTTTATGCTTAAGAATTTTAACTTTTCAGGTGCTGGGGTACCCCAGCAAACCAATAGGCCTCTTTATAAGGCGGTCTATAATCTTCCGATCTGATTCCAATGGTGAAGATCTAGAAGGTTATGCTGGTGCGGGCCTTTATGATAGGTAAAGTTTCTAAGAGAATTTTCAAGTTGATGTGCCTTAAACTTTGTACCTATTGTTCACCTCTATATCATATGCTATGTGCTTTAATACACTTCTGTGTTTCTCATCATTCTATTTCCAAGCGTGTTGTAAACTCAAATTGGTTCCGATCATTTGGCTATGTTATTGATCTTCCCTCCAGAGGCAGTAGCCAAGGATGATAAAACATATAATTTCCCTACTCCGATTGCCAAAACAGGAAAAATAAAAATAAAGGAAATAATTCTTAGCTTTCTCTTATTATGTAATGTTCACATATTTTTTTGACCGTATAGAACGTTGGCGAAGTCACCCTTCTATCGATGTTTGTTTATGCGTACCAGACATTCTCATCGACTCCCTTAATTTTCTTGCGTGAGCCTTGAGATATTGAATCCAGTCCTGAAGTTTCAAAAAAAATCATTGAAAGCGCACAATGAACAAAATAAAGGATCAGCTGGTGCACGTAAGGGTGTTTGTTAAAACTGAAAACGGAACACAGATCTATTTACTGAATTCTAAGTGAATGAACATATTAAGCTATTGAATTCATCTGCTTTATGACTAATGCATACATCTTTTTTTCTTTTGTAGTGTGCCGATGGATGAAGAGGAGAAAGTTGTGCTCGATTACTCATCTGATCCATTGATTATTGACACTAATTTCCGTCAATCAATCCTCTCTAGCATTGCTCGTGCAGGAAACGCAATAGAGGAGCTATACGGGTCTCCACAGGATATTGAAGGTGTGGTTAGAGATGGTAAAATCTATGTTGTCCAGACAAGACCTCAGATGTGAATCTCTCAAGGATCCTCCAAAGGGGCAAGTTTTCAGGGTACGGAAGAATCTTCGCGCTCTATCCATTATTGACTTCGACCCCCAATCTGCATATGTATTTGCAAGGGGCTAGTTGTTTAAATGGAGAAGCAGAAAGAGCAAGAAAACGGGCAGACGCGTACGCGCAGATCTCCTTTTCGAGTTATCTTGTTTGGGACATGGACCGAGTTACCTCCAAAGTGTAATAGTATTCTACCAAGAACTACATGCACTGCTTACACGATATATGTAAGAAACTATTTGTACTAATTATATTGTTAATGTATGGTAAGAAGAAATATTTATCTATAACGCAAAAAAAAAAAAAAAGGATTGAATGGCAAGTTTTAGTAGCCATAAAGCCTCGCTGGTTGCTGGTAATGCATAGCCTTACACCAACTATATGAAGGGATATTGAGACTGTTATACATAGAATGGTGCATGTGTTGAAGTTTATTTTTGTGAGAAAATTGTTACGTCCTAAGTTTAGAACTTCATCGTGTAAGTAAAATTAGTGTTATAGATCTAATAACTAGCAAATTCAAAGTGTTACATTCCAAGTTTATGGCCCAAGTTGTGTAAGTAAGATAATGTTTTAGGTTTAAAAAAAATTATTTGGGATATTAAATCTATTGATTCAATATATAGCCCGATTTATTATTTAAATTCGGAATATTTAATTTTAAACCACTAATTTATTATGTCTCACACAAACATAAGATATCACCAAAAAAGTAATCTAGAGTTTGTCTGTTTGGAGGCACCATCACACTCCTAAATTAATATTTCCTCAATTTTTTCTGGCATTAACATGTCTTCTGACATTGATAAACATATCAAGTGTTATCCATTGAGTTTGATTAAAATTTGTTAAACAATCTACCCCCTCCCACTTTCTTCCTCGATTTATTCATAACATCATAATATTATTAGATGATATAAGAAGATTTAAACCTTTGATTTGATCTAATGATGAGAAAGTAATGATCATTTTGTTGAAGTAATAAACATCATTATTTAAGCACTGTTAGATCAAACAGTCAATGATCACTTGGATGAAGTAATAAATATTGTCATTTAACCACTGTTAAATCAAATAGTCGATTGTTCAAAACACTCTCGTAACTTGACAAGGTAACTAGTGTTACGAGAGGATCTAATTCTTTCTACCCCAACAAGAAATAGAAAGAAAAAAAAAATAGAATAGAACACCGCGAAAGCTGCCAATCAACTCTGACGCTGTAGCGTCCGCATAGGGCTCCCTCCTTGCCATTTGAAACAAAAGCCCAATGCAATACTTTAATTCTTGCGAACAGCCCATAAGTTTTGACGATGAGATACGAGTTCGGCTGGCAACGGTCGGATAACTGCAAAAAATAGACTATCCAAAATAATTGAAACCCGATAAGTGTAAAAATCACTCACAAATATAGGAACCGACACATAATAAAAAAACTGTAGGTATCCATCGATTATCTATTATGAAACCCAAACTTTAACCAATACCTGATCGGTTTCGTTATCAATTTATTATTGATTCAAATATTTGTCGATTTTAAATTTAAACTTTATCCATTGTTATTTCTAGACTCAAAGTGATGTTACGAGCAAGATTGACTTTGGAAGATAATGCATAGATTTGACAGAACAGGGTCTTACTAGCATGAAAAGACTACCATCGTTTTCATGAGCATGACTTGGCAATTAAGGAAATGGGAGGGCAAAGAAATTGGCGGACAACAAAACCACGTATTCACACTATTAAGTATTGGCTCTTTAATACCATTTTTTAAAGATATTCTTAAACTAAAAAAATTTAACTCTTAGCGTAAAAAAAAATATCATATACAAATATTAATTTGATTTTTTGAACTGTCACTGTACAATAATTATGAATCAGCCCATCTTCTTCTTATTTTGGCTTGCCTATGAAATGCAGAACCTGCCGACCATATTCATTAAATTCTCTTTAGCTTTGTCATGACTAGAACAATGACACACTTGATGATCTCTCACTTTCGGTCCATTTTTTCAACCTTAAGAGATACGGTGAAATTATTTATTCTAAAGCATAAGATTTCTTTCTAAGTTATGTTAATCTATTATTCAATAATCTTCCTTGATAAGACTTACGTAATTATCCAAATGATTTTACTACACACAAGCGACATACTTCAGTCATAGGTATTCTACAGCAATAAAGTATGCTCAACAAGAAAAGAAAAGCAATAATACCGCTGGCCATTTGGTCTAATCGTATAATTTTCTTTTTAAATACAAGAGATTTATAAATTAATTCTTAGAGTATTGCAACATCTTTAAAAAGTAATATGAAATTAGTTTAGGCTTCCCTTTAAATAAATAAAAAAATAAGACAATAATGCTAGTGCATAAAGTTTCCAAGCAGTATATCCAACTAAATATTAATCTGTAGATTTTCTGAGTATGCCTTTGTTGAAAATGGGCGTTAAACTATAATGCTAATCTTACTTGCAATCTCGAAGTTAGATAAATATATATATATTGCATGTTAGTACACCCTCATTTATCAAAAACAAGAGAAAGGATAAGCATGAGCTAATTTTTTATCCTTCTTCCGGAGTTGTTCTTCCATCCACCCGGGTGGATGAAGAATTTTCACTTCTCCCGAGGGCCTTATGAACGTTCAACTATGTCAAATCAAAGAAGGGGTGCATGCAATTTAGTTGTTGATGGGGGCAGAGTCAGGGTATTTGATAGTTAGTAGGGGCAGACCTTATAGTCAATGGGGTAATCTCATACATAAAGAATTCATATAATAATTTTTTTTTCAATAAAAATAGAAAAACAATTTTTTAAAAAAAAAATTTAGAGTGTTCACAACATAATGGGGCTCTGACACTGGTTGTTAAATGTGAAACATGATAAGAGTGTAACTTATAAGTTGGTGTTATGTATTTAGATAATAACTCAATTAATTATTTGAACTTATGACATAGTCTTATTCGTGAACTTCAGATTTAAACTTGAATCATGACAATGAACCTATAACAAGATTTATTAATGGAAAACTCTTCAATTAATCTGAACTAATGTTAGTCTTTCATATATTAATGAGACTCACACGTGTAGGTTCCACCTATCATATGAAATATATAACATGATAGACTAATCCATTCGTCTAACTGATTGAAATATTTTCCTTTATTAACATGTTTATGTTCATGTTGTGTACTAGGCATGAGGAACATCATCATGGGCATCATGATGATGCAATGGAGAATGGCCCATAAGGATGATTCTTCAAGCGTGCCACACATGCCCCAAAAGAAGTGGGTAGAGAAACATCCTTTAATTTCCAACAATTCCAAGCCTTCCTAAATCATGGTTTTAGAAAAATCATCTAGACTTTGGACGTGGGTGGGCAGGCAGCGACATCTCTCAATTGCCATGTCCCTCTTTGCAAACTCTTTTAATTGGTTTCTCACTCTTTTCTTTTTCTTTTTTTGGTCAAACTAAAACCAGAATGCATTGAAAGGATAAAAAAAATTATATCAAGTTTAACCAATGATCTAATTGAATTCGATTGAGCTTGATCATGTGAATATCCTTGATCACCTTTGGTTTCTCACTTGAACTTGTATTTGTGCAAGATAAGCAAAGTTGACCTTAGCCTTCGAGACATAATCATTGCTTAACATTACTCTTTAGTGGTTCAAAGCCTTTAATCACATTTTTTTCTCCTCTTTAAGAGCTGCATTTAAATTTTTAAATGTACTTACCTTCAACCTTATTATTATCTATCAGACGTTTCTATAGAAGGTCCAAAATTGATAGTTACACTGTAAAATGTGTGTCGTCAAAGAAATAGGAGAAGTTCATGTATAATCAAATTAAACTAATTCAAATCTTTATTTCATGGTAATATCAGTTAAATGGATATAATATACGATACTCATTTTTATTGAAAGATATTTTCTCTATTAAAGTTTTTAAAATTTATTTTTTATTTAAAATAGAAATTTTTTGCCGCCTATCCCTCGCACTTACATATATAATGCAACTATTTGCTTTGTAAATGTTGTCTCTTATACTCAAGATGAGTGGAATAATTAAGTGTTGATCAGAATATGATATTGAATCGTAATTTTGACATCTATTATAATTAAAAACAATAGAGAAATTGTGTCTCTAGTCAATCTAATTAACTGCGTACCACTCTTTATTTTGATGCTATTCTCTCCTTTTCATGTGTATGCCTTAGTGGAATTGCTTTTACCATTGTTCAACCTTTCAAATATTCCAAAAGTATAGATGCGTTGAGGTCATCTATTCTACTACTAAATCCAGATGTATCCTTGAAGAATGGAACTCCTTTAATTTGTTCACTTTGGTTTCTTGGCTAAGCTTTGTTTCATTGACTTCAAAGAAGTTAAAAGCACCTAAGAGGAAAATCTAGATGGAATCTTGAAATTAAGAATCACACCACATCGATGTTTCAATCTCACTTCTTGCTTTTTACCTTTTAATTTTTCAAGTTGTTAGTGTCTGTTCTGTTTAGATCATAAGTTTTTAATAGAAGTTAAAAAACATAATTTTTTTAATTATATAAATATATTTTTTTAGTAGAGATTAATTAATCTTTTTAATTAAAAATATTTAAATATTCTTTTAAAAAAAATTAAATTTTTTTTTTACCCGTGAGAATTACAGCCCCACTAATCCAAATATAAACATGCCATTAGGGATCTTAATTGTAAATTTTGTAATCTATCCTTAGCATGTAGGCCGTTCATATACTCTTATTAATGAGTATTCTTGCTTTCTTCGGAGTGAAACTTTGTAAGCCTATATCGACAAAAATGATTATATTCCTCGACAATTTTTTTCACCCTCTTCAAAGTTCAAGAGTTGTGCGGAATACTGTGATGCCAAAGTGACAAAAGGGTCCATAACACAACACAAATGTCTGGTCAAATTTACGGCTAATTAATCAATCTAGGTTCAACTCAAGCAAATTCAACTATGTCATCATCATCATTGACAGAAATAATTCTTGCCAGAGCCTTTGCATTCAACCAAGTAAAATGTAGTCTTAAGCTAGCATTATCATTGACCCTAAGGGATTGCTCTAGCAGTAAATGGGATAAGGTGATTAATCGTCAATTTAAGTTTGAGTACTCCTAATTATTATTGGAAATTAAATTTTTAATTGAATTTGTACATATTTTTTTTGTTCAGCCGTTATAATATTAGAATTTTGATTCACATTCAATTATTTGGCCAAGTAATAAGATGAGACTAATCTATGTATTGTAGTTTGGTTAAATGGGAATATTTTTTAGGGTTTAAAAAAAAAAAAAAAAAAGCTAGCATTATCATTGCTCGAAACTTTCTTTCTTATTTATCACTAATTTCAAGGTTTTCAACAGTTGTAAACAGACCTCAAAAGCTCACTTTTGGCTCTTGTGGGCTCTTGCTTGCTGCTGACAAATGTGTCTTAATCAAGTGCCTTCGCATGCACTACTATTGTTGGTGGACTTTTGGTCAAACAAGCCTCTTTGGACAACTTTGACCCCAAAAAAAAAAAAAAAAATCCTCTTAGGACAACGATGCTTATGTGGTCAATTGATGTTTTAACTGTTATATTTTTGCTGCTTAGAATTTTTTGTTGGACAAAGGGGGATCTAGCATTTGGGTCGACAAATTAATATTCACTTGTCAAGAAAATATTATATGCATGATAGCATAGTGTAATACGTTAATAAAGAGAGAATGTGTCACACACACAAGAGTGATTTATAAGTAGCATAGTTTGAGGACCTAACAATGAGAATTGATACGTAATTATTAAAATATGTAAAAAAAAAAAATTGTATTTTTTTAATATAATGGAGGACGAAATCGTAATTTAAAATTTAAATTTGTAATCATAACAGATCGCTACTCAATCATTTAATTCAACGAATATGTCATCTTCAATTCAAGCTACGTACGTAAATGCAGGATGTGATCTTCCTTTTATTTCGTTTATGCCTTCTTATAAACAATAACTGGACTTTTAAGCTTTTTCCCTTCAGATATTCAAAAGGGGAACATCTGACTGTGTTTTGAATATAACATCACATAGTTACATGTAACAAGGTCATTTTCAGCCTCTTCACCTAGCTTTAAAGAGGACTCCTAAAGTACAACTAGATTGCTATGTATAGGACACTCAAGAGTTGGATTAAATGATCACGTATGATCTGTTATAATCATAAGTTTTAAGTTCGAATGGCTTCAACCTCCATTATACCCAATAAATATTAGATTGTATAAACACTAACATTCCTACCAAGGGCGGACCTATGTAGGGCCAGTGGGACTCCCCGAGAGCAAAACTATTAAAGAGTGAGTTGAGATTATATTTTTTAAAAATATGTGTATTTTTAAGGTATTTTTAAGTTAAAAATTTGATTTAACCTCCACTGAAAAAGAATTTACTCATATATAAATGTTAAATTGTATGATTTTAACCCCGTTGAATTTAAATTCTTGAATCGCCCTGGTCCTTGCTGAGCTTCACAAGAAGGTAGAGATAGATACACTAAATTACAAATTCGAATATTCTCTTCTTCAACCAGAAACCTTCTAAATGTAAAAAATAATATTTCCTTTATTTTCCCTTTAACTATAGTGTCATGGAAGCTTCATTGTTAATAATGAGGTCCCCATGCAAACAGCCTTATCATAATTGCCCTCACAAATCACAGAGAAAGAAAAGCGAAAAGAATGCGATATCAAATCGTCCTATTGTGGTTAAATTTAATTATTCACTTTTATTTTTTATGACAGAAAACACTCAAATTTATTGAGCTCATACTAGGATTCAAATTCCAAGATATATAACCTAATCAGAAGAAGTATCATTTGAGTTTGTTAAATACAACGTTTATTGAGACTAACCCTAAAGAAATCAGCTATTCACTGGTTTGAGTTGTGCATAAATTTATAATGTAATGTTTCTATCAACATAGAATTCCTTTCCAGCCATAATCTTGTTTAGCCATATAGACTACAGTGTGACAGACATGCACATTCAATCACACCCGCATGGCATAAAACTTGATTACTGAAGGCTATATTTTATAAAATTAATTATTTTCAGATTCATCATGTGGCCTTATAATTATAAACTTGCCTTTTGCCTTTGCAAAAACAAAACTGTTGTCCCCTCTTCAAAAAAGTGACTAACGCTTGCAGCTTTTCTGCCCTTAGCTTTTGAAGGAATTATAACTTAATTTAATTAATTGGTTTTGCAATTTATTAAAATAACTCTATTAAATTATCACCTCATCTAAAAATTTAAACGGTTAGAATATAATTTATTATATTTATATATTATCTTTAACATGTCCTTACACGTGTATGCGGGATTTATTTTTTAGCTTTGCACGTGAATATGCTAAATGTTTTTAAATATGTGATAGTCAAACTTGAATCTATAACTGTTTGATAACCGGAACTCTGATACTATTTTAAATTATCATCTAATCTAAAAATTTAATTTATGAACGAGAAATTTGTGATATAATTTATTGTCTTCATCAAGTTTGCTCATTATTTAAGCTCGAATTATTGGGATACCAGAGTGGTTATGATTTCATTCCATTCATTTCTTGACTGCATCAATAACATAAATGGTCTTTTAACAGATTTAGTCAGAATAAGCTAAGCGAATTATTCAACTCGATTCGAGCACCTTCACAACAAAAAATATTTCAATTGACAGTTTATATTAAAAAGTTTGATAATGCATTGCTATTAAACTAAATCAACTACTATTTTATATTTCACGTATTGAAATACATGACTAAATCACTAGGGTCCCTGAGTTTGAAACCGCTATACCTTTTTAGAAAAATATTCTACTATCAATTAATCTGGAGTATATATTAAGGTGTATCGTTATGTTACAGAATTTGTATTTTAAAGTAATTTAATGTAACTATACGTAAGGTGTATTTCTCGTTATGAAAACAAAAAACAATATATACATGACTAAAATTTCCATATTGCTCAAGGGATGGTATTAAATTTTTTTTTCTTTTCAATTTTGTTAGCTCAATTCAATTGGTATGAGCAATTGGTAGGTTAAGTTGGCTATATCATCACTATCACAACAACATTGGTAGGTTGAGGTGGCTATATCATCACTATCATTAGAGAGCTAGAAAGTAAAATAATGTTATAGTATGAGTGACAAATTTTTTTTTGCTAGGAAAATAAAAGATATATCATTAAAATGTAAATTTAACGTCCGTTATAAAACTCTATCAAACAAAAAGGTCAACTAGCAAAACAAAATGCACCCAGTTGCCATATAATACTAAGAGTATTGTTTGTAGTTGATCTCAAAAAAGTTTTCGCTATACATAGTCTAATATTAATCGAATTGAAAATAGACTCCCAAACGTGCTCCTCAAATGTAAAAGTGATCCCATAAATTCGCTCATTTCTCTCCTTCCAAATCGTGTAAATGACCCCGCAAAACAACAGCCTACAAATTGATGGCTGAAGATCACGGCCCCGGCAATGCGTAACCCACTCACTGATGATATCCCAAGAATGAAAACTGTTGTGTAGCCCTAGTGGAGCAAAGATGTTATCCTTGAATTACTTATTGGTCTCACAATGTATTGTCAATGCAGTTTGTCTTCTTGACCATCCAATCTGTTGAGATAGTGGATTTCAGATTGTACAACCAAGGGAATGGAACTCTTAATCTAGCATATATGCATCGACTTCTCCCAATTGTAGTGGAATTTTTTTTTTCTCTTTGCTCTCTTCTTACATTAGTTGTCAAATGCACAAAATATTTATGCCAGGTCTTAAATTTTTGAGCGAGACTAGTGTTTTAAACTTAAAATATAACAAAATAGTTAACTCAGATTATTAATTAAATCTATAATACACACTTATAAATCACTGACTTATAATGTCTTCTAAGTAAGTGGGACATTACACCTTCTATGTGCCAAATTCACTTATGGGCTATTGTACATTTATTTTTTATTTTTGTGAAGATGCTTTCATGATTCAAAAAAAGTGAATCCTAGGTCATGAAAAATAATTTCACCATTGCTTCAAGACTTTCTTCAAACGAAACAGAGAAATCTAACTAAAAAATTAATGGCAAGTAGATCTCAAATCCGATGTTGGACTTAGTATATATAAAATGGCTAAGCTATCTACCATAATTGGGAAAATTGCTTGTAAATAGAGTAGCATTAAAACCATCAATATTGTCGCATTATTTTCCTAAGCTTTTTGTTAATAGACTATATTCAGAAGTTAGAACTACTTGCCATTTAATGGTTGATTACAAAAAATCGTTACCCGATTAATTTAACCAACTCTTTAGTGTAGGTTTAACCAATTAGCCCCCCGAAACATGAGCAATCCAAAACGCGCTGGCGCATGCATGCACGGGGGCTTGCATAAGCATGCGCCATGCATTGCTCTTAACCAGGTGCGCGTGCCAGAATAGCACCATCAAAAGACCTTAAAAAATATGCTAACTGCAGAAAACGACAGCTTATAAAAGATGTATAACATATACAAGCAAGAAAATCTTAGTATTTATTATTATTATTTTTTTTTTAGGTTTAAAGGAAGGTAAAGTCGAATGACAAAACAAAAAAAAAAATGAAAGAGGACTACCAAGTGAGGATCCAGGAAATGTCTAATTTTGTGAATTTTTTTCTATTCGTGGGAGTTAGTATTTATTATTTCTTTATAAGTATAAAGGGAGACAAATCCGAACCACAAAATAAAAAATAGTGGAATCAAGGTTTGAAATTATTATTCGGTGACCATTTTAAAAAAAGTCTCACTTTATTTATCCTTTTCTATCTGTGCGACGAGAATCTTTTTTTTTCTGGGAAATGAAAAAACTATTAAACCATTTTCTCAAATTATCCAAACATCAGAAGCCAACAAAACCAAAGTAGACTAGCTTTAGGTTTTCCAATAAATAATTTACATGGAATGTACATAAAATGAGAGGTAAAATTAATAAATAAAAAAAGCTACTGACACAAAGAACATCTAGGGAAATGTGAAAGAGAAACACCCAAAGTAGAGAACTTTGAAATCGCAAAATCAAGTGTAATTCCTATCTGTCTCCAAAGCCAAACCAAAGAATAACAGAAAAAATCAGTACCCATTATGTGCCTTGTTAAATTTTTTGACACAAAAAGCTAGAGTTTCAGTCTTTGTATTGCAGACTGGGAACACACCCCCTACCCCCCAACCCAAACACCCCCCTCTCTCCTCATTTTCTCTCCGCTCGATGTTTCTTTCTTTTCTTTTCTTTTTTTAATTTAATATTGTAGAAACTGAAACCGTAATTCAAATTTAAAACTTTTGAGCATAATAGGTCACTATTTAGTATCGTTCCTTTCTTTTCGAAATTAAGAAAACTGTGCATGTCTTAATGATAACCCTGTATTTATTTCCCTACCCACATGGGTTAAAACTCTAATAAACACATTAACCAACTTGGGTGTATATTTTAATACCTCATGCCTAGGAGTTGTACATTGTCAGAACATAGAAAACCAAAGTATAGAAGGCAAGAGAAGAGAGAACATTAGCAAAGCAATTAGAAGTACAATATTCATGGAGTATTAAAGCATTGAAAATGGTGAAAGAGTGAAGTGTTTCCTTAGAATGGTAACACTATGCTGGTTGGATTTGCTGGGAGGTGTGCTGCTTTGGTGTTGTTTTGATAGCAGAAGAAGACAACACACATGTACAAAAACAACAAAAACAAACAGTTTTAGTAGAAGAAACAACAAGAATAAGTTTCTCAAAAATGGATTCTAGCTGCTGCAAGATCTCTTCAATCATTTCAGATTTTGTTTGGTTTATGTTTCTTATCTTCTTTATTTGTCGAGCATGGTCACTGGATATGGACAATTTTAATGAAGCCAACCAGACTTTCAAGCCAGGTGAAGAGATACAGAAGCTGAAGATAATTAGAGCTCATCTCATGAAGATTAACAAACCTGCTATCAAGACAATTCAGGCAATTTCCCCATTTCTTCTGTACCATCCCGTCTCGTATTGGTTATGTAAAGATTTAACTACTTTACTACTGTCAATACGGATTTAATTATTTTAGCTAGTCGATTAGTTTCAATGTGTTGATAGGCTTTAGTCATTACGTTTTCAAAGGTTATTCCTGATTCTTGATTTTAGGCCTGTTTTTCCCTCTTTTTCTGTCCTGTTTTTCTTCAGTGGTGTTGTTCTGATTCCTCGATTAGGCTCAGTGCGTTTGAGAGGCGAATATTTGGACCTGAGTCATTACATTTTCAACGCTCATACCTCATTCTTGATTTGAGTCCTGTTTTTTCCTCTGTTTCTGTCTTGTTTTTCTTCAATTTGTTGTTCTGATTCATTTTTTTCTAACGCAGAGTCCTGATGGTGATATTATAGATTGTGTTTTATCTCACCAGCAACTAGCTTTCGACCATCCTCAGTTAAAAGGACAAAAACCACTGGTAGTTAATTATGCTTTGTCTTTCATTTTACGGATGAATGTATTTGTCGAAAGTGTAAAATACTTCCTCGGTTTAAAACTTACTCATAATTTCTTTGTGGTTTTTGAAACAATATTTATGTCCTCCTTTCTCATATTTAGTTTCAAAAATCACAGAGATATTATAAGAGGATTTTAAAAACAAAAAGAGTAATTTGCACTTTCGACAAACTACAGTAGCGCTTAGTGTCGTTTCGCCTTTCATTTTATTTTGACAATACTAACAGTTGAAGAATTATTACGGTATTATAGGATCCGCCAGAGAGGCCGAAAGGTCGCAATTCAGCTGGCATATTATCGGAGGATTTTCAGCTATGGAGCATGTCTGGTGAATCATGTCCAGAAGGAACAGTTCCAATTAGAAGGACCTCTGAGAAGGACATATTGAGAGCTAGTACTATCGGAAGTTATGGAAGAAAAATAAAACCAATTCGAAGAGACTCCATTAATAATGGCCATGAGGTTAGTATTGAAATAGTCTCACAATTTTGTCTACTCATAATACTATAAACTTTCAAAGTTAGGCTGTGAATAATTCTCTCCTATAAAACGAGTATTGTTATATATTACTCATTCATCTTTTGGTTTTGCTTGTATAAATAGTTTTACTATATACATGAGAGATTTAATATTCAATATATGAATTCTTACTATTGAAAGTAGTGGAGAGGTAACATAGAGCATCACTCGCAGTGGCAAAGCCACATATTCTTAAAAGTGTGCACGGGCATACCCTTGACTAGAAGAAAATTACTTTTTTGATAAAGGAAAAAAAAAGAAAAAATTATTATATTGGACTCCTCTCCCTATATGAGTGCATATGCTAATCCCTCTTATTTTATTAGCGAACTTGCTCACCATAGAGCCCTGGCTCTGGCTCTAATTACTCGTGAATTCACCTGCTTGAGAATAAATCTTGCCAAAAGAATTAGGTTACACATTAGCCGTCAGGGGCAGGGGTATGTGAGCAGCCTCCACTAACCAAAGAAAACGTTAAAAAATTTACATATTTAAAAAAATAATATATATATATATATATATATTTAGTTAAAAAAATGAATTAGTCTTCACTAAAAAAAATTATATAATTTAAAAATCATGAATTTTAGTCCCACTAAAAAATGTTCCTGAATCCGTTCTCATAATCTCTTTCCATGTTCTTTCATTGAGAAAAATAAACCCACATGAAACATGTTTTGTATAATTTCAAACTTGGTCTAAGTTAGCAACTTCTACAGAATGTTGTTGTTTATCATTTCTCTTTTATTGCAAGTCAGGTCCCTAATTGCAGAATTTACACACTTAATTTCTAGCAACTTTTCATTCTTGTCAAAGAAATCGGCTTGCATTCAAATCTTTTGCCTTTCACTTGTCCATGCATTCACATTTTTTTTTCTTTTGGTCGAAAATGTCCATGCATTCACAAGCATCTGAAATTGAGGCAAATTACCAAATTTAAGCTTGAGAAATATAGTATATTACGATATTATAGAGTCGAAGTAGAGACGGATATAAAAAATTTTAAATAGTAGTTATAACGTATAATTTAACACTTATAGATGAATAATTTCTTTTTAACGAGAGTTAATTAATTTTTGAGACAAAAAAAAAACCCTGAAAATACCTTTATATCTGAAAATATTTTGAGGTCAATCGGAATTGTAGTCTCCACTATCCTATGTCTACATATACCTATAGGTCAAAGGAAATCAAACAAAACCAAATCTCACCCTATTCGATCGGGTTGGCTAATTACACAATTCTTCTTAAAATGAAGAATTAAAGACAATCATCTCAAAGGATTTTGAATTTAATGTATATCTAAAAGGAAGTAATTTACTGTATTTTTTTTTTCTATTCGTGAAAAATCGTCTTGATGATTTTCTTGTATTTTTTGAGCTATAGCATGCAGTGGGATATGTGACTGGAGATCAATACTATGGAGCAAAAGCAAGTATAAATGTGTGGGCACCTCGTGTTGAAAACCAATATGAATTCAGCTTATCACAGCTTTGGGTGATATCAGGTTCATTTGGCGACGATCTCAACACTATTGAAGCAGGATGGCAGGCATGTATTCTATCTCCTAGTTAATCATCTTTTTAATTAATCTTGGATCACACGTGAAATATTATCAAACATGAATAAGTCAAAAATTCAGACGCTACACGTCAAGAAAGTATTAAAAAATGTAATTGTTGAACATTCATCAATTTTGAAACTACCATATAGCATTAATGGGTTCTAGGATGAAAGTTCATGTCTCTTATCGGTTTTTATGCTTGAATATTTTAATTCTAGTAGTAGGCATATTTTCTTCAATTTCATGTAAAGCTATCAATTTCTTTAACAAACAGATGCAAAATTGAAATTTTGTGAAGTTTCTGTGGATGCTAATTCAATCTAATGCCACGTACAGGTTAGCCCAGAGCTGTATGGAGACAATTATCCTAGGTTCTTCACATATTGGACGGTAAGTGTCACATTTGGCCTTTTCTTAATAATTATCGCTCTCAGGGATGTATTCATATTTTGATTGTAGGGGTTACGGTCTTCACCGTACCTACATAATATTTGAAAATACTTTTAAAAGTATCTTTATTTCTTGGTTTAAATCCACTAGTTTTAAGTTCCAAATCTGCTTTAACTCTTGCTAATAAAATAGTTTACATTCGTCCCCAATTCCTACAAAAAATTGAAAATCATAAGATTAAGAATTGAAAGTAATAAATTTATTTGTCTATTGATATACAGAGTGATGCATATCAAGCCACGGGGTGTTATAATTTGCTATGCTCAGGCTTTGTGCAGACAAATAATAAAATAGCAATTGGAGCAGCAATATCTCCAACATCATCTTACAATGGTGGTCAATTTGACATAAGCTTATTAATCTGGAAGGTAAATTTTCAGAACTTTCGACATCAAAATAGTTTTTTGTTTTTTCTTTAAATTTTATTCCTATTCAATCAGTATACTACATGGAGAAAGATAGGAAAAATTTCACTAAAAAATTGAAATATTTATTCAAAATTTTAAGTTAGATTCTAATATTTATTCAAATTTCAAGGAGAGTCATGATATTACTTTTATACCCTGCAAAATCATCTTTTGAATTTAAAAATTGATCACCAATATTTGCTCAAACTTTCAAGTTAGTCTAGAAAAATACATGTGTGGTTAGATGACCATTTTACTTTACGTTTTAACATAAAAATAACAACAGTAACTACTTTTAACTCTTGTGGTAAATATTGAAAATTATAATATGATTTTTGGGACGGTGGGAACTATTTTTAAAATATAAATAAATATTAGGGTGTAATGTTGAATTTGTTTTAAAAAATATTTTCAAAGTCGATCATAAATTCTAAAACATTAGAGAGGTTTGATGGTTCTTTCCATCACTCACATGCTCATAATTAGTCATCAAAGATCAAGTTTGAGCAAGTGTTAAGCATGATAATAATAATAATAATAATAATAATAATAATAATAGTATAGTTTGTCTTCTTTGTGGGGTGGTCCACCTTTTTTATTCATTGGTCGGATGGCCTGATACCGGAAAGAAGAATTTTCTTTAATAATAACCTATGATTATGTCATTTCTTGCAGGATCCAAAACATGGAAATTGGTGGCTAGAGTTTGGATCCGGAATTTTAGTTGGTTATTGGCCATCCTTTCTATTTACACACCTTCAAAATCAAGCAAGCATGATCCAATTTGGTGGAGAAATTATTAATAGTGGGACATCAGGTTCACACACAGCAACCCAAATGGGTAGTGGGCATTTTCCAAGTGAAGGTTTTGCAAAAGCATCATATTTTAGAAATTTACAAGTGGTTGATTGGGATAATAGCTTAATTCCTTTATCAAACCTCAAAGTATTGGCTGATCATCCAAATTGTTATGATATACAAGGAGGGGTTAATCAGGTTTGGGGGAATTATTTTTACTATGGAGGACCTGGAAGAAATCCAAAATGTCCTTAAAAATACTACACGAGTGGTTTTGTTTTTTGGTGAATTAGGTTTCTTCTCGAGATCGATGACGATCTAGGGTTATTCTTTCCATTTTTCTTCACTAAAGAGTGATGCATTAAGTATAGTACCTTTAGAGAGTTGTGTAAATTAGGAAATTAAATAGAGAATATAAAATGTTTTGTGGTGTTCAATTTTGTCTTGTGTTTGTAAGAACAATTTCATCATTTCAAAGATGTAGATATCAATTACGTTTTATTACAACTCATTGGGTCCATGTACTTGGTGTTTTTTCTTGCCTTCAAAGAGAAGAAAATCCTCTCATGATGCAACAAATTGAGCCCCATGGAGTGTCATGATTCTCATTTCATTTAAAATAATTATTATGAAATAGCAATGATCTCAAACTTGTTGGAGTCATCATTCTTCTCCAAATTGTTAACATTATACTACATGATTTTATTTTTTATTTTTTATTCCTTTTGCTCTTTTTCCTTTTCCCATTTTGGTTTTGGAAGATCAAAATCATATATTCTTATGCTTTTACATAGAATACATAGCCTAAAATCTCTATTACATTACATTTCTCCATTTACTTTAACACTTTTTTTTTTCTTTGCATAATTTTAACATAAACTACGCCGTTGAAATGTAATTCATTAAATTTAACATCTATAATATGAAGTTAACTTTGTTGCAATTGATCCAAAGACTAGAATTAACACTTCTTGTTGGAAATTAATGTATTCAAGTTTTATCCCCATACTTTGCATAATACTTTGATTTAACAGCTAAGGCTAAATTTCATAATTCTCCAAGCAAAATGATTTAACAACTAAAATTGCCATCATAATAATTGATTAAATCCTCCATCTGAGGGGACCCAAATTCCTTCTTTTTTTAAAAAAATACCTAAAAAAGATTAAAAACGGAAAACTTACTTTTTTTCGTCAAAGAAATATTTAATATTAACAGAAATTTTTTTAAAAGAACACTGGACTTACAAACGATAGCCCAAAGAGAAGGAATAGACAAATGATTGGGCCCAGCCCCACAAAATAACATACTAGGACAATTTAAGCCCAAGAGATTAATACAGGAAACAAAGAAAATGGGCCAAACTTTATGGCTCAATAACAACTGAAATCAACCACCAAAAATACCATGTCCATTACGACGAACTCGTGAACGGGGGAGTTGATAACATTTTTTTTTTTTTTTTTTTTTTGTGTTATGAATATAAATATTTCAAGTTTAAATCTATACATATTTGACCAAAAAAAAAAGAAAAAACCTAGACATACAGCTCATAGAGTCTCACAAAGTAATAGCCTTTTCATTTCACATCATTCATTTTGGTAGGAAAACGACCCCAAAAATATGGTAAGATAACCATAATATGTTTATAGAGTCTTGAATAATTTAGAGTATATATTAAAAAATATCGTTATATTATGATATTTATATTTTTAAAGTGTATTAAATTTGCCTAGAATGAATTCTTTGTTATATATTATATATAAAAAAATACCTCCATAACACGTGTTAAATTCCAACAAGTCCATTAGCTTTATTTGATTCAGATTCCACCAACTTCATGGAATTTTTTTTTTTGGTCGGAAACTTCATGGAAATTGAGATGATGGGACGTATTAGAAGTTTTCTCTCTAGAAGATTCTTGAGGACGCTGAACGGCGGAACAATACGTAAATTTTTGACATCTTTAAAATTTGAGTATAATAAGATTCTTACGTCACATGATATATCCATCTGGTCACTCTAAATGGCTATGATAATTCTTTACATTAATGGATGATAATTTTTTTTTGAGTAAAATGTATTATAATTTATACTTCTTGTATTTTTATAAAGTCGTATTATAAATTTTATGTTTTAAAAAGTCTTGTTATAAATCATGTGTTATGAAAAATATTGTATATGATTTTTCGTTGTCTTTTTTCTGTTAGTTTTAACATGACGTGTAACACATACGTCTATGATGCAAGCAGGACATTTGTCAGAGGGGGGTATTTGTAACATTTTTAATATAAGAAGGGGATATTTGCCATATCTTGACTATCAGATGGAGGTATTTACTGTTTCTTCATTTTATAATATGATTGAAAAAATATCTTAAATAAGAAGAAATTAAGATGAAACTGATTCTTGCACGATCTTTTATTGTGCCCACATTGCAAACACTTTTGACAAGTATGTATAAAAATTATAGGTGTTTGTATTATACTCTACGTTAAAATTGATAGAATAATAGACAACGGGAGAGTCATATGTAACGTTTTTTATAACACATGATTTATAAAGCGACTTTTTAAAACCCATAATTTTTAATACAACTTTATAAAAATACAAAAGAGTATGGTGTATTTACTTTAAAATTTTAAACTATTTTATAAGATTTTAAAATATTTCATTTAGTCAACGTGCAACTTATATGCAACGCTGTCTCTTTAAATTGAGCCAAATTTGAACAAAAGTACTTATATTCTTCCACATAAACAAATAATAAATACATAAACTATTTTAAAACACAATCGATTCAAAATTTCAACGAAAAGGACGCGTGATCTCAGTTAAAATCTTGTAGCACATTACAATCTAGATTTGATTTAAATAACTGATTCCTAGTTTCCCCATTATCTTTGTGCCAACCTTCTTCAACACTAATGATGCATGTGGCAGACTAAGATTTGATTTAAATAATTGAATTGGATATTAACTTATTACTAGCATATATAATCACTGTTTCTAATGTAATCACATCTTAAACGCTTTCTTAAAACAACTACTAACCATATGATACATATGTCAATTATTCAGGCACCAAAAGGAACATGTTCAATGTTCATTCCAAAGTACCCCACTTTATTGACAAAAAACAGAAAAGCAAAAAAGCAAAAAAACAAAAAAAAAAGGAAGAAAAAAAGTACCCACTATCTCTAGAATATTCTGACTAATTTGTTTAGATGGGCTCACACGTTTTTTGACCATCTTGTGCACTCATCCCATGCTAAATTTTAAATGTGTTAAACGTTAATTTGCATATTGTATATCACTTTTTTTTCTTTTTAAAGAGGATTATGTTAAACTCCTTTCAAAATAATAAAAATTTGTGGTAAACGATACATTTTAATACATACTTGAATTAGTTAAAAGTTGAACAATATTTTATAATAGATAACATAAGTTCAAATTCAAGACATTTGATCACAATAAGTTAGTATGACTATTTCACTCAATCTTTGACGATTAAGTATATCTAATGGCAGAGTTATTGTTACTTGAGTGAACAGCCCCAACTCGATCTAATTTTCTTTGAATACTTGGGTATTTTTTGAATAGGTAGTCCCTTACTAAAAAAATATTATTTATATATAAATATTATATTTTATAATTTTAGTCATGTTAAATATAAAAAAAAAAAGAAAAAAAAATGGTCTCTTCATGTGCGCTGCATACTTCCATTTTGTCTTTTATTTGGTCGGAGTTGGCATAATTTTCTGGTCGACAAGTTTTCAGGCCCACACATGCCCACAAATTTCAAGAGGCAGGCATTTTTCTTCTCCAGTAAAGTTTCTTAACCATAAAAAATTCTGCATATTCAAACAATTGAAATCAACTCATTGGCTTCTTACTGTTTGCTATGTGAAAGTCGTTCCGAAAAGGTAGTATAGTGATTGAGTGTTTATGTTGTGTGTAGAAAATATGTTTACATTTAGGGTTTAAATTAGCTTTTTACCTAATTTTGATAAGTTTCATATCTAATTAATTTAGACTGTGACTTTTTTAAACACAATTATAATTCTTAAACACTTTAATATAATATTAAATTTAACGAATTTTTTCCTTTCTTGTTAAAGTTCACACTTAATGTGAGTAAATCTCATTGAGCATGGAGTCCACCTCATTAAAAGTCGGACCATTTGACCTTTGCTGAATGGTAGTTTTTTTTTTTTTTTTTTTTTCTAACTTTTACCTTTCACTTTATCTTTTAAAATTCTTCCCAACTAAAATAAGAAAAAAGAATAGAAAGCATTTGGTCTCAAAGTACACTCCATGTGTCCAAGATCCTATGGATAACAGGATAAGGGGTGTGGGACCACAATTGGATTTGAACTTGTAAAGAACTTTCCAGTTATGTTCCAGCACACACACCCTATGTAAAGAATCATCTAGAATCTCATGCCCACAAAATTACAAAAAAAAAATCTACCACCACCCACATTTTTATAGGAGCCCTTGGATTATGCACCAACTTTCCATCACTAATTACTTAAAGGCAAAAAAAAAACGTTTCCATTACTAATCCTAAATTTTATCCCTAATATTTAGGGAAATGGATTTACTCTACTCATAACGAGGAAAATGATTTTCTTCTTTTTTAATTCTCTTTTCGTTCAAAATTTATTTTAAACACTTTTTTAATTCTTCTAGAAAAAAATTACCTTATTAAAACAGATTAATGAGGTTTAAAGGATCAATTTGAAACTCATAATTAGAATCATCTTGAAAATGAGAGTATTTGAAAAAAAATGTTCATTTATTTCATAACCAATATATAATATATAACGTAATGAGAGATTTAATAATAATAAATTAAAAATAACGTAAAAGTAAATTATTTGATCTTATTTTAACATTAATTTATCAGGCAATAATCAATATTAATTAATTGCAATGAAACAAAATAAATTGTTCACTCCATCACAATTATCACCTCTTATTCTTTTCTTTAGAAACAATTTAGATTGTTCACCAAAGTTCTCATCCTTAACTACCAAACAACTCATAAGATTGTTCCAGATTTGCCCTTGTCCTATTTTAAGCCAACCTGTGCTTACTGTGGGACCCACCAGACCAATGTCATATCTTAAAATGGTAAAAAAGCTAGCCACGTGGCAACAACCCAGACCAGCTTTTTGCATCACTACAACTCTCCAATGAGGTGACATGATTGACCATTTGGTATCTATATGACCTTGTAAGGTAGGCAATGAGAAAATTGCGAGTAAAATCAAACACACACCATTTGGTCAAAGTCTGGATTTTTGGTCAAACCCATTGAGCATACTTTTCAAAAGATTGCAAAAACATTTGTCATCCTCATAAACATCTTCATTAATGAAGTTTTTTATGTGGGATTTCTTTATTGTGCATAAAGATTAAATCTTTTTGATGTTTTAGAGATAAATTGTGCTAAAAAGACTGAAACTTTTTGATGTTTTAGAGGAAAATTCTGCACAAAGATTGGAACTTTCTGGTTTTTTATAGAAAAGTTTGCACAAAGGTTTGAGTTTTGATGTGGGGTTTCTTTATTGTGCATAAAGATTAAATCTTTTTGATGTTTTAGAGATAAATTGTGCTAAAAAGACTGAAACTTTTTGATGTTTTAGAGGAAAATTCTGCACAAAGATTGAAACTTTCTGGTTTTTTATAGAAAAATTTGCACAAAGGTTTGAGTTCTTTTACAGTGTGTTTGGATTGAAGGGAGAAAATTTAATAAAGGAGAGGAGGGGAGAGTATTATAAAAGAGATGAGAAGAGATGATTAAATCTTGTTTGGATTAGATAATTTGAGGGAAGAAGAGTATCATAAAGGAGTATGAGTGTCTTTTGTTTGGATTAGAAAAAAAATAGAAGGGAGGGATGAATTTTATGTGTAAAATGAGTTTCATAAAGGAGAGTTACTCTCCCTTCCCTCCATTTTACCCCAAATTGGAGGGAGAGAAAAAGTGAGCTTGAGAGGGGTTGCTTTGACCCCTCCCTTTACTTCCCCCTTAAAAAACTTCCGAACCAAACAAGGGAAGGACTAAACCCCTCCTTTACTAAACTTCCCCTTCCCTCCATTCCCCTCAATCCAAACACACTCTTAATGTTTTAGAGCCTTCTTCGATTTACTTGAAGAGGGCTCTTTATAGATAAAAGGAAGAATAAAAAGTATATACATAAGTATATAAATACATATATGTATATTTATACATACAGATATATACATTTTGTGAGTGTGAAAATGATAAGATGGTGGATATCAGCACTGCAGTTAATAGAACTATCTGTGAGTGCTATGGTGCATTTGGCATATGGATCTTACATATTCAGTACAGCTGTGGCTGGTGATCTTTCACAGGCTTTGAGTGATTGGTTTTTCAAGCCAAATCTTGATGTTGGTTTGAGAGGAGATGATTCAAATGAGGCAACAAATGCAGAAGATCTGCCTCCCATTGTTTTGGTGCATGGTATCTTTGGTTTTGGCAAAGGAGTATGTTATCACATCACCATTATCATTGAACTGATCTTTTTTTTTTTTTTCTTTGTTCAATTTGATTATTTTGTGTGTTTTGAGATTGAATTTTTGGTTGTAAGTTGAAAATGACTTATAGGTATCTCTCTGTTTTGTAGAGATTGGGAGGTTTATCGTATTTTGCGGGAGCAGAGAAGAAGGATGATAGAGTTCTGGTGCCTGATTTGGGCTCTTTGACTAGCATATATGATAGGTGTGTGCTTGAGGATGAAATGTTTGTACTAATGGTGATTTACTTTCAGTTTTTTGCTCTTTTTATGTTATATCTATGGGTATTTTTGCAACATTTGATGGCTTTTAGGTTGCAGGGCTCGTGAGTTGTTCTATTACTTGAAAGGAGGTCAAGTTGATTATGGAGAAGAACACAGCAAGGCTTGTGGTCATTCTCAATTCGGACGAGTTTATGAACAAGGTAACTTTAGTTACCCTTTCTCGTAAATTCGGATTGATTTTAATCTATTTGGTTGATAAGAGTGTGTGAATTGTCTCCTTTGATTGGTGAAATGCAGGGCATTACCCTAAATGGGATGAGGATCATCCTATTCACTTCGTGGGGCATTCAGCTGGAGCGCAGGTTGCTCGTGTTTTGCAGCAAATGCTTGCTGACAAGGTAATTCTTTTGTTACTTAAATACTCAATTAATAAACAATGATGTGTGGAAATCTCTCAACAGTAAAACTTAAACATGGTTCTAATTTCAGGCGTTTAAAGGTTATGATACTTCAGAGAACTGGGTGTTGAGCATAACCGCGTTATCTGGAGCATTTAATGGAACAACAAGGGCCTATTTAGATGGAATGCAGTAAGTGTGGTGACAGATTTTTTGTATTTCGGATTGCACATCCTAATAGCTTCATGTTTAGTCATATAAATACGAAGTGTTTAAATTCCTTGTCTATTTAGTCAATATCATTTTATCATACAAGTTTTGATTTTAGACATTTTAATTTAGAAGTTGAGTTTTATGCAGTCAAAATGTATTATACCATGAATTTCTTTTTGATAATTCAATTTGTCTTTGTTATATATAAGAAGAAATTGAATCCTCATTTGATTACTTTCACTTCATTTACAGACCAGAAGATGGGAAATCTTTGAAACCTATCTGTTTGCTCCAAATTTGCCGTATAGGAGTAATAATCTACGATTGGTTTGATATTCCCTGGCTCAAGGCCTATTACAATTTCGGATTTGATCATTTCAACCTGACAAGGAAGAAAATAGGCATTTGGGGTCTTGTTGATTGCCTCTTGGGAAATTCTGGTCCATTTGCATCAGGAGACTGGATACTTCCTGACCTTACAATCCAAGGGTCGATTAGACTTAACAGCCATTTAAGTACATTTCCGAATACATACTACTTCACCTACGCTACCAAGCGTACAGGGAAATTCATGGGTGTTACGATTCCTTCTGGAATACTAGGCATACATCCTTTGCTTTTCATCAGAGTCCTGCAGATGAGCCAATGGCGGCATCCTTCAGATGTTCCTCCCCCTTACAAAGGTTACAGGTAGGTGGTACTTAAAACTTTTTTTCCCCTATACTGATGACCATTGTTCTGAAGCTCTACACTATCTCCTTAAATGTTTATGATTGAGTTCGTAGGTGTTGCAAATTTCTGTTTGCTAAGAGTTGCACCGTCTCATCAATTTTGTCTTTGCAGGGATGAAGATTGGTGGGACAATGATGGGGCTCTTAACACCATATCCATGACTCACCCTCGTTTCCCAGTTGAGCACCCAAATTGCCTTCTTGTGAAAGATTCTGATTGTCAGCCCTTGCAACCGGGCATCTGGTTTGTCACTCTCCTCTCTGCATTTCTTTTCTGTTTCTGCATGCAACAAGCCTCTATAATCATTTTGCGATATGTTCAATCACGTAGAGTGTTGTTATGATTCTTTTTACTTTACTTCATTTCCAGAGTTCATTGAGGATTCATTTATATCCTAAGTGGAGCAAACTTCATCAATCCTTTTCGCTTTTAACAAAGATTCAGTTAGCAGAATATTTAGCTGCACCTTTTTTAATTTAAAAAAAGAAAGGTTTCCCATTCTATTATCACTTAAACAAACTAATCCCAAAAATGGGAACTTATTTCCACCACCTCTGTTCGAAATGACTCCTTATAGTCATGAGCATAAATCTGAGATTGACCGAATTTTCAGTAAAAAAAATGTGATAGTCTGAGTACAGGCAGAAGCAATTTGCATCATAGGAAGACATATCTTTCTGTCTTGAGTAATATGGTCCGAATTTGAGCCTAGAGTGATGCTTTTCAAGGATTTGAGATGGGTTGCAAGCATATGTTCATTAGGACTATTGATGTGGTCCTTAAGTGGCTATTGAAGACAATCCCGGTATTTGCTCACCTTTTGAACATTACCCAACGCCCGATGAATTGATTGAAATTCTCCTGCTGTTATTTGGAGATACACAAACTATGTAGTAATATGTAATTGGTGGGGAGAAAAATCTTTAAAATATTGTAGACGCCGTTATTTTTAATGAGCGTTTTGCTCTGACCTGAGTTCCTAATATACTCCCAACTCCTTGTTTGATACTTGTAGCAGGGGTTTTTAAACGTGATTCTTGGATGCAGGTATTACAAAATTGTGGAAGGTGATCATATACTTTTTATCGTGAATCGCGAGAGAGCGGGAGTTCAATTTGATTTGATATACGACAGCATTTTCGAGCGCTGCAGAAAGCATGTTTTCAGGAAGAGACCTACCTTACCAAACCAAATGCCCCAATAGCATAAGCTGCTGCAACTGATATGCTATAAGCAGAAGAGAACAAAGATTTAAGACACATTTCTAGATTTTGAGTTCTTTTCTTCTTTTACTTTTTCTTTTTCACCTTTGCTGCATTCATTTTAGATGTAAATGTGCATATTTCCCCTTCTACCTTTCTTCTTTTCATCTAGTTGTAGACCAGTGATGAAATTATAAGCTCGCGTATGCCAGATTTTTAGTTCTTTCCATTGTTGAATGTCATGACGATAGACTTGCTGTCAAGTTTATAATGAAATTCATTATTTGCTTCATTAGAGTTGCTGGAGTCTCAGACTCCCCCCCTTCCCCCACCCCCCCCCCAACCCCCACCCCAACCCCCTCCTTCCAAGCCTCATTTGAGCTGGTTAGCTGTCTTGACCTTCTGCAGAAAAGGAAAGCAGTTTTGTTCACATTAAAGCAGTTTAAAAGTTGAAAACTAAGCAATAAAGGCTTCGTGAAAAGACTTACGGCCTTGAGAGGGTTAAGTGGAGTCAAGTGTGCGACTAAACTCTTTACTGGTACAGAGTATTCATTTTTGAATGAAAATTCATTTTTGGATTTATTTCATCTACTCGATAACGGAAACAGGGCAGGATATATAATACACTATGAATTTGAATCAGAAGAAAGATTTCAAGAAATGGCAGCAGTTTATTGGCTCTTTTGTTTAGGATGGTTGTACATTTCCAATGCTTCACGCATTAGATTGTGTATACAAACTGGATAAAATCCACCAAAAACTTGCTCCGCATGGACTGGTCCACAAGTGGATTGCATACTTCTCATCTAAGTTTGGTTCGGTTCGTTTGTCTGGCATAACAAGGACGTCACGTATTTAAGGGATGACAAATATATGTGTTCAGTTTATAATAATTTAGATTCTTTACTATGATAGTCACAAACTTAAACATTTTAAGTTAGTTGACTAAAGTTCAATGTGATGGTTAGTTTATAATTGGACCGGGTTGTTACAGGGGTGAGAGTTCCACGTTGTCAAAATGACATTGCTGAACTGGAAGATGCTTAAGGCTCTTTTAGATGGTATTCTTCAGATGTACTTGACTGAGCTTGTTGCTACGTTTCAAACACAGAAAGCAAGCACATGTGTTAATGTTTATTTGCCCCTACATGAATAGTGAAAACTCAAAGACCTCATGCTGTCTTTGAGTAAGCTCATGTGTTCGTTGGGTTGGGTTTAGGATCCTGAATTGAAGCCTGTTTCAATTTCTTATAATCCCCATTTTTAAATTCTAGTGTCACGGGATGAGCGGAGATTTATGTCAATATTAATAAAGTGTAAGTGTTACTCGTGTGGCTTGAAGCGAAGTACACTTTTTTAGGGGAAATATTGGCCCCCTTCTTTGGTGTCTTCTTTAAAGCATTTTTACTTTATATAAAATCAATTACCCAATGTGATCTTTGCTAATTTATCGACTTTAGTTACTATAATTTTATGAACTCTAAAACGTTGTGTCTTGTCGTGATGGTCTCTAGTATGACTTGCCGTTAACTTTTTACTAGAAAAGGGATGCATACGAGAAAAAAAAATCTGTCCATAATTAGGAGTTCTCTTCTTGTTTGACTAAATGCTCAAATTCATGAATTCTTTTACTTGTATTTTTCAATTATTATTTTATTTATTTTAATGCATAGAAACTCTTGGATTGTACATATATAGCTACAAGAGCAATAGAATAAAGCATTTTTTGTCAATACAATTTTCCTCCGTTATATGATATCAGAGCCTAAATTATCAAAATAGTCACGATTTAGATCTCACTTCCACCCATTAATACGTCCATTTAGAAGGTCATAATCTTGTCTCACGTATATAACCATGTACAAGACCATAACCTCACCTCACGTGAGGAGATGTATTGAATTAATAAATGAATAATATAAACCTTCTTTAACATTTGAAATTTTTAGATCATATGAGTTAATCATCCCAACTAATATTTACACAATTATATTTATAAACGCAATTAATGATCGGTGTTAGTTGTAATTGACCAAACAATAAAAAGAAAAAGAACTTAGTTATAAGAATGTTTAACCCATACCAATAGACCTTTGGTCCAGTGGTATGCTTTCCGTAATAAGTGTGAGAAATCGCAAGATCAATTTTTATGAGTGACATTTTTAATTTGTGTTGTATGGCTTATGCTTTTATTGAATTAAAAAAAAAAGAAAGAATGTTTAACCCATGGTGCATGTTAATTATTATTTGGCACCCTTCTTCCCCCGCAGACAAAGGAAACAAACCAGAAAGACAAATTAAACTTGGAGCAAGCAGGAGAGCAATCTTCTCGGCGATGTTCTTGAAGGCAATTAAATGATGTCTAGTTAGAGATAATAATAATAATAATAATAATAATAATAGTAACCATGCTTGAAACCTAATGAAGCTTCTTGCAATTTCTTGTCCTTGTCCTTTTCTTTTTCTTTCAGTTTATTAATTTATGTGCTTAATTCTATTTGTATGTGTGGAAATACTAGAAAAGATAAAATAAGAAATGAGGTGATATCAAAAAAATTGAAGGCTTTTAATTGTGGATAAGATGAGGAGAAATCACTTGAAATAAGTTGGATATGAAACAAGTGATGGAGCCACTTGTTTAAAGATGTAATAGTATGAAAATTGTCCACCTAAAAGATGTAGAAGAAAATTTATTTTGAGTTAAATAAAAACACTCAAATAAAAAAGAAGACTCTTAATAAAAACGAACACGTGATCGGATCCATGAGATGACCCATCCCGTGGTGAGCTTCCTTTATGATACTTTATGCACCGAGTTCAGCAATTAAGCTGCACACATGCGTTATCATGAGCAGAACATGTGTCATCGTCAGTGGCATGCTATTGAGTCAGTTATGTGTTCTACTTAGGGTGCAGTCAAAAGATAATATGAATTTTTATATCTAGAAATTTTGTAAAATGATCACTTTGGTCATACAATGATTAGTCAAATTTGACTTTATTAACAACAGAAATAACTACAAGATTAGAATTATCATATATAAGAATTGAAAAGGAAGGTTGTAAACCCTCATAATTTGCAATCAAGATCAGAGACTGTGGTGCCTTTGCAATCATTTTCTAAGTGGACGCCGACAATCTACTAAATTTGAAAGTGGATGAGATGGTAGATTATTGAGCGTATAGGTTTATGGGGGGTAGATCTTGCGTCTCATGGGTGGTTAGTTGTCTTAAGTGGCGAATTCACGTATAGTTGAGAGCGATACTTAATTTAAAAAAAAATTATTTATATTAAATTTTAATTAAGGATATATCCACTTTGAATTTATAAATATTCCGATTTATCATGAAGTTCTGATTTCGCAACTGATCTTTTTTTTTACGTAGACAAAGGCCGAGGACACTCTTCGGGATTGGGGCATGCTTTACTCCCTCGCCTCCTCTCAATTTACCTAGTGAGGGTTGACCTTTCCATACGAGGCGTGGCTTAATTAAGAGACTCTTAATTACCCAGTAATTTCTGAAAACTAGCATTAGATTAATGGATTTGAGAGTTGAGAGCAACTTATGAAGCCTAAGTTTTGGATAACATAATACTTTAATTGTTCCACATCATGATCAGTCCCATGTTTTATGCTATGGAAAGCAGACAAGATGGCAGCAGCATAACAAGATTCCTTGAGAAGTCGGTTAAGATATGATGATGATATGAAATGATTTCAGCCAAAGAAATTGCAAATGAAATAAAAATAGAACCTAAATTTTGTGAAAAACGTGTGATTTATAGAAAGAAATAATTTGACGAAGATGTTGATGATGATAAAACAAAATCTCTTGAAGAATTATTTAGAATTGAGTATTTTCTTTACACGATTGATCAAATTATTTTTTCACTTAAAACTAGATTTAAGCAATTTGAAGTATTTAAATTTTTTTTTGGATTCTTATTCAATTTCACTAGATTAAAGTCAATGGATGAAAATACTATTAAACAATATTGCTTGAATCTTGAAGATTTTCTAAGCAATGATGGACATTTTGACATAGATGGATAGATTTATTTTCAGAATTAAAAGTGTTAAAAGAAATGTATCAAAAAGAAATTTGTAGTCCATTAGAAGTACTTAATTATATAAAAAATGTTGATTCTTTTCCAAATGCTTATGTTTCTTATAGAATATTGTTAACAATTCCAGTTTCAGTTGCATCTACAAAAAGAAGTTTTTCAAAATTAAAATTAATAAAAACTTATTTAAGATCATCTATGTCCCACGAAAGATTAAATGGATTAGCTATGTTGTCTATTGAAAAAAATTTGTTAGATAAACTTGATTATGACGATTTAATAAATAATTTTGCAACTCAAAAGGTAAGAAAAATAAATTTTATATAGGTCTATCTTTTTGTTAACTTGTAATATTATGTTATTTTATAATTCTAATTTTTGTGTTTTATTTTTATTAGTAGTGATTATTTTAGTAAAAAAATTAAAATTTTTTTATTAAAAAAAAATCTAATTATTAAAATTTCTATTTAGATGATCACCCACAGTCCCATGATAAAATCATAGTTTGATTATTAATTCAAGAGTCAAACATACTTCACATGCAGACCCACAGGTCGTGCTGCATGCTGCATGTTAAGCTGAAGCAATGTCGTCGCGATCTTACTCAAAAGATTAAGACTAGATCGACATTAGATTAATTTAAAACAAATAAAGAAGAAAAGCAAAAGTAATTAAGGGGTGTGCAATGGAACTTCCACATTAACCTTTCTTTTTGGGTTAGGGGTTGTTAATAATCATGGAGTTTCGTTCTAAAATTAATTGGTGTTAAGTGAAGTAGTTCACGATTTTAGTAAACACTCTTTTGATTTATAATTTTTTAATATAAGACAAGTGTATATTCTGACCGGGAGTCTTGTTGAAGCAACATTGAAGCAAAAAAACATTTTACTGTTTGCCCAATATAATTAGCTAGGGAAAACAAATTGCAATGACTCCGTTTGTTTGCCGTAAAATATTTTCCCGGAAAACATTTTCAGGATTTTACGGTGTTTGGTAACATCGGAAATTTAGTCAACCGTAAAATATTTTTCGGTCAAAAATTGCGGCTGTTTTTTCTTAATTTTACGGTGTTTGGTAATACCGTAAAATTAAACACCGTAAAATTAGTCAATCATAAAATATTCTTCGGTCAACAATTACGGCTAGTACAAAATTTTGTAAAATATTTTACGAGACTTTGGGAGAAGAAAATATTTTACGGAACTCACGATACATCCAAACACCAGAAAATATTTTCTAATAATCTATTTTCCGGAAAAATATTTTTCCCCAGCAAGTTATTTTACAACAAATAAACGGAGTCCTGTAAAATATTTTATTTTCCAGAAAAACATTTTTCACGGAAAATATTTTACACAAGTAAGTTATTTTATGGCAAACAAACGGAGCCTAAAATACAATTTTTTTTTACTACTAGTTAAAAATACCATGTGGTACATCAAAAATTAGATGGAATAGTTAGATAATTACTTATTATAATCAGAAGTTCTGAATTCAAATCACTTTGACCTCTTTTGTATAAAAAATAAATACTACGAGTGGAAATTGATATTTTGTGAATGCTTCCGAACACTGAAATTTTTTGTATGCTATTTTTTTATGATGATGAGGAGGAGGGGGTATTTTTTGATAATGATAATTTTGCTTTCTACAATTACTGCACTATCTATGTAGTTTCCAATTTTTTGTTGTTTTTCTTTAGAAAAAAAAAAAAGTAATAGACATGAATGCTTCTAGAAAGTCTCTCTCTGTCTCTCTTTTTATTTTTTATTTTCTATTATGGAAAACATCTTGAGAAGTCCTTTGATCTCACATCAGAGACAATGTCCGAACATATGATCGCAATTGGAAGAGATGTAGTTTAGATTAGTTAGGCACATTCCCACCAGAAGTGGCCTCAAAGAAAATAATTTTTGACTGATTCAAAATTTGAAAAAGTTTTCCATTTACGCCTCATACATTTCATCATTAGGCTAAGCCATGACGTTACATCTAAAAAGTCTTATTTAGTAAGAAAAGTCAAATGCGTTTAAATTCATGGGACAGGAAGGGTATACACTATAACTAGCATAAAAAGTCAGCCATGGGAACATGTTTTCATTCATTAGGAAATGAATTAAAAATTTGAGAACAAATAATTTTTTTTACTAATTGGTCGAGTGGAAACACATTAATGACTAACCATGTCTTGTGCTGTATATAAGTAGAGGAACATAGTTGTAGAGAATTGTGATTTGAGAGAAACGAATTCTTAATATTCTATAGTGGTTTGAAAAAGAGTTTTTAAGAGTTCTACAAAGAGAGGATTGATAACGAAGATGTGTGGCACAGATCAGGCCCTTGAGGTGAAACGCTCAGCAACATCTATTACAGTAGCCTCTGAAACAATAGATGATGCCACAAGGGCTAACCTATCCTCCGATTTTGTCATCAATCTCGACCAGTAAGTATCTATAGTTGAACTATTTTTGTTGCATGTCAAATGATTTTTTTTGGTAGTTTATCATGGTTTTTTTTTTTTTTTTTTTCTCGATAATAAGAAATTTACTTTAATTAAAATCATATTGAGTTAAGTTAAAACTCAGTGAACACCAAGTCAATTCAAGGGGTTATCATGCCTACTTTTTTTTATCCCTCTTTTTTGTTTTTTTGGCCTTCCTTGAAGTTATATAGTAGATCGAAGTGGGTTTAACTTTTTCGAACTTGACGTATAACATGAGTTTTATATATACCAACTACTTTTTTCAAGCTATACCACCTTATTTCTTTTGTAAATCCATTGCTAATTTTGAGACAAAATAGACCATATTTCTATATCTCCCTCCATTTTTGTATTCTCTATTTGGATAATTAATAAAATTTCGGAGGAAAGTGCCCCTCCTTTTACCAAAAAAGAAAAGAAAAAGAAAACATCAATGTCGGTCATGTTCACACCTAGCTTGCTACTTTAGCATTAAACAATTTCCATTAAACCAGCATTAGTCCTCCAATTAATATTTTCCTTTTGGTTATCGTGATATTACCAATATTTATCAGTTAGAAATTAAGGGTGTTAGAATAAATTATAAATGAGAAATAGATGGACGTAAGATTTACTGTGTTTTAGTAAAATTTAAATTTACGGACAAACAAGAGAATTGAAAACAAATTACAAAAGGTTAGCCAATCCTTGGAGGGTGAAAATCCAAATTTATAAGTTGATACAAAGACATGATGTTAAAAATCCAATCTAATGGCATGCTATCTTTAAGCTTCTCTTTTGCAATCCAATCATAGGATCAATTAGCAGTTCTCCTGATGAATTGAATCCTAATTGATTAACCAAATTTATCCCTTAAACCAAAAATACCTACTTATAAACTACATATGTACTTAACACTTCTCTCAACGATATGAGATATTTCAGTTATATATTGTGATATTACCAATTATATTATCTGATTGTACAAATTGATGGTCCATGGTGCTTATGTAAACTCTTGTGCTTAATTATGACAGTGGTGATCCCACAGCATTCGAGTCTTTCTGGCGAAAGATGGGCAACAAATGTACGATTACTTTCACTGGCTATCAATCTTTGAGCTATTTTTCTGATGTGAAAAACTTGTGCTGGTTTTTGGAGCCAAAGCTTGAAGAAGAGATCAAAAGGTTGCATAAAGTGGTTGGGAATGCTGCAGTTGAGGATTATCACATTATTGTAGGAACTGGATCAAGTCAGCTCATTCAAGCTGCATTGTATGCTCTTTCTCCTGTGGATGAACCTGCCCCCATCAGTGTTGTCTCAGCTGCTCCTTACTATTCAGTAAGCCCTATTGCCCTTTATATTGCAATCAAATACGTATTTCTTTTTAATTTGTATGACAGAAACACTCCTAAAAAGTCTTTTGGGTTCATATCTCTCCTAATCTTGAAAAACAAGACCCTCTCGGAAAGAGGCATAATTGGATTACTTGGATATAAATTTTTTTAGCAGTGACAGATCCAAGATATTTGTTTAGTGGAAATTAAAATAATGAAATATATATAATATCCATTTACTAATTATTTTTTTCAGTGTAAGTTAAATTAATATTTTTGTCCTAAAATTCTTTAAAACACACATATTTTCACAAAAAAAAAACATTAAGATGAGTGAGGGTTGCAATAAATTCGTCCGTTAGTGATTATCGAGATTGGCACAGAAAATAGTTTTTTGACTGATTTTAATCCAAAACTGTGGCCAGCTCTCCTTGTCACGGCCAATACGTAGGCTATTTAATTTGACTTTGAATTAAAATCAACATCTTGAGTAGAAAATCAAGATTGCCTGTGAAGTCAACTGCACAGAAGAGACATTAATATCTCATGGTGGTGTAACAAACCTTGTATCTCGCAAAAGTTTGTTTGTTTTATGTTTCCGTGAATTTAGATCCTTGTGCAATACAAACATAGTAATATGGTCATGTATATCTGTAGCACAAAGATAGGCTTCACAACTCACCACATGCCTTGGTTTACTATATCATTAATCAAATAAATTAAAGTACAAGGCCACATATTATCACATGTGAATTCACTCTCACAATTCTCTTTGTTAAGAAATCGTGGGTTTTACAATAGGACAGAATTTCATGATTAATTCTCTGATACTATGGTATTAGAATTGAATTTTGGTCTAATTTTATTAATTCATTTATGTGTGATTAATTTCTTATTGAATTCGATCACACATGAGGAAGGAATTAAGAGTTAAAATATTTTACTTTTAGAAATTATAAATTCCAATACTATCACACATGGTTAGATTTAAGGTTTTTGTTAAGTGGGATTATATATATATAGGGTTATATATTTAGGATATATATATTTAGGGTTATACATATATATACTCGTAGGGACTAATTTGATTTTGGCTTTCAAAATACACATTTTTTTAAAGAAAAAATTAACATGAGTGGGGACAGTAGCCCGCTCTCACTGTAGAGTAGCACCTCCCTTGCCACCGTATAAGATTTTAACTTACTCCACCTAAAGCTTCAAATGACTCGATTGATTGATTTTAATATGGAACTACATGATTTTTAACATGGTTTGTTAATTTCTTGCAGTCATATTCAGAAATTACAGACATTTTGCGCTCAGGACTCTACAAATGGGCAGGTGATGCCCGCAGTTTCGATCAAGATGGTCCATACATAGAGTTTGTGACTTCACCCAACAATCCTGATGGGGTAAAGAGAGAGCCTGTTGTGAATCGAGCTCAAGGCATGCTTGTCCATGACCTAGCTTACTATTGGCCACAATATACATCCATCACTGAACCAGCCAACTTTGATATTATGCTGTTTACATTTTCCAAATGCACTGGCCATGCTGGATCAAGAATTGGGTAAGCTTCTGTTCTGTGTTTGTGTATCAGATATTTCTAGTTTAAAGAACTAGAAGCCTTATAAAAACATGACCTCTTAAGAATTTAATGGACTAGTATTTACCGGGACTATAATATTTTAATTCTTTTGCGACACTCGTGATTGAAAAATGAAAAAATTAGTGTAATAGGTGTCTTATTATAACTGTTTTTTAACAATTGTATAAACTATTTTTTTTTTCTTTGCATTTCAACAGTTTATTTTTTTGTCAATTTTTGTTAATAATTATTCATGAGATTACTTTTTGCAATGGTTTCAAAGTTACAGTTTAATTATAACTTGTATAACAAAAGTAAACTTTCAAGGGGAGCTTTACAGTTGTCTGATTGTGACTTTAAGGTAAACAATGTGTTGTACACATACAAAGTAGGGTTGCATAAAATAAATTTTAAAATGGATCCGAAAAAAACCGGCCTTAGCTAGAGTTTGTGCACTGAACCACTTTTTTTTTCAATATCTTATGTGATTATATACTAAGTGGTGTGTAATTTTGTCGTTCCATGTGTAGCTGGGCTCTTGTGAAGGACAAAGCCGTAGCCAAAAAGATGACAAAGTTCATAGAAGTAAACACCATTGGTGTATCAAAAGAATCCCAACTAAGAGCATCAAAGATCCTTGGTGTGATTTCTGATAGCTGCCTAGATGTTGGATCTTTCAACTTCTTTGAATATGGTCAAAATCTCATGGCTGAAAGGTGGGAAAAGCTCAGAAATGTCTTGAAGAGCAGTGAACAATTTAGTCTTCTCAAATACCCACTCCAATATTGCACATTCAGCAGAGACTTTACAGAAGCACATCCTGGTAATTCTCCTTGAGACTAACATTTGTGTCTTCTTATTATTAAAAACTTTTTATTCATTTACGAGGGAAAATTCTAACGGAAGTCTTTTAGGTTCATACTAGGGGTGTCAATTACTTAACACACTTCACCCTCATGGAGGAGGCATGATCATGGAACCTATTGTGACTAGCCCAAGAAAATTAGTTGACTAATTTGAACCCGGGTTACAAGCAAGTCTTCTGCTTGTACAATACTCTCTTGAATCGATAATTAAGAGTACAAGTTCGAAGCTTCATTACCTGTTTTTAGGTGAACACTAACAACCTGCAATATCCAAAGGATAATGAGGGTGAGGCCACCTCTGGAAGAGCATGGGGTGATTAGGGTTTTTCTCTGTTGGCAGGTCAATGAAAGACTACTTAGAGAGATCGTGACTTGTGGTTAGAGTTGAGCCTATTATCGCATGGGTTCAAATTGATCCAAATTCAATTTACTTTATGAAAAATAGGCTGAAGCAGAGATCAGGATTTGACTACTACACTGCTCACGCCCCCAATATTCTACCATTAGGCTAACTAATTTGGAGTCTTATTATTGGAAACTTATATATAGAAACAAAATTTCCACATATTAATAGTTATTTGTTTTGTGAACAGCTTTTGCATGGTTGAAATGCAAGGGAGATGAGGACTGTGAGAAGCTTTTCAGAGGACACAAGATTCTTACAAGAAGTGGAAGGCGCTTTGGAAGTGACCTTAGCTTTGTGAGGATCAGCATGCTGAGTAGGGAAGAGGAGTTCAACTTCTTCGTACAAAGGCTATTGGCTATCCAAGGCTTAACTCATGAGAACCATTAATGACTAATTTTATTTATACTTGATCATTGGGTCATGTCCATAACGAGAATTTCATGCACCGAACTATCATAAATTTATACACAATGTTCATCAGCCATTATGCAGCTAGGGAGGGATTGGCTTTATTAGTTGCAGATGTTATCGAGTTTCTGTGAATAGTCCTGATCTTGTGGGTTGGAGACGTATGGAGGCTTCCAGACTTAGCAAACATTGCAAAGTGGATACAATCATCAGGGATGGTGACTGGAGATGGCCGAGAAACTTGGGTTTTCTGAATGATAGTTTGCTTTGTTCTCCATTTCAAACTACTGACCAGATTACTTGGCTTGCGGGTATCAATGGTAAATTTTCAACTGCGAAGACTTGGGAATTCATCCGTGATAAGCATAGTAAAGTTGATTGGGATTTTCTTATTTGGAAGACCCCAAGAATACCAAAACATTGCTTCTGTGCGTGGCTTGCCATCTTGGATAGACTCCCAACAAAAGACAGACTTTTGAGTTGGGGTTTGAATGTTCAGAGTCAATGTGAACTGTGTCATATGAGTATGGAATCTAGAGATCACATATTCTTTGAATGCACTTTTAGCAGGCGTATTTGGAGAAGAAGTATAAAATTTGCCTTGGCCAGCGTTGGGAGTATTCATTGGAGCAGGGCCTTGCATTTAATCTTGAGGAATTGTAGGAAAGATAGTTTGAAGGCACTTTTGCTCAAAATTGTTTTTCCTGCCTGTATTTTTCACATCTGGAAGGAGCGCAATAGTCGCCTCTTTGGAAATGGTGTTACAACGGAGGACCAAATTGTGGCAATGATTCGTGACGATGTTAGACTCAAAATGCTTACTGGTAAACAGTTTAGAAATGTTCTCAACAATAGAACCCTTTGTAACTATTGGAACTTAAATGTTTTATTAGGTTAGTCTTCAGTTTGTTTGGAGTTTCTTTCCTTGTATTTGTTTGATTTGGTGTTTTAATGTTATGAAACTTACTGGCTTAGCCAAAAAAAAAGAATATACACAGAGGAATTTTCCTTTTGTCCTTGTTTCTTTTGTATTCGTAGCATTCTCTCTTTCGAAATCCCAGAAATGCCAAAAAAGTAACAATTGATAACTCTTTTATAATTGACGGTGTTGAAAAATATTACATCTGAAATTATAATTATAGATTTTTTCTTTTTCAATTTACCCTGGCAATAGACAGCAGTGCATGAAACTCTTTTATCGTGTGGCCACTAAATTCCCCGTAAATCCTCCATCAACTCTCTTTAATTTCTACCAATTGACTGAAGACTTGATTGTTGGTGTATTGATCGGTTCAACACAGATTGAGATAGGAGCTGGTTCATCAGGAACCTTTTGCTTGAAGTTCTCACTTATGGGGGTCTTACTTGTTTGCATAAAAAATTATAATGCGATAAAAAATGTATTAAGATCAAGGCCTGAATTTGATTCAATTTCCTTAAAACTTTATCGCCCGTCTATGTTGCTTACGATCACTGGCGGAAGCTTCCCATACGACGATTACTGTCTAACGATATGAGCACTCCAAACTGTTAAGACATTGTGAACCAAACAATATAAAATCGTCACTCATTTAATGCAGAATTTATGTAAGAGAAAAGTACTTTTTAAGACATAAAACACCCGAGCTATTTATATAATTTTGATGCTTGTTCAAGAAAGGTATGAATTAATATTTTTCTAACTAGTACTATGTCTATTCAGAGAGGAGATATGTCTCTCGAAAAATATTCTACAGTTTTGGAATTATCCACAATTAAGCCCATTTATTTTACCAATTTCTCATTCGCTTCTTGTTTGGTTAAAAGAAAAAAATAACAATTCCTCTCATAAATAAAAATTAACAAGTTAGAATGCACAAATTAAGTCCATGTAGACACAAGATAGAGTTCAACTAGAAAATACTACATTGAGATAGGTAGCCAAAGACTTTGAACCTTCCTTAATGAGGAATTATCAGATTTACTTGCTAGCTAGTGAATGAGATGTCATGAGTTGTTTAGCTTTTTGTGTAAATCAAGACAGTAAAACTCAACCGTACCTCCAGGATATTATTTGAGATTCTCACTATTATGTTCGTTTTGGTTGTAAATAACTTTTGATTTTCATGAGTAACATAAAGAATTCAGCTTTCAAAATTCTCATAGGAGCAACTTATTCCCTACTCATATGTGGTTACTTATTAAAAGTATTTTGCAGTCCACTTGGTTTTTCAAAATATAAGTGTTAAGAAGTCTGAGCTTCCATCTTAAAACCAATTGGTGCCAAGTGGAGTAACCCAAGATTTTATTAAGTGGTCTAAGAGTTTATGATTTTTCTATGTGGGATAAGTGCATATTCTAACACTCCCCCTCACGTGTGACCTAATTTGAGAGGGGTCACACGTGGAATATTGAGCACGCGTTGACCTTATTTTGAGATGGTCACACTTGGAAGATTGAACACACATGTAGTAGTTAACACATGTGAAAGACTGAAAGTGCGTGGATTATGCACACGCGAAAGATTGAAGACAAGTGGACCTGATTTGAGATGGGTCGCACGCGGAAGATGAATGAGACTAGACCATGGGCCTAGCTCTGATACCATGTGAAGAATCCTGAGGTTCTATCTTAAAATCAATTGGTGCCAAGTAGAGTAACTCAAGATCTTATTAAGTGGTCTAAGAGTTTATGATTTTTCTATGTGGGATAAATGCATATTCTAACAATAAAAACTATTAAAAGCATAACTTAACCTAAACTTTTACAAGTAACATTGTCTGCTCGTCATAAGAATAAGTAGGAGGTTTGTTCCCTATAGTATTTTAACCGAGTCGTAGGTATATAATTCGATTTGCCCTTTAAGTCTAAATCTTGGGATTTCCAATTAGTTAGATAAGGTTTCAATTAAGTCAGTTCTTTAGATTAAGGTTTAAGACATATTACCTTCAACGAATATTGAAGATGTTTTTCCTTAAAAACTTTCCTACATGTATGGACAAAGGGATTGGGGAGAGGTGGAGGGGGAGGATGTGGGGGTTTAGGCATCTATTGGAGAAGCCTAATTGTCATTTTTGTGCATGTATATGCACGTACAAGTGTTTGATTTTTTGAGTATTTCACAAAGATGAACAAGGTAGTCATAGACCAAAAGAATTTGAGTATATTGACACATTAAATGTGTCACGCCCCCAAATTTAAAAGAGAATATTAAGGGACGAGACTACCGCGAACCTAATAAGATAAATCTTTCTAGGTCCGCAATGCTCTAATCTCAATAAAAACCGACTATAAGATTAAGACCACAAGTCGGACAATAACCTGCAGAGCATCTAAACCAATATAATACCTATATAATATGTACGAATCTCCAACATAAAACTTTGGAATAAACTCCCAAATTATAATGAGATCATAAAGAAGACTATAGTAATGGCAATACAAAAATATCTAAACACAAGTAAATATCCTAATACTCTTGCTAAAAACAATATCCAAGAGGCAAACAACCCTCTTTATTAAGATCACTATCCCACGTCAAGATAATCTCCTATTCATAACCTTGCAAAAAGACCTATTCAAAAATATCCAACCACAAAGAAATATCCAAGAGGCAAACAACCCTATTTATTAACCAAAAATCTAAGAGCTTGAAACGAAGATCACTATCCCACATCAAGATAGTCTCCTACTCATAACCTTGCAAAAAGACCTATTCTTCACCTGTTTCAAATAAGGTTTAACAAAAGAATGAGATAACAATCTCAGTAAGTGTGAAGATCCCCCAAAAATAACATGGGACCTTTACGATAATATATATATATATATATATGGATAATAATATAGTAATGTAATGAGACGAAAAGAAATCCAATAATCATGCCATATAACTAAAACTGAACTGACAAAATGTACAGTCATGCCAAAAATCCAGAATTCAATTTTTGTCGTAGTACAAAGATGTTGTGCCAAAATCCAGAACTCAAAAACTCATCAAACCAGTATACCAAAACTCAAATACGGCTGTGGCTACTACTGGTAGCACAGTCTAAAGATGGTTAGATGCGCTCAACCATCACAAGTGAAAGGGGATCCTAACGAAAAAATTGTGCACAATCTCAAAACTCAGTGTATGTCAAGCCTCATTGAGAGAGGGTTCAAATCTCGCTATACCTGCCAGCTAGGTCACAGCCCCAAAACATGGCACATGTGGTTCAAAGTAGTTCTTATCCAGTCTCAATAAAAAATGCTGAAACCTTCATAAACGTACATACAAATATACATTAATTGGTCCCAAGTTTTTTTTTCTTTCGTTTTAAAAGCAGAATAGCACTTTGGTTTAGAAAGAAAAGAAAGTATTATCTGAAAATAAATAGTTTGTCAAGCTTTAAAAAAAGTAGAGTAAAGAATTTTTTTCTTTTTCTTTTTTAACGTTGAATAACGTATCCAGCAGTGACCTGCTTAGCCTATCGTGACCCACTGGTCAATGGAATGGATTTCCAGTGACTTGTTGGTCACCAAAAGGTGAATAGTGACCTAGTCACTATTCACGTGAATAGTGACTAGATAACTATTTACGTGAATAGTACATGTACTATTTATTGCCGATTTTTTTTAAAATCTGTTTTAAGAATCATGTTATGCAAACAGATGGTATAAATAAAATATTTTAATAAAATATAACCAAAATAATACTGCAAGTAAAAGTGACATAACTCTCATGCATTCAATCTAAACTTTTCAAGAACCATAACAAATTA
Source organism: Ehretia macrophylla (assembly GCA_037974665.1). Classification (NCBI taxonomy): domain Eukaryota; kingdom Viridiplantae; phylum Streptophyta; class Magnoliopsida; order Boraginales; family Ehretiaceae; genus Ehretia; species Ehretia macrophylla. The sequence continues at coordinate 41,720,900 of CM075783.1, forward strand.
CTGTTAACCAAAAATTCGATACATCCAAGAAAACAATAATTCAGTAACTTCATAAATCAAGATTATTTCCAACTCACAAATCATAACTCTAAAAATTAAAGGAATTAGGTAATGAAAAAGAGGTCTTCCTACTTACCTCTTGTCCAGTAGTTAAACCTAACAAATCCTAACTTTGAAGAACCCGACCTTTCACAAGATTCCTCATCTTCAAAAACACATATACATATTCTATTATAATCCCTCATCAAAATAGGTCACTTACTCTAACGTATATTTTATCGTGAAAAACCCACAACAAACTATTAACAAAGATGTGACTTAGGTTCTTATCAACTAAACCTCAGGGTTTCTCTTGAAGTTGTTCCTCTGTATAGTATTCTGCACCCATGTTTTCTTCTTTTTGAGCGTCTGATATGAGGTTTAGAGATAGAGTGTTAGGATTCTGCTAATACGTTAAACGTATATCTTTTTTTTTTTTTTCAAAGTATATCTCATTTTGTAACTGATAACCCCCACTAATGGGATAAGCCCACTATTTTAGTCTGAGTGGGAAACATATCCCACAAAAATAGTACTGAACCAACTTATTTTATTTATTTATATTTATATTTATTCTTATAACTATTATTATATATATATATATATATATATATATATATATATATATATATTTATTTATAACTAATATTATTATTATTTCTTTTTTTTTCTTGGTCATTACATCTTTCCCCCAAAAGAAAAGTTTCGTCCTCGAAACTACATACCTTGATCCTCGAACATATGGGGATACTTCTCCTGAACCTCGGCCTCACGTTCCCAAGTAGCTTCCCTTTCAGTCCGCCTTTTCCATTGTACTTTCACATAAGGGATGGTTCTTTTCCTCAAGTCCTGTTCTTTTCGATCTACTATTCTGATAGGCTCCTCGTTAAAGGTCAAGTCCTTACTAATTCTCACGTCCTCATAATGGATTATGTGGCTCGAATCAGATACATTCTTTCTCAATTGTGATACATGGAATACATTGTGAACTCCTGCCAGAGAGGGCGGTAAAGCCAAACGATAAACTACATCCCCAATTCGACTCAAAATCTCAAAAGGGCCAATGTAACGCGGGTTTAACTTCCCACGAGTACCAAATCTAACCATGCCTTTAGTTGGTGACACCCTCAAGAATACATGATCACCAACTTCAAACTTGAACTCTTTTCTTTTTTGGTCAGCCCAACTTTTCTGTCTAACTTTGGACTCTTTATTCGGAAGTTAATTTTTTTGATTTTCTCCTCGGTCTCTTCAATTAATTGAGGGCCTAGAAGTTTCTTCTCGCCCAGCTCCCAGTAAAGAGAAGTACGACATTTCCTTCCATAGAGAGCTTCAAATGGAGACATTTTGATACTAGCTTGATAACTATTATTATAAGCGAATTCTACCAGGGTTAAATATTTGTCTCAATTCCCACCAAGGTCCATCACACAAGCTCGAATCATATCTTCCATAGTCTGAATTGTTCTTTCGCTTTGCCCGTCAGTTTGCGGATGGTAAGCCATACTCATTTTCAACTTGGTGCCCATATATTTCTGAAAACTTTTTCAAAAATTAGATGCAAATCTTGTGTCTCTATCAGAAACTATCTCCTTTGGCACTCCATGCAACTTAAATATTTCTTTCATATATAGTTCCACAAGTTTCTAAATTATAAGTAGGAAGACCTTTTTTTCATTACCTAATTCCCTTTAATTTTTAGAGTTATGATTTGTGAGTTGGAAATAATCTTGATTTATGAAGTTACTGAATTATTGTTTTCTTGGATGTATCGAATTTTTGGTTAACAGTAATTTGTTATGGTTCTTGAGAAGTTTAGATTGAATGCATGAGAGTTATGTCACTTTTATTTGCAGTATTATTCTGGTTATATTTTATTAAAATATTTTATTTATACCATCTGTTTGCATAACATGATTCTTAAAACAGATTCTAAAAAAAAAAAAAATCTGCAGTGAATAGTATTTATACTATTCACGTAAATAGTGACCTAGTCACTATTGACCTTTTGGTGACCAACAGGTCACTAGAAATCCATTCCAGTGACCAGTGGGTCACGAATAGTCTAAGCAGGTCACTGACTAGTGACCTGCTGGATACGTTGTTCAACGTTAAAAAAAAAATTATTTATTCTACTTTCTTCAAAGCTTGACAAACTATTTATTTTCAAATAATTCTTTCTTTTCTTTCTAAACCAAAGTGCTATTTTGCTTTTAAAACGAAAGATAAAAAAACTTGGGACCAATTAATGTATATTTGTATGTACGTTTATGAAGGTTTCAACATTTTTTATTGAGACTGGATAAGAACAACTTTGAACCACCTGTGCCATGTTTTGGGACTGTGACCTAGCTGGCAGGTATAACGAAATTTGAACTCTCTCTCAGTGGGGCTTGACATACACTGAGATTTGGAATTGTGCACAATCTTTTCGTTAGGATCCCCTTTCACTTGTGATGATTGATTGCATCTAACCATCTTTAGACTGTGCTACTAGTTGTAGCCACAACCGTATTTGAGTTTTGGTATAGTGGTTTGATGAGTTTTCGAGTTCTGGATTTTGGCACAACATCTTTGTACTATGACAAAAATTGAATTCTGGATTTTTGGCATGACTGTACATTTTGTTAGTTCAGTTTTAGTTATATGGCATGATTATTGGATTTCTTTTCGTCTTATTACATTACTATATTATTATCCATATATATATATATTATCGTAAAGGTCCCATGTTATTTTTAGGGAATCTTCACACTTACTGAGATTGTTATCTCATTATTTTGTTAAACCTTATTTGAAACAGGTGAAGAATAGGTCTTTTTGCAAGGTTATGAGTAGGAGACTATCTTGACATGGGGTAGTGATCTTCGTTTCAAGCTCTTCATTATTGGTTAATAAAGAGGGTTGTTTACCTCTTGGATATTTCTTTGTTGTTGGATATTTTTGAATAGGTCTTTTTGCAAGGTTATGAGTAGGAGACTATCTTGACATGTGATCCAACATAAAACTTTGGAATAAACTCCCAAATTATAATGAGATCATAAAGGAGACTATAGTAATGACAATACAAAAATATCTAAACACAAGTAAATATCCTAATACTCTTACTAAAAACAATATCCAACCACAAAGAAATATCCAAGAGACAAACAACCCCTTTTATTAAGACCCAAGAAACTCCGAACCTCAGACACTGTAGTGGGTTGTGGCCAACCAGCCACGGCCTCGACCTTTTGTGGATCTATTGCTATTCCACTTTCAAATATTATGTGGCCTAAGAATGCCACTTGATTCAACCAAAACTCGCACTTTTTCAACTTAGCAAATAATTGATTCTCCCGCAAGACTTGCAATACCATTCTTAAGTGTAACTCGTGTTGTTCCAGGCTCTCTGAGTAGACCAAAATATCATCTATAAAAACCACAATGAAACGATCTAAGAAAGGCTTGAAAACTTCTGTCACGCCCCCAAATTTAAAAGAGAATATTCAGGGATGAGACTACCGCGAACCCAATAAGATAAATCTTCCTAGGTCCGCAAGACTCTAATCTCAATAAAAACCGACTATAAGATTAAGACCACAAGTCGGACAATAACCTGCAAAGCATCTAAACCAATATAATAACTATATAATATGTACGAATCTCCAACATAAAACTTTGGAATAAACTCCCAAATTATAATGAAATCATAAAGAAGACTATAGTAATGGCAATACAAAAGCATCTAAATACAAGTAAATATCCTAATACTCTTGCTAAAAACAATATCCAACCACAAAGAAATATCCAAGAGGCAAACAACCCTCTTTATTAAGATCACTACCCCACGTCAAGATAGTCTCCTACTCATAACCTTGCAAAAAGACCTATTCAAAAATATCCAACCACAAAGAAATATCCAAGAGGCAAACAACCCTCTTTATTAACCAATAATCTAAGAGCTTGAAACGAAGATCACTATCCCACGTCAAGATAGTCTCCTACTCATAACCTTGCAAAAAGATCTATTATTCACCTGTTTCAAATAAGGTTTAACAAAAGAATGAGATAACAATCTCAGTAAGTGTGAAGATCCCTCAAAAATAACATGGGACATTTACGATAATATATATATATATATATATATATATATATATATATATATATATATATATATATATATGGATAATAATATGGTAATGTAATGAGACGAAAAGAAATCCAATAATCATGCCATATAACTAAAACTGAACTACGAAAATGTACAGTCATGCCAAAAATCCAGAATTCAATTTTTGTCGTAGTACAAAGATGTTGTGCCAAAATCCAGAACTCGAAAACTTATCAAACCACTATACCAAAACTCAAATACGGTTGTGGTTACAACTGGTAGCATAGTCTAAAGATGGTTAGATGCGCTCAACCATCACAAGCGAAATGGGATCCCATCAAAAAGATTGTGCACAATCCTAAAACTCAGTTTATGTCAAGCCCCACTGAGAGAGGGTTCAAATCTCGCTATACCTGCCAGTTAGGTCACAGCCCCAAAACATAGCACAGGTGGTTCAAAGTTGTTATTATCCAGTCTTAATAAAAAATGATGTAATCTTCATAAACGTACATAGAAATATACATTAATTGGTCTCAATTTTTTTTTCTTTCGTTTTAAAAACAGAATAGCACTTTAGTTTAGAAAGAAAATAAAGTATTATTTGAAAATAAATAGTTTGTCAAGCTTTGAAGAAAGTAGAGTAAAGAATTTTTTTTTTAACATTGAACAACATATCTAGCAGGTCACTAGTTAGTGACCTGCTTAGCCTATTCGTGACCCACTGGTCACTAGAATGGATTTCCAGTGACCTGTTGGTCACCAAAAGGTGAATAGTGACCTAGTCACTTTTCACGTGAATAGTGACTAGGTCACTATTTACGTGAATAGTATATGTACTATTCACTGAAGAATTTTTTTTTTAGAATATGTTTTAAGAATCATGTTATGCAAACAGATGGTATAAATAAAATATTTTAATAAAATATAACCAGAATAATACTGCAAGTAATAATGACATAACTTTTATGCATTCAATCTAAACTTCTCAAGAACCATAACAAATTACTGTTAACCAAAAATTTGATACATCCAAGAAAAGAGTAAATTGCTTGCCGCCCCTCTGTGTTTTCCTCGAAATACTCATTCACTTCTTGTGTTTTTAAAATAGGCTCATTACCTCTCTGTGTTTTTTTGATTAAGCTGACGCATCCAAAATCTCTTATTCCGTTAACAAACGTTACCAAATTAGTTAATTAATCGTTATACCTTTATATAAAGTTAAAATCGAAAAAACACAGGGGGGGTAATGAGCCTATTTTAAAATTACAGGGGATAAATGAGTATTTCAGGCAAAACACAGGGGGGTGACAAACAATTTACTAAAATGGTATTTTTGTCCAATAACGAATTTATTTAAACCAAAAGCATAAAAAAATTACATTTTAAGCGCGTGTGTTGTAATTGTTGTTAAATTAGACGGTTTTTTTAACGGAGATGGGCGGTCAGCTACATTCTGAAAATCACAGGGGGGTAATAAGCCTATTTTAAAAATACAGGGGGTGAATGAGTATTTCGAGCAAAACACAGGGAGGCGGCAAGCAATTTACTCTCCAAGAAGACAATAATTCAGTAACTTCATAAATCAAGATTATTTCCAACTCACAAATCATAACTCTAAAAATTAAAGAGAATTAGGTAATGAAAAAAAGGTCTTCCTACTTACCTCTTGTCCAGTAGTTAAACCTAACAAATCCTAATTTTGAAGAACCCGACCTTTCACAAGATTCCTCACCTTCAAAAACACATGAACATATTCTGTTATAATCCTTCATCAAAATAGGTCACTCACTCTAACGCATATTTTATCGTGAAAAACCCACAACAAACTATTAACAAAAATATGACTTAGGTTCTTACCAACTAAACCTCAGGGTTTCTCTTGAAGTTGTTCTTCTGTATAGTATTCTGCACCCATGTTTTCTTCTTTTTGAGCGTCTGATATGAGGTTTAGAGATAGAGTGTTAGGATTCTGCTAATACGTTAAACGTATATCTTTTTTTTTTTTTCAAAGTATGTCTCATTTTGTAACTGATAACCTCCACTAATGGTATAAGCCCACTATTTTAGTCTGAGTGGGAAACATATCCCACCAAAATAGTACTGAACCAACTTATTTTATTTATTTATATTTATATTTATTCTTATAACTATTATTATATATTTATTTATATATATATATTTGTTCCTGTCCGTTACAAAATGTGTATGCTCTCTCATATGGGTATGATGTTAGTATATGCTTACATGTTATGGGATTTACATCCTCTCGTATACATAAAAGGACTAATATTAACCATCTACTTAAATTTTAGTCTAAAATAATAAGAATTGGATCAAACACACCAAAGCAAATTAGATTAAATTTAGGGTAAATTTCACACTTAGTCCCTATTATTTACATGTTTTTTCAATGTAGTCCTTAGTATTTTAAAAGATTCATAAAGGTCCCTAATATTTATAAAAGTTATTCAAAGTGGTCCCTGTTGTTCGAACTTAGCCAATTTGGCCTTTATTATTTTTTAAACAATTTAATTTAGTCCTTATTGTTTTTAAAAAAAAATTCAATTCAATCCATGCATGTGACCCCTATTTGGGGACTAAATGAAATTTTATAGAAATAATAGGGACTAAATTGGCTATTTTTAAATAATAGGGACCATTTTGAATCATTTTGTAAACATTAAGTACTAATATAATTTTTTTAAAACATTAAGGACCAACCTTAAAAAAATTGCGAACAATAAGGACTAAGTGTGAAACTTACCCTTTAATTTATGAAGCCAATCTTAACCATCATTTGAGACCCATAAATTTCTCCTTTTAATTATTTTTCTCTTTCCTTGCTACCTCTAATCTCTATGTTTTTCACATGAATGAATATTAAAAATTTAATGAATAGAGTAGATTTAGACAAAACGTAATAAATTTCATGAATCCCTCTTATATATTTTTTTCAACAAATATAAACTATGTATATACAAATATATTACATGGAGAGAGAGAGAGAGAGAGTTGGGTTTGTGAGAGAAAAAAAGAAGAAGAAAGAGGAAAGAGAAATTAGGGGGAAATTTTGAATTTTAAAATGAATTTTGTTATTCATTAGTTTTGAATTTTTAATTCTAATGGTTAAAATATTTTAAAACTAAAATTGGGATAGAAGGTCTAAATTATCTCTTTTTTGCAAATCAAGAGAGAATTTGTAAACATTTTTTTTCCAATTATTGCATAAAGTTATCTGTAATAAATTTAATCTTTTTACGACAGTTTTAATTGTTTGAAGTAGACAAAATCGTGTAGGAACTTCATTCTAAGCTTTTCAATAATGATTTTAGTTCTCAGCATGAAGATCACAATAAACTAGAAATTGAAACTTCATCTTTAATTTGCATAACAAAAGTAAACCTTCAAGGGGAGTTTTACCGTTCTCCGATTGTGACTTTAATGTAAACAATTTATTGCCCTAATACAAAGTAAAGTTGCGTAAAATAAATCTTAAAGTTGTTCTGAAAAGAATTTCGCACATAGTGAGAGTTTGTGCACTGAACTCCCTTTTTTTTGATTATCTTATGTAAATATATACTAAGTGGTGTGTAATTTTGTCGTTCCATGTGAAGCTGGGCTCTTGTGAAGGACAAAGTTGTAGCCAAGAAGATGACAAAGTTCGTAGAAGTGTATCAAAAGAATCCCAACTTAAGAGCAACAAAGATCCTTGGTTTGATTTATGATAGCTGGTTATATGTTGGATCTTCCAACTTCTTTGAATGTGGCCAAAATCTCATGGCTGAAAGGTGGGAAAAGCTAACAAATGTTATGAAGAGCAGTGAACAATTTAGTGTTCTCTAATACCCTCTCCAATATTGCACATTAATCCGCAGAGACTTCACAAAAGCACATCCTGGTAATGCTATTTGAGACTAACATTTGTTACTTCTTATTATTGGAAATTTCGTTTCATTTGCCCATAATGTTTTACTGAGTCATAGTTACACAAGTCGATTTTCCCTTTAAACCTAAAGCTTGGGATTTCCAATTAAGTCAGCTCTTTAGATAAAGGTTGAAGACATATTCCCTTCAACGAATATTGAAGATGCTTTTCCTTCAAAGCTTTCCTACATATGGGGAAAAGGGATTGGGGAGAGGGGGAGGGGGAGGGGGAAGATGTGGGGGTTTAAGGCATCAATTGGAGAAGCCTAATTGTCATTTTTATGCATGTATGTTCACCTATAAGTGTATGATTTTTGACCCCAAAGGCCACTCTGGTGGTAGTGGTCAAACAACTTCGCCAAGAGGTTTTGGGTTTGGGTCTTACTACTATCGTTGGGGATTATACCTTAACTTACCTGGTTTATGCCTTGGTTCAAACCGTTGTACCCCAAAATTTTGGTTCATATGCAATTTTGGATATATACTTATTTATGTAATATATGTACATATAGATTTTTTTTCCACACTGTGACTACTTCAAGAATTAAATCAAATAGGCCCTTTTAACTCAATGGTAGAGTAACACCATTGTAAAGCGTAAGTCATCAGTTCAAAATCGATAAGAGTTTTTAGCCATTAGACCAACGTGGGAACGCTGGCGTGTCCCAACCGATGCTAGTGAGTGGTGGCTAATCCGGTCTATATCTCGTAGGCTAGTTGAATGGGCATTTTCCTCAGGTTAGCAAAAAAAAAGTGTATGATTGTTTGAATATTCACATTGATAAACAAGGTAGTCATAGCCCATAAGATTTGTGTATATTGCAACATAAAATGTGTATGCTCTCTCATATGAGTATGATGTTAGTATATATATGCTTACATGTAGGGATTCACATCCTCTTGTACATATAGAAGGACTAATATTAACCATCTACTTAGATTTTAGTCTAAAATAATAATAATTAGATCAAACACACCTAAACAAGTTAGATTACATTTTGTGAAGTTATTCTTAACCATCATTTGATAACCATAAATTTCTCCTTTTAATTCTTTTTCTCTTTCCTTGCTACCTTTCATCTCTGTGTTTTTCACATGAATGAACATTAAAAATTTCATGAATAGAGTAGATCTAAACAAAACTTAATAAATTTTCAGTAAATATAAACTATGTATATACAAAATATATTACATGGATAGAGAGAGAGAGTTGGGTTTTTTTAGAGAGAAAAAAGAAGAAGAAAGAAGCAAGATAAATTTGGGGAAAATTTTGAATTTTAAAATTAATTGTGTAATTCATTAGTTTTGAATGGTTAAAATATTTTAAAATTAAATTGGGATGGAAGGTCTAAATCATCTCTTTTTTTGCTAATCAAGTGAAAATGATTCAATTAAAGCTTCAACTCAAAAGTTTATAAAGTCAATTCGAGAAAAACGCTGCCTCTACTAAAAAATATCACCTAATCTCTAACTAGCGTGTATGTAATTCATTTGTAACTGTTCTCCTAATTATTTTACATTTACCAAGTCAAATTCAACTCTTTTATATACAGATAGAATGAAACTAGCAAACAATTCGGATCCGTACAGTAACCGTACATTGTATGTGTATAGGTGACTCAAGCGACTTCTCAGACACAAATGTTGCCATTGTCAATCGTATTTTTGTGAAAATTAGCCACGTGACATGAGCAGAGTGTTTGAAGAAATTGAGAGGTAGAGGTATGTCGCCAACTTCTTCATATCTCCTATATATAGAGGAAGCTAAATGTTAATACAAATCATATTCACTTGCCATCTTTTGCCTTTACATTCATAAAAAAGGCCAAATAAAAGTAGACTGCAAGTGAGTAAATAAAAAAATCAATAACCAACACCTCTCAAATGGCATTGAATAACAATGCTTGTCTCCTCCTGGCCATGATCGTCATGGTCAGTTCCAACACTTTGGTGAACGGACAAACTTTACCGAATAATATCAGTCCCACTCCCGCTCCCAACGTTGCAGTGGATGAATGGAAGGTTAATATGATTAATTTGCTCAACAAACCTGTAGAGGTACAATTTTCTATTAAAACATTCATTGATGCTGAACTACCCAAGTACTTAGATAAGCTCAACCCAGATATAAAAAATACAATCATCGATCGTTGCATAAAATCCACAAAAGATACTCTTACCCTTCTCGATGGCGTCAAGAGATTTCTCCATGACAATGCAACCATGGCTAAGTTGACCGAAACACTCACTCAAGCAGAAGATGCTGGAAAGGAATGCCTATATCAGATTGATACATTCCAAGCTAAAGATGTTCCTAGAATCCTTGAGCTAGTCAAGGAGGATGAAACTGTTCTAGGGCAGGCCAAGACTTCTATTTTGTGGGAGAATTAATATAGATAGAAAATGTTGATATCAAATTTTGCCATTATTGACTTGCAGCCAAGAGGGTTGCTTGTTGAATAAAATGTTGTATGCATGAAATTTTCATCAATGAAAATATTTACATTTTGTTCAAATATATATACTTGCATATGTCATTTCTTGAGCACCCAAAATCACATACACTCATAAAGCAATGTAACACATGTCTCTTTGCCTAAGCGATCAAGGTTTGAAAAATATGAATTTCGAGATAGACTCCCCCTCGAATGCAAGAGATTACCAAAAAACCTGCTTCAAAAGAAAGTTTGGAAGTTGAGCATTTGAGCCCCGAAACCGCTTATCAGGAAACAAATGTGGAAGGCAATTCTTCATCCCCTTCCCCCTCTCCAAATATGGACCCCTAAAGTCCCCTTATGTCTCCCCCACATCCAAATCTTCTCCCCCAAAATCTAATAGTGCCTCCACGAGACATCTTCCACCTTGAGAATTGACGAGATGTTCAGGTTAAAAGTGCTACATTAATGTCCCTGTATAGTTAATTTTATTTATTTTTGTATTAATCCCTTTTGGAGACTATCGTTATAAAGAATTTACCTAGCCGATTTTATTCTTTAGCCATCATAAAAAATAAATGTAAGTTTGAGATTTATTTATTTTGTCATTAAGTGAATCTAAACAAGCCCTTTTGTACTAGCGAAAACAACTCTCTTCTATTCATTTATTTACATTTCTACACACAAAAGGCAAAAAGGGGAATCGTGCAAGTTTTATCATTTTTTACCTCCAATAGCTTATCAGCTTCAAGAATCCTTATCTACTTTTGCTTTTGAAAAAAAAAGCATGATTTTTTCTGAGAGATCTACGCCTGCTTGTAGACAAGGATATGAAGGAAGTGACTTTTCGAAAAATGATTGTACAATAATTCGCTTATCAGCCTCCCGGGAATATAAAAAATAAAAATAAACAATCTTAAATTTTAATTCTCTCCCTCCAATCCCATTGTACTTCTTTTACTAGGGTTAGGGTAAGTAAATGAAACAATTTATACACTTAAAAATTTTGCAAATTGTAACGGTTAAAATTTTTCTATCACTTTCTGTTAATAATTTCTCACGAGATAAGTTTTCTCAACGGTTATAGAATTACAATTTAATTGCAAAAGTTTTTTTTAACCATTTCTTGGTATTTACAAACATCTTTTTTCAAGAGGGAATTCGTAAACGTTTTTTTTTTCCAATTATTGCATAAAGTTATCTGTAATAATTTTGATCTTTTTATGACAATTTTAATTGTTTGAAGTAGACAAAATCGTGTAGGAACTTCATTCTAAGCTTTTTAATAATTATTTTAGTTCTCAGCATGGAGATCACAATAAACTAGAAATTAGAACTTCATCTTTAATTTGCATAACAAAAGTAAACCTTCAAGGGGAGCTTCACCGTTGTTTGATTGTGACTTTAAGGTAAACAATTTCTTGCTCTAATACAATGTTAAGTTGCATAAAATAAATCTTAAAGTTGTTCTGAAAAGAATTTTGTCCATAGCGAGAGTTTGTGCACTGAACTCCCTTTTTTAAAAAAATTATCTTATGTAATTAAATACTAAGTGGTGTGTAACTTTGTCATTCCACGTGAAGTTGGGCTCTTGTGAAGGACAAGGTCATAGCCAAGAAGATGACAAAGTTCGTAGAAGTAAACACTAGTGGTGTATCGAAAGAATCCCAACTTAAGTGCAACAAAGATCCTTGGTGTGATTTCTGTTAGCTACCTAGATGTTGGATCTTCCAACTTCTTTGAATGCGGTCAAAATCTCATGGCTGAAAGGTGGGAAAAGCTAACAAATGTTGTGAAGAGCAATGAACAATTTAGTCTTCTCAAATACCCTCTCCAATACTGCACATTCCGCAGAGACTTCACAAAAGCACATCCTGCTAATGCTACTTGAGACTAACATTTGTTGCTTCTTATTATTGGGAACTTCTTTTCATTTGTCCATAATGTTTTACTGAGTCAAAGTTACACAAGTCGATTTGCCCTTTAAGCCTAAATCTTGGGATTTCCAATTACTTAGATAACGTTTCAATTAAGTCAACTCTTTAGATAAAGGTTGAAGACATATTCCCTTCAATGAATATTGAAGATGTTTTTCCTTCAAAGCTTTCTTACATGTGGGAAAAGGGGGGTTGGGGAGAGGGGGAGGGGGAGGGGGATGGGGAGGATGTAGGGGTTTAGGGCATCTATTAGAGAAGCCTAATTGTCATTTTTGTGCATTTACTTTCACCTACAAGTGTATGATTTTTGACTCTAAGGGTCACTCTGGTGGTATTGGTCAAACAACTTTGCCAGGAGGTCTTGAGTTCGAGTATGACTACTACTGTTGGGGTTTTTACCTTGACTTACCTGGTATATGCCTTGGTTCATATCGCTGTATCCCAAAATTTTAGTTTATATTCAATTATGGATATATACTTATGTATGTAATATATGTACATATAGATCTTTTTTTTCCACACAATGACTACTTCAGGAATTAAATCAAATAGGCATGTTTAACTCAATGGTAGAGTAACACCATGATAAGGCATAAGTTATCGACTCAAATCCGATAAGGAGCTTTGGTTTTCAGCTGTTGGGCAATATGGGGACGCTATCGTGTCCCAGATAATGCCAGAGGGTGATGGCTAATCTGTTCTATATCTCGTGAGTTGGTTGAATGGGCATTTTTCTCAGGTTAGCAAAAAAAGAGTGTATGATTGTTCGAATATTCACATTGATGAACAAGGTAGTCATAGCCCGTAAGATTTGTAAATATTGAAACATAAAATGTGTATGCTCTCTCACATGAGTATGATGTTAATATATGCTTACATGTAGGGATTCACATCCTCTTGTATATATAGAAGGACTAATATTTACCATCTACTTAAATATTAGTCTAAAATAATAATAATTAGATCAAACACGTAAACAAGTTAGATTAAATTTTGTGAAGTTAGTCTTAACCATCATTTGATAACCATAAATTTCTCTTTTTAATTCTTTTTCTCATTCCATGCTACCTCTCATCTCTGTGTTTTTCACATGAATGAACATTAAAATTTTCATGAATAGAGTAGATATAGACAAAACTTAATAAATTTCATGAATCCCATTTATATATTTTTTTCAACAAATATAAACTATGTATAGACAAAATATATAACATGGACAGAGAAAGAGAGAGTTGGGGTTTTTTTAGAGAGAAAAAAAGAAGAAGAAAGAGGCAAGAGAAATTTGGGAAAAATTTTGAATTTTAAAATTAATTGTGTAATTCATTAGTTTTGAATGTTTAATTCAAATGGTTAAAATACTTTAAAATTTAAATTGGGATGGAAGGTCTAAATCATCTCTTTTTTTGCTAATCAGGTGAAAATGATTCAATTAGACCTCCAACTCAAAAGTTTATAAAGTTAATTCGAGAAAAACGATGCCTCTACTCAAAAATATCACCTAATCTCTGATTAGCGTGTATGTAATTCATTTGTAACTGTTCTCCTAATTATTTTACATTTACAAAGTCAAATTCAACTATTTTATATACTGATAGAATGAAACTAGTAAACAATTTGGATCCGTACAATAACCGTACATTGTATGTGTATTGGTGATTCAAGCGCTTTCTCAGGCACAAATGTTGCCATTGTCAACTGTATTTTTGTGAAAATTAACCACGTGAAAGGAGCAGAGTGTTTGAAGAAATTAAGAGGTGGAGGTATGTCGCCAACTTCTTCATATCTCTTATATATAGAGGAAACTAAATATTAATACAAATCATATTCACTTGCCATCTTTTGCCTTTGCATTCATAAAAAAGGCCAAATAAAAGTAGATTGCAAGTGAGTAAATAAAAAAATCAATAACCAACACCTCTCAAATGGCATTGAATAACAATGCTTGTCTCCTCCTGGCCATGATCATCATGGTCAGTTCCAATGCTTTGGTGAACGGACAAACTTTACCGAATAGTATCAGTCCTACTCCCGCTCCCAATGTTGCAGTGGATGAATGGAAGGTTAATATGATTAATTTGCTCAACAAACCTATAGAGGTACAATTTTCTATTAAAACATTCATTGATGCTGAACTACCCAAGTACTTAGATAAGCTCAACCCAGATATAAAAAATACAATCATCGATCGTTGCATAAAATCCACAAAGGATACTCTTACACTTCTCGATGGCATCAAGAGATTTCTCCATGACAATGAAACCATGGCTAAGCTGACCGAAACACTCACTCAAGCAGAAGATGCTGGAAAGGATTGCCTATATCAGCTTGATACATTCCAAGCTAAAGATGTTCCTAGAATCCCTGAGCTAGTCAAGGAGTATGAAACTGTTCTAAGGCAGACCAAGACTTCTATTTTGTGGGAGAATTAATATAGATATAAAATGTTGTTACCAAATTTTCCATTAATGACATGCAGTCAAGAGGGTGGCTTGTTGAATAAAATGTTGTATGCATGAAATTTTCATCAATGAAAATATTTACATTTTGATCAAATATATATACTTGCATATGTCATTTCTTGAGCACCCAAAATCATATACACTCATAAAGCAATGTAACACATGTCTCTTTGCCTAAGCGATCAAGGTTTGAAAAATGTGAATTTCGAGATAGACACCCCCTCGAATGCACCTGAGTGGCAAGAGATTACCAAAAAACCCCCTTCAAAAGTAAGTTGGAAGTTGAGCAGTTGAGCCCCGAAACCGCTTATCAGGAAACAAATGTGGAAGGCAATTCTTCATCCCCTTTCCCCTCTCGAAATATGGACCCCGAAAGTCCCCTTATGTCTCCTCCACATCCAAATCTTCTTCCCCAAAATCTAAGATTGACTCCCCGAGGCATCTTCCACCTTGAGAATTGACGAGATGTTTGGGTTAAAAGTGCTACATTAATGTCAATGTATAGTTAATTTTATTTATTTTTGTATTAATCCCTTTTGGAGACTGTCGTTATAAAGAATTTACCTAGCCGATTTTATTCTTTAGTCAACATAAAAAATAAATGTATGTTTGAGATTTATTTATTTTGTCATTAAGTGAATCTAAACAAGCCCTTTTGTACTAGTGAAAACAACTCTCTTCTATTCATTTATTTACATTTCTACACACAAAAGGCAAAAAGGGGAATCGTGCAAGTTTTATCATTTTTTACCTCCAAAAGCTTATCAGCTTCAAGAATCATTATCTATTTTTTCTTTTGGGAAAAAAAGGCATGAATTTTTCTGAGAGATCTACGCCCGCTTGTAGACAAGGATAGGAAGGAAATGACTTTCCGAAAAATGATTGTACAATATTTTTCTTATCAGCCTCCCGGGAAAGTAAAAAATAAAAATAGCAATCTTAAATTTTAATTCTCTCCCTCCAATCCCATTGTATTTCTTTTACTGGGGTTGGGGGTGGGTAAATAAAACATTTTATACACTTAAAAATTTTACAAATTGTAATGGTTAAAATTTTTATATCACTTTTTTTTTAATAATTTCTCACGAGATAAGTTTTCTCAACGATTATACAATTACAATTTAATTGCAAAAGTTTTTTTAACCCTTACTTGGTATTTACAAACATCTTTTTTCAAGAGAGAATTTGTAAACGGTTTTTTTTTTCAATTATTGTATAAAGTTATCTGTAATAATTTTAATCTTTTTACGACAGTTTTAATTGTTTGAAGTAGGCAAAATTGTGTAGCAACTTTTTTCTAAGCTTTTCAATAATTATTTTAGTTGACAGCATGAAGATCACAATAAACTAGAAATTAAAACTTCATCTTTAATATGCATAACAAAAGTAAACCTTCAAAGGGAGCTTTACCGTTGTTCGATTGTGACTTTAAGGTAAAAAATTTCTTGCACTAATACAAAGTTAAGTTGAGTAAAATAAATCTTAAAGTGGTTTTGAAAAGAATTTTGCCCATAGCGAGAGTTTGTGCACTGAACACAATAAACTAGAAATTAAAACTTCATCTTTAATTTGCATAACAAAAGTAAACCTTCATGGGGAGATTTACCGTTGTTCGATTGTGACTTTAAGGTAAACAATTTCTTGCACTTATACAAAGTTAAGTTGCGTAAAATAAATCTTAAGGTGATTCTGAAAAGAATTTTGTCCATAGCGAGAGTTTGTGCACTGAACTCCCTTTTTTGATTATCTTATGTAATTATATACTAAGTGGTATGTAACTTTGTCATTCTACATGAAGCTGGGCTCTTGTGAAGGACAAGGTCATAGCCAAGAAGATGAGAAAGTTCGTAGAAGTAAACACTATTGGTGTATCAAAAGAATCCCAACTTAAGAGCAGCAAAGATCCTTGGTGTGATTTCTGATAGCTGCCTAGATGTTGGATCTTCCAACTTCTTTGAATGAGGTCAATCTCATGGCAGAAAGTTGGGAAAAGCTAACAAATGTTATGAAGAGGAATGAACAATTTAGTCTTCTCTAATACTGCACATTCCGCAGAGACTTCACAAAAGCACATCCTAGTAATGCTACTTGAGACTAACATTTGTTACTTCTTATTATTGGGAACTTCTTTTCATTTGTCCATAATGTTTTACTGTGTCATAGTTAAACAAATCAAATTTCCCTTTAAGCCTAAATCTTGGGATTTCCAATTAGTTACATAACGTTTCAATTAAGTCAACTCTTTAGATAAGGGTTGAAGACATATTCCCTTCTACAAATATTGAAGATGCTTTTCCTTCAGAGCTTTCTTACATGTGGGAAAAGAGGGGTTGGGGAGAGGAGGAGGGGGAAGATGTGACACCCCGAACCCAGCACTTCATTAATTGCATTCATTAAATGGTTAACTTAGATGTAACTTAGCTAATTACTTCATTTTTTCATTTTTTCATAAATTCAACTGTTTCTTTTCATGCATTTTATATTTTTTTAAAATACTACATATTTTTAGGGGACTATATCCCCTGACTGTGCGTGCATTGCATATCGGGATCAACGGTAAAAGATTCGCAAAATATATGATGAATAGTACCAGCGGGATTTTTTCAGATTTTTGGCATTTTGTTTTGCTAAAATTTAATCACCCAAGTGACCCATTTACCCTTACTAAAATGCCTAATTGCTTGACCCACCATTTGACCATCTCATGAGAACATTATAAGTCAAGAAACAAAAAAAAGGGTCAAAAAATGGCCAAAAAAGAGTTACGGGAATAGTAACTTCTCCAAAAAAAAAAATTTGCTCCTTGCTTCATTCTTACTTCCATTGCTTCCCAAATTGGTTGTGCTTCATCCTTAGTACCTTAAGACCATTCTTTGATCTTCAAAAGAGGTAATGGTGCATTCCATTCTTATATTAAATTCAATTAAAGTTTGTATTATTATTTTTGTGATCTAATATTGTAGTAGTTTAATGCTTGTTCCGTTGTTTCTTATATGCTCTAATGACTTCACAAAATATATTTGATGGTTTAAAATACTTATTGAATGCTTGAAAATAAAAATGGCACTTGGAGAAGATGATTGAATAGTACTTTTGCCATGAAAATGACCTAGAAAATATTTGTGTATCGGATTTCGAATTCCTCGCTCGTGTAGGTCCTTGGCATGTTAGATTGACATAATGTGAAATAAAATTGAGGTACTCTTTGAGAAAATCATGAAAACAGACCTATTTTAAGTCTGGGCCGAAAAACAAAGTTGTTCGTTTGCTCATTTTTATTTAGGGCTTTGTCTTAGTAGGTCATAGAGGCACTTCCCGTGTATTTATGGCGTCGGTTGGGGTTTCGGGTGATATAACTCCTTTGTAAAACTATAAGAGGAAAATCGGGGTTTTTGGGTAAACATGGGTAGAATCGGGGTTTCGTAGCTTTTAAGTGGGTCATAAAATGTCCTTGAATTGGGTGTGAAGTCGGTTTTGAGTTTAGTTATCATATGGCGCATAATTTCTTTTGACTTTAAGCATAATAGTTAAAATTGAGAATTAGAATTTTGTTAGCTTGAAATGTCGCACCATATGCTTCCTATATTGATTGTCATTACATTTCATGGCTATATTGCTTAGTTGAATGATATATAGACCGAAAATTGTTAAATGCTTATATGATGTGAACTTGGTTATATCGGTTATAAATGTTAACTATGTGAATCCTCGTGATAAATATATATTCTATTACATGATAGAGTCGATCGATTGAGCTGTTTCTCGTATTTTGGAGCTCGGTAAAAGTGAGGGTTGCATCATACTTGGCATCTTAACTGATTCATTGATTTTTCATTATGATGGTTATCATGTAAATTATGAGTTATTGTTTAATTACTTTAATTGTATTGTTATGTGCTTGTTCATATGTTAACTAGGAAGTATTATGTTATCTAGGTTACAAATGCTTGTTAGTGGAAATTCATGTACGAGGACAACGTACTTTGTTGTCCTTAAATGTGTTTATTGATTATATTGTCATTGTCATCATACTTGCATTGCATCGTGGTTATGCAACCTCATTGTTCGGGACGGATGCGACGGGCCTCTCTGGGCGGTATTGGGCTTACCGGGGTTGGTGCTCTAGCTCCGTACCCTATTCCCTCACTCGTCTGGTATGAAGTATGCCAGGGAGTGATTGGGGGTTTATGCCGGCACATTGAACGTGGTTCGTGGTTCGTGTTGTGTGATTTATAACGCAAGTGCACATATCGTAACAAGTAATAAAGTGATAAGTAAACATCATTCCCACGAGGACTGTAATTACTAACTACTGAAATTAGTTTAGCTTTAACTTTATTCGGACAATCAAATATAAGAGATTGTGAGTAATAATTACTAACTAAAGTACTTTTGGAATTAACAACTAAAGCGAATACGAAATTAATAAAGAGGATAAATCAAGAATTAAAATGCTTTAGGGGTTCCGATTTCATCAAGATTAATCCTATTTGAAACTACTGATTTTAATCAATTGACGCCTATTCCCTACGTTGCCAGCAATTTCGCTAAGGTAGATATTAATTTTTCTCAAGCATCAATAACCTATCCCAATAAGCAAGCTAACTACATCTCTGTAATAACTGTGAACTTATGGAATGCATTAAGCCCTAGAAATTCAAAAGCTGCACTAGATCTCATAACTATCTCTAGCTTATGACGATTTAATGGTATTTTATACGTGGTCTAATTTAGTTATCATTGCTCAATCTCAAACTAAATCACGACTCATGTAATTGTTGATCAAGCAACCACAAGTATTAAACTCAGCATAAAATACTTAACGCAAATATGGAATAGTTCATCAATTAATTCAAATCAAAAGTATCAAATATTCAAAATCCGGCTACATCATAGCCTTAGAAAAATAATCTAGAACATCATAATGAAATTAAATAAAATCTCAATTGTAACGTAAAACATGATAAGAGAGATAGAGAAAACTAGGATTTGGAGAAGAATTGGGGTAGAAGTCTGTCTCCGGAACGTTCCTCCGTCTTCAACTCGCGAATCCTCTTTTTCTTTTCTTCTCTGCAGCGTTTCTTGCTCCCTCTTGATGGCTGCCTCCCCAAAAAGCTCGCATTCTCACGTTCTTTTCATTCTTTTTAATATAGGGTTTCTTCTTTTTGCTCCTTTTTACAAAATTACCCTTAAAAATCCAGCGACACTGCGCCGCGGCGCTATGACTGCGTTACTTCTATTTGTTCTTCAATTTCTCCACAAATTGCATGAAAGTCAATCCTTTGCAATTTCTCTTCAATCTTTGCCTCAAAACTTAGCTTGTCGCTTGGAAATTACCTACAGCTCAAATCAAACGCAAAACGAATCAAATCGCTCATAAATTACTCAAGAACTAACCAAATTTAAGTGAAAATGTGCCAAAATCATATATCAATAATACACCCAACAAATACCCCCAAACTTAAGCTTTGCTTGTCCTCAAGCAAAAGACACAACTAATGAAAGAAAGAACCTAAAACTAAAGACTCAACACAAACTAACTCATGAAAGCAATGATGTAAGATGGAAAATATTCACGGCCTCAGTAGCTTTTTCCCAACTCAAGAGGTGACTTTCAATCATAAGCATGAGAAATAACAACTTCACATAAGTCTCATTTTACTTCAAATCCTCCAAGTGAGTGTGTGAATAGCCTCTATCCTAATCAATTGTACCCGGATGAGTTTATGCAAGTTAAGTGAATCATCAATATGGATTTTTATTTTCAATCACTTAGGACTTCATAAGCTCACTTTTCATGCCACTCTCCACTAATGTAGGTTAATCATAGCATTAAAGATCAGTAGGACTTTACATTTGGTTGTAACGTGTGGCTAGGGTCAAGGTAGGATAATGGATATAACATAAGGTTAAACTACCTGTAAGCACACAATCATTCTAGGATGTTCAATGGAGCACATGCCAACTTTACTTCCTACCACCACAATTATTCAATATATCTATTTTCTTTCTTCTTTCATGTTACTTTCTCAACATTCATCCACAACATTTATAAACACATAAAGAATCCACACTCCCCTAAACTTGCATTTTGATATTAATTACAAGGAGTGTGGCTCTTCTCGTTTCTTTTCATTCTTTTTTTTTTCTCAATATTTTTTTGTTTTGTTTTTGTTTTTTTTTTTTTTGTTTTTGAAACAAAACAACACATCACCAAATCATTGAACCTCCCATCATTCAATACAAAACATGGCTCCATATAATCATCCTAGAACAATCATATGTTACAAGTAGGAAGGTCATAATATGGGAAAATCAAACTTGACAAGTTAAGGAAGATATTATAAGTTGCATAAGAAAGAAAAGGTTATCTTAGGCTCAAAAGAGTGGACTAGGGATATTCAATTATTACAAGGGTTGGCTTGAAAGACTCAAACGATCCAAAGATGACCTAAATCATTTCTCTAATGCTATGCAACCTAGGATTTCGCCTCGAATGACAATCAAGCAAGTTCTAAAGTCCTATACTCTTTTTTCTTTTCTCTTTAACTCACATAAATCTTCTCTAAGTATCAACATAACTAGGCGAGGCTAAGTGCGCAATATGTAGGGATTTTCTGTAAAACGAAGCTATGTTTCAGTCAATTATCCTCATTACCATCATGTACTCCTTACGCTACTCATCATCGGCCTATTTCTTATCTTTCCAGCATCACTTTCAAAATTTGTTTTTTCTCAGTTTTTCAATTTTTTTTTTTTTGAACATAATAAAAATAACAAAACACATTAAAAAGAAAAACACATAATATGAATATTAAAAGAACAAGTTCACACAGGAAAACACATGATAACCACCCCCAACTTTAAACTAGGCATTGTTCTCAATGTCAAAAGTAAAGAAAAGTAAACATAAGACTTCCCTGAATAGTCTCTGCATTCATTGATCGTCCGGGATGTAGTCACTAGCTAGCTGAAATGGGGGTACATCGAGCACATCTTTCAGAGGATATTGTTATCTAGAATAATCAGTCAATTGCACCTGTTCAATCAATTTAACATCTAATCCGAATCCTCAAACTGCTCCACTTAAGAAATACAACTTTCCATCACTATAAGTTAGTCAACAGAAGCACCGGGCACTCACACTACACGATATCCACACAAAAAAAAAACAACAACCACATGTTACTCGCACGCCGTCGTCGCTGCTGATGCTCTGTTGTCGTTGCTGTGTGAAGTGGATCGGTAGTGGTGGTTGCCTCCGATGAGCTTTACGACATCACTGCTGTCGGTGCCTTCTTCAAGACCCAAGACCGCCGTTAGAAAACTCTCATATGCTGCGGTTGTCGCTGACCCTCTATCTTCACCGGTAGGAATGCGTCGTCAACAAGAGAGTCGTGAGCTTTGAGATCTGAGAGTTTGTGAGATGTTGGTTTGGGTTTAATAAGTGGGTTTGATAAATAGGTTTAAAAGTTTGGGATTGTAGGAGTGTGGGTTTAGGTAGTAATATGAAGTGGGTTGTATGGTGCTGATGGGTAGACGGGTTGAAATAAGGAGATTTTGTGACTTCAATTTTTTTTTTCAACGTCAAAATACAAGGACGTAAGCGCAGCTGCACTACGCCTGCGCTGTATTTTTGAACGTCAAATTGAAGGACATAAGAGCAGCTGCGCTACGCTTGCGCTATAATTTTCTTTTAGCAACGTCTCGTGAGCGTAACTTTTAAACTTCTGGAGCGCAGCTGTGCTATATTTTAGCGCAACAGCGCTACTTTCACAGCTCTTATTTTCGTTGTTTTTCTCTTCAAGCTTGCAGTTCATGCAATCCAAACACCAATCTCTCTATACGTGCTCCCTTATTCGACTTGGTAAAACTCTTCTTTGCCTCAGCTTCCCCCCAAACTTGTTCTTGAACCTATCATGACAAGAAAAATTAACCATTAGTTATGACAACTATAACTCAAAAATTAACAAAAAAAAATAATAAAAACTATTAAATCAAGAAAAGTAAGAAAATTCGGGTTGCCTTCCGAAAAACGCTTGTTTTAACGTCGACAGCCCGATGGAGCAATTTTTTTCACGACGAATTGAGGTGGACAACGGTCTTGTGCTTATCAAACTCATCATTCCAATAAGTCTTCAATCGTTGTTCATTGACCTTGAACGTCCCCTTCTTTGGATGATTGACTTCGACAGCTCCATAGGGAAACACCTTAGTCACAACAAAAGGGCCAGACCATCTTGACTTGCGTTTTCCAAGAATCCGTGGGTTATAAAAAAGTACTTGTTGCCCAGGAGAGAAATATTTTCCTGAAATGGGTTTATCGTGCCACTCTTTTGTCATCTCCTTATAACTTCTTGCTTTCTCATTCGCTTCATCACCTAATTCTTCCAGCTCATTCAATTGCAACAATTCTTTCTCACCCGTTGCTTGCATACCCATGTTTTGTTGTTTAGTCGCCCAATATTCTTTGTGTTCCAATCCCACCAAAACAAAATAATCATCTTGTAACAAGCTCGCCTCTAAGAGATCCGATTGGCCCCCATGGTTAGACACTATAGCTTTTATGGCATCCACACGAAAATAACTGTCGCTGGCTTCTGGGTACTTGATAGCTTTGAAAACATTAAAGGTTACCTCTTCAT
This sequence comes from Ehretia macrophylla, assembly GCA_037974665.1. Taxonomy (NCBI): domain Eukaryota; kingdom Viridiplantae; phylum Streptophyta; class Magnoliopsida; order Boraginales; family Ehretiaceae; genus Ehretia; species Ehretia macrophylla. Next base: position 41,744,432 of record CM075783.1, read on the forward strand.
CATGTACTCGTAACCTAAGCTCACCCTTTCGAACATCAATAAGTGTTCCCCCAGTTGCAAGGAAAGGTCTTCCAAGAATGATAGGAATTTCTTTGTCTTCCTCCATGTCTAACACTATAAAGTCCGCAGGGAATATAAATTTGTCAACCTTGACTAACACATCTTCAATAACTCCTCTGGGATGCTTTAGCGAGCGATCAGCTAACTGCAATATAACAGTTGTGGGCCTTGCCTCACCCAATCCAAGTTTCCTGAAAATAGATAAATGCATCAAATTAATGCTAGCACCTAAATCATACAAAACTCGCTCAAAAACGACATTGCCAATTTCACAAGGAATAGTAAAACTCCCTAGATCCTTGAGCTTTTGTGGTAGTTTCTTTTGTAGGATGGCGCTGTACTCCTCAGTTAATGCAATTGTCTCGTAATCTCCAAGTATCCTCTTATTTGAAAGTATGTCCTTCATGAACTTCACAGAACTCGGCATTTGTTCAAGTGCATCTGCAAATGGAATATTGATGTGAAGCTTCTTGAAGACTTCAAGAAATTTAGCAAATTGCTTATCAAGCTTATTTTTCTGCAATCGTTGAGGGAATGACACAACTACATGCGGATCCTTCATAGGTTTTGGTTGAGTTTCTTCTTTCTCTTTATCTTCTACTTCATTCTTTGCTTCACTTTTCTCAACCTTCTTAGTTTTTACTGGCTCCTCTAACTCTTTATCGCTTCTCAAAGTGATCGCTTTGCAATGCTCTGTGCCATCTCTTCTAGGATTCACCTTTGAAGTGCTAGGTAAATTCCCTTATTGTCTTTCTGAAAACATGGTAGCCATTTGGCTAAACTATGCCATTAAATTTCTAATTTGTGTAGACTGGTTCTGAAAGTTTGTCCTTGTTTCATTCATAAATTGAGTCTGCGAAGTCGCCAACTGAGCCAATGCATCCTCCAAGTTCACCTTCTTTTCTGGTGGTGGGTTATTATGCTCAGGCTGCAACACATTCTGATTATTTCTCTAGGAGAAATTTGGATGATTACACCATGCTGGATTATATCTATTAGAGTACGGATTGTGCTGCTGCCCATTAAAATTCCCCACATACTGTGCTTGTTCTGCTGTGCCTTGCGCAAATGGATTTCCAACTTGACATTCTGCACTATGATGTGGACCACAACAAAACTCACACACCACTGTCGCCTGAACAACATTACCAGTTGCCTGGCAATTCTGCAACTATTTCGCGAGATTGTCAATTTTCGCCGCCAAAGCAATTATGGCGCCAATTTCATGGACCCCAGCTGTCTTCTTTGGTATGACTCTCTCGCTCGACCACTGCTGATAGTTCAAAACAATATCCTCTAGTAACGCATAAGCTTCATCTGCTGTCTTGTTCATTAAAGCTCCTCCTGCTGATGCATCTATCAAAGTTCTTGTGGAGCTAATTAACCCATTGTAAAAATTATGAACTTGCATCCATCTAGGCACTCCATGATTAGGACACTTTCTTAGCAATGCCTTATACCTTTCCCATGCTTCACATACAGTTTCTCTTTCATGCTGCGCAAAATTATTAATCTCTATGCGCAGCTTCACTGTCTTTCCAGGTGGGAAAAATCTTGACAAAAATTTGTGCACCAAATCCTCCCAAGTTGTGATTGAATCTGAAGGCAGCGAGTTCAACCATTCCTTAGCTTGATCCCTTAAAGAGAAAGGAAACAAGCGAAGGCGCAGAGTTTCATCAGTGACTCCATTGTACTTAATAGTTCCGCAGACTTCTAGAAAATTCACAATATACTGATTAGGATCTTCAGAGGGCAATCCATAAAACTAAATATTCTGAATCAACTGTAGTGTCACTATCTTCAAATCAAAATCATGCGCCTGAATCGCTGGCCTTCTAATCACAGGTTGAATTCCAGTGGGTGGTAATGCATATTCTCGCAGTGTTCTAGGTGGATTTTCCTGATTATTCCCTTCTTGTGCTACCACGATGTCAGCCATGTTTTCTTGCAATTGATGGGTAGTTGTAGTAGCACTTTTCTCCTTTTTGTTCTTTCGACAGGTTCGTTCTATCTCAGGATCGAAAGGCAACAAATTATTACCTCCTAACTTTCGCATGCACGTAAAGGAATATGTTCCTGAAGCACACGTAACGAAAATAAGATACCAACACAAAATTAAATAAAATCCAAAGTAAAATTAAAGCTATTTGGTATCGATATTAATAATTGCACAGTACCCGGCAACGGCGCCAAAAACCTGTTGTGTGATTTACAACGCAAATGCACGTATCGCAACAAGTAATAAAGTGATAAATAAAGATCGTTCCCACGAGGACTGTAATTACTAACTACCGAAATTAGTTTAGCTTTAACTTTATTCGGACAATCAAATATAAGAGATTGTGAGTAATAACTAATAACTAAAGTACTTTTAGAATTAACAACTAAAGCGAATACGAAATTAATAAAGAGGATAAATCAAGAATTAAAATGCTCTAAGGGTTCCGATTTCACCAAGATTAATCATATTTGAAACTACTGATTTAAATCAATTGATACCTATTCCCTACGTTGCCAGCAATTTCGCTAAGGTAGATATTAATCTTTCTCAAGCATCAATAACCTATCCCAATAAGCATGCTAACTACATCTCTGTGATAACTGTGAACTTATGGAATGCATTAGGCCCTATAAATTCAAATGTTGCACTAGATCTCATAACTATCTCTAGCTTATGACGATTTAATTGTATTTTATACGTGGTCTAATTAAGTTATCACTTCTCAGTCTCAAGCTAAATCACGACTCATGTAATTGTTGATCAGGTAACCACAAGTATTAAACTCAGCATAAAATACTCAATGCAAATATGGAATAGTTCATTAATTAATTCAAATCAAAAGCATCAAATATTCAAAATTCGGCTATATTGTAGCCCTAGAAAAATAATCTAGAACATCATAATGAAATTAAATAAAATCTCAATTGTAACGTAAAATATGATAAGAGAGATAGATAAAACTAGGATTTGGAGAAGAATTGGGGCAGAAGTCCATCTCCGGATCGTTCATCCGTCTTCAACTCGCGAATCCTCTCTTTCTTTTCTTCTCTGCAGCGTTTCTTGCTCCCTCTTGATGGTTGCCTCCCCAAAAAGCTTTCCTTCTCACGTTCTTTTCATTCTTTTTAATATAGGGTTTCTTCTTTTTGCGCCTTTTTACAAAATTGCCCTTAAAAATCCTGTGACACTGCGCCGCAGCGCTATGACTGCGCTACTTCTATTTGTTCTTCAATTTCTCCACAAATTGCATGAAAGTCAATCCTTTGGAATTTCTCTTCAATCTTTGCCTCAAAACTTAGCTTGTCGCTTGGAAATTACATGCAGCTCAAATCAAACGCAAAACGAATCAAATCGCTCATAAATTACTCAAGAATTAACCAAATTTAAGTGAAAAAGTGCTGAAATCATATATCAGTAATACACCCAACAGTTCGTGACTCATGGTTCGTGATCGGACATAAGAGAATTCTGGAGTGTTGGGGTTAAGAGTATCGTATCCTTTGATATGTGTGGTTATTTGTTATTTCAGTTGTACTTTACTTGTTGTTATTGCTTAATTGTTATAATTATCGCATTGCACGCCCGGGGTAGACTTTATCCCTCAATGAGCAATAGTGGTTGCTCATACCTCGCTAACCTGTTTCAGGAGGTGCTGAGGTTGAACCCCAGCTTGATTTAGTTGAGGGTGGGGACCAAGAGGTACAGGCGGAACAGTTACCATAGTTGATATGTTCTTTGCTCTTGAGGTGGATGTGTTTCTGCTGTTATGTGGAGAATCTGCTAGTTGTTTATGTTATATTTTGGAGCCTTGAGCTCATGTATATATTGTTTAGTTGTAAGTTTGAATTTAATGTATGATAAGTATCCATGGCATGTAATAACTAACATTCTTACTTTTAGTTTGCTGCATGCTTGTGTATTGGCCGTGGTGGTTGAAATGGTTGTCTTTAAATTCTAAGTATGTTTAAATGTTATCATGCAGTGGTATGATAATCGGTTTCTGTAAAGAAGTTATACTGGGAATACATGCTTGTATGTATTTATATTGTCTTGTGCTGTTTAAGGCTCGGATGGCCTTGAAGTTGGGATTTCAATTAGAAATGTTGTTCTTTTTACTTCATGATTTTATTTGAATGCTTACAGGTTTTCAGAGTGTCTACGGTATAGGGGAGACTCTGTCTGTTTCCCCTAAAATTTTATGAGTTAGGTTTTGGATCAGGTTGTGTTTAGTGGATATATAGAGCTCCTGTTTCTGTGAGGGGACGGGGCGTTACAGGTGGTATCAGAGTTTAGTTAGCTCTCAGCCGGGATAGGGTCCACGGCCTATCGGGTTGTAACCTTTGCATGTGTACTTGTTAAGTGTGTCTTGAAAGTTTGCACCTGTATGTGTGATTGTGTGTCTTGGATTGAATATGTGCACCTATGCGATATAATTATATGTTATGTGCTAAACGTGTGCTAAGTGAAGTGAAGTTGCATCGAACTGACCTCATGAATCGTTAATTACTTGAATTATTGATTGTAATATATGTACTTGAGCATTTTGAATTAAGTTTTGTTGTGAATTGAACTGGTTATGTTATGATTCGCACTTGAATGACTTTGTTGCTTACATTGTTTTAATAAGTTCTTTTATAATCATGCTTGTATAATAGATTAAAGAATGTTTATACATATGCAATACTTTGGCATTCGTGCATAGCCCGTCGAAATGGTAAGAAAGACTTCTTCCTCCCCCTGAATCGAGGTGATTAGTGGCAGGTCCTCCAAGTTATGTGGATTAGCGGGAATGAGATGCATTTGATCATCCTTTATTTGGGAGTTGGTGTTTATAGTTGGAGCTCAGTTATTGGAATTCTATTAAGGTGTTCTTTTACGCTCAGCAGTCTTAAATGAGTGGCTTCTTTCGGGGTTTCTATATGACGATTCTCTGGAACATTTTCTTGGTATTTTCTTATCGGGTCTTCTTTTGATATTCGTTTGTCGGCATCTCTCGCAAGGCTTGGTATATGGGATTCATTTCAGGCTTATTATACGGTATTGTCTACAGTACTCCTGCTCAGGTCTTTTATTGGTATTTTCTCGCCGCTCTTAGTTGGGATTCTATTTTCTACGGTATTTGTGCCAGCAGGATTCTTATTCGAATTTCAAAGTAGCATTTCTATTGGAGCCTTTATTTGGCCTTATTACTTGAGGTTCGCAGGAAATACTACTGGGATTTCTTAATGAGTTCCTACGAGAATTCGTATATGGTATTCTTGCTTCGCAAGTAATGACGAGTAATCGGAGTTGATTTTCAGTTAATGCGGAGTTCTCTTGTGAAGAAGAAATTGCGAGGACGTAATTTTTGTAAGGAGGGGAGGATGTGACACCCCGAACCCAGCACTTCATTAATTGCATTCATTAAATGGTTAACTTATAAGTAACTTAGCTAATTACTTCATTTTTTCATATTTTCATAAATTCAACTATTTTTTTCATGCATTTTTATATTTTTATAAAATACTAAATATTTTTAGAGGACTATAGCCCCTGACCGTGAGTGCATTGCATATCGGAATCAACAGAAAAAAATTATCGAAATGTCTGATGAATAGTACTAGCGAGATATTTCCAGATTTTTCAGATTTTTTGCATTTTGTTTTGCTGAAATTTAATCACCCAAGTGACCCATTTACCCTTACTAAAATGTCCTAATTGCTTTACCCACCCTTTGACCATCTCATGAGAACATTATAAGCCAAGAAAAAAAAAGGTTCAAAAAAATGGCCCAAAAAGTTACAGGAATAGTAATTTCTCCAAAAAAAATTGAAGTATTCTATTGCATGATAGGGTCGATCCATTGAGTTATTTGTCATATCTTGGAGCTCAGTAAAGGTGAGGGTTACATCATACTTGGCATCTTAACTGATCCATTGGTTTTTTATTATGATGGTTATCGTGTAGATTATGAGTTATTGTTTAATTACTTTCATTGTATTGTTCTGTGCTCGTTTATATGTCAACTAGGAAGTATTATGTTATCTAGGTTACAAATGCTTGTTAGTGAAAATTCATGTGCTCGGACAACCTACTTTGTTGTCCTTATATGTGTTTATTGATTATATTGTCATTGTCATCATACTTGCATTGCATCGTGGTTGCGCAACCTCATTGTTCGGGGCAAAGGTGAAGGGCCTCTCTGTGCGGCATTGGGCTTGCCGGGGTTGGTGCTTTAGCTCCGTACCCTATTCCCTCCCTCACCTAGTATGGAGTATGTCAGGGGGTATTAGGTCGTAGGATCGGGTACATCCGGAGTACCCATTAGAGTGATTGGGGGTTTATGACAGCACGTTGAACGTGGTTCGTGATCGGAGATAAGAGAATTCTGGAGTGTTGGGGTTAAGAGTATCGTATCCTTTGATATGTGTGGTTATTTGCTATTTCAGTTGTACTTTACTTGTTTTTATTGCTTAATTGCTATAATTGTCGCATTGTACGCTCCGAGTAGACTTTATCCCTCACTGAGCAATAGTGGTTGCTCATACCTCGCTAACATGTTTCAGAAGGTGCTGAGGTTGAACCCTAGCTTGATTTAGTTGAGGGTGAGGAGCAAGTGGTACAGGCGGAACAGTTACCATAGTTGCTGTGTTCTTTGTTCTTGAGATGGATGTGTTTCTGCTATTATGTGGAGAATCTGCTAGTTGTTTATGTTCTACTTTGGAGCCTTAAGCTCATATATATATTGTTTAGTTGTAAGTTTGAATTTAATGTATGATAAGTATCAATGGCATGTAATAACTAGCATTCTTACATTTAGTTTGATGCATGCTTGTGTGTTGGTTGTGGGGGTTGAAATGGTTGTCTTTAAATTCCAAGTATTTTTAAATGTTATCATTGAGTAGTATGATAAGCGGTTTCTATAAAGAAGTTATATTGGGAATGCTTGCTTGTTTGTATTTATATTGTCTTGTGCTGTTTAAGGCTCAGATAGCCTTGAAGTTTGGATTTCAATTAAAAATGTTATTCTTTTTACTTCGTGATTTTATTTGAATGCTTACAGGTTTTCGGAGTGTCCATGTTACAGGGGAGACTCTTTCTGTTTCCCCTAAAATTTTATGACTTGGGTTTTGGATTGCGTTGTGTTTAGTGGGTATATAGAGCTGCTATTTCCGTGAGGGGACGGCCCGTTACAGAAGATGTGAGGGTTTAGGGCATCTATTAGAGAAGCCTAATTGTCATTTTTGTGCATGTATGTTCACCTACAAGTGTATGATTTTTGACCCCAAGGGTCAACCTAGTGGTAGTGGTCAAACAACTTTGCCAAGAAGTCCTGGGTTCGAGTATGACAACTACCATTGGGGTTTCTAACATGACTTACGGGGTATATGCCTTGGTTCATACCGCTGTATCCCGAAATTTTAGTTATTATTCAATTATAGATATATACTTATGGATGTAATATATGTACATATAGATCTTTTTTTTCACACAGTGACTACTTCAGGAATTAAATCAAATAGGCCTATTTAACTCAATGGTAGAGTAACGCTTGGTAAGGCGTAAGTTATCAGTTCAAATCCGATAACAGGCTTTGGTTATAGCCGTTAGGCAATGTGGCGACGCTGGCGTGTCCCAGCTGGTGCCAGAGGGTGGTGGATAATCCGTTCATATTCAATTGTAGATATATACTTTTGTATGTAATATATGTACATATAGATCTCTTTTCCACACAATGACTATTTCATGAATTAAATCAAATAGGCCCATTTAAGACAATGGTAGAGTAACATCATGGTAAGGCGTAAGTTATTGGTTCAAATCCGATAAGGGGCTTTGGTTTTCTGCCGTTAGGCAATGTGGGGATACTGGCGTGTCCCAACCGATGCCAGAGGGTGGTAATTAATCCATTCTATATCTCGTGAGTTGGTTGAGTGGGCATTTTCCTCACAAAGCAAAAAAAAAAGTGTATGATTGTTCAAATATTCACATTGATGAACAAGGTAGTCATAGCCCATAAGATTTGTGTATATTGATACATAAAATGTGTATGCTCTCTCACATGAGTATAATATTAGTATACGCTTACATGTAGGGATTCACATCCTCTTGTATATATAGAAGGACTAATATTAACCATCTACTTAGATTTTAGTCTAAAATAATAATAATTAGATCAAACACACCTAAACAAGTTACATTAAATTCTGTGAAGTTATTCTTAACCATCATTTGATAACCATAAATTTCTCCTTTTAATTCTTTTTCTCTTTCCCTGCTACTACTCATCTCTGTGTTTTTCACATGATTGAACATTAAAAATTTCATGAATAGAGTAGATATAGACAAAACTTAATAAATTTCAGGAATCCCACTTATATATTTTTTTCAACAAATATAAATTATGTATATACAAAATATATAACATGGACAGAGAAAAAGAGAGTTGGGGTTTTTTTAGAGAGAAAAAAAAGAAAGAGGCAAGAGAAATTTGGGGGAAATTTTGAATTTTAAAATTAATTGTGTAATTCATTAGTTTTGAATGTTTAATTCAAATGGTTAAAATATTTTAAAGTTGAAATTGGGATGGAAGGTCTAAATCATCTCTTTTTTTGCTAATCAGGTGAAAACGATTCAATTAAAACTCCAACTCAAAAGTTTATAAAGTCAATTCGAGAAAAAAACGCTGCCTCTACTAAAAAATATCACCTAATCTCTGATTAGCGTGTATGTAATTCATTTGTAACTGTTCTCCTAATTATTTTACATTTACAAAGTCAAATTCAACTCTTTTATATACTGATAGAATGAAACAAGTAAACAATATGGATCCGTACAATAATCGTACATTATATGTGTATAGGTGACTCAAGCAACTTCTCAGGCACAAATGTTGCCATTCCCAACCATATTTTTGTGAAAATTAGCCACGTGAAAGGAGCAGAGTGTTTGAAGAAATTGAGAGGTGGAGGTATGTCGACAACTTCTTCATATCTCTTATATATAGAGGAAGCTAAATGTTAATACAAATCATATTCACTTGACATCTTTTGCCTTTACATTCATAAAAAAAGGCCAAATAAAAGTAGATTGCAAGTGAGTAAATAAAAAAATCAATAACCAATACCTCTCAAATGGCATTGAATAACAATGCTTGTCTCCTCCTGGCCATGATTGTCATGGTCAGTTCCAACGCTTTGGTGAACGGACAAACTTTACCGAATAGTATCAGTCCCACCCCCGCTCCCAACGTTGCAGTGGATGAATGGAAGGTTAATATGATTAATTTGCTCAACAAACCTATAGAGGTACAATTTTCTATTAAAACATTCATTGATGCTGAACTACACAAGTACTTAGATAAGCTCAACCCAGATATAAAAAATACAATCATCGATCGTTGCATAAAATCCACAAAAGATACTCTTACACTTCTCGATGGCGTCAAGAGATTTCTCCATGAAAATGAAACCATGGCTAAGTTGACCGAAACACTCACTCAAGCAGAAGATGCTGGAAAGGATTGCCTATATCAGCTTGATACATTCCAAGCTAAAGATGTTCCTAGAATCCCTGAGCTAGTCAAGGAGTATGAAACTGTTCTAAGGCAGGCCAAGACTTCTATTTTGTGGGAGAATTAATATAGATATAAAATGTTGTTATCAAATTTTGCCATTAATGACTTGCAATCAAGAGGGTGGCTTGTTGAATAAAATGTTGTATGCATGAAATTTTCATCAATGAAAATATTTACATTTTGATCAAATATATATACTTGCATATGTCATTTCTTGAGCACCCAAAATCACATACACTCGTAAAGCAATGTAACACATGTCTCTTTGCCTAAGCGATCAAGGTTTGAAAAATGTGAATTTCGAGATAGACTCCCCCTCGAACGCACCTGAGTGGCAAGAGATTACCAAAAAAACCCCTTCAAAAGAAAGTTTGGAAGTTGAGCATTTGAGCCCCGAAACCGCTTATCAGGAAACAAATGTGGAAGGCAATTTTTCATCCCCTTCCCCTTCTCCAAATATGGACCCCTAAAGTCCACTTATGTCTCCCCCTACATCCAAATCTTCTCCCTCAAAATCTAAGAGTGCCATCTTCCACCTTGAGAATTGGCGAGATGTTTGGGTTAAAAGTACTACATTAATGTCCCTGTATAGTTAATTTTATTTATTTTTGCATTAATCCCTTTTGGAGACTATCGTTATAAAGAATTTACCTAGCCGATTTTATTCTTTAGCCATCATAAAAAATAAATATAAGTTTGAGATTTATTTATTTTGTCATTAAGTGAATCTAAACAAGCCCTTTTGTACTAGCGAAAACAACTCTCTTCTATTTATTTATTTAAATTTCTACACATAAAAGGCAAAAAGGGGAATCGTGGAAGTTTTATCATTTTTTACCTCCAAAAGCTTATTAGCTTCAAGAATCCTTATCCATTTTTGCTTTTGGAAAAAAAAAAGCATGAATTTTTCTGAGAGATCTGCGCCTGCTTGTAGACAATGATAGAAAGGAAGTGACTTTTCCAAAAATTGATTGTACAATAATTCGCTTATCAGCCTCTCGGGGAAGTAAAAAATCATTTAAACAATCTTAAATTTTAATTCTCTCCCTCCAATCCCATTGTACTTCTTTTACTGGGGTTGGGGGTGGGTAAATGAAACATTCTATATACTTAAAAATTTTACAAATTGTAACGGTTAAAATTTTTATATCACTTTCTGTTAATAATTTCTCACGAGATAAGTTTTCTCAATGGTTATAGAATTACAATTTAATTGCAAAAGTTTTTTTTAACCGTTACTTGGTATTTACAAACATCTTTTTTCAAGAGAGAATTTGTAAACGGTTTTTTTTTTCCAATTATTGCATAAAGTTATTTGTAATAATTTTAATCTTTTTACGACAGTTTTAATTGTTTGAAGAAGACAAAATCGTCTAGGAACTTCATTCTAAGCTTTTCAATAATTATTTTAGTTCTCAGCATGAAGATCACAATAAACTAGAAATTAAAACTTCATCTTTAATCCTCATAACAAAAGTAAACCTTCAAGGGGAGCTTTACCGTTGTTCGATTGTGTCTTTAAGGTAAACAATTTCTTGCACTAATACAAAGTTAAGTTGCATAAAATAAATCTTAAAGTGGTTATGAAAAGAATTTTTCCCTTAGCGAGAGTTTGTGCATTGAACACAATAAACTAGAAGTTAAAACTTCATCTTTAATTTTCAGAACAAAAGTAAACCTTCAAGTGGAGCTTTACCGTTGTTTGATTGTGACTTTAAGGTAAACAATTTCTTGCATTAATACAAAGTTAAGTTTCGTAAAATAAATCTTAAAGTGGTTCTGAAAAGAATTTTGCCCATGACGAGAGTTTGTGCACTGAACTCCCTTTTTTTTATTATCTTATGTAATTATATATTAAGTGGTGTGTAACTTTGTCATTCCACATGAAGCTAGGCTCTTGTGAAGGACAAGGTCATAGCCAAGAAGATTGTTAGAGTTTATTGCAGCATAAGTATGGATAATTTGATTAACTAATAGAGTTTATGGTGTGACCAGAAAAACTGTTACAAATGATGTTGTAACATTAACTGAAACACTAGACTAGTCACAGTAACATAATAACAGGTTTCACATAATGTTGCAACATAAACAGAGAACGTATAAAGCAGCGGAATAAAGCAAGCTGTAACAGAAATAAAGAACACCAAGATTTAACGTGGTTCAACCGTGCGGTCTACGTCCACGGGACCAACCCCTAGTCCAACAAACCAATTCATTAAGAAATATCAAGTTTCAACATCAATTGACTTACACAAGTAAAGACTTCATCTTAACATTTGATGCCTCGATGAAAAACTCCTTAATGAACTTCGGTTTGGCGAGCTCCCCTCGACTTGCAATGTTCTCTCTCGAGAACTATACTTTTTTCTCCCGAAGAATGAACAAAAGATACAATAATCTAAACATTCAAAGGCTCAAACAAGTTGCTCATAACTCACTATAAAAAGCAACAAAGTTGCAACACTTAATACAATCAAAGACTAGAACATAGATCGCGTTGCAACATAACACGGAACACTAGGCAGAACTCCTTTATATTCTTTTGCGCTTTCTTTCTGTCTACTCCCTTCCTGCCGTGACCTATTCTTCTTATATATATACTTGATTGCTCCTTGAACATCTTGGCTTGGGCTTCAAGAAAGGCCTCTTCTCATAAAACTCTAATATTCATTTTATTCTTCCTTTCCTTATGAATAGGCAATCAATGCAATTTCTTAATCATCACAAAGCCTTATCTATTGTGGTAAGTTACCATAATATTTTCAATGCACAATACAAATGGCAATAACACAAGTATGGTAACAAAAGTTTTGCTAAAACATAGCCAATTAATTCACAATCAATTTAATTGCCTTAACAATCTCCCCCTTTGGCTTTGTTTTAGCAAAACCTAGTATCACTATACTGCACAAACGCTCAAGCTCAAGTCAAAGACCCTGTTGCAACAGTCAGTATAACATCATAGAAACACATATAAAAAAGTATCAGAGCAGCAAAGATAATGACCCTGCACAAGAGAATGAAACTGTTGCAACAAACAATAAAACATCACAGACAGACAAGAAATTATCAGAGCACAATGATCCTGTTGTAACAACATAGAAACACAAACAATATTGCAATAAGGAAATAAGAAGCAGCAAGTCATAGCAAAATCAATAGCAACAACAACCGCAAGCAATAAGTAATAGCATATTCTCCATTTTTTTGCCAAATAGAGACAAGGGGGCAAGGTAACACAATGTAGTGTATCAACATAGCCTCTATATCAAAGAAAGCAGTAAACTGATTGAAAAAAGAGTTAATCAACACAATGTATCAAGAGGAAAGGTATCATGATTTTGAAAACAACTATCTAGGTCAATCATCAAAATAAACAATGTAACGCAAAGCTTCAAAACATAAAACATCAAACCATTATCTTGTGAGAGTTCATCTCCCCCTTTGCCAAAAGAAACCAAAAGAGAAACACAAAGTACTAGACCAAAGTTATAACGCCCCGATCCCTCATGAGACCAGGACTCCTATTAAACATGTTATTCTCAACCTAATTTCAAACTCCGAGCATGAAATTTTGGGAAAAACAAACGGAGTCTCCCCTGCTTAAAGGACTATCCGATAACCTGCAAATAACATAATACAATTACAAAACCATAATCCAACATTCTTATACACTCCAACTTCAAACATTAAGCTATGGCCTGTCTCAAGGCCATCCAAGCCTTAGACTCAACAAAATAGGTACACAAGCATGCATAGGCCTTAAATATTGAAATACTATGTTATAAAGTAATTTATCATACCATTCTAACTTTATCTCTTCAATTGTCTTGTCTATTAATCCAGCCTATTAACTCCATTAACCCAAGCAAGAATGCACGACCAATGAACAATAACATAGTTCATTAAGCTATTATATGCCACCTACAAATCAAATACAAACAAGATCTAATACAATTACAAGCTGGGTTTCTATAGTTCCAATCAAATTACAATTCAAACCACTTTACTAAATCACATGGATTCGCAGATACTAACAATGGAAGCCAACACAACCAAACACGGTAACTCTCGAGCTTTCCCTGTATTACCTTGCGAAGGTGCTGAACTTGAAAGGTGTTAGAAACGAGGGTGAGTATACAATTGGTATACTCAGTGAGGGAGGTATTGCAGCATACCGGGGAAGTGCTTTCATGAAATGCACAAGATAACACATAAATATCACAAATAAACAAGCTATTGAAACAAGTAATTAAACACTTTATAAAAGGATACGATTCCACTTTGTCTTCAATCACGAGCCACGAGCCAAGATCTTCAAACAAGTGCCGGTAAAACCCTTATTCCTCGAAAATGGGATACTCCGGATGTACCCCGATCCTATGACCCTTTCTCCTGAGGTAGGTCCATATGCCCCAACGAGGTAAACCACGCCTTTGAGGTAGTGGAGTATACTCAGCGAGAGAAATGGAATAGGCACCATGGTAGTCGAGAGAGAATGACAAGCCCGATGCCGCCCGTGTTTCTCGACACGACCATGTCCGAAAAGGTTGCGCAACCCCAAGCCAAGATCACGAGAGCCAAGTAACATATACATAATAATTTACAAACAATATAGGCAAGATAACAATATAAGCAAAATAACTAACATTTATAGCATGGGCATTATCCAACATAATTTATATACAACAGAGAATGCAAATAAGATGCAGCTCCCTCACCTCCAGAAGCCACGAACTCTCTCAATCTTTTCCCTCGTGCTCAAAACTAAAAATTCACACAGGATTCGTAATTTAGTTCAACACAACACAACTATACACTTTATAACAAGTAAAAACATAACATTTGACAATCATGCAAAGTCACATACAAGCAACCCGAAAATCATTAGAACAACATGAAAAGTAGCATTTCAAGATATTGTCAACGTTAGGCTTAATTTTGACACTTATTCCCTTTGTCTTTTGGCACAATTCGAAGCATATCCCGCATATAACTTTAATCCATCTAAACTCGGCATGCAAATAACTAACTAGTTTTACACATAGACTTAAAGACAAGCATGAAAATATTCATTAACATCATGAGGGGCAACTAGACTTGATTCAATGTTCATTAGCATGCAAAATACTTCAATTACTTTAACTACAACAAACATTAACTTTTATCTACTTAAGCTAACTCCACAATTTATAACAATCTTATTCGATTATGGCACAACACCTACTGCAACATTTAGAGTTTAATCTAATTCAATAAATCAACTCAATTAACCACGGAGATGCTCACATACCAAATTCAAACAAGGTTCTTATAAGACTAACACTATAAGCTCGTGACAATTAAATCTCACAAATACTAATCAACTCATTTGTTTAACACATAATATAACTCGATAGACACCTCATAACCATCAATTAGTTCAAATAACTTCAACTACATTTATGGAACCTAACCTAAGCATTAAACTAGTATTCAAGGCTCTAATTGCAATAATTCTAATGTGCGCATACAAAGAGGCATAAAAATTGATGTTCTCGGAATTCAATAAATTTTAACGTGGGACTGTTTTATCAACCCAACATCACATATCTATAATTAGATTAAGATTTTCAGCAAGATTTAAAGGGCCTAAGTGAATAGTATCCATTAAACTAACTTTAACTAAATGATCTTGCACTTCAAGCATTTTTAATCCATTCAAGTCTCTAAACTAGGTTCATTTACTCCTAAATTGAGACTAAATAACATTTAATCGAGCTTTAATGTAAGGTTACACAAAATCCCCAATTTCAATATGAAAACCCTACTTTAATTTAAAGATTAAGCAATCTAAGAATTTTTAAACCATGTGAGGCTCCAAACTAGGTTTAATAACTCTTAAATCACACTTATATAACAATAAATTAAGCTAGAACACAAGAGTTACAATTCACATTTTTACTATTCATGATCTTCTCTAATTTGATTCTTTTATTTATTCCACAAACAAGCCATTAAACTACATAAACTAAGTCTCTATAGCATGTAGAGATCATATTATACAAGATTTAAGCATTTCATAAGTTATTAAGAACAAATCCAATAATTACAAAATATGGCATAAATATTTAATATGCAAAATAATGTAAAATCCCTCACGTGGCAAGAAGAATAAAGCTTGAGAATGATCTTTGATGGCTAAAACAACTCCCAATGCAAGCTCAAAGGATCAAATTGAAGAATTGAAGAGTTTTTTTTTTCTTTCTTTTCCTTTCTCTTTCTCGGCTTTGAGCCTTCTTGCTCTTTTTTTTTCCTTTTGTTTTGTGCTTGTTTTGGCTTTAAAAGGAAAACAAACAAAGGTCAAAGGTCAAGGGTCAAAGGCTTGGTCAAATGGCTCTAATTAAATGGTCAAACACTTTGTATTGGCAATTAAAATGGCTAAGAATAAAAACAATCTCAATTCAATTACAAACTCTACTAAAAGCTGAAAATACTATTCACTCGGGGACACTCAAAATAATCCATTATATTTGATTTTCGATATGTTATGCACAAACGATCAAGGAACGAATGCTTTAAATATGGTACGTAAAAAAATATTAAATTTGAAAGATAAATCAGTTTAAAATTTACTCTGGGCTAGGAGTTATTTTTTTTTTCATTTAGTTGAAAACAAGATAAATAAATGCAAGAAAATGAAACCTAATATTATAAATAATAAGATAGTTAATATTCATTTCACATAATTGATTTAACTATTATTTGAATAATTTTGATGTAATATGAAAATAATGCTAAAAAATGAATAAATTAACTAAAGCAAACACATAATTTCATGTCAGCATTCAAGATAAAACCTAATTAAATGCAAACATGTACTATTCATGACATGCTGGGTTCGGGGTACCACAAAAGTACTTAATAGAAATCATCAAACAAAAACATGGACCCATAGTATATCAACATAGTAAAGTATAAAACTTAAAAACCTGTGAAGTATCAGAGCAATAATCATCAAGCAAATGAACATTTAAGCAGTGGATTTGAAGACGAAATCAAGTACAGTTTGTTGTCCTTCCATCCCTAGGTTTGGTGTGCCGCGGAAGCAGAGACCCACTAGAGCTAGTATTGCTTGATGTTGAGACATTATCTGCAGCCAATGTGGGGGATAATAACTCATCGATAGTGATTGGTTGATTTGACGCACCCCCAGTGCCCCTTGCTTTGGTTTTCCCCAACATCTACCACTTGACCTTGTGTTCACCGTTGTTGTTCTGCAAATGGGTAAGCAACAAAAACTCGAAAAGAGAAAAAACGAGAAGGTGAGAAAGAGAGAAAGCATGAGTAGTAAAGAAGACAAATGAATTGTAAGATGTAAAGTCACTGAATTTCTCAAATAAATCATGCCCTAATTGTGAGTAATAGACGGCAACGTCCAATCCAACAGTCTTAGGAAATTCAAAAACTACAAAATTGAACCAACTGCCAATTATAGATATCCAGAATTCCCGCTCAAAATTTTTTTCCTTTCGGATCACTAAAATGTTGCAACATTGACATATGTTACGCACTGTTATCCATAAAAAAAAACAAATAGAAGTGATGTTGCAACTATATTTCCAATAGTATCTTCCAATTTTTTGGCTCAAATCCCCTGAGATTTTACCCTTTTTTTCGTTTAACAGGAAATAAAAATGCACGATATGTTCAGAAGGCATGAAGTCACTCAAGAAGGTTTACTTGTTAATATTAATTAAGTCAGAGATTTAATCAATGAACCATGTGCGTGTGTGAAGCAGAATTCTGAAAAAGATCACTTTCACTATCAAATCTGCAAGATGAAGAAACTCTCCCTATCAACTCAAACATACCTGATCGACTATTCATCTCGCAGGAAATTTCAATATCTATCCATTATTGTTTTCTTTTTTTTCTTATGTTTCAGCTCATGTTACAACTGGTAGCTTTCACACTAATACATTTTATTTAGGATTAGGTAGCTCTTTTCAGTGCTTGACATTCTCAATATTTCCTACATATTTTGTTTTGCTGATCTTGAGGATGAGTTGAATGCAGGGATGGATTAGAGTGACTTCTCTCGTTATCCTTAGTCATTTGATAGATCAAGCTCCTGTACTCACAGATCATCAAGATTAGCTTTCTTCATAAAACCATAATTCAGTTGTGTAAAAAGTATGGTTCATTAAATAAATCACCAGTTGAATTAAATATTAATTTTTTAAACTTCTCAAGCTACTTTCGCAACCCCGATGCAGTCTATGATGCAACATTATAAACTACAAATTGCTAGAGCTTTTCTCAAGGTTTCAAATCTCAAAGGATCTAAAGCTTTAGTAAAGATATCTACCAATTGTTTCTCTATTGCAACATGTTCTAAAACAATGGTTTCAGTTTCAACAAATTCACGGATAGAGTGATGTCTTATGTCAATGTGTTTAGTGCGAGAGTGTTGAACAAGATTTTTGGATATATTAATGGCACTCATGTTATCACAAAAAATAGTTAAAACTCCCTGTTCAATACCATAGTCTTCCAACATTTGCTTCATAAATTCAACAGACTTGTTTTTAGATGTTGCACCAAAAACTATATCATCTACATAAATTTGTGCAATAAAAATTTATGTAACAAATTTCTTAATGAATGGAGTTTTATCAACCCCCCCTCTCTTGTAGCCTTTTTTAAGCAAAAACTTGGTCAATCTTTCGTACCAAGCTCTTGGGGCTTGTTTCAACCCATACAAGGCCTTTTTTACATTTTTTGGTTCAAATTGTGAGGTAAAGCATACATACCTGACCATTGCCTTGTAGTTTACCCTAGGCTTACCTCGAGTTTTGACCCCTTCATGAATGGAGCCAATAACATCGTCTATTCAGTGACTTTTGTGAACATGAGCATGTGGTTCCTAAGCTTTTGACTGCAAATTGCTACCTCCAAAATTTTTTGATTTTTCCAGATTTGTTGCACCTCCTGTTACACCAGCATCTGAAACATCGTTGCTTGTTGCTTCACCTGTTGTTACAACATCTTTTGCAATAGAATTGGTTTCCATACCGTTAACATTATCTTCTAGATCATCTGGTGCAACCTGTTCGAAATCATCAATCACAATATTTTTAGCATTATCAAGTGAATTATTTTGACACAACAAAGTTTGTGCCCATGGTGAGGTCAACATATAACAATTGTCTGTCAATCTAGTTCCTACAAGAACATGATTGTTAGATTTATCAAACACTTGACACTCATCCTTGGTGAACTTAACAAACAACTCTTGATCGCACAACTGACTAATGCTTATAAGATTTTTGCTTTCAACCCTTCAACATGAAGAACCTTCTTTAATCTTAGAAAATATTCAATAGCAAGAGTTCATTTCCCAAGAACTCGACCTTTCTCACCATTACAAAAAGTTACTTGACCTTCTAAGCAACTTCGATAATTTGTCAACACACCACGATCTCCTGTCATATGTCTAGAACAATCACTATTAAAATACCATGAGTTAGTGGTATAAGCTTATAACAAGGTGTAAGCAACTAGACAAGTGTGTACAGATTTTCTTACCCAGATTTGTTTCAAGATTTGTTGCGACAAATCAATCATTACTTTTGGTGATTTCCTAGGTTTACCATAAAAGAAGGGATTGACAAACATACCTATTTTCTGATCAATATACCTATAGCATCGTGGTCTGATGTGGCTAGGTACGCCGCAGTAATGACAAATTCGGACAAATCTCTTTCGCTTTCCTTCTGAAATTTTTGCCTTTGTCACAAGAAATGTTGCAACATGTAGTTCCAACTTCGGTTTTTAGTCTCTTTGACAAAGATAGTTTTACTAGTTGAAGTACCTTCTTGGAACCCAAGTCCAGTATGATCTCCGTTTGGCTTTTGAATTAACAACATACGATCAAGCTTCAAAGTACCTGAATTCAACATCTTCACTCGCTAAGTCTGTTTTAGCACTAGTTGTAACTCTTCAATCTTCAATTGACTCTTGGCTACTTGAATCTAATGATTTTTCACAAATTTTGTCAAGTCAACTTTTTGTTCCTCCAATTCATTGATCTTTTCCTCTAGCTCTTGATTCTTCTTGCATACAATCAACTATTTTTCGTACATCTCCTTGTATGCTTTTATGATTCATTCTTCATCCAGATCATCATCACTATCTGTTTCTAAATTTGTGCTGTTGTCACCTAATAGCACATGTTCTGTTGTGGATGTTGTTGCAACATATAGTGCAATATCTGCTGAACCAGAATTTCTGTCATTATGTCCTGTTGCAATAGTGAACGCAACATAGTTATTGGTGTACCTTGTGTCACTTTCAGAAGAATCATTTGAATCTTCATCACTCCAAGTGGTATTCATGGCTCTGTTCTTTTTCTTCAAGGTATTTGCACATTCAGCCTGTATATGGCCAAATCCTTCGCACTCCCTGCACTGAAACCCCACTTTTCTGCTTTAACTCGATTTACGTGTTTTATCTCGTTTTGCGTGCATTTGACCTGTTTATGTGCTATATGACCTAGAATGTTATAATTTTGATGTCAATACTCCTAATACGTGCTAAATGTGCATTCATGAAATTTTCATCAAAAACGGGATCAGAAATTTTATCGTCGATTTTTAGTGAATAGTATTTTCGAAACACGTCCGCTAAAATTTTGAAACTGGTCTTTTTAACCCTTCTAGACCTAGACCATGGACTTTAATAGACCTGTGTTTGATTAAAACGGTTTTAAAATCGGCTTAAGAATTTATTAGGGTTTTTACACCGACTTTTGCGAAAATCGAGTTTTAAGCCGACTCGGGTGAAAGTGTTTGATTGTAAAACTTCTTGTCACCTAAAAATAACCTACTTGAGCTAGCTTGGGTGTTGAATAATTGTTTTGAACTTTGGTGATCAAGAAAATGCATTTAAAGTCAAGAAAATACAAAAAAAATGCTAAGTTTCAACTTTGACTTTCATTTAAATGGTTGACCAACAAGTTTATATCACCAACACACACTCACAAAGCACAAAAACACCCCAAAAACACACACAAAACCGTGGCTCCTTGGAGGAGAAAGATGAAGGCATTTTCAAAGCATTTTTCTCATAGATTTTGCATTTCAAAGCCGAATTGAGTGATTCAAAGCTTGATTTCACTTGTTTGGCATCCATTCTACACATTTCTTGCATCAAAACACATCAAAGGTGAGAGAAAAATTCTAGATCTCAAAACTCATATTTTGTGTTTATGCGTATAAATGATTATTGAACTGTTAGAATGTTAATCTAATGTTAGATTATTGCTCCTTGCATGCTAGGGATCATTTAGCTGTAATACTACGAGTTTTTATCAGTTGTAGCATAATTTTTATTTTTCGAGTATTTAAATTTGATTAATTTGTTCAAAGTTGATTAAATTGAGTTGTGTTGATTGAAATCGATTGCCGTCAATTTCTAAAAGTTTGTTAATTACGTCGTAGCGCCGTTGTAATGCCGAATTTTTGATTGTGATGTTCGTGCCAAAATCCAGAAATTTCAGCCATCACATCTAAGGGTTTTAGGGTTATTGGGCATGATTTGGATGTATTTTGGTTGGTTTCCGAGGGGGCTCATGTAGTTGATTGAATGGGTGAGTGTTTGAAACTAATTTGGAGTTGTTTGGATTAGTAGAATGTAATATATGACTTATTGAAGTTTAGGCTATCTTTCTTTAAATTGTTGAATTGAGCCTTAGTTGATTGGGTGTGGTTTGAGTGATTGAATTGTGAGTTGATGATGGGTAAACTAGGGTTTGATTGTATGTTTAATGCATGTTCGGTTAGATGGCCTACTTTGTCATCTAACTTAGTTGTTTGTTGTTTAATTAAATATTTATGTTATATTGATGATTATTGAGTATGAGAATCGGGCACTTTTGTTGCTAATCTCTCATATTATTGATTGATTATTGAGTACGAGAATCGGGCACTTTTGTTGCTGATCTCTCAGATTATTGATTGATTATTGATTGATTATTGATGAATGTTATGGAGTCTTGGTATGTGTGTGCCACCTCTCGGGCAGCGTTGGACTGTCGGGTTGAAAACGGCATGACTGCCAGAGACTAGCCCCAGCTCGCATGACGGAGGTGTCATGGAGGGAGGGGCTAGTGAGGTACCTCGGGTGCGTGTGTAATGGGGAGTTACAAGAAGAGTGGTTGAGATTGTGATGCCGTTTCGAGCTACACCACCTAGAGTATCCCTTATTGAATGGTTATATAGCTAAGTGATGATAATATTATTGTTATTGTGTGTTTACTGACTCAAAGGATTATTCCAAGGAGTTTAGTAGACCTTGTTCGAGATCTATCGGATCCTCGCTGGGCTTATTTTATATAAGCTTTACCGTTGTTTGATTGTGACTTTAAGGTAAACAATTTCTTGCACTAATACAAAGTTAAGTTGAGTAAAATAAATCTTAAAGTGGTTTTGAAAAGAATTTTGCCCATAGCGAGAGTTTGTGCACTGAACACAATAAACTAGAAATTAAAACTTCATCTTTAATTTGCATAACAAAAGTAAACCTTCATGGGGAGATTTACCGTTCTTCGATTGTGACTTTAAGGTAAACAATTTCTTGCACTTATACCAAGTTAAGTTGCGTAAAATAAATCTTAAGGTGATTCTGAAAAGAATTTTGTCCATAGCGAGAGTTTGTGCACTGAACTCCCTTTTTTTGATTATCTTATGTAATTATATACTAAGTGGTGTGTAACTTTGTTATTCTATGTGAAGCTGAGCTCTTGTGAAGGACAAGGTCATAGCCAAGAAGATGAGAAAGTTCGTAGAAGTAAACACTATTGGTGTATCAAAAGAATCCCAACTTAAGAGCAGCAAAGATCCTTGGTGTGATTTCTGATAGCTGCCTAGATATTGGATCTTCCAACTTCTTTGAATGAGGTCAATCTCATGGCAGAAAGTTGGTAAAAGCTAACAAATGTTATGAAGAGGAATGAACAATTTAGTCTTCTCTAATACTGCACATTCCGCAGAGACTTCACAGAAGCACATCCTAGTAATGCTACTTGAGACTAACATTTGTTACTTCTTATTATTGGGAACTTCTTTTCATTTGTCCATAATGTTTTACTGTGTCGTAGTTAAACAAATCAAATTGCCCTTTAAGCCTAAATCTTGGGAT
Source organism: Ehretia macrophylla (assembly GCA_037974665.1). NCBI lineage: Eukaryota > Viridiplantae > Streptophyta > Magnoliopsida > Boraginales > Ehretiaceae > Ehretia > Ehretia macrophylla. The sequence continues at coordinate 41,767,228 of CM075783.1, forward strand.
TTCCAATTAGTTACATAACGTTTCAATTAAGTCAACTCTTTAGATAAGGGTTGAAGACATATTCCCTTCTACAAATATTGAAGATGCTTTTCCTTCAGAGCTTTCTTACATGTGGGAAAAGAGGGGTTGGGGAGAGGAGGAGGGGGAAGATGTGACACCCCGAACCCAGCACTTCATTAATTGCATTCATTAAATGGTTAACTTAGATGTAACTTAGCTAATTACTTCATTTTTTCATTTTTTCATAAATTCAACTGTTTCTTTTCATGCATTTTATATTTTTTTAAAATACTACATATTTTTAGGGGACTATATCCCCTGACTGTGCGTGCATTGCAAATCGGGATCAACGGGAAAAAACTCGCGAAATTTTTGATAAATAGTACCAGCGGGATTTTTTTCAGATTTTTCAGATTTTTGGCATTTTGTTTTGCTGAAATTTAATCACCCAAGTGACCCATTTACCCTTACTAAAATGCCCTAATTGGTTGGCCTACCCTTTGACCATCGCATTAGAACATTATAAGCCAAGAAAAAAAGGGTAAAAAAAATGGCCATAAAAGAGTTACGGGAATAGTAACTTCTCAAAAAAAAAATGATCTTTGCTTCACTCTTACTTCCATTGCTTCCCAAATTGGTTGTGCTTCATCCTTAGGACCTTAAGACCATTCTTTAATCTTCAAAATAGGTGAGGGTGCATTCTATTCTTGTATTAAATTCAATTAAAGTTTGTGTTATTATTTTTGTGATCTAATATTGTAGTAGTTTAATGCTTGTTCCGTTGTTTCTTATATGCTCTAATGACTTCACAAAATATATTTGATGGTTTAAAATACTTATTGAATGCTTGAAAATAAAAATGGCACTTGGAGAAGATGATTGAATAGTACTTTTGCCATGAAAATGACCTAGAAAATATTTGTGTATCGGATTTCGAATTCCTCGCTCGTGTAGGTCCTTGGCATGTTAGATTGACATAATGTGGAATAAAATTGAGGTACTCTTTGAGAAAATCATGAAAACGGACCTAATTTAAGTCAGGGCTGAAAAACAGAGTTGTCCGTTTGCTCGTTTTTATTTAGGGCTTTGTTAAATGCTTATATGATGTGAACTTGGTTATATCGGTTATAAATGTTAGCTATGTGAATCCTCGTGATAAATATATATTTTATTACATGATAGAGTCGATCGATTGAGCTGTTTCTCGTATTTTGGAGCTCGGTAAAAGTGAGGGTTGCATCATACTTGGCATCTTAACTGATTCATTGATTTTTCATTATGATGGTTATCATGTAAATTATGAGTTATTGTTTAATTACTTTAATTGTATTGTTATGTGCTCGTTCATATGTTAACTAGGAAGTATTATGTTATCTAGGTTACAAATGCTTGTTAGTGGAAATTCATGTAAGAGGACAACCTACTTTGTTGTCCTTAAATGTGTTTATTGATTATATTGTCATTGTTATCATACTTGCATTGCATCGTGGTTATGCAACCTCATTGTTCGGGGTGGATGTGACGGGCCTCTCTAGGCGTTATTGGGCTTGCTGGGCTTGGTGCTCTAGCTCCGTACCCCATTCCCTCACTCGTCTGGTATGAAGTATGCCAGGGAGTGATTGGGGGTTTATGCCGGCACATTGAACGTGGTTCGTGGTTCGTGTTGTGTGATTTATAAAGCAAGTGCACGTATCGCAACAAGTAATAAAGTGATAAGTAAAAATCGTTCCCACGAGGACTGTAATTACTAACTACCGAAATTAGTTTAGCTTTAACTTTATTCGGACAATCAAATATAAGAGATTGTGAGTAATAACTAAAGTACATTTGGAATTAACAACTAAAGCGAATATGAAATTACTAAAGAGGATAAATCAAGAATTAAAATGCTCTAGGGGTTCCGATTTCACCAAGATTAATTCTATTTGAAACTATTGATTTAAATCAATGGACTCCTATTCCCTATGTTGCCAGCAATTTCGCTAAGGTAGATATTAATCTTTCTCAAGCATCAATAACCTATCCCAATAAGCAAGCTAACTACATCTCTGTGATAACTGTGAACTTATGGAATGCATTAAGCCCTAGAAATTCAAATGCTGCACTAGATCTCATAACTATCTCTAGCTTATGACGATTTAATGGTATTTTATACGTGGTCTAATTTAGTTATCACTTCTCAGTCTCAAACTAAATCACGACTCATGTAATTGTTGATCAGGCAACCACAAGCATTAAACTCAGCATAAAATACTCAACGCAAATATGGAATAGTTCATCAATTAATTCAAATCAAAAGCATCAAATATTCAAAATCCGGCTACATCGTAGCCCTAGAAAAATAATCTAGAACATCATAATGAAATTAAATAAAATCCCAATTGTAACGTAAAACATGATAAGAGAGATAGAGAAAACTAGGATTTGGAGAAGAATTGGGGCAGAAGTCCGTCTCCGGATCGTTCCTCCGTCTTCAACTCGCGAATCCTCTCTTTCTTTTCTTTTCTGTAGCGTTTCTCGCTCCCTCTTGATGGCTGCCTCCCCAAAAAGCTCCCCCTCCTCATGTTATTTTCATTCTTTTTAATATAGGGTTTCTTCTTTTTTGTGCCTTTTTACAAAATTGCCCTTAAAAATCCTGTGACACTGCGCAGCGGCGCTATGACTGCGCTACTTTTATTTGTTCTTCAATTTCTCCACAAATTGCATGAAAGTCAATCCTTTGCAATTTCTCTTCGATCTTTGCCTCAAAACTTAGCTTGTCACTTGGAAATTACCTACAGCTCAAATCAAATACAAAACGAATCAAATCGCTCATAAATTACTCAAGAACTAACCAAATTTAAGTGAAAATGTGCCAAAATCATATATCAATAATACACCCAACAAATACCCCCAAACTTAAGCTTTGCTTGTCCTCAAGCAAAAGACACAACTAATGAAAGAAAGAACCTAACTAACTCATGAAAGCAATGTTGTAAGATGGAAAATTTTCACAGCCTCAGTAGCTTTTTCCCAATTCAAGAGGTGACTTTCAACCATAAGCATAAGAAATAACAACTTCACATAAGTCTCATTTTACTTCAAATCCCCCAAGTGAGTGTGTGAATAGTCTCTATCCTAGTCAATTGTACCCGGATGAGTTTATGCAAGTTAAGTGAATCATCAATATGGATCTTTTATTTTCAATCACTTAGGACTTCATAAGCTCACTTTTTATGCCATTTTCCACTAATGTAGGTTCATCATAGCATTAAAGATTAGTAGGACTTTACATTTGGTTATAACGCATGGCTAGGGTCAAGATAGGATAATGGATATGATATAATGCTAAACTACCTGTAAGCACACAACTATTCGAGGATGTTCAATGGAGCACATGCCAACTCTACTTCTTACCACCACAATTATTCAATATATCTCTTTTCTTTCTTCTTTCATGTCACTTCCTCAACATTCATCCACAACATTTATAAACACATAAAGAATCCACACTCCCCTAAACTTGCATTTTGATATTAATTACAAGGAGTGTGGCTCTTCTCGTTTCTTTTCATTCTTTTTTTTCTCAATATTTTTTTGTTTTGTTTTTGTTTTTGTTTTTTTTTTTTTTGTTTTTGAAACAAAACAACACATCACCAAATCATTGAACCTCCCATCATTCAATACAAAACATGGCTCCATATAATCATCCTAGAACAATCATATGTTACAATTAGGAAGGTCATAACATGGGAAAATCAAACTTGACAAGTTAAGGAAGATATTATAAGTTGCATAAGAAAGAAAAGGTTATTTTAGGATCAAAAGAGTGGACTAGGGATATTCAATTATTACAAGGGTTGGCTTGAAAGACTCAAACGATCCAAAGATGACCTAAATCATTTCTCTAATGCTATGCAACCTAGGATTTCGCCTCGAATGACAATCAAGCAAGTTCTAAAGTCCTATACTCTTTTTTCTTTTCTCTTTAACTCACATAAACCTTCTCTAAGTATCAACATAACTAGGCGATGCTAAGTGCGTAATATGTGAGGATTTTCCGTAAAACGAAGCTATGTTTCAGTCAATTATCCTCATTACCATCATGTACTCTTTACGCTACTCATCATCGGCCTATTTCTTATCTTTCCAGTATCACTTTCAAAATTTGTTTTTTTCTCAGTTTTTCAGCTTTTTTTTTTTTTTTTTTTTTAACATAATAAAAATAACAAAACACATAAAAAAGAAAAACACATAATATGAATATTAAAAGAACAAGTTCACACAGGAAAACACATGTTAACAACCCCCAAACTTTAAACTAGGCATTGTGCTCAATGTCAAAAGTAAAGAAAAGAAAATAGAAGACTTCCTTGAATAGTCTCTGCATTCATTGATCGTCCGGGATGTAGTCACTAGCTGGCAGAAATGGGGTACACCGAGCACATCTTTCAGAGGATATTGCTATCTAGAATGATCAGTCAATTGCACCTGTTCAATCAATTTAACATCCAATCCGAATCCTCAAACTGCTCCACTTAAGAAACACAACTTGCCATCACTGTAAGTTAGTCAACAGAAGCACCGGGCACTCACACTACACGATATCCACACAAAAAAAATAGCAACCACATGTTACTCGCATGCCGTCATCGCTGCTGATGCTCTGTTGTCGTTGCTATGTGAAATGGATCGGTAGTGGTGGTTGCCTCCGATGAGCTTTACGACATCACTGCTATCGGTGCCTTCTTCAAGACCTAAGACCGCCGTCAGAAAAGTCTCATACGCTACAGTCGTCGCTGACCTTCTGTCGTCGCCGGTAAGAATGCGTCGTCAGCAAGAGAATCGTGAGCTTTGAGATCTGAGAGTTTGTGAGATTTTGGTTTGGGTTTAATATGTGGGTTTGATAAATGGGTGTGATATGAGTTGGGTTTAAAAGTTTGGGATTGTAGAAGTGTGGGTTTAGGTAGTAATATGAAGTGGGTTGTATGGTGCTGATGGGTAGACGGGTTGAAATAAGGAGATTTTGTGACTTCAAATTTTTTTTTTTCAACGTCAAAACAAAAGGACGTAAGCGCAGTTGCACTACGCCTGCGCTGTATTTTTGAACGTCAAATTAAAGGACGTAAGCGCAGCTGCGCTATGCTTGCGCTATAATTTTTTTTAGCAACGTCTCGTGAGTGTAACTTTTAAACTTCTGGAGCGCAGCTACGCTATATTTTAGCGCAATAGCGCTACTTCACAACTCTTATTTTCGTTGCTTTTCTCTTCAAGCTTGCAGTTCATGCAGTCCAAACACCAATCTCTCTATACGTGCTCCCTTATTCGACTTGGTAGAACTTCTCTTTGCATCGGCTTCCCCCCAAACTTTTTTCTTGAACCTATCATGACAATAAAAATTAATCATTAGCTATGACAACTACAACTCAAAAATTAACTAAAAACTATTAAATCAAGAAAAGTAAGAAAATTCGGGTTGTCTCCTAAAAAGCACTTGTTTTAATGTCGACGGCCCGACAGAGCAATTTTTTCACGACGAATTGAGGTGAACAACGGTCTTATGCTTATCAAACCCATCATTCCAATAAGTCTTCAATCGTTGTTCATTGACCTTGAACGTCCCGTTCTCTGAATGATTTACTTCGACAGCTCTATAGGAAAACACCTTTGTTACAACAAAAGGGCCAGACCATCTTGATTTTCGTTTTCCAAGAATCCGTGGGTTATAAAAAAGTACTTGTTGCCCAGGAGAGAAATATTTTCCTGAAATGGGTTTATCGTGCCACTCTTTTGTCATCTCCTTATAACTTCTTGCTTTCTCATTCGCTTCATCACCTAATTCTTCCAACTTATTCAATTGCAACAATTCTTTCTCACCCGTTGCTTGCACACCCATGTTTTGTTGTTTAGTCGCCCAATATTCTTTGTGCTCCAATCCGACCAAAACAAAATAATTATCTTGTAACAAGCTCGCCTCTAAGGGATTCGATTGGCCCCCATGGTTAGACACTATAGCTTTTATGGCATCCACACGAAAACAACTGTCGCTGGCTTCTAGGTACTTGATAGCTTTGAAAACATTAAAGGTTACCTCTTCATCTTGTACTCGTAACCTAAGCTCACCCTTTCGAACATCAATAAGTGTTCCCCCAATTGCAAGGAAAGGTCTTCCAAGAATGATAGGAATTTCCTTGTCTTCCTCCATGTCTAACACTATAAAGTCCGCAGGGAATATAAACTTGTCAACTTTGACTAACACATCTTCAATAACTCCTCTAGGATGCTTTAGCGAGGGATCAGCTAACTGCAATGTAACAGTTGTGGGCCTCGCCTCACCAAATCCAAGTTTCTTGAAAATAGATAAAGGCATCAAATTAATGCCAGTACCTAAATCACACAAAGCTCGCTCAAAAACGACATTGCCAATTTCACAAGGAATAGTAAAACTCCCTAAATCCTTGAGCTTTTGTGGTAGTTTCTTCTATAGGATGGCGCTGCACTCCTCAGTTAACGCAACTGTCTTGTAATCTCCAAGCTTCCTCTTATTTGAAAGAATGTCCTTCATGAACTTCACATAACTCGGCATTTGTTCAAGTGCATCTGCAAATGGAATATTGATGTGAAACTTCTTGAAGACTTCAAGAAATTTAGCAAATTGCTTATCAAGCTTATTTTTCTTCAAGCGTTGTGGGAATGGCACAACTACATGCGGATCCTTCATAGGTTGTGGTTGAGCTTCTACTTTCTCTTTATCTTCTACCTCATTCTTTGCTTCACTTTTCTCAACCTTCTTAGTTTTTACTGGCTCCTCTAACTCTTTATCGCTTCTCAAAGTGATCGTTTTGCAATGCTCTGTGCCATCTCTTCTAGGATTCACCTCTGAAGTGTTAGGTAAATTCCCTTATTGTCTTTCTGAAAACATGGTAGCCATTTGGCTAAACTGTGCCACTAAATTTCTAATTTGTGCAGACTGGTTCTGAAAGTTTGTCCTTGTTTCATTCATGAATTGAGTCTTTGAAGTCACCAACTGAGCCAATGCATCCTCCAAGTTCACCTTCTTCTCTAGTGGTAGGTTATTATGCTCAGACTGCAACACATTCTGATTATTTCTCTAGGACAAATTTGGATGATTACGCCATGCTGGATTATATCTGTTAGAGTACGAATTGTGCTGCTGCCCATTAAAATTTCCCACATACTGTGCTTGTTATGCTGTGCCTTGCGCAAATGGATTTCCAACTTGACATTCTGCACTATGATGTGGACCACAACAAAACTCACACACCACTGTCGCCTGAACAACATTAGCAGTTACCTGGCTATTATGCAACTGTTTCGCGAGATTGTCAATTTTCGCCGCCAAAGCAATTATGGCGCCAATTTCATGGACCCCAGCTGTCTTCTTTGGTATGACTCTCTCGCTCGACCACTGCTGATAGTTCAAAACAATATCCTCTAGTAACGCATAAGCTTCATCTGCTGTCTTGTTCATTAAAGCTCCTCCTGCTGATGCATCTATCAAAGTTCTTGTGGAGCTAATTAACCTATTGTAAAAATTATGAACTTGCATCCATCTAGGCACTCTATGATTAGGACACTTTCTTAGCAATGCTTTATACCTTTCCCATGCTTCACATAGAGTTTCTCCTTCATGCTGCGCAAAATTATTAATCTCTATGCGCAGCTTCACTGTCTTTCCAGGTGGGAAGAATCTTGACAAAAATTTGTGCATTAAATCCTCCCAAGTAGTGATTGAATCTGAAGGCAGCGATTTTAACCATTCCTTAGCTTGATCCCTTAAAGAGAAAGGAAACAAGCGAAGGCGCGGAGCTTTATCAGTGACTACATTGTACTTAATAGTTCCGCAGACTTCTAGAAAATTCACAATATACTGATTAGGATCTTCAGAAGGCAGTCCATGGAACTGAATATTCTGAATCAATTATAGTGTCACTGTCTTCAAATCAAAATCATGCGCCTGAATCGTTGGCCTTCTAATCACAGGTTGAATTCCAGTGGGTGGTAATGCATACTCTCGCAGTGTTCTAGGTGGATTTTCCTGATTATTCCCTTCTTGTGCTACCACGATGTCAGCCATGTTTTCTTGCAATTGATGGGTAGTTGTAGTAACACTTTCTCCTTTCTATTCTTCTAACAGGTTCGTTCTATCTCATGATCAAAAGGCAATAAATTACTACCTCCTGACTTTCGCATGCATGTAAAGGAATATTTTTTTGAAACACACATAACGGAAATAAGATAACAACTCAAAATTAAATAAAATCCAAATTAAAATCAAAGCTATTTGGTATCGATATTAATAATTGCACTGTGAAACCCCACTTTTTTGCTTATTTCGTTTTACGTGCTATACCTCGTTTTGCGTGCATATGATCTGTTTACATGCTATAGGACCTAGAAGGTTATAATTTTGATGTCAATACTCCTAATACGTGCTAAATGTGCATTCATGAAATTTTCATAAAAAACGGAGTCAGAAATTTTATCGTCGATTTTTAGTGAATAGTATTTTCGAAACACGTCTGCTAAAATTTTGAAACTGGTCTTTTTAACCCTTCTAGACCTAGTCAACGGACTTTAATAGACCTGTGTTTGATGAAAACGGTTTTAAAATCGGCTTAAGAATTTATTAGAGTTTTTACACCGACTTTTGCGAAAATCGAGTTTTAAGCCGACTTGGGTGAAATTGTTGGATTGTAAAACTTCTTGTCACCTAAAAATAATCCACTTGAGATATCTTGGGGGTTGCATAATTATTTTGAATTTTGGTAATCAAGAAAATGCATTTAAAGTCATTAAAACAAAAAAATACTAACTTAAACTACTTTGACTTTGCATTTTTTTTAATTGACTAAGCTTTTAATTATATATTGTCATCAACACACACTCAACTAAGCACAAAACACACACCACAAACACACACAAGGCCGAGAGAAAGAAGAGAGAAAAAGAAAGAGAAAAACTCAACCTTTTCAATCAATTTTTCAAAGAAAAACTTGGTTTTTGTCCATAGACCTTCGCACCGACTTGGATTCTGCTTGTTGGGCACGCATAGCACGCATTCCTAGGCTTATATCGCATCAAAGGTGAGAGAAAAATTCTAGATCTCAAAATGTCATTTTTATACTTTTGCTCATAAATAAAAATTTAACCATTAGAATTGAAATCTGATGATAGATTATTGCTCCTTGCATGCTAGGGATCGTTATATACTAATACTACGAATTTCTGTCAGATGTAGCATAATTTTTATTTTTCGGGTATTTAATTTTGATTAAAATGTTCAAAGTTGAATTAAATGAGTTGTGTTGATCGAAATCGATTGCCGTCGATTTCTAAATACTTGATAATTACGTGATAGCGCTGTTGTAATGCCGAATTTTCGATTACATTGTTCGTGTGAAAATCCAGAAAATCCAGCCATGACATCCTAGGGTTTTAGGGTTATCGGGCATGATTTGGAGGTGTTATCGTGGATTTTCGAGAGGGCTAATGTAGTAGGTTGAATGGGTGAGTGATAGGAACTGATTTGGCAATGTTTGGATTAGTAGATTGTAAGTTATGAATTTTAGAAGTTTAGGTTGTCATTCTTTAATTTCTTAAACGATGCCTTTAGATGATTGGGTTGTGTTCGAGTGTTGAATGGTGAGTTGTTGATGAGTAAATTAGGGTTTAATTGTGTATATTATGCATGTCCGGTTAGATGGCCTACTTTGTCATCTAACTTCGTTGTTTGTTGTTTAATTTAATATTGAAGTTATATTGATGTTATTGATTGATTATTATTGAGTTCAGGAATCGGGCACTTTCGTTGCTGATCTCCCAATTGATTGATGATTGATGATTATGGAGTCTTGGTATGTGTGTGCCACCTCTCGGGCAGCGTCGGGCTGTCGGGTTGATAACAGCATGACTGCCATAGGCTACCCCCAGCTCGCATGACGGAGGTGTCATGGAGGGAGGGGCTAGTGAGGTACCTCGGGTGCGTGAGTAATAGGGAGTTATAAGAAGAACGGTTGAGATCGTGATGGCGTTTGGAGCTACACCAAATAGAGTATCCTTTATTGATTGGTTATATAGTTATGTGATGATAATGTTATTATTGTTGTTGTGTGTTTACTTGCTCAAAGGACTAAATCCAAGGAGCATAGTGAATACTGTCGAGATCTATCGGATCCTCACTGGGCTTATGTATATAAGCTCACTCTCTATTATTGCATGCTTACAGGTGTTGCAGAGCCGGATTACGGGTACGTGCCTCCTGAGGAGGAAAATGTGCCTTACGTGGACGAGTCATATGTTCCTGAGTCTTATCCATGATTATATGTTGTTTAATGTCATGTATATTAGCTTAATAGACTTTTATATGCTTTATGGATCTTATTGTAATAGATGGTGAAAGATGATGATCCAAATGATATTAACTTAGTGGCTTTCTTTTGTTTATGGTTAAGTTGTAGATGGGTCTCAACTTATTTTTTAAATGTATGATAAGGTTGAGGTATTGTATGTTATGTTGGAACGGAGGCAGATAACGAAGACTGATTATTGTATATTACGGTTATGTTGTGTTTTGTTATGCTGTTGAGGAGTTGTTGTTTGTATGGTTATAGAATTGGATGTTTAATGTTATTAATGAGGTTGGTTTAGAACCTCGGAAATCTATTTACTGTCGTTACGCTGCTGAAATTCCGTTGCGTCCTGACTGATTGTAGGTGGGGTCGAGTTGGGGCGTGACATTTAAGTGGTATCATAGCGAATGTTAGTTGTCAGCCGGGGTATTCTCGGAATGTGGGTAATGGTCTTAGCATGAAATATGTGTGAAAAGAAAGAAAAGTGAATTAGGTATTGATATGACTAAATGATTAAGTGATTATGTGATTTAAGTGCTTATGTGATTATGTGATCAATTTGCTTGTGTGATTGAAACTTATGTGATCTATGTGTTTTATATGAGTTTGTTGTTTATGTGTTAAAAGTTGTATATAACATGTTTACGTGCTATAACCTGTGCTAACTCTTTGATTAGTACGATGGTCGGTAGACCGAGGACTCGTGGTAGGCCCGAGATTGTAGATGAGGTTCCTGGTAATGTGGCACAGGGCAGTGATAGGGGTGATGTCAGGTTAGGGTCAGCAATGGATCGGATTGCAGATTTGATGGCTGGGCAGGCCCAGTTGTTAGCAGGTCAGGCTGTTCAGACTCAGGCGTTGTAGGCTCAGATACAGAACGTACAGGGAGGTAATCACGGTCGAGGTACTATGAAGGAGTTTCTGGGGTACTATCCTCCTAGATTTCAGGGAGAGCCTAATGATAGGAAGGCCGAGTCGTGGATTAGTAAGTTAGAGAAAATTTTTGATTCTCTCGGGTACACTGATGAGAGGAAGGTGACTTGTGCTGTCTACTTGCTTGATGATGAGGCAGAGGAATGGTGGCGCATTGTGAGAGCCAGTTGGGAGACCCGGGGTGTTCCCTATGTTTGGGATACCTTTCTGACTGCTTTTAGGGATAAGTATGTCCCAAGGGTTGCACGGGAGAGGAGAGAGGCTGAGTTCTTGTCCTTGGTGTAGGGGGATTCTACTGTGGCTCAGTATGAGGCTACATTCACTAGGTTGTCCCGGTATGCACCGGAGTTTGTAGCTGTGGAGGAGGGGGAGACCCGTAGATTTATGTTGGGATTGAGGCCCGAGATTCAGGATGTAATGGCTCTGAATCGCTATGATATCTTCACTGAGGCTTTTGATGCAGCTTCTAGGTTAGAGAAGAGGAAAGGGGATCAGATTGTCTCCAGTCAGCCTAGTAAGGGGCCGTATCAGCCACAGGGCCAACAGGTTATATATAGGCCTCCAGTACAGTAGGTTGTCTACAGGCCACCAGCCCAGCAGGGTTCTTATAGGCCACAGGGTCAGCAGAGTTACTATCGGCCTCAGTTTCAGTAGAGGCCATATCAGGTTCAGACTCAGTATAGGCCGACCCAGTCTCAGAGTCAGTACAGGCCTAGTGTGGTGAGACCTCAGCAACAGGCTGTATCAGCTACTTCATCAGCTTCTGGTTCTTCTAGGGGCAGTGTTAGTGCCACATCATCGCAGTGTAATTACTGCAAGCGCCCAGGGCATGTGGAGTTCGACTGCAGGGTAAAGGCAGGGACATGTTTGGGTTGTGGTAGCATCGAGCATAGGGCGAAGGATTGCCCTAGATATGAGAGGACTGAGGGTCGGGCAGCGACTCAGGGTTACCAGGGTAGGCCTACAGGTAGTGTACCACAGCAGCAGCGGGTTCAGGCTCGGGCTTACGCAGTTGATATGGAGGAGATGCCTGAGGAGACTGCAGTTGTGGAAGGTAACTTCCTTATACTTGATCAACTTGTTAAAGTGTTGATTGATTCTGGTGCTACGCATTCTTTCATTACTCCTGCTTATGTGCAACGTGTTAAATTGCAACCTGAAAGATTGCCTTATGTGGTTGAGATTAGTACCTCTTTGACTGATAAGGATATTACTGGCTTAGTATGTAAGGATTGTATAATACATGTTAAGGGCATAATTTTCCTTCGGACCTTATTTTATTTCCTATCCGGGGGTATGATGTTATTCTGGGTATGGATTGGCTTTCTAAGTATGATGCCCAGTTGAACTGTAGAACCAAGGTAGTACAGTTTCGTTTGCCAGATCAGCCAGTAGTAGAAGTAGCGGGTAACCGGGGTGCTAAGACGAGTTTTGTTATCTCAGCAACTAAAGCCGTTAAGTTGGTGAGTAAGGGGTGTTCGGGTTATCTAGCTTATTTGATCAACAAGCCATCTGATAAGCTACAGCTAGAGGAAGTCCTTATTATCCGGGAATATCCTAATGTATTTCCTGAGGAGTTGCCAGGATTGCCGCCAGAGAGGGATATAGAGTTTGTGATTAATCTTGTTCCCGGTACTCAACCTATTTCTAAATCGGCGTACCGGATGGCACCAGCTGAGTTGAAGGAGTTGAAGACTCAGTTACAGGAGTTATTGAAGAAAGGATTCATTCAGCAGAGTTCTTCACCTTGGGGAGCTCCTGTTTTATTTGTGAAGAAGAAGGATGGTACTTTGAGATTGTGTATTGATTACCGTGGTTTGAATCAGGTGACCATCAAGAATAAATATCCTTTGCCACTGATTGATGAGTTGTTTGATCAACTTCAGGGAGCCAAAGTCTATTCTAAATTTGATTTGAGGCAGGGGTATTATCAGCTTCGGATTCGCACGGACGATGTTCCGAAGTCTGCCTTCAGGACTCGGTACAGGCATTATGAGTTTGTTGTTATGCCCTTTGGTTTGGCCAATGCACCGGCAGCATTCATGGATCTTATGCATCAAGTCTTTCCGCCGCACTTGGACCAGTTCATGGTGATTTTTATTGATGATATCTTGGTCTATTCTAAATATGAATCGGAGCACGAGCAACATCTACGGCTTGTATTAGAGAAGTTACAGGAGCATCAGTTGTTTGCCAAGTTCAGCAAATGTGAATTTTGGCTGCAACGGATTTCTTTTCTTGGCCATGTTATTACACAGAGTGGTATTTCCGTAGATCCCACTAAGATTGAATCGGTGATGTCTTGGAAGCGGCCAGAGAGTGTTTCTGATGTCCGTAGTTTTCTTGGCTTGGCGGGTTATTACCGTAGGTTTGTCAAGGACTTCTCAAAGATTGCGGGGCCACTATCTAAGTTGACTCAGAAACGGACTATCTTTAATTGGGACGAGAAGTGTGAGAGTGGATTTCAGGAGTTGAAAAAGAGGTTAACTACCGCTCCAGTACTTGCTCTACCAGAGGGGACCGATAATATGGTCATTTACAGCGATGCATCCAAGGAGGGCTTGGGATGTGTTCTTATGCAGGATGGCCGAGTTATTGCCTATGCTTCTCGAAAGTTGAAGCCTTATGAAGAAAATTATCCGACTCATGATCTTGAGTTGGCAGCAGTTGTCTTTGCACTCAAGAAGTGGCGTAATTATCTGTGGGGAAGTAAGTTTGAAATTTTCACTGATCATAAGAGTCTGAAGTACTTGTTCTCACAGAAGGAGTTGAATATGCGCCAGCGGAGGTGGATGGAGCTTCTTGGAGATTATAATTGTTCTATCAATTATCTGCCTGGAAAGGCAAATGTTGTAGCAGATGCACTCAGCCGGAAGGCTAATATTTCTTGTTTGGCTGTCAAGAAGTGGGAGGTTCTTGAGGAGTTTAGTTATTGGAGACCAGAGTTGACTCAGGTTGGGGTGATGTGTTCACATCTCCGTATTCAGCCTTTATTATTGTCTCAGATCAGGGAAGCTCAGCAACTTGATGTTAAACTTCAGAAGATCAAGGATCAGATCACGGGTGATCAGTCTGACTTCAAACTGCATGAGGACGGTATTCTTCGGTTTCGGAACAGGGTTTGTGTTCCTGATGAACCGGGCTTGAGGCGAGGTATTCTGGAGGAAGCTCATAATTCTAAATATACTATTCATCCCGGTGGAACCAAGATGTATCGGGATTTGAAGCAACATTACTGGTGGAACAACATGAAGAGGGAGGTTGCTCAGTTTGTATCTAGATGTTTGACTTGTCAGAGGGTGAAAGCCGAGCATCAACGACCTGCAGGTTTGCTTCAGCCGTTGGCTATACCAGAGTGGAAATGGGAGCATATTACGATGGACTTCGTCACTGGGTTGCCTAGATCACCGAGGGGTAATGATGCAGTTTGGGTTGTCGTGGATCGTTTGACGAAGACAGCTCATTTTATTGCCATGAAGATGGGAGATGAGGTTACAAAGTTGGCGGACCTCTATCTGGATCAGATTGTTAGACGTCACGGTATTCCATCTATTATTGTCTCAGATCGAGATCCTCGTTTTACTTCTCGTTTGTGGGAGAAACTTCAGGAGACCTTGGGTACTCAGTTGAACTTCAGTACTGCGTATCATCACAGACCGACGGTCAGTTTGAGCGGACTATTCAGATTCTGGAAGATATGCTTAGGGCTTGTGTTCTGGACTTCGGGAAGAACTGGGAGAAACATCTACCACTTGCCGAGTTTGCCTATAACAATAGTTATCAAGCTACTATTGGAATGGCGCCTTTCGCAGCTCTTTACGGTCGTAAGTGCCGTTCACCTTTATATTGGGACGAGGTAGGAGAGATGAAGACTGTTGATCCCACTATTATGCCAGAACTTCTTGAGAAGATTGAGAATGTTCAGTTGATCAGGTAGAGAATGCTTACGGCGCAGAGTAGATTCAAGAGTTATGCTGATAAGCGTCGTCGAGACTTAGAGTTTGCAGTCGGAGATCGGGTTTTCTTGAGATTGTCTCCTCGAAAGGGGTTTGCTCGTTATGGTAAAGGTGGTAAGCTGAGTCCGAGATTTGTTGGGCCGTTTGAGATTACTGGCAAGGTTGGTAAGTTGGCATATCGGTTGGCTTTACCGGAGAACTTCTCTAATGTCCACGATGTATTTCATGTGTCTAATTTGCGGAAATATAATCCGGATCCTTCTCATATTCTTGAGCCAGAGCCGTTACAGCTTCGAGAGAATTTGACTTATGACGAGCGTCCGATTCGTATTCTAGATCAGATGGACCGAGAGTTGAGGTCGAAGAGGATTCCGATGGTTAAGGTGTTGTGGAAGCATCACGGCATTGAGGAAGCTACGTGGGAGAGACGAGATCAGATGCAGCAGCAATACCCAGATCTATTCCGTACATCAAGTAAGAATTTCGAGGATGAAATTTCTATAAGGAGGGGAGAATGTGAAACCCCACTTTCTTGCTTATCTCGTTTTACGTGCTATATCTCGTTTTGCATGCATATGATCTGTTTATGTGCTATAGGACCTAGAAAGTTATAATTTTGATGTCAATACCCCTAATACGCGCTAAATGTGCATTCATGTAATTTTCATAAAAAATGGAGTCAGAAATTTTATTGTCGATTTTTAGTGAATAGTATTTTCGAAACACGTCCGCTAAAATTTTGAAACTGGTCTTTTTAACCCTTCTAGACCTACTCAACGGACTTTAATAGATCTGTGTTTGATGAAAAAGGTTTTAAAATTGGCTTAAGAATTTATTAGGGTTTTTACACCGACTTTTGCGAAAATTGAGTTTTAAGCCGACTCGGGTGAAATTGTTGGATTGTAAAACTTCTTGTCACCTAAAAATAATCCACTTGAGATATCTTGGGGGTTGAATAATTGTTTTGAACTTTGGTAATCAAGAAAATGCATTTAAAGTCATTAAAACACAAAAATACTAACTTAAACTACTTTGACTTTGCATTTTTTTTAATTGACTAAGCTTTTAATTATATATTGTCATCAACACACACTCACACAAGCACAAAACACACACCACAAACACACACAAGGCCGAGAGAAAGAAGAGAGAAAAAGAAAGAGAAAAACTCAAGCTTTTCAAAGAAAAACACAATTTTTGTCCGTAGAACTTCGCACCGACTTGGATTCTGCTTGTTAGGCACGCATAGCACGCATTCCTAGGCTTATATCGCATCAAAGGTGAGAGAAAAATTCTAGATCTCAAAATGTCATTTTTATGTTTTTGCTCATAAATGAAAATTTAACTGTTAGAATTGAAATCTGATGATAGATTATTGCTCCTTGCATTGTAGGGATCGTTATATACTAATACTACGAATTTCTGTGGGATGTAGCATAATTTTTATTTTCGGGGTATTTAATTTTGATTAAAATGTTCAAAGTTGAATTAAATGAGTTGTGTTGATCGAAATCGATTGCCGTCGATTTCTAAATACTTGATAATTACGTGTTAGCGCTATTGTAATGCCGAATTTTCAATTACATTGTTTGTGTGAAAATCCGGAAAATCCAGCCATGACATCCTAGGGTTTTAGGGTTATCGGGCATGATTTGGAGGTGTTATGGTGGATTTCCGAGAGGGCTAATGTAGTAGGTTGAATGGGTGAGTGATAGGAACTGATTTGGCAATGTTTGGATTAGTAGATTGTAAGTTATGAATTTTAGAAGTTTAGGTGGGCATTCTTTAATTTGTTGAACGATGCCTTTAGATGATTGGATTGTGTTCGAGTGTTGAATGGTGAGTTGTTGATGAGTAAATTAGGGTTTAGTTGTGTATATTATGCATGTCCGGTTAGATGGCCTACTTTGTCATCTAATTTCGTTGTTTGTTGTTTAATTTAATATTGATGTTATATTGATGTTATTGATTGATTATTATTGAGTTCGGGAATCGGGCACTTTCGTTGCTGATCTCCCAATTGATTGATTGATGATTGATTGATGATTGATGATTATGGAGTCTTGGTATGTGTGTGCCACCTCTCGGGCAGCGTTGGGCTGTCGAGTTGATAACGGCATGACTGCCATTGGCTACCCCCAGCTCGCATGACGGAGGTGTCATGGAGGGAGGGGCTAGTGAGGTACCTCGGGTGCGTGAGTAATGGGGAGTTATAAGAAGAACGGTTGAGATAGTGATGGCGTTTGGAGCTACACCAAATAGAGTATCCTTTATTGATTGGTTATATAGTTATGTGATGATAATGTTATTATTGTTGTTGTGTGTTTACTTGCTCAAAGGACTAAATCCAAGAAGCATAGTGAATACTGTCGAGATCTATCGGATCCTCACTGGGCTTACGTATATAAGCTCACTCTCTATTATTGCATGCTTACAGGTGTTGCAGAGCCGAATTACGGGTACGTGCCTCCTGAGGAGGAAAATGTGCCTTACGTGGACGAGTCATATGTTCTTGAGTCTTATCCATGATTATATGTTGTTTAATGTCATGTATATTAGGTTAATGGACTTTTATATGCTTTGTGGATCTTATTGTGATAGATGATGAAAGATGATGGTCCAAATGATGTTAACTTAGTGGCTTTCTTTTGTTTATGGTTAAGTTGTAGATGTGTCTCAACTTATTTTTGAAACGTATGATAAGGTTGAGGTATTGTATGTTATGTTGGAACGGAGGCAGATAACGAAGACTGATTATTGGATATTACGGTTATGTTGTGTTTTATTATGCTGTTGAGGAGTTGTGGTTTGTATGGTTATAGAATTGGATGTTTAATGTTATTAATGAGGTTGGTTTAGAACCTCAGAAATCTATTTACTGTCGTTATGCTGCCGAAATTCCGTTGCGTCCTGACTGATTGTAGGTGGGGTCGAGTTGGGGCGTGACATGCACAGTACCCGGCAACGGCGCCAAAAACCTGTTGTGTGATTTACAACGCAAATGCACGTATCGCAACAAGTAATAAAGTGATAAATAAAGATCGTTCCCACGAGGACTGTAATTACTAACTACCGAAATTAGTTTAGCTTTAACTTTATTCGGACAATCAAATATAAGAGATTGTGAGTAATAACTAATAACTAAAGTACTTTTAGAATTAACAACTAAAGCGAATACGAAATTAATAAAGAGGATAAATCAAGAATTAAAATGCTCTAGGGGTTCCGATTTCACCAAGATTAATCATATTTGAAACTACTGATTTAAATCAATTGACGTCTATTCTCTACGTTGCCAACAATTTCGCTAAGGTAGATATTAATCTTTCTCAAGCATCAATAACCTATCCCAATAAGCAAGCTAACTACATCTCTGTGATAATTGTGAACTTATGGAATGCATTAAGCCCTAGAAATTCAAATGCTGCACGAGATCTCATAACTATCTCTAGCTTATGACGATTTAATTGTATTTTATACGTGGTCTAATTAAGTTATCACTTCTCAGTCTCAAACTAAATCACGACTCATGTAATTGTTGATCAGGCAACCACAAGCATTAAACTCAGCATAAAATACTCAACACAAATATGGAATAGTTCATCAATTAATTCAAATCAAAAGCATCAAATATTCAAAATCCAGCTATATTGTAGCCCTAGAAAAATAATCTAGAACATCATAATGAAATTAAATAAAATCTCAATTGTAACGTAGAACATGATAAGAGAGATAGATAAAACTAGGATTTGGAGAAGAATTGGGGCAGAAGTCCGTCTCCGGATCGTTCATCCGTCTTCAACTCGCGAGTCCTCTCTTTATTTTCTTCTCTACAGCGTTTCTTGCTCCCTCTTGATGGTTGCCTCCCCAAAAAGCTTTCCTTCTCACGTTCTTTTCATTCTTTTTAATATAGGGTTTCTTCTTTTTGTGCCTTTTTACAAAATTGCCCTTAAAAATCTTGCGACACTGCGCCGCGGTGCTATGACTGCGCTACTTCTATTTGTTCTTCAATTTCTCCACAAATTACATGAAAGTCAATCCTTTGCAATTTTTCTTCATCCTTGCCTCAAAATTTAGCTCGTCGCTTGGAAATTACATGCAGCTCAAATCAAATGCAAAACGAATCAAATTGCTCATAAATTACTCAAGAATTAACCAAATTTAAGTGAAAAGGTGCTGAAATCATATATCAATAATACACCCAACAGTTCGTGACTCATGGTTCGTGATCGGACATAAGAGAATTCTGGAGTGTTGGGGTTAAAAGTATCGTATCCTTTGATATGTATGATTATTTGTTATTTCAGTTGTACTTTACTTGTTGTTATTGCTTAATTGTTATAATTATCGCATTGCACGCCCGGGGTAGACTTTATCCCTCAATGAGCAATAGTGGTTGCTCATACCTCGCTAACCTGTTTCAGGAGGTGCTGAGGTTGAACCCCAGCTTGATTTAGTTGAGGGTGGGGACCAAGAGGTACAGGCGGAACAGTTACCATAGTTGATATGTTCTTTGCTCTTGAGGTGGATGTGTTTCTGCTGTTATGTGGAGAATCTGCTAGTTGTTTATGTTATATTTTGGAGCCTTGAGCTCATGTATATATTGTTTAGTTGTAAGTTTGAATTTAATGTATGATAAGTATCCATGGCATGTAATAACTAACATTCTTACTTTTAGTTTGCTGTATGCTTGTGTATTGGCCGTGGGGGTTGAAATGGTTGTCTTTAAATTCTAAGTATGCTTAAATGTTATCATGGAGTGGTATGATAAGCGATTTCTGTAAAGAAGTTATACTGGGAATACATGCTTGTATGTATTTATATTGTCTTGTGCTGTTTAAGGCTCGGATAGCCTTGAATTTGGGATTTCAATTAGAAATGTTGTTCTTTTTACTTCGTGATTTTATTTGAATGCTTACAGATTTTCGGAGTGTCCACGGTACAGGGGAGAGTCTGTCTGTTTCCCCTAAAATTTTATGACTTAGGTTTTGGATCAGGTTATGTTTAGTGGATATATAAAGCTCCTGTTTCCGTGAGGGGATGGGGCGTTACAGGTGGTATCAGAGCTTAGTTAGGTCTCAGCCGGGACAGGGTCCTCAGCCTGTCGGGCAGTAACCTTTCCACGTGTGCTTGTTAAGTGTGTCTTGAAAGTGCGCGCCTGTATGTTTGATTGTGTATCTTGGATTGAAAATGTGCACCTATGCGATATAGTTATGTGGTATGTGCTAAATGTGTGCTAAGTGAAGTGAAGTTGCATCGAACTGACCTTGTGAATCGTTAATTACTTGAATTATTGATTGTAATATATGTACTTGAGCATTTTGAATTAAGTTTTGTTGTGAATTGAATTGGTTATGTTATGATTCGTACTTGAATGACTTTGTTGCTTACATTGTTTTAATAAGTTCTTTTGTAATCATGCTTGTATAATAGCTTAAAGAATATTTATACATATGCAATACTTTGGCATTCATGCATAGCCCGTCGAAATGGTAAGAAAGCCTTCTCCCTCCCCCTGAATCAAGGTGATTAGTGGTAGGTCCTCCAAGTTATGTGGATTAGCGGGAATGAGAGGCATTTGATCAGCCTTTATTTGGGAGTTGGTGTTTATAGTTGAAGCTCGGTTATTGGCATTCTATTAAGGTGTTCTTTTACGCTCAGCAATCATAAATGAGTGGCTTCTTTCGGGGTTTCTATATGACGGTTCTAATGGGCATTTTGTTGGTATTTTCTTATCGGGTCTTCTTTTGGTATTCGTTTGTCGGCATCTCTCGCAAGGCTTGGTATATGGGATTCATTTCAGCCTTATTATACGGTATTGTCTACAGTACTCCTGCTCAGGTCTTTTATTGGTATTTTCTCGCCGCTCTTAGTTGGGATTCTATTTTCTATGGTATTTGTGCCAACGGGATTCTTATTCGGATTTCAAAGTAGCATTTCTATTGGAGCCTTTATTTGGCCTTATTACTTGAGGTTCACAGGCAATACTACTGGGATTTCTTAATGAGTTCCTACGACAATTCGTATATGGTATTTTTGCGTCGCAACTAATGACGAGTAATCGGAGTTGATTTTTAGTTAATGCGGAGTTCTCTTGTGAAGAAGAAATTGCGAGGATGCAATTTTTGTAAGGAGGGGAGGATGTGACACCTTGAACCCAACACTTCATTAATTGCATTCATTAAATGGTTAACTTAAATGTAACTTAGCTAATTACTTCATTTTTTCATATTTTCATAAATTTAACTGTTTCTTTTCATGCATTTTATATTTTTATAAAATACTACATATGTTTAGGAGACTATAGCCCCTGACTGTGCGTGTATTTCATATCGGGATCAATGGAAAAAAATTCGCAAAGTGTCTGATGAATAGTACCAACGGGATTTTTCCAGATTTTTCAGATTTTTTGCATTTTGTTTTGCTGAAATTTAATCACCCAAATGACCCATTTACCCTTACTAAAATGCCCTAATTGCTTGACCCACCCTTTGACCATCTCATGAGGACATTATAAGCCAAGAAATAAAAAAAAAAGGTCAAAAAAATGGCCAAAAAAGAGTTACAGGAATAGTAACTTCTCCAAAAAAAAAAAAAATTGCTCCTTGCTTTATTCTTACTTCCATTGCTTCCCAAATTGGTTGTGCTTCATCCTTAGTACCTTAAGACCATTCTTTGATCTTCAAAAGAGGTGAGGGTGCATTCTATTCTTGTATTAAATTCAATTAAAGTTAGTGATATTATTTTTGTAATCTAATATTGTAGTGGTTTAATGCTTGTTCCGTTGTTTCTTATATGCTCTAATGACTTCATAGAATATATTTGATGGTTTAAAATGCTTGTTGAATGCTTGAAAATAAAAATGGCACTTGGGGAAGATGATTGAGTACTTTTGCCATGAAAATGACCTAGAAAATATTTGTGCCTCGGATTTCGAATTCCTCGCTCGTGTAGGTCCTTGGCATGTTAGATTGACATAATGTGGAATAAAATTGAGGTGTTTTTTGAGAAAATCATGAAAACATACCTAATTTAAGACGGGGCCGAAAAACAGAGTTGTCTGTTTGCTCGTTTTTATTTAGGGCTTTGTCTCAGTAGGTCATGGAGGCATTTTCCGTGCATTTATGACGTCGGTTGGGGTTTCGGGTGATATAGCTCCTTTGTAAAACCGTAAGAGGGAAATCAGGATTTTTGGATAAACATAGGCGGAACTGGGGTTTCATAATTTTTAAGTGGGTCATAAAATGTCATTGAATGGGGTGTGAAGTCGGTTTCGAGTTTGGTTATCATATGAGTTCATAGGCGCATAATTTCTATTGACTTTAAGCATAATAGTTGAAACTGAGAATTAGACTTGTTGTTAGCTTGAAATGTCGCACCATATGCTTCCTATATTGATTGTCATTACATTTCATGGATATATTACTTAGTTGAATAATATATAGACCGAACATTGTTAAATGCTTATATGATGTGAACTTGGTTATATCGGTTATAAATGTTAGCTATGTGAATCCTCGTGATAAATATATATTATATTGCATGATAGGGTCGATCCATTGAGCTGTTTCTCGTATCTTGGAGCTCAGAAAAGGTGAGGGTTGCATCATACTTGGCATCTTAACTGATTCATTGATTTTTCATTATGATGGTTGTCACGCCCCGACCCAACCCCCAAGCTAAAGGTTAAGTCCGGACCCGACACACGGACAGAGTCTCCCCTGTACCGTGGACATTCTAAAAACCTGTAAACACTTAAACAAAAGCCCAACAATACAATACAAGCTATAAGGCCATCCGAGCCTTATGGTACACAATAGCTCCAACACACACAAGCATGCGAGAACTTGTTGTCAGCATAGTTTTATAATCATGACATTCTAGGAAATCAATAAAACAACTTAAAGGATAAAGCATTCTACATTAACCATCCACTCCCAAGCATGCAAGGAAATAAGGCAAGAATAAAAGTTATTACAAGACATGGCTTCCAATTCTACACCACAATCTACTATCCTTCGACTTGCGCAACAAACATATACATAGCCCTTAGGCCACAAAATAGAACTTAAAACAATTAATTGAACTTTCCACATAGCAGCAATTTCATTAACCACCTCAAGCTATCAGACACAGCAACTAAGGTAAAGGCTCGAACTGAACTTCTTCTTCCTCAACTAAATCAACAAGTTGGGGATCACCCTCAGCGTCTCCTGAAACAGATATCGAGGTATGAGCAACCACTGTTGTCCAGTGAGGGATATAGTCCCAGGGCGTCCAATGCAACAAATACTACAATTACACAACAATAACACTTAAACAATTAAAGAAACAATGATAACTTAAATAACCACACAATTAAAAGGATACATTTCAACAATCCCCTATACACCAATCTTCACTGGTCTTCAATCACGATCCACGAACCACGAGCACGATCACGATAAGCCGGCATAATCCCCAAACACTCCAGTGGGTGTACTCCGGATGTACCCCGAATCCTACGACCCAACATTCCCTGGCAATCTCCGGACCAGGCGAATGAGGGAATAGGGCACGGAGTTTGAATATCCACCGGCAAGCCCTCTGCCGCCCAGCCGATATTCAACACATCCGCCCCTGACACTATGGTTGCGCAACCACTATGCAATGCACTTAACGATGGCAAGTTAATAGCAATAATATAAGCATTAACACATATGAGGATCAACAAAGTAGGTTGACCTCGTTGCAATTAGGATAGAAGCAAATATAGAAGCTAATAAGCAGATTACAAATGAACATATACCAAATAAGCATAGAATCATACCAAAAGCTCCAAATCAATTTAAAATCACATATAAACACTCAAGAAGTCCTGACATGGGTTTAGAAGTGTGAGACAACTTAAATTGCACTTAAACCCCTTTGTTTTTCGAACTATTTCTCTTCCAAACCAAAGTTAATGATTTCATTTTCAAAGGAAACTCTCCCAACCTTCTAACTAACCCCCAAGGTACCCTCTCAACCCTCTAACTCATTCAAATGCCCGCGTTTACCCCGAAAGCCCCAATTTCCCTCTTTTGGCTTTAAACTACACCTACATTGTCCGGGCTTCAAACAAGGGATATCAAGGCATCTATAGCACCTAGATAGCCTAAGGATACTAGAATTGAAGCCCGAATCCACCCGGATTCGCATTAACCCCGAAAGCCCCAAGTTAAAGTCGGCTATTTTCCATTTTTAGGCGATTTAAGAGAAATGCAAGTGCACGGGGCTATTAGGGTATCTTCACTAACACCTAAGGCATCTATTAGAAGCATTGAATCAAACTAATTCGAGCAATTACACAAAACCCTAGAAAAAACGTCACTATTCACCCTAAAAATCAAACTAACGATTCTAACTGTTTAAAAAGCGAAACAACGGCTCAAATGTGTTCTCTAGCATTCATATAGATGGTATATTAGCATAGATAACAATTACAATGGCATATAATCATATTTTCAACAAATCAAGAAATGAGTAACTATTTAAAAATGCAAAAACAAGTCGTGAAATCCCTCACCAATACGCGTAGGAGCACCTAGGAACCTTGCAAACACCCTACACTAGTTGCTCAAGGCTTGGCTTGGCTTGAATTGAAGAGTTGAAGATGAAAAATTCCTCCCAAGTGCAAAGAGGGGCTGTCGGGTTTGGCTCCTGTTTTTCAGCTTTTTTTTTTTTTTTTTCTTTTGCATTTTATGAGCTTAAGTGATAATATAAAGGGGTTAAGTTGAGGTGGGGTCATTTGGGTGCTTAAGTGATCTAATAAAATGTGCGTAGTAAGCTTTAAAACGAGCTTAGATAGTAAAATATATGCTAGCTAATTAATTACCTAAGTTAGTTACGTAACACTATTCATTCAACTACTAAAAATCATTTTCTAAACGATATCTCATATCGCCTCTAGCTCAATTGCATATTTTTTCCACTACTTTTACAATTAATATGATTTAATAAAAATGCTAATTAACTAATAGAAGGCAGTTTAAAAACGGAGTGAATAGTAACTCAAGAAGGCAGTCAATAATGCACAGAAGGAAATGCGCAAACAAAGATGCAACAGTAATTAAATGCATGGATAAATCTAGGGCGTCACATCCTCTCCCCCTTAAACTAATTGCGTCCACGCAATTCTTACATGATTCGGCGAATAACTCTGGATACCGTTCCCGCATCTGATCCTCTCTTTTCCATGTCGCATCCTCTACTCCGTGATGATCCCACAGAACTTTAACCATCGGAATGCTTTTAGTCCTCAGCTCCTGAACTTTCTGATCAACAATTCGAAGAGGTTTCTCTGTGTAGGTCAAAGTTTCACTGATCTCTAGCGGTTCCGGCTCAAGTATGTGAGAGGGATTTGGCTGATACTTCCGAAGCATGGAAACATGGAATACGTCATGAATTCTGCCCAGACTGGGAGGTAAAGCTAGACGGTAAGCCAAATCACCAACAGTTTCAGTTATCTCAAATGGTCCCACATATCGAGGACTGAGTTTACCTCCTTTACCATGCCGAATCAAACCCTTGCGAGGAGAAATTTTCAGAAATACCCGGTCCCCCACAGCAAATTTCAGATCACGACGTCGTCTATCTGCATAACTCTTTTGCCGGCTCTGTGCGGTAAGCATTCTTTTTCTGATAAGTTGCACCTGATCAATCATTTTGTTCATTTCAGGTAAGAGAGTAGGGTCGATAGTCTTCACTTCACCAACATCATCCCAGTAGAGAGGAGATCGACATTTACGCCCATACAGTGCCTCATAAGGTGCCATACCAATAGTAGCTTGATAACTATTGTTGTAGGCGAACTCTGCTAGTGGCAAATATTTCTCCCAACTTTTACCGAAGTCCAGAATACAAGCCCGTAACATATCCTCAAGGATCAAGATAGTTCTCTCAGATTGACCATCTGTCTGAGGATGATAAGCTGTACTGAAATTCAAATTCGTGCCCAAAGCTTTCTGAATCTTCTGCCAGAACTGAGATGTGAATCTGGGATCTCTATCTGACACGATACTCTTTGGAATTCCATGTAGTCAGACAACATTCTCAATATACAACTCTACCAGTTTATCAAGAGAATCAGACTTCTTTTTAGCAATAAAATGAGAAGTCTTGGTCAGTCTATCCACAATAACCCAGACTGAGTCATTACCCCTCGAAGACCTCGGTAAATCTGATACGAAATCCATAGTAATATGATCCCATTTCCAAACAGGAATAGCCAAAGGTTGCAACAACCCTGCAGGTCTCTGATGTTCTGCTTTAACTTTCTGACAAGTAAGGCATCGAGCAACATAGTCAGCAATTTCTCTCTTCATATTATTCCACCAGAAATTCTGCTTTAAATCTTTATACATTTTCGTACTGCCTGGATGGATAGTATATCGAGAACTGTGCGCCTCAGCAAGAATATCATTCTTTAGAGTTGGATCATTCGGAATACAGATTCTACCCTTGAATTTAAGAATACCATCGTCGTGCAGTTTGAAATCCGACTCTCCCCCTTTAGAATTCTCTAAGACTTTCAACAATTGAAGATCAGCCTGTTGAGCTTCTCGAATCCTGGATAACAACAGAGATTGAATCTGCAAACTTGCAAATTGAATACCAGAATTTGAAGTACTAGGCTTCCATAAGCACAATTCTTCCATGAATTCCCAATTCTTGATAATCAAGCTAGCAACAGTAGCCTTTCGGCTCAAAGCATCAGCAACAATATTGGCCTTACCTGGAAGATAGTTAATGGTGCAGTTATAGTCCTCAAGTAATTCCAGCCAACGCCTCTGCCTCATGTTCAATTCTTTCTGTGAAAACAGATATTTCAAGCTCTTATGATCTGTAAAGATTTCAAACTTGTTGCCCCAGAGATAATGACGCCACTTCTTTAATGCAAGAATGATAGCTGCAAGCTCAAGATCATGAGTCGGATAGTTGAGTTCATAAGGTTTCAGTTTCCTGGAAGCATAAGCAATAACCCTGCCATTCTGCATCAATACACAACCCAGACCTTCCTTCGAAGCATCACTATAGATCACCAGATTATCATAACCCTCAGGTAAAGCAAGAATAGGAGCTGTAGTCAATCTCTTCTTCAATTCTTGGAAGCTGGCCTCACATTTATCATTCCAGTCAAATACTGTTTTCTTCTGAGTAAGCTGAGTTAAAGGCCCTGCAATCTTAGAGAAATCCTTGACAAACCTCCGATAATACCCAGCTAAACCAAGGAAGCTACGAATTTCTGTGACAGTTTCAGGTCGTTTCCAAGATAACACAACTTCAATCTTCGCTGGATCAACAGAAATACCATCCTGCGAGATAATATGGCCAAGAAAAGCAACTTGCTTAAGCCATAATTCACATTTGCTAAACTTTGCAAATAACCGATGCTCCTGAACAGTCTGCAACACAAGTCTGGGATGCTGGTCATGTTCCGCCTCAGATTTAGAATAGACAAGGATATCATCAATACATCTGACCACAAATTGGTCCAGATAAGGATGGAATACCCTCTGCATTAAGTCCATGAATGCGGCGGGAGCATTAGTAAGACCAAACGGCAAGACAACAAACTCATAATGGCCATATCGAGTTCTGAAAGCAGTTTTTGGAACATCATCTTTCTTAATCCTCAGTTGATAATAGCCCTTCCTCAGATCAAATTTAGAGAATACCCTGGCGCCTTGCAACTGATCAAATAACTCTTCGATTAAAGGCAAAGGATATTTATTTTTGATGGTTACCTGATTAAGACCCCGGTAATCGATGCATAGGCGAAGAGATCCGTCTTTCTTTTTAACGAAGAGAACTGGCGCACCCCACGGTGAAGAACTCGGCTGAATGAATCCCTTCTCAAGCAAGCCCTGCAATTGAACTTTCAATTCCTGCAACTCAGGTGGAGCCATTCTGTACGGAGTCCTAGAGACAGGTGAAGTCCCCGGCAATAAATCAATCATGAACTCTATCTCTCTATCAGGCGGTAACCCAGGTAATTCCTCAGGAAAGACCCCCGGAAACTCTCTCACGATAGGTACATCATTCAATTCAATTGATCCCCAGGTTGATTAATCAAATATGCAAGATAAGCCTCACAACCCTTGCTCAATAATTTAGATGCCCTAATAGAAGAAATAATAGGAGTTCCCGTAGATTTTCTACTACCAACTATTTTAAGTACAGGCTGGTCAGGCATTTCTAGATACACAATCTTCTTTCTACAATCAAGTTGGGCATAATATTTACTTAACCAGTCCATCCCCAATATAATTTCAAAGTCATTGAAGGGTAGGATAATCAAATCAGCAGGAAAAACACGACCTTCAATAAATATACTACATGCTCTGCAAATAGACCTAGTAACAAACTTCGGACCCATAGGAGTATAGACCACAATCTCATGCAACAGTTTATCATGTTTCAATTTAGCATTTTGTGCACAAGTAGGAGTAATAAAAGAATGCGAAGCCCCGGAATCAATTAAAACCTTAACTGACTAATCATTAAGAAGAAAAATACCTTCTACCACAGCGGTAGTATCCGGAAGCTCCTCAGCATCCAAAGCAAATACACGGGCCTGGCCTCGTGGTGGTGGTGCTGCAACTGGTGCCCTGGTCTGAGAGTTCTGAGCTGATGTCTGACCCCTAGGGTTCTTAAATTTCTGACAGTCTTTAACCCTGTGCTGATCACTGCCGCAACCTGTACACTTGTTATGTTTCTTCCAACAAACATCCTCAGTGTGGCCCTGGCGCTGACAGAAGCTGCACTGCTGGTGACGTCTTGCAACAGTGCCTCCCGAAGGAGCTCTGTAAGTAGAGGTAGCTGAACTACCCTGCTGCGAACGGGAAACTGCTGGACGGAACTGACTCTGAGTCTGACTCTGGACTGGTCGTGCCTGAGTCTAAGTAGGCCCTGTGTAACTCTGAGTCTGCCTCGGCTGCGAACTCTGCCCAACTGATACAGCCTGCCCCTGGTACCCTTGACTCTGAGACTGAAACCGTTTACTCGATTGACTGGTCTCGGCTAACACATCGGCTTTCCGTTTCTCATATCTCGAGGCAGCTCGGACTACTGCAGCATAGTTGGGAAAATCATTTGAAGACAAGTTCAGCATAATATCTCTCCTCAAACCCAAGATGAACCTCTGAATCTTCATGTCCTCCGGCTGAATTAAAGCTGGTGCATAACGGGAAAGCCGGGTAAAAGTAGCCTCGTATTGATCTACCGTCATACTTCCCTGCTTCAAGTTTATGAACTCAGTTTGTCGCCTCTCGCGGGCAACTACCGATATATACTTGTCTCGAAATTCTCGGACAAAATCGGCCCACGAATGATGACCTCCCTCAGCTCCCCATTTCTCACTGATGGTATTCCACCAATCTTCAACATCACCCTCGAGAAGGAAAGTAGCATAAGTAATCTTCCTGTCATCATGGCACTCCAGTATCGCTGCCACTCTCTCGAACTTCCTTAGCCACATCTCAGCTTTCATATCGTCCGGCTCCCCAAATAAAGTATAGGCCCCATGATGTATAAACCGATCATACAAATTCCCTCCGGTAGGGCCACTACCTCCGGCTCTCGCAGCCTGATTACCTCCAACGACCCCTGGCTGACCCTGTTGTGTAACAAACTGGGCGATAATGTTCATAGTTGTGGCCATCGTGGCCAAGATCTGTGCAGTGCTCGGTTCTTGAACCTGCGGTGCATTTTCGGCCACCTCAGCTTCTTGCCCCTGAACCCCCTCGGGTTCTCCACCAACATTCGGATTATCAGCACGACGGCGAGGCCCCATCTCCAATAGCTAGAATGCAAAGTGTTATGACTGGTATATATATATGTATATATGCAATTTATAAGCAACACATGAAGAAAAGTCCAATTAGAGTCACATAAAGTCAAGTACATAGAAGTTCAATTAGATATTCCACATTCTTGAAGTAAACATAAATCAGTAGATCATACTTGACATTCTAGACTCTTGATATTCTATTTTCATGCTAGCATGTTCATTCCTTATTCAAATTTCACTTAGGCAAATCAAAATCAAAGACTCATGTATTCACAAAGTCACATAACAAATCTCTACCCACAGACCGAGAAATTTAACCCGGCTTCATGCAATCTATAGCTCTGATACCACTTAAATGTCACGCCCCGACCCAACCCCCAAGCTAAAGGTTAAGTCCGGACCTGACACACGGACAGAGTCTCCCCTGTACCGTGGACATTCTAAAAAACCTGTAAACACTTAAACAAAGTCCCAACAATACGATACAAGCTATAAGGCCATCCGAGCCTTATGGTACACAATAGCTCCAACACACACAAGCATGCGAGAACTTGTTGTCAGCATAGTTTTATAATCATGACATTCTAGGAAATCAATAAAACAACTTAAAGGATAAAGCATTCTACATTAACCATCCACTCCCAAGCATGCAAGGAAATAAGGCAAGAATAAAAGTTATTACAAGACATGGCTTCCAATTCTACACCACAATCTACTATCCTTCGACTTGCGCAACAAACATATACATAGCCCTTAGGCCACAAAATAGAACATAAAACAATTAATTGAACTTTCCACATAGCAGCAATTTCATTAACCACCTCAAGCTATCAGACACAGCAACTAAGGTAAAGGCTCGAACTGAACTTCTTCTTCCTCAACTAAATCAACAAGTTGGGGATCACCCTCAGCGTCTCCTGAAACAGATATCGAGGTATGAGCAACCACTGTTGCCCAGTGAGGGATATAGTCCTGGGGCGTGCAATGCAACAGATAATACAATTACACAACAATAACACTTAAACAATTAAAGAAAAAATGATAACTTAAATAACCACACAATTAAAAGGATACATTTCAACAATCCCCTATACACCAATCTTCACTGGTCTTCAATCACGATCCACGAACCACGAGCACGATCACGATAAGCCGGCATAATCCCCAAACACTCCAGTGGGTGTACTCCGGATGTACCCCGAATCCTACGACCCAACATCCCCTGGCAATCTCCGGACCAGGCGAATGAGGGAATAGGGCACGGAGTTTGAATATCCACCGGCAAGCCCTCTGCCGCCCAGCCGATATTCAACACATCCGCCCCTGACACTATGGTTGCGCAACCACTATGCAATGCACTTAACGATGGCAAGTTAATAGCAATAATATAAGCATTAACACATATGAGGATCAACAAAGTAGGTTGACCTCGTTGCAATTAGGATAGAAGCAAATATAGAAGCTAATAAGCAGATTACAAATGAACATATACCAAATAAGCATAGAATCATACCAAAAGCTCCAAATCAATTTAAAATCACATATAAACACTCAAGAAGTCCTGACATGGGTTTAGAAGTGTGAGACAACTTAAATTGCACCTAAACCCCTTTGTTTTTCGAACTATTTCTCTTCCAAACCAAAGTTAATGATTTCATTTTCAAAGGAAACTCTCCCAACCTTCTAACTAACCCCCAAGGTACCCTCTCAACCCTCTAACTCATTCAAATGCCCGCGTTTACCCCGAAAGCCCCAATTTCCCTCTTTTGGCTTTAAACTACACCTACATTGTCCGGGCTTCAAACAAGGGATATCAAGGCATCTATAGCACCTAGATAGCCTAAGGATACTAGAATTGAAGCCCGAATCCACCCGAATTCGCATTAACCCCGAAAGTCCCAAATTAAAGTCGGCTATTTTCCGTTTTTAGGCAATTTAAGGGCAATGCAAGTGCACGGGGCTATTAGGCTATCTTCACTAACACCTAAGGCATCTATTAGAAGCATTAAATCAAGCTAATTCAAGCAATTACACAAAACCCTAGAAAAAACGTCACTATTCACCCTAAAAATCAAACTAACAATTCTAACTGTTTAAAAAGCGAAACAACGGCTCAAATGTGTTCTCTAGCATTCATATAGATGGTATATTAGCATAGATAACAATTACAATGGCATATAATCATATTTTCAACAAATCAAGAAATGAGTAACTATTTAAAAATGCAAAAACAAGTCGTGAAATCCCTCACCAATACGCGTAGGAGCACCTAGGAACCTTGCAAACACCCTACACTAGTTGCTCAAGGCTTGGCTTGGCTTGAATTGAAGAGTTGAAGATGAAAAATTCCTCCCAAGTGCAAAGAGGGGCTGTCGGGTTTGGCTCCTGTTTTTCAGCTTTTTTTTTTTTTTTCTTTTGCATTTTATGAGCTTAAGTGATAATATAAAGGGGTTAAGTTGAGGTGGGGTCATTTGGGTGCTTAAGTGATCTAATAAAATGTGCGTAGTAAGCTTTAAAACGAGCTTAGATAGTAAAATATATGCTAGCTAATTAATTACCTAAGTTAGTTACGTAACACTATTCATTCAACTACTAAAAATCATTTTCTAAACGATATCTCATATCGCCTCTAGCTCAATTGCACATTTTTTCCACTACTTTTACAATTAATATGATTTAATAAAAATGATAATTCACTATTATAATGCAGTTTAAAAACGGAGTGAATAGTAACGCAAGAAGGCAGTCAATAATGCACAGAAGGAAATACGCAAACAAAGATGCAACAATAATTAAATGCATGGCTAAATCTCGGGCGTCACAATGGTTATCGTGTAGATTATGAGTTATTGTTTAATTACTTTAATTGTATTGTTATGTGCTCGTTTATATGTCAACTATGAAGTATTATGTTATCTAGGTTACAAATGCTTGTTAATGGAAATTCATGTGCGAGGATAACCTACTTTGTTGTCCTTAAATGTGTTTATTGATTATATTGTCATTGTCATCATACTTGCATTGCATTGTGGTTACGCAACCTCATTGTTCAGGGTAGGTGCGACGAGCCTCTCTGGGCGGCATTGGGCTTGCCAGGGTTAGTGCTCTAGCTCCGTACCCTATTCCCTTACTCGCCTGGTATAAAGTATGCCAGGGGGTATTGGGTCATAGGATCGGGTACATCCGGATACCCATTGGAGTGATTGGGGGTTTATGTCGGCACGTTGAACGTGGTTCGTGATCGGAGATAAGAGAATTTTGGAGTGTTGAGGTTAAGTGTATCGTTTCCTTTGATATGTGTGGTTATTTGCTATTTCAATTGTACTTTACTTGCTTTTATTGCTTAATTGCTATAATTGTCGCATTGTACGCCCCGGGTAGACTTTATCCCTCCTTGAGCAATAGTGGTTGCTCATATCTCGCTAACATGTTTCAGAAGGTGCTGAGGTTGAACCCCAGCTTGATTTAGTTGAGGGTGAGGAGCAAGTGGTACAGGCAGAACAGTTACCATAGTTGCTGTGTTCTTTGTTCTTGAGGTGGATGTGTTTCTGCTGTTATGTGGAGAATCTACTAGTTGTTTATGTTATATTTTGGAGCCTTGAGCTCATGTATATATTGTTTAGTTGTAAGTTTGAATTTAATGTATGATAAGTATCCATGGCATGTAATAACTAGCATTCTTACATTTAGTTTGATGCATGCTTGTGTGTTGGTTGTGGGGGTTAAAATGGTTTTCATTAAATTCTAAGTATGTTTAAATGTTATCATGGAGTGGTATGATAAGCGGTTTCTGTAAAGAAGTTATACTTGGAATACATGCTTGTATGTATTTATATTGTCTTGTGTTGTTTAAGGCTCGGATGGCCTTGAAGTTGGGATTTCAATTAGAAATGTTGTTCTTTTTACTTCGTGGTTTTATTTGAATGCTTACAGGTTTTCGGAGTGTCCACGGTACAGGGGAGACTCTGTCCGTTTCCCCTAAAATTTTATGACTTGGGTTTTGGATCGGATTGTGTTTAGTGGATATATAGAGCTCCTATTTTCGTGAGGGGACGGCCCGTTACAGAAGATGTGAGGGTTTAGGGCATCTATTAGAGAAGCCTAATTGTCATTTTTGTGCATGTATGTTCACCTACAAGTGTATGATTTTTGACCCCAAGGGTCAACCTAGTGGTAGTGGTCAAACAACTTTGCCAAGAAGTCCTGGGTTCGAGTATGACAACTACCATTGGGGTTTCTAACATGACTTACGGGGTATATGCCTTGGTTCATACCGCTGTATCCCGAAATTTTAGTTATTATTCAATTATAGATATATACTTATGGATGTAATATATGTACATATAGATCTTTTTTTTCACACAGTGACTACTTCAGGAATTAAATCAAATAGGCCTATTTAACTCAATGGTAGAGTAACGCTTGGTAAGGCATAAGTTATCAGTTCAAATCCGATAACGGGCTTTGGTTATAGCCGTTAGGCAATGTGGGGATGCTGGCGTGTCCCAGCTGATGCCAGAGGGTGGTGGATAATGTAACGCCCTGATCCCTCATGAGGTCGGGACTCCTATTTATCATGCTATTTTCACCCAATTCCAAACCCCAGGCATAAAATTTAGGAGAAAACTGACGGAGTCTCCCCTGTTTTTAGGACTAAACTGGTACCTGCAAAAGACACCTATGATGCTAGATCCACAAACAGCAACTCTTACAACCAATCCTCCAAGATTTTTATGGGCCACCCGCGATCACAAGGCCATCCGAGCCTTGGAACAACAATTACATATAACACACAAGCAAGCAAAGCATTTCTAATTTTAACTATAGGTAGTTAGATACAACAATAGCCAAGTTCTACTTCCAAGTTTGTTAATCACACAAGCATGCAAAAGAATAAGTTTACTATGGATTATTACATGTCATTCCACTTTATATCCAGCATACAAGATTACAAATTATTACATTCACCAATTATACTCGAGACCCCAAGGTCACAAAAAGGCAATCAACAACAACTCCACGCAAGCTTCTCATTTTAGACAACCTTATCACACAAGAAGTCAGGGAAATTGCTTAACTAGCACTTCCTCCTCTTCTACTACCGCTACTAGCTGAAGGTCTACCTCAAGTTCTCCTGAAACATATTAAATGAGGAGTGAGCAACGAAGTTGCCCAGTGAGGGAGGTGATGCAACATGCCAACGTGCAATATGATATGCAAACACAAGAAAACATATATAAGCCATGTAAATCAACAAGATAATAAGCCAAGCAATTAATCACTTTTAAAAAGGATACGGTTCCACTTCCAAGTCTTCATTCACGAGCCACGAACCACGAGCATCACGAACATGCCGGCAAACCCCAAACACCACAATTGGGATACTCCGGATGTATCCCGATCCTACGACCCTTTCTCCCGAGGTAGGTCCATGCCCAGCAGGTGAACCACGCCTCTGGGGTAGTGGAGTATGCCTCAGCGAGAAAGGGAATAGGCACCATGGTAGTCGAGGGAGCACGGCAAGCCCGACGCCGCCCGTGTTTCTCGACGCTACCATGTCCGATAAAGGTTGCGCAACCCAATACAAGTCACAAGCAATCAATATAACACATAACACGTAAGAGGGACGACAAAGTAGGCCGCCCTCACATATATGCACGATAAAAGTTTATATAAGCACGATTTTCGCTAATAGATGCCAAAAGAAGCAATCAACACAATTAATTCCAATAATCTACTCAAATAACTTAAATACATCCTAAATATTCAACTCAAGGCATTACTAACACACAACAAGTTCCAAATGTAACTAAAAAGGCTAAAAAATACTTTTCCCCTTTCTTTAACCGAGCTTTCTTTCTCCTAAGCATGGTTCGAGATTCCAATCATACCCTAGTCTTTCTATATTCCTAATTAAGCTCAAAGGTACCTTTTAAAGTGACTAAAACTCATTTTTGAAGCAAAAGTTCGGGAAGGCCCCGAACGGGTTTAATCTATAGCCATACTAACCGAACCCCATTTTCGTGAAACGAAAGCACCAAAGGTGCTTCCTTAGCTCAAGGATACCCAAATCAATGCCCAAACTTGCCCGGATTGCTTAACGTATAAAACCCCCTTTTTAAAGTAAGCTAATTATGCAATTAAGTTCAAATTTGAGTGATTCAACCTAACGTGGCTTTTCAACTAACTTCCCTAGGGTCTAGAGGACCTAATTGAGACATCAATTCAAGTCAATTAGCAAATTTTCTCAAAACCCTAGTTCTAGGCACTATTCATCATCTTTTTGATCAAATTCAACATTCAACCATTAAATTTGTTATCAAACCACAAAAGTTAGCTCTATAGACATTAAATAACTCATAGAAAGCATTCATAACAAGTTTTATAGCTAATATCAACAAATCAATAAAATTCAATATATGCACATAAACTTTAAAAACAAATAAATGCATCTCCCTCACAAATTTTAAGATGAAGACTCTAGGTTGCTCAAAACCCCTCCCAAGATGAATCTAGAAGCTCAAAATGCAAGATTGTTGAAGCAAGAATCTCTTTTTTTTCCTTCTCCTTTGGTATTTTCGGCTTGCTACAGTAATTCCTGCACATTGTTCTTTTTTTTTTTTTGTGTTTTAATAAGCTTATGTGATTTATATAAGATTAAGTTGAGGTGGGGTCAAGTTTGGGTATTTAAAAGGTCACTAGAATGCGCGTTATTAACTTAAAAACGAGCCTAAGATGAAAAGTAATGTTAGTTATTTAAATATCTAAGTTTGTTACGTAATACTATTCACTTAACTACTAAAAACATTTTCTAAACGAGCTCTCCTATCGCCTCTAGCTCAATTGCACATTTTTCCCATTCCTCTAACAATTAATATGATTTAATAAAAATACTAATTCACTAATAGAATATAGTTTGAAAATAGGATGAATAGTAGCTAAAGAAGCCAGTTAATAAAGCACAGAAGGAAATGCGCAAACAATAGATGCAACAGTAAATAAATGTACGGCTAAAATCCCGGGCGTCACAGATAATCCGTTCATATTCAATTGTAGATATATACTTTTGTATGTAATATATGTACATATAGATCTCTTTTCCACACAATGACTATTTCATGAATTAAATCAAATAGGCCCATTTAACACAATGGTAGAGTAACATCATGGTAAGGCGTAAGTTATTGGTTCAAATCCGATAAGGGGCTTTGGTTTTCTGCCGTTAGGCAATGTGTGGATATTGGCGTGTCCCAACCGATGCCAGAGGGTGGTAATTAATCCATTCTATATCTCGTGAGTTGGTTGAGTGGGCATTTTCCTCACAAAGCAAAAAAAAAGTGTATGATTGTTCAAATATTCACATTGATGAACAAGGTAGTCATAGCCCATAAGATTTGTGTATATTGATACATAAAATGTGTATGCTCTCTCACATGAGTATAATGTTAGTATACGCTTACATGTAGGGATTCACATCCTCTTGTATATATAGAAGGACTAATATTAACCATCTACTTAGATTTTAGTCTAAAATAATAATAATTAGACCAAACACACCTAAACAAGTTACATTAAATTTTGTGAAGTTATTCTTAACCATCATTTGATAACCATAAATTTCTCCTTTTAATTCTTTTTCTCTTTCCCTGCTACTACTCATCTCTGTGTTTTTCACATGATTGAACATTAAAAATTTCATGAATAGAGTAGATATAGACAAAACTTAATAAATTTTAGGAATCCCACTTATATATTTTTTTCAACAAATATAAACTATGTATATACAAAATATATAACATGGACAGAGAAAAAGAGAGTTGGGTTTTTTTAGAGAGAAAAAAAAAAGAAAGAGGCAAGAGAAATTTGGGGGAAATTTTGAATTTTAAAATTAATTGTGTAATTCATTAGTTTTGAATGTTTAATTCAAATGGTTAAAATATTTTAAAGTTGAAATTGGGATGGAAGGTCTAAATCATCTCTTTTTTTGCTAATCAGGTGAAAATGATTCAATTAAAACTCCAACTCAAAAGTTTATAAAGTCAATTCGAGAAAAAAACGCTGCCTCTACTAAAAAATATCATCTAATCTCTGATTAGCGTGTATGTAATTCATTTGTAACTGTTCTCCTAATTATTTTACATTTACAAAGTCAAATTCAACTCTTTTATATACTGATAGAATGAAACAAGTAAACAATATGGATCCGTACAATAATCGTACATTGTATGTGTATAGGTGACTCAAGCAACTTCTCAGGCACAAATGTTGCCATTCCCAACCGTATTTTTGTGAAAATTAGCCACGTGAAAGGAGCAGAGTGTTTGAAGAAATTGAGAGGTGGAGGTATGTCGACAACTTCTTCATATCTCTTATATATAGAGGAAGCTAAATGTTAATAAAAATCATATTCACTTGCCATCTTTTGCCTTTACATTCATAAAAAAGGCCAAATAAAAGTAGATTGCAAGTGAGTAAATAAAAAAATCAATAACCAATACCTCTCAAATGGCATTGAATAACAATGCTTGTCTCCTCCTGGCCATGATCGTCATGGTCAGTTCCAATGCTTTGGTGAACGGACAAACTTTACCGAATAGTATCAGTCCCACCCCCGCTCCCAACGTTGCAGTGGATGAATGGAAGGTTAATATGATTAATTTGGTCAACAAACCTATAGAGGTACAATTTTCTATTAAAACATTCATTGATGCTAAACTACCCAAGTACTTAGATAAGCTCAACCCAGATATAAAAAATACAATCATCGATCGTTGCATAAAATCCACAAAGGATACTCTTACACTTCTCGATGGCGTCAAGAGATTTCTCCATGAAAATGAAACCATGGCTAAGTTGATCGAAACACTCACTCAAGCAGAAGATGCTGGAAAGGATTGCCTATATCAGCTTGATACATTCCAAGCTAAAGATGTTCCTAGAATCCCTGAGCTAGTCAAGGAGTATGAAACTGTTCTAAGGCAGGCCAAGACTTCTATTTTGTGGGAGAATTAATATAGATATAAAATGTTGTTATCAAATTTTGCCATTAATGACTTGCAATCAAGAGGGTGGCTTGTTGAATAAAATGTTGTATGCATGAAATTTTCATCAATGAAAATATTTACATTTTGATCAAATATATATACTTGCATATGTCATTTCTTGAGCACCCAAAATCACATACACTCGTAAAGCAATGTAACACATGTCTCTTTGCCTAAGTGATCAAGGTTTGAAAAATGTGAATTTCGAGATAGACTCCCCCTCGAACGCACCTGAGTGGCAAGAGATTACCAAAAAAACCCCTTCAAAAGAAAGTTTGGAAGTTGAGCATTTGAGCCCCGAAACTGCTTATCAGGAAACAAATGTGGAAGGCAATTCTTCATCCCCTTCCCCTTCTCCAAATATGGACCCCTAAAGTCCCCTTATGTCTCCCCCCACATCCAAATCTTCTCCCTCAAAATCTAAGAGTGCCATCTTCCACCTTGAGAATTGGCGAGATGTTTGGGTTAAAAGTGCTACATTAATGTCCATGTATAGTTAATTTTATTTATTTTTGCATTAATCCCTTTTGGAGACTATCGTTATAAAGAATTTACCTAGCCGATTTTATTCTTTAGCCATCATAAAAAATAAATATAAGTTTGAGATTTATTTATTTTTTCATTAAGTGAATCTAGACAAGCCCTTTCGTACTAGCGAAAACAACTCTCTTCTATTTATTTATTTACATTTCTACACATAAAAGGAAAAAAGGGGAATCGTGGAAGTTTTATCATTTTTTACCTCCAAAAGCTTATTAGCTTCAAGAATCCTTATCCATTTTTGCTTTTGGAAAAAAAAAAAGCATGAATTTTTCTGAGAGATCTGCGCCTGCTTGTAGACAAGGATAGAAAGGAAGTGACTTTCCGAAAAATGATTGTACAATAATTCGCTTATCAGCCTCTCGGGGAAGTAAAAAATCATTTAAACAATCTTAAATTTTAATTCTCTCCCTCCAATCCCATCGTACTTCTTTTACTGGGGTTAGGGGTGGGTAAATGAAACATTCTATATACTTAAAAATTTTACAAATTGTAACGGTTAAAATTTTTCTATCACTTTCTGTTAATAATTTCTCATGAGATAAGTTTTCTCAATGGTTATAGAATTACAATTTAATTGCAAAAGTTTTTTTTAACCGTTACTTGGTATTTACAAACATCTTTTTTCAAGAGAGAATTTGTAAACGGTTTTTTTTTCCAATTATTGCATAAAGTTATCTGTAATAATTTTAATCTTTTTACGACAGTTTTAATTGTTTGAAGAAGACAAAATTGTGTAGGTACTTCATTCTAAGCTTTTGAATAATTATTTTAGTTCTCAGCATGAAGATCACAATAAACTAGAAATTAAAACTTCATCTTTAATCCTCATAACAAAAGTAAACCTTCAAGGGGAGCTTTATCGTTGTTCGATTGTGTCTTTAAGGTAAACAATTTCTTGCACTAATACAAAGTTAAGTTGCATAAAATAAATCTTAAAGTGGTTCTGAAAAGAATTTTGCCCTTAGCGAGAGTTTGTGCATTGAACACAATAAACTAGAAGTTAAAACTTCATCTTTAATTTTCAGAACAAAAGTAAACCTTCAAGTGGAGCTTTACCGTTGTTTGATTGTGACTTTAAGGTAAACAATTTCTTGCATTAATACAAAGTTAAGTTTCGTAAAATAAATCTTAAAGTGGTTCTGAAAAGAATTTTGCCCATGACGAGAGTTTGTGCACTGAACTCCCTTTTTTATTATCTTATTTAATTATATATTAAGTGGTGTGTAACTTTGTCATTCCACATGAAGCTAGGCTCTTGTGAAGGACAAGGTCATAGCCAAGAAGATTGTTAGAGTTTATTGCAGCATAAGTATGGATAATTTGATTAACTAATAGAGTTTATGGTGTGACCAGAAAAACTATTACAAATGATGTTGTAGCATTAACTGAAACACTAGATTAGTCACAGTAACATAATAACAGGTTTCACATAATGTTGCAACATAAACAGAGAACGTATAAAGCAGCGGAATAAAGCAAGCTGTAACAGAAATAAAGAACACCAAGATTTAACGTGGTTCAACCGTGCGGTCTACGTCCACGGGACCAACCCCTAGTCCAACAAACCAATTCATTAAGAAATATCAAGTTTCAACATCAATTGACTTACACAAATAAAGACTTTATCTTAACATTTGATGCCTCGATGAAAAACTCCTTAATGAACTTCGGTTTGGCGAGCTCCCCTCGACTTGCAATGTTCTCTCTCGAGAACTATACTTTTTTCTCCCGAAGAATGAACAAAAGATACAATAATCTAAACATTCAAAGGCTCAAACAAGTTGCTCATAACTCATTGTAAAAATCAACACAGTTGCAACACTTAATACAATCAAAGACTAGAGCATAGAACGTGTTGCAACATAACACAGAACACTGGGCAGAACTCCTTTATACTCTTTTGCGCTTTCTTTCTGTCTACTCCCTTCCTGCCGTGACCTATTCTTCTTATATATATACTTGATTGCTCCTTGAACATCTTGGCTTGGGCTTCAAGAAAGGCCTCTTCTCATAAAACTCTAATATTCATTTTATTCTTCCTTTCCTTATGAATAGGCAATCAATGCAATTTCTTAATCATCACAAAGCCTTATCTATTGTGGTAAGTTACCATAATATTTTCAATGCACAATACAAATGGCAATAACACAAGTATGGTAACAAAAGTTTTGCTAAAACATAGCCAATTAATTCACAGTCAATTTAATTGCCTTAACAATCTCTCCTTTTGGGTTTGTTTTAGCAAAACCTAGTATCACTATACTGCACAAACGCTCAAGCCCAAGTCAAAGACCCTGTTGCAACAGTCAGTATAACATCATAGAAACACATATAAAAAAGTATTAGAGTAGCAAAGATAATGACCCTGCACAAGAGAATGAAACTGTTGCAACAAACAATAAAACATCACAGACAGACAAGAAAGTATTAGAGCACAATGATCCTGTTGTAACAACACAGAAACACAAACAATATTGCAATAAGGAAATAAGAAGCAGCAAGTCATAGCAAAATCAATAGCAACAACAACCGCAAGCAATAAGTAATAGCATATTCTCCATTTTTTTGCCAAATAGAGACAAGGGGGCAAGGTAACACAATGTAGTGTATCAACATAGCCTCTATATCAAAGAAAGCAGTAAACTGATTGAAAAAAGAGTTAATCAACACAATG
Source organism: Ehretia macrophylla (assembly GCA_037974665.1). Classification (NCBI taxonomy): domain Eukaryota; kingdom Viridiplantae; phylum Streptophyta; class Magnoliopsida; order Boraginales; family Ehretiaceae; genus Ehretia; species Ehretia macrophylla. The sequence continues at coordinate 41,809,542 of CM075783.1, forward strand.
TATCAAGAGGAAAGGTATCATGATTTTGAAAACAACTATCTAGGTCAATCATCAAAATAAACAATGTAACGCAAAGCTTCAAAACATAAAACATCAAACCATTATCTTGTGAGAGTTCATCTCCCCCTTTGCCAAAAGAAACCAAAAGGGAAACAAAGTACTAGACCAAAGTTATAACACCCTGATCCCTCATGAGACCGGGACTCCTATTAAACATGTTATTCTCAACCTAATTTCAAACTCCGAGCATGAAATTTTGGGAAAAACAAACGGAGTCTCCCCTGCTTAAAGGACTATCCGATAACCTGCAAATAACATAATACAATTACAAAACCATAATCCAACATTCTCATACACTCCAACTTCAACCATTAAGCTATGGCCCGTCTCAAGGCCATCCAAGCCTTAGACTCAACAAAATAGGTACACAAGCATGCATAGGCCTCAAATATTGAAATACTATGTTATAAAGTCACTTATCATACCATTCTAACTTTATCTCTTCAATTGTCTTGTCTATTAATCCAGCCTATTAACTCCATTAACCCAAGCAAGCATGCACGACCAATGAACAACAACATAGTCCATTAAGCTATTACAGGCCACCTACAAATCAAATACAAACAAGATCCAATACAATTACAAGTTGGGTTTCTATAGTTCCAATCAAATTACAATTCAAACCATTTTACTAATTCACATGGATTCGCAGGTACTAACAATGGAAGCCAATACAACCAAACACGATAACTCTCGAGCTTTCCCTGTATTACCTTGCGAAAGTGCTGAATCTGAAAGGTGTTAGAAACGAGGGTGAGTATACAACTGGTATACTCAATGAGGGAGGTGATGCAGCATACAGGGGAAGTGTTTTCATGAAATGCACAAGATAACACATAAATATCACAAATAAACAAGCTATTGAAACAAGTAATTAAACACTTTATAAAAGGATACGATTCCACTTTGTCTTCAATCACGAGCCACGAGCCAAGATCTTCAAGCAAGTGCCGGTAAAACCCTTATTCCTCCAAAATGGGATACTCCGGATGTACCCCAATCCTATGACCCTTTCTCCTGAGGTAGGTCCATATGCCCCAACGAGGTAAACCACGCCTCTGGGGTAGTGGAGTATACTCAGCGAGAGAAATAGAATAGGCACCATGGTAGTCGAGAGAGAATGACAATCCCGATGCCGCCCGTGTTTCTCGACACTACCATGTCCAAAAAGGTTGCGCAACCCCAAGCCAAGATCACGAGAGCCAAGTAACATATACATAATAATTTACAAACAATATAGGCAAGATAACAATATAAGCAAAATAACTAACATATATAGCATGGACATTATCCAACATAATTTATATACAACAGAGAATGCAAATAAGATGCAACTCCCTCACCTCCAGAAGCCACGAACTCTCTCAATCTTTTCCCTCGTGCTCAAAACTAAAAATTCACACAGGATTCGTAATTTAGTTCAACACAATACAACTATACACTTTATAACAAGTAAAAACATAACATTTGACAATCATGCAAAGTCACATACAAGCAACCAGATAATCATTAGAACAACATGAAAAGTAGCATTTCAAGATATTGTCAACGTTAGGCTTAATTTTGACACTTATTCCCTTTGTCTTTTGGCACAATTCGAAGCATATCCCGCATATAACTTTAATCCATTTAAACTCGACATGCAAATAACTAACTAGTTTTACACATAGACTTAAAGACAAGCATGAAAATATTCATTAACATCATGAGGGGCAACTAGACTTGATTCAATGTTCATTAGCATGTAAAATACTTCAATTACTTTAACTACAACAAACATTAACTTTTATCTATTTAAGCTAACTCCACAATTTATTACAATCCTATTCGATTATGGCACAACACCTACTGCAACATTTAGAGTTTAATCTAATTCAATAAATCAACTCAATTAACCACGGAGATGCTCACATACCAAATTCAAACAAGGTTCTTATAAGACTAACATTATAAGCTCGTGGCAATTAAATCTCACAAATACTAATCAACTCATTTATTTAACACATAATATAACTCGATAGACACCTCATAACCATCAATTAGTTCAAATAACCTCAACTACATTTATGGAACCTAACCCAAGCGTTAAACTAGCATTCAAGGCTTTAATTACAATAATTCTAATGTGCGCATACAAAGAGGCATAAAAATTGACGTTCTCGAAATTCGATAAATCTTAACGTGGGACCGTTTTATCAACCCAACATCACATATCTATAATTAAATTGAGGTTTTGAGCAAGATTTAAAGGGCCTGAGTGAATAGTGCTTATTAAACTAATTTTAACTAAATGATCTTGCACTTTAAGCATTTTTAATCCATTCAAGTCTCTAAACTAGATTCATTTACTCCTAAATTGAGCCTAAATAATATTTAATCGAGCTTTAATGCAAGGATACACAAAATCCCCAATTTCAATATGAAAGCCCTACTTTAATTTAAAGATTAAGCAATCTAAGAATTTTCAAACCATGTGAGGCTCCAAACTAGGTTTAATAACTCTTAAATCACACTTATATAACAATAAATTAAGCTAGAACACAAGAGTTACTATTCATATTTTTACTATTCATGATCTTCTCTAATTTGATTCTTTTATTTATTCCACAAACAAGCCATTAAACTACATAAACTAAGTCTCTATAGCATGTAGAGATCATATTATACAAGATTTAAGCATTTCATAAGTTATTAAGAACAAATCCAATAATTACAAAATATGGCATAAATATTTAATATGCAAAATAATGTAAAATCCCTCACGTGGCAAGAAGAAGAAAGCTTGAGAATGATCTTTGATGGCTAAAACAACTCCCAATGCAAGCTCAAAGGATCAAATTGAAGAATTGAAGAGTTTTTTTTTCTTTCTTTTCCTTTCTCTTTCTCGGCTTTGAGCCTTCTTGCTTTTTTTTTTTTTCCTTTTGTTTTGTGCTTGTTTTGGCTTTAAAAGGAAAACAAGCAAAGGTCAAAGGTCAAGGGTCAAAGGCTTGGTCAAATGGCTCTAATTAAATGGTCAAACACTTTGTATTGGCAATTAAAACTGCTAAGAATAAAAACAATCTCAATTCAATTACAAACTCTACTAAAAGCTGAAAATACTATTCACTCGGGGACACTCAAAATAATCCATTATATTTGATTTTCGATATGCTATGCACAAACGATCAAGGAACGAATGCTTTAAATATGGTACGTAAAAAAATATTAAATTTGAAAGATAAATCAGTTTAAAATTTACTCTGGGCTAGGAGTTTTTTTTTTTTCATTTAGTTGAAAACAAGATAAATAAATGCAAGAAAATGAAACCTAATATTATAAATAATAAGATAGTTAATATTCATTTCACATAATTGATTTAACTATTATTTGAATAATTTTGATGTAATATGAAAATAATGCTAAAAAATGAATAAATTAACTAAAGCAAACACACAATTTCATGTCAGCATTCAAGATAAAACCTAATTAAATGCAAACATGTACTATTCATGACATGCTGGGTTCGGGGTACCACAAAAGTACTTAATAGAAATCATCAAACAAAAACATGGACCCATAGTAGATCAACATAGTAAAGTATAAAACTTAAAAACCTGTAAAGTATCAGAGCAATAATCATCAAGCAAATGAACATTTAAGCAGTGGATTTGAAGACGAAATCAAGTACAATTTGTTGTCCTTCCATCCCTAGGTTTGGTGTGCCGCGGAAGCAGAGACCCACTAGATCTAGTGTTGCTTGATGTTGAGACATTATCTGTAGCCAATGTGGGGGATAATAACTCATCGATAGTGATTGGTTGATTTGACGCACCCCTAGTGCCCCTTGCTTTGGTTTTCCCCAACATCTACCACTTGACCTTGTGTTCACCATTGTTGTTCTGCAAATGGGTAAGCAACAAAAACTCGAAAAGAGAAAAAACGAGAAGGTGAGAAAGAGAGAAAACATGAGTAGTAAAGAAGACAAATGAATTGTAAGATGTAAAGTCACTGAATTGCTCAAATAAATCGTGCCCTAATTGTGAGTAATAGACGGCAACGTCCAATCCAACGATCTTAGGAAATTCAAAAACTACAAAATTGAACCAACTGCCAATTACAGATATCCAGAATTCCCGCTCAAAAACTTTTTCCTTTCAGATCACTAAAATGTTGCAACATTGACATATGTTACGCACTGTTATCCATAAAAAAAAAAAAAACAAATAGAAGTGATGTTGCAACTATATTTCCAATAGTATCTTCCAATTTTTTGGCTCAAATCCCTTGAGATTTTACCCTTTTTTTCGTTTAACAGGAAATAAAAATGCACGATATGTTCAGAAGGCATGAAGTCACTCAAGAAGGTTTACTTGTTAATATTAATTAAGTCAGAGATTTAATCAATGAACCATGTGCGTGTGTGAAGCAGAATTCTGAAAAAGATCACTTTCACTATCAAATCTGCAAGATGAAGAAACTCTCCCTATCAGCTCAAACATACCTGATCGACTATTCATCCCGCAGGAAATTTCAATATCTATCCATTATTGTTTTCTTTTTTTTCTTATGTTTCAGCTCATGTTACAACTGGTAGCTTTCACACTAATACATTTTATTTAGGATTAGGTAGCTCTTTTCAGTGCTTGACATTCTCAATATAACCTACATATTTTGTTTTGCTGATCTTGAGGATGAGTAGAATGCAGGAATGGATTAGAGTGACTTCTCTCGTTATCCTCAGTCATTTGATAGATCAAGCTCCTGTACTCACAGATCATCAAGATTAGCTTTATTCATAAAACCAGAATTCAGTTGTGCAAAAAGTATGGTTCATTAAATAAATCACCAGTTGAATTAAATATTAATTTTTTAAACTTCTCAAGCTACTTTCGCAACCCCGATGCAGTCTATGATGCAACATTATAAACTACAAATTGCTAGAGCTTTTCTCAAGGTTTCAAATCTCAAAGGATCTAAAGCTTTAGTAAAGATATCTACCAATTGTTTCTCTATTGCAACATGTTCTAAAACAATGGTTTCAGTTTCAACAAATTCACGGATAGAGTGATGTCTTATGTCAATGTGTTTAGTGCGAGAGTGTTGAACAAGATTTTTGGATATATTAATGGCACTCATGTTATCACAAAAAATAGTTAAAACTCCCTGTTCAATACCATAGTCTTCCAACATTTGCTTCATAAATTCAACAGACTTGTTTTTAGATGTTGCACCAAAAACTATATCATATACATAAATTTGTGCAATAAAAATTTATGTACCAAATTTCTTAATGAATGGAGTTTTATCAACCCCCCCCCCCCCCCTATCTTGTAGCCTTTTTCAAGCAAAAACTTGGTCAATCTTTCGTACCAAGTTGTTGGGGCTTGTTTCAACCCATACAAGGCCTTTTTTACATTTTTTGGTTCAAATTGTGAGGTAAAGCATACATACCTGACCATTGCTTTGTAGTTCACCCTAGGCTTACCTCGAGTTTTGACCCCTTCATGAATGGAGCCAATAACATCGTCTATTCAGTGACTTTTGTGAACATGAGCATGTGGTTCCTGAGCTTTTGACTGCAAATTGCTACCTCCAAAAATGTTTGATTTTTCCAGATTTGTTGCACCTCCTGTTGCACCAGCATCTGAAACATCGTTGCTTGTTGCTTCACCTGTTGTTACGACATCTTTTGCAATAGAATTGGTTTCCATACCGTTAACATTATCTTCTAGATCATTTGGTACAACCTGTTTGAAATCATCAATCACAATATTTTTAGCATTATCAAGTGAATTATTTTGACACAACAAAGTTTGTGCCCATGGTGAGGTCAAGATATAACAATTGTCTGTCAATCTAGTTCCTGCAAGAACACGATTGTTAGATTTATCAAACACTTGACACTCATCCTTGGTGAACTTAACAAACAACTCTTGATCACACAACTAACTAATGCTTATAAGATTTTTGCTTTCAACCCTTCAACATGAAGAACCTTCTTTAATCTTAGAAAATATTCAATAGCAAGAGTTCATTTCCCAAGAACTCGACCTTTCTCACCATTACAAAAAGTTACTTGACCTTCTAAGCAACTTCGATAATTTGTCAACACACCACGATCTCCTGTCATATGTCTAGAACAATCACTATTAAAATACCATGAGTTAGTGGTATAAGCTTATAACAAGGTGTAAGCAACTAGACAAGTGTGTACAGATTTTCTTACCCAGATTTGTTTCAAGATTTGTTGCGACAAATCAATCATTACTTTTGGTGATTTCCTAGGTTTACCATAAAAGAAGGGATTGACAAACATACCTATTTTCTGATCAATATACCTATAGCATCGTGGTCTGATGTGGCTAGGTACGCCGCAGTAATGACAAATTCGGACAAATCTCTTTCGCTTTCCTTCTGAAATTTTTGCCTTTGTCATAGGAAATGTTGCAACATGCGGTTCCAACTTCGGTTTTCAGTCTCTTTGACAAAGATAGTTTTACCAGTTGAAGTACCTTCTTGGAACCCAAGTCCAGTATGATCTCCGTTTGGCTTTTGAATTAACAACATACGATCAAGCTTCAAAGTACCTGAATTCAACATCTTCACTCGCTAAGTCTGTTTTAGCACTAGTTGTAACTCTTCAATCTTCAATTGACTCTTGGCTACTTGAATCTAATGATTTTTCACAAATTTTGTCAAGTCAACTTTTTGTTCCTCCAATTCATTTATCTTTTCCTCTAGCTCTTGATTCTTCTTGCATACAATCAACTATTTTTCGTACATCTCCTTGTATGCTTTTATGATTCATTCTTCATCCAAATCATCATCACTATCTGTTTCTAAATTTGTGTTGTTGTCACCTGATAGCACATGTTCTGTTGTGGATGTTGTTGCAACATATAGTGCGATATCTGCTGAACCAGAATTTCTGTCATTATGTCCTGTTGCAACAGTGAACGCAACATAGTTATTGGTGTACCCTGTGTCACTTTCAGAAGAATCATTTGAATCTTCATCACTCCAAGTGGTATTCATGGCTCTATTCTTTTTCTTCAAGGTATTTGCACATTCAGCCTATATATGGCCAAATCATTCGCACTCCCTGCACTGAATACCTTTATTTCTCTTTATCTCCTCGAACGTTTTTCCATTTTGCCTTCTGGATGTCTCTAGATTTGTTGTAACAGTCTGCTTCCTTTCAGAAAATGCTGGCCTTGATCCACTTCTCTGCTACTTCTATTTTTTTAGAAATTTGTTGAAGTTTTTGGTAAGCAAGGCCAAAGAGTCATAAATTTTCATGTCATCATCCTCCGAAGAGCTTAGTGTTCCTTTTCTTTCAACTTCAGCACGTAGAGCAATATTTTTTTCTTTCTTCTTCTGCCTAAATTTCATTTCAAAGGTTTGAAGTGACCCCATCAGTTCATCAATCTTGATTTCATAAACATTCTTGGATTCTTTTATGGCAGCCACCTTGATTCCAAATCTATCTGGGAGAGAACGTAACATTTTCCTTACTAGGTTAGAGTCTGAATACTTTTCTCCCAAAGCAAAAGTTTCATTAGCAATGTCACACAGTTTGACATTAAACTCAGTAATCGTTTTGTCCCCATGCATCCTTATCTCTTCAAATTCAGTGGCCAACATTTGCAATTTAGATCTTCTGACTGATGTTGTTCCTTCATATGCTGTTTGCAATTTCTCCCAAGCTTCATTAGCAGAATCACACGTTGAGATTAGCTTGAATTGGTTTAAATCAACAACATTGAATATTGCATTCAGCGCCTTGGAGTTCCAGTTCGCCAACTGATCTTCCTCATTGGTACATTTTGTTTCAGGTTTTGTTACAACATTGCCCTGAGTATCCGTAGTGGTGGGAGTTGTCCAACCCGTCAAAACCACTCTCCAAGCCTTCTCATCAATCGAAATGCCCTCATTCTAGCCTTCCAATAATTTGCACCATCGAGCAGTGTGAAACCCCACTTTTCTTCTTTAACTCGATTTACGTGTTTTATCTCGTTTTGCGTGCATTTGACCTGTTTATGTGCTATATGACCTAGAATGTTATAATTTTGATGTCAATACTCCTAATACGTGCTAAATGTGCATTCATGAAATTTTCATCAAAAACGGGATCCGAAATTTTAAGTTCGATTTTCAGTGAATAGTATTTTCGAAACACGTCCGCTAAAATTTTGAAACTGGTCTTTTTAACCCTTCTATACCTAGACTATGGATTTTAATATACCTGTGTTTGATTAAAACGGTTTTAAAATCGGCTTAAGAATTTATTAGGGTTTTTACACCGACTTTTGCGAAAATCGAGTTTTATTAGGACTATATCCCCTGACTGTGCGTGCATTGCATATCAGGATCAACGGTAAACGATTCGCAAAATGTATGATGAATAGTACCAGCGGGATTTTTTCAGATTTATCAGATTTTTGGCATTTTGTTTTGCTGAAATTTAATCACCCAAGTGACCCATTTACCCTTACAAAAATGCCTAATTGCTTGACCCACCCTTTGACCATCTCATGAGAACATTATAAGCCAAGAAACAAAAAAAAGGGTCAAAAAAATAGCCAAAAAGGAGTTACGGGAATAGTAACTTCTCAAAAAAAAAAAATTGCTCCTTGCTTCATTCTTACTTCCATTGCTTCGCAAATTGGTTGTGCTTCATCCTTGGTACCTTAAGACCATTCTTTGATCTTCAAAAGGGGTGAGGGTGCATTCCATTCTTGTATTAAATTCAATTAAAGTTTGTGTTATTATTTTTATGATCTAATATTGTAGTAATTTAATGCTTGTTCCGTTGTTTCTTATATGCTCTAATGACTTCACAAAATATATTTGATGGTTTAAAATATTTATTGAATGCTTGAAAATAAAAATGGCACTTGGGGAAGATGATTGAATAGTACTTTTGCCATGAAAATGACCTAGAAAATATTTGTGTATCGGATTTCGAATTCCTCACTCGTGTAGGTCCTTGGCATGTTAGATTGACATAATGTGGAATAAAATTGAGGTACTCTTTGAGAAAATCATGAAAACGGACCTAATTTAAGTCGGGGCTGAAAAATAGAGTTATCCATTTGCTCGTTTTTATTTAGGGCTTTGCCTTAGTAGGCCATGGAAGCACTTTCCGTGCATTTATGGTGTCGGTTGGGGTTTCGGGTGATATAGCTCCTTTGTAAAATCGTAAGAGGGAAATTTAAGTGGGTCATAAAATGTCCTTGAATGGGGTGTGAAGTCGGTTTTGAGTTTAGTTATCATATGAGTTCATAGGCGCACAATTTCTTTTGACTTTAAGCATAATAGTTAAAATTGAGAATTAGAATTTTGTTAGCTTGAAATGTCGCACCATATGCTTCCTTTATTGATTGTCATTGCATTTCATGGCTATATTGCTTAGTTGAATGATATATAGACCGAACATTGTTAAATGCTTATATGATGTGAACTTGGTTATATCGGTTATAAATGTTAGCTATGTGAATCCTCGTGATAAATATATATTCTATTACATGATAGAGTCGATCCATTGAGTTGTTTCTCGTATTTTGGAGCTCAGTAAAAGTGAGGGTTGCATCATACTTGGCACCTTAACTGATTCATTGATTTTTCATTATGATGGTTATCCTCGTGATAAATATATATTCTATTACATGATAGTTATTGTTTAATTACTTTAATTGTATTGTTATGTGCTCATTCATATGTTAACTAGGAAGTATTATGTTATCTAGGTTACAAATGCTTGTTAGTGGAAATTCATGTACGAGGACAACCTACTTTGTTGTCCTTAAATGTGTTTATTGATTATATTGTCATTGTCATCATACTTGCATTGCATCGTGGTTATGCAACCTCATTGTTCGGGCCGGATGTGACGGGCCTCTCTAAGCGGTATTGGGCTTGCTTGGGTTGGTGCTCTAGCTCCGTACCCTATTCCCTCACTCGTCTGGTATGAAGTATGCCAAGGAGTGATTGGGGGTTTATGCCGGCACATTGAACGTGGTTCGTGGTTCGTGTTGTGTGATTTATAACGCAAGTGCACGTATCGCAACAAGTAATAAAGTGATAAGTAAAGATCGTTTCCACGAAGACTGTAATTACTAACTACCGAAATTAGTTTAGCTTTAACTTTATTCGGACAATCAAATATAAGAGATTATGATTAATAACTAATAACTAAAGTACTTTTGGAATTAACAACTAAAGTGAATATGAAATTAATAAAGAGGATAAATCAAGAATTAAAATGCTCTAGGGGTTCCGATTTTACCAAGATTAATCTTATTTGAAACTACTGATTTAAATCAATTGACACATATTCCTTACGTTGCCAGCAATTTCGCTAAGGTAAATATTAATCTTTCTCAAGCATCAATAACCTATCTCAATAAGCAAGCTAACTACATCTCTGTGATAACTGTGAACTTATGGAATGCATTAAGCCCTAGAAATTCAAATGCTGCACTAGATCTCATAACTATCTCTAGCTTATGATGATTTAATGGTATTTTATACGTGGTCTAATTTAGTTATCACTTCTCAGTCTCAAACTAAATCACGACTCATGTAATTGTTGATCAGGCAACCACAAGCATTAAACTCAGCATAAAATACTCAACGCAAATATGAAATAGTTCATCAATGAATTCAAACTAAAAGCATCAAATATTCAAAATTCGGCTACATCGTAGCCCTAGAAAAATAATCTAGAACATCATAATGAAATTAAATAAAATCCCAATTGTAACGTAAAACATGATAAGAGAGAGAGAGAGAAAACTAGGATTTAGAGAATAATTGGGCAGAAGTCCGTCTCCGGATCGTTCTTCCGTCTTCAACTCGCGAATCCTCTATTTCTTTTCTTCTCTGCAACGTTTTTTGCTCCCTCTTGATGGTTGTCTCCCAAAAGCTCCCCTCTCTCACGTTCTTTTCATTCTTTTTAATATAGGGTTTCTTCTTTTTGCGCCTTTTTTACAAAATTGCCCTTAAAAATCATGCGATACTGCGTAGCGGCGCTATGACTACGCTACTTCTATTTGTTCTTCAATTTCTCCACAAATTGCATGAAAGTTAATCTTTTGCAATTTCTCTTCAATCTTTGCCTCCAAACTTAGCTTGTCGCTTGAAAATTACCTACAGCTCAAATCAAACGCAAAACGAATCAAATTGCTCATAAATTACTCAAGAACTAACCAAATTTAAGTGAAAATGTGCTGAAATTATATATCAATAATACACCCAACAAACACCCCCAAACTTAAGCTTTGCTTGTCCTCAAGCAAAAGACACAACTAAGGAAAGAAAGAACCTAAAACTAAAGACTCAACACAAACTAACTCATGAAAGCAATGTTGTAAGATGGAAAATTTTCACAGCCTCAGTAGCTTTTTCCCAACTCAAGAGGTGACTTTCAATCATAAGCATGAGAAATAACAACTTCACATAAGTCTCATTTTACTTCAAATCCCCCAAGTGAGTGTGTGAATAGCCTCTATCCTAATCAATTGTAGTCGGATGAGTTTATGCAAGTTAAGTGAATCATCAATATGGATCTTTTATTTTCAATCACTTAGGACTTCATAAGCTCACTTTTCATGCCACTTTCCACTAATGTAGGTTAATCATAGCATTAAAGATCAGTAGGACTTTACATTTGGTTGTAACGTGTGGCTAGGGTCAAGGTAGGATAATGGATATAACATAAGGTTAAACTACTTGTAAGCACACAATCATTCTAGGATGTTCAATGGAGCACATACCAACTCTACTTCTTACCACCACAATTATTCAGTATATATCTTTTCTTTCTTTTTTCATGTCACTTCCTCAACATTTATCCACAACATTTATAAACACATAAAGTCTTCACATTCCCCCAAACTTGCATTTTGATATTAGTTACAAGAGTCTGGCTCTTCTCATTTCTTTTCATTCTTTTTTTTTCTCAATATTTTTTTTTTGTTTTGTTTTTGTTTTTTTGTTTTTGAAACAAAACAACATATCACCAAATCATTGAACCTCCCATCATTCAATACAAAACATGGCTCCATATAATCATCCTAGAACAATCATATGTTACAAGTAGGAAGGTCATAACATGGGAAAATCAAACTTGACAAGTTAAGGAAGATATTATAAGTTGTATAAGAAAGAAAAGGTTATTTTAGGCTCAAAAGAGTGGACTAGGGATATTCAATTATTACAAGGGTTGGCTTGAAAGACTCAAACGATCCAAAGATAACCTAAATCATTTCTCTAATGCTATGCAACCTAGGATTTCACCTCGAATGACAATCAAGCAAGTTCTAAAGTCCTATACTCTTTTTTCTTTTCTCTTTAACTCACATAAACTTTCTCTAAGTATCAACATAACTAGGTGAGGCTAAGTACGCAAGATGTAGGGATTTTCCGTAAAACGAAGCTATGTTTCAGTCAATTATCCTCATTACCATCATGTACTCCTTACGCTACTCGTCATCGGCCTATTTCTTATCTTTCCAGCATCACTTTCAAATTTTGTTTTTTCTCAGTTTTTCAGCTTTTTTTTTCAAAATTTTTTTTTAACATAATAAAAATAACAAAACACATTAAAAAGAAAAACACATAATATGAATATTAAAAGAACAAGTTCACACAGGAAAACACATGATAACCACCCCCAAACTTTAAACTAGGCATTGTTCTCATTGTCAAAAGTAAAGAAAAGTAAACAGAAGACTTCCCTGAATAGTCTCTGCATTCATTGATCGTCTGGGATGTAGTCACTAGCTAGCTGAAATGGGGGTACATCGAGCACATCTTTCAGAGGATATTGTTATCTAGAATAATCAGTCAATTGCAGCTGTTCAATCAATTTAACATCCAATCTGAATCCTCAAACTGCTCCACTTAAGAAACACAACTTGCCATCACTATAAGTTAGTCAATAGAAGCACCGGGCACTCACACTACACGATATCCACAAAAAAAAAAAAAACAACCACATGTTACTCGCACGCCGTCGTCGCTGCTGATGCTCTGTTGTCGTTGCTGTGTGAAGTGGATCGGTAGTGGTGGTTGCCTCCGATGAGCTTTACGACATCACTGCTGTCGGTGCCTTCTTCAAGACCCAAGACCGCCGTTAGAAAACTCTTATACGCTGCGATCGTCGCTGACCCTCTGTCTTCATCGGTAAGAATGCGTCGTCAGCAAGAGAATCGTGAGCTTTGAGATCTGAGAGTTTGTGAGATTTTGGTTTGGGTTTAATATGTGGGTTTGATAAATGGGTGTGATATGAGTTGGGTTTAAAAGTTTGGGATTGTAGAAGTGTGGGTTTAGGTAGTAATATGAAGTGGGTTGTATGGTGCTGATGGGTAGACGGGTTGAAATAAGGAGATTTAGTGACTTCAATTTTTATTTTTTTTCAACGTCAAAACACAAGGACGTAAGCGTAGCTGCGCTGTATTTTTTAACGTCAAATTGAAGGACGTAAACGCAGCTGCGCTACGCTTGCGCTATAATTTTCTTTTAGCAACGTCTCGTGAGTGTAACTTTTAAACTTCTGGAGCGCAGCTGCGCTATATTTTAGCGCAACCGCACTACTTTCACACCTCTTATTTTCGTTGTTTTTCTCTTCAAGCTTGCAGTTCATGCAATCCAAACACCAATCTCTCTATATGTGCTCCCTTATTCGACTTGGTAGAACTCCTCTTTGCCTCAGCTTCCCCCCAAACTTGTTCTTGAACCTATCATGACAAGAAAAATTAACCATTAGTTATGACAACTATAACTCAAAAATTAACAAAAAAAAATAATAAAAACTATTAAATCAAGAAAAGTAAGAAAATTCGGGTTGCCTTCCGAAAAACGCTTGTTTTAACGTCGACAGCCCGATGGAGCAATTTTTTTCACGACGAATTGAGGTGGACAACGGTCTTGTGCTTATCAAACTCATCATTCCAATAAGTCTTCAATCGTTGTTCATTGACCTTGAACGTCCCCTTCTTTGGATGATTGACTTCGACAGCTCCATAGGAAAACACCTTTGTTACAACAAAAGGGCCAGGCCATCTTGACTTGTATTTTCCAAGAATCCGTGGGTTATAAAAAAGTACTTGTTGCCCAGGAGAGAAATCTTTTCCTGAAATGGGTTTATCGTGCCACTCTTTTGTCATCTCCTTATAACTTCTTACTTTCTTATTCGTTTCATCACCTAATTCTTCCAGCTTATTCAATTGCAGCAATTCTTTCTCACCCGTTGCTTGCACACCCATGTTTTTTTGTTTAGTCGCCTAATATTCTTTGTGTTCCAATCCCACCAAAACAAAATAATCATCTTGTAACAAGCTCACCTCTACGGGATCCGATTGGCCCCCCTGGTTGGACACTATAGCTTTTATGGCATCCACACGAAAACAACTGTCGCTGGCTTCTGGGTACTTGATAGCTTTGAAAACATTGAAGGTTACCTCTTCATCTTGTACTCGCAACCTAAGCGCACCCTTTCGAACATCAATAACTGCTCCCCCAGTTGCAAGGAAATGTCTTCCAAGAATGATAGGAATTTCCTTATCTTCCTCTATGTCTAACACTATAAAGTCCACAGGGAATATAAACATGTCAACCTTGACTAACACATCTTCAATAACTCCTCTAGGATGCTTTAGCGAGCGATCAGCTAACTGCAATGTAACAGTTGTGGGCCTCGCCTCACCCAATCCAAGTTTCATGAAAATAAATAAAGGCATCAAATTAATGCTAGCACCTAAATCACACAAAGCTCGCTCAAAAATGACATTGCCAATTTCACAAGGAATAGTAAAACTCCCTGGATCCTTAAGCTTTTGTGGTAGTTTCTTCTGTAGGATGGCGCTGCACTCCTCAGTTAATGCAACTGTCTCGTAATCTCCAAGCCTCCTCTTATTTGAAAGTATGTCATTCATGAACTTCACATAACTCGGCATTTGTTCAAGTGCATCTGCAAATGGAATATTGATGTGAAGCTTCTTGAAGACTTCAAGAAATTTAGCAAATTGCTTATCAAGCTTATTTTTCTGCAATCGTTGAGGGAATGGCACAACTACATGCGGATCCTTCATAGGTTGTGGTTGAGCTTCTACTTTCTCTTTATCTTCTACCTCATTCTTTACTTCACTTTTCTCAACCTTCTTAGTTTTTACTAGCTCCTCTAACTCTTTACTGCTTCTCAAAGTGATCACTTTGCAATGCTCTGTGCCATCTCTTCTAGGATTCACCTCTGAAGTGCTAGGTAAATTCCCTTATTGTCTTTCTGAAAACATGGTAGCCATTTGGCTAAACTGTGCCACAAAATTTCTAATTTGTGCAGACTGGTTCTGAAAGTTTGTCCTTGTTTCATTCATGAATTGAGTCTTTGAAGTCACCAACTGAGCCAATGCATCCTCCAAGTTCACCTTCTTCTCTAGTGGTAGGTTATTATGCTCAGACTGCAACACATTCTGATTATTTCTCCAGGAGAAATTTGGATGATTACGCCATGCTGGATTATATCTGTTAGAGTACGAATTGTGCTGCTGCCCATTAAAATTTCCCACATACTGTGCTTGTTATGCTGTGCCTTGCGCAAATGGATTTCCAACTTGACATTCTGCACTATGATGTGGACCACAACAAAACTCACACACCACTGTCGCCTGAACAACATTAGCAGTTACCTGGCTATTATGCAACTGTTTCGCGAGATTGTCAATTTTCGCCGCCAAAGCAATTATGGCGCCAATTTCATGGACCCCAGCTGTCTTCTTTGGTATGACTCCCTCGCTCGACCACTGCTGATGGTTCAAAACAATATTCTCTAGTAACGCATAAGCTTCATCTGCTGTCTTGTTCATTAAAGCTCCTCCTGCTGATGCATTTATCAAAGTTCTTGTGGAGCTAATTAACCCATTGTAAAAATTATGAACTTGCATCCACCTAGGCACTCTATGATTAGGACACTTCCTTAACAATGACTTATACATTTCCCATGCTTCACTCAAAGTTTCTCCTTCATGTTGCGCAAAATTATTAATTTCTATGCGCAGCTTTGCTGTCTTTCCAGGTAGGAAAAATCTTGACAAAAATTTGTGCACCAAATCCTCCCAAGTAGTGATTGAATCTGAAGGCAGCGAGTTCAACCATTCATTAGTTTGATCCCTTAAGGAGAAAGGAAACAAGCGAAGGCGCAGAGTTTTATCAGTGACTCCATTGTACTTAATTGTTTCACAGACTTCTAGAAAATTCACAATGTGCTGGTTAGGATCTTCAAAAGGCAATCCATGGAACTGAATATTCTGAATCAATTGTAGTGTCACTGTCTTCAAATCAAAATCATGCGCCTGAATCGTTGGCCTTCTAATCACAGGTTGAATTCCAGTGGGTGGTAATGCATACTCTCGCAGTGTTCTAGGTGGATTTTCCTGATTATTCCCTTCTTGTGCTACCACGATGTCAGCCATGTTTTCTTGCAATTGATGGGTAGTTGTAGTAACACTTTCTCCTTTCTATTCTTCTAACAGGTTCGTTCTATCTTAGGATCGAAAGGCAACAAATTACTACCTCCTGACTTTCGCATGCACGTAAAAGAATATGTTCCTGAAACACACGTAACGAAAATAAGATAACAACACAAAACTAAATAAAATCCAAAGTAAAATCAAAGCTATTTGGTATCGATATTAATAATTGCACAGTACCCGGCAACGGCGCCAAAAACCTGTTGTGTGATTTACAACGCAAATGCACGTATCGCAACAAGTAATAAAGTGATAAATAAAGATCGTTCCCACGAGGACTGTAATTACTAACTACCGAAATTAGTTTAGCTTTAACTTTATTCGGACAATCAAATATAAGAGATTGTGAGTAATAACTAATAACTAAAGTACTTTTAGAATTAACAACTAAAGCAAATAGGAAATTACTAAAGATGATAAATCAAGAATTAAAATGCTCTAGGGGTTCCGATTTCACCAAGATTAATCATATTTGAAACTATTGATTTAAATAAATTGACACCTATTCCTTACGTTGACAGCAATTTCGCTAAGGTAGATATTAATCTTTTTCAAGCATCAATAACCTATCCCAATAAGCAAGCTAACTACATCTCTGTGATAACTGTAAACTTATGGAATGCATTAAGCCCTAGAAATTCAAATGCTGCACTAGATCTCATAACTATCTCTAGCTTATGATGATTTAATTGTATTTTATATGTGGTCTAATTTAGTTATAACTTCTCAGTCTCAAACTAAATCACGACTCATGTAATTGTTGATCAGGCAACCACAAGCATTAAACTCAGCATAAAATACTCAACGCAAATATGGAATAGTTCATTAATTAATTCAAATCAAAAGCATCAAATATTCAAAATCCGGCTATATTGTAGCCCTAGAAAAATAATCTAGAACATCATAATGAAATTAAATAAAATCTCAATTGTAACGCAAAACATGATAAGAGAGATAGATAAAACTAGGATTTGGAGAAGAATTGGGGCAGAAGTCTGTCTCCGGATTGTTCATCCGTCTTCAACTCGCGAATCCTCTCTTTCTTTTCTTCTCTGCATCGTTTCTTGCTCCCTCTTGATGGTTGCCTTCCCAAAAAGCTTTCCTTCTCACGTTCTTTTCATTCTTTTTAATATAGGGTTTCTTCTTTTTGTGCCTTTTTACAAAATTTCCCTTAAAAATCCTGCGACACTGCGCCGCGGACTGCGCTACTTCTATTTGTTCTTCAATTTCTCCACAAATTGCATGAAAGTCAATCCTTTGCAATTTCTCTTCAATCTTTGCCTCAAAACTTAGCTTGTCGCTTGGAAATTACATGCAGGTCAAATCAAACGCAAAATGAATCAAATCGCTCATAAATTACTCAAGAACTAACCAAATTTAAGTGAAAAGGTGCTGAGATCATATATCAATAATACACCCAACAGTTCGTGACTCATGGTTCGTGATCTGAAATAAGAGAATTCTGGAGTGTTGGGGTTAAGAGTATCGTATCCTTTGATATGTGTGGTTATTTGTTATTTCAGTTGTACTTTACTAGTTTTTATTGCTTAATTGCTATAATTGTCGCATTGCACGCCCGGGGTAGACTTTTTCCCTCAATGAGCAATAGTGGTTGCTCATATCTCGCCAACCTGTTTCAGGAGGTGCTGAAGTTGAACCCCAGCTTGATTTAGTTAAGGGTGAGGACCAAGAGGTACAGGCAGAAAAGTTACCATAGTTGTTGTGTTCTTTGCTCTTGAGGTGGATGTGTTTCTGCTATTATGTGGAGAATCTGCTAGTTGTTTATGTTCTACTTTGGAGCCTTAAGCTCATATATATATTGTTTAGTTGTAAGTTTGAATTTAATGTATGATAAGTATCAATGGCATGTAATAACTAGCATTGGTCGTGGGGGTTGAAATGGTTGTCTTTAAATTCCAAGTATTTTTAAATGTTATCATTGAGTAGTATGATAAGCGGTTTCTATAAAGAAGTTATATTGGGAATGCTTGCTTGTTTGTATTTATATTGTCTTGTGCTGTTTAAGGCTCAGATAGCCTTGAAGTTTGGATTTCAATTAAAAATGTTATTCTTTTTACTTCGTGATTTTATTTGAATGCTTACAGGTTTTCGGAGTGTCCATGTTACAGGGGAGACTCTTTCTGTTTCCCCTAAAATTTTATGACTTGGGTTTTGGATTGCGTTGTGTTTAGTGGGTATATAGAGCTGCTGTTTCCGTGAGGGGACGGGGCATTACAGGTGGTATCAGAGGTTAGTTAGGTCTCAGCCGGGACAGGGTCCTCAGCCTATCGGGTAGTAACCTTTCCACGTGTGCTTGTTAAGTGTGTCTTGAAAGTACGCGCCTGTATGTTTGATTGTGTGTCTTGGATTGAATATGTGCACCTATGCAATATAGTTATGTGGTATGTGCTAAACGTGTGCTAAGTGAAGAGAAGTTGCATTGAACTGACATCGTGAATCGTTATCTGCTTGAATTATTGATTGTAATGTATATACTTGAGCATTTTGAATTAAGTTTTATTGTGATTTGAATTGGTTATGTTATGATTCGCACTTGAATGACTTTGTTGCTTACATTATTTTTATAAGTTCTTTTATAATCATGCTTGCATAATAGCTTAAAGAATGTTTATACATATGCAATACTTTGGCATTCATGCATAGCCCGTCGAAATGGTAAGAAAGCCTTCACCTTCCCCCTGAATTGAGGTGATTAGTGGCAGGTCCTCCAAGTTATGTGGATTAGCAGGAATGAGAGGCATTTGATCAGCCTTTATTTGAGAGTTGGTGTTTATAGTTGAAGCTCGGTTATTGGCATTCTATTAAGGTGTTCTTTTACGCTCAGCAATCATAAATGAGTGGCTTCTTTCGGGGTTTCTATATGACGGTTCTCATAAGCATTTTCTTGGTATTTTCTTATCAGGTCTTCTTTTGGTATTCTTTTGTCGGTATCTCTCGAAAGGCTTAGTATATGGGATTCTTTTCAGCCTTATTATACCGTATTGCCTACAGTACTCCTGCTCGGGTCTTTTATTGGTATTTTCTCGCCGCTCTTAGTTGGGTTTCTACGGTATTTGTGCCAGCAGAATTCTTATTCAGATTTTTAAGTAGCATTTCTATTGGAGCCTTTATTTGGCCTTATTACTTGAGCTTCGCAGGCAATACTACTAGGATTTCTAAATGAGTTCCTACGAGAATTCGTAAATGGTATTCTTGCTTCGCAACTAATGATGAGTAATCGGAGTTGATTTTCAGTTGATGCGGAGTTCTCTTGTGAAGAAGAAATTGCGAGGATGCAATTTTTGTAAGGAGGGGAGGATGTGACACCTTGAACCCAGCACTTCATTAATTGCATTCATTAAATGGTTAACTTAGATGTACCTTAGCTAATTACTTCATTTTTTCATATTTTCATAAATTCAAATGTTTCTTTTCATGCATTTTATATTTTTATAAAATATTACATATTTTTAGGGGACTATAGCCCCTGACCGTACGTGTATTGCATATCGAGATCAACGGAAAAAAATTCTCGAAATGTCTGATGAATAGTATCAGCGGGATTTTTCAAATTTTTGGCATTTTGTTTTGCTAAAATTTAATCACCCAAGTGACACATTTACCCTTACTAAAATGTCCTAATTGCTTGACCCACCCTTTGACCATCTCATGAGAACATTATAAGGCAAGAAACAAAAAAAAATGGGTCAAAAAAATGGCCAAAAAAGAGTTACGGGAATAGTAACTTCTCCAAAAAAAAA
Organism: Ehretia macrophylla; assembly: GCA_037974665.1. Lineage (NCBI taxonomy): Eukaryota > Viridiplantae > Streptophyta > Magnoliopsida > Boraginales > Ehretiaceae > Ehretia > Ehretia macrophylla. The sequence continues at coordinate 41,829,871 of CM075783.1, forward strand.
AAAAAAAAAAATTGCTCCTTGCTTCATTCTTGCTTCCATTGCTTCCCAAATTGGTTGTGCTTCATCCTTAGTACCTTAAGACCATTCTTTGATCTTCAAAAGAGGTGAGGGTGCATTCTATTCTTGTATTAAATTCAATTAAAGTTAGTGATATTATTTTTGTAATCTAATATTGTAGTGGTTTAATGCTTGTTCCGTTGTTTCTTATATGCTCTAATGACTTCATAGAATATATTTGATGGTTTAAAATGCTTGTTGAATGCTTGAAAATAAACATAGCACTTGGGGAAGATGATTGAGTACTTTTGCCATGAAAATGATCTAGAAAATATTTGTGTCTCGGATTTCGAATTCCTCGCTCGTGTAGGTCCTTGGCATGTTAGATTGACATAATGTGGAATAAAATTGAGGTGTTTTTTGAGAAAATCATGAAAACATACCTAATTTAAGACGGGGCCGAAAAACAGAGTTGTCTGTTTGCTCGTTTTTATTTAGGGCTTTGTCTCAGTAGGTCATGGAGGCATTTTCCGTGCATTTATGACGTCGGTTGGGGTTTCGGGTGATATAGCTCCTTTGTAAAACCGTAAGAGGGAAATCAGGATTTTTGGATAAACATAGGCGGAACTGGGGTTTCATAACTTTTAAGTGGGTCATAAAATGTCATTGAATGAGGTGTGAAGTTGGTTTTGAGTTTGGTTATCATATGAGTTCATAGGCGCATAATTTCTATTAACTTTAAGCATAATAGTTGAAATTGAGAATTAGACTTTTGTTAGCTTGAAATGTCGCACCATATGCTTCCTATATTGATTGTCATTGCATTTCATGGCTATATTGCTTAGTTGAATAATATATAGACCGAACATTGTTAAATTCTTATATGATGTGAACTTGCTTATATCGGTTATAAATGTTAGCTATGTGAATCCTCGTGATAAATATATATTCTATTGCATGATAGGGTCGATCCATTGAGTTGTTTCTTGTATCTTGGAGCTCGGTAAAGGTGAGGGTTGCATCATACTTGGCATCTTAACTGATTCATTAATTTTTCATTATGATGGTTATCGTGTAGATTATGAGTTATTGTTTAATTACTTTAATTGTATTGTTATGTGCTCGTTTATATGTCAACTAGGAAGTATTATGTTATCTAGGTTACAAATGCTTGTTAGTGGAAATTCATGTACGAAGATAACCTACTTTGTTGTCCTTAAATGTGTTTATTGATTATATTGTCATTGTCATCATACTTGCATTGCATCGTGGTTACGCAACATCATTGTTCAGGGCGGATGCGATAGGCCTCTCTGGGCAGCATTGGGCTTGTCGGGGTTGGTGCTCTAACTCCATACCCTAGTCTCTCACTCGCCTGGTATAGAGTATGTCAGGGGGTATTAGGTCGTAGGATCGGGTACATCCGGAGTACCCATTAGAGTGATTGGGGGTTTATGACAGCACATTGAACATGGTTCGTGATCGGAGATAAGAGAATTCTGGAGTGTTGGGGTTAAGAGTATCGTATCCTTTGATATGTATGGTTATTTGCTATTTCAGTTGTACTTTACTTGTTTTTATTGCTTAATTGCTATAATTGTCGCATTGCACGCTCCGGGTAGACTTTATCCCTCACTGAGCAATAGTGGTTGCTCATACCTCGCTAACATGTTTCAGAAGGTGCTGAGGTTGAACCCCAGCTTGATTTAGTTGAGGGTGAGGAGCAAGTGGTACAGGCAGAACAGTTACCATAGTTGCTGTGTTCTTTGTTCTTGAGGTGGATGTGTTTCTGCTGTTATGTGGAGAATCTACTAGTTGTTTATGTTATATTTTGGAGCCTTGAGCTCATGTATATATTGTTTAGTTGTAAGTTTGAATTTAATCTATGATAAGTATCCATGGCATGTAATAACTAGCATTCTTACATTTAGTTTGATGCATGCTTGTGTGTTGGTTGTGGGGGTTAAAATGGTTGTCATTAAATTCTAAGTATGTTTAAATGTTATCATAGAATGGTATGATAAGTGGTTTTTGTAAAGAAGTTATACTTGGAATACATCCTTGTATGTATTTATATTGTCTTGTGCTGTTTAAGGCTCGGATGACCTTGAAGTTGGGATTTCCATTAGAAATGTTGTTCTTTTTACTTCGTGGCTTTATTTGAATGCTTACAGGTTTTCGCAGTGTCCACGATACAGGGGAGACTCTCTCTATTTCCCCTAAAATTTTATGACTTGGGTTTTGGATCGGGTTGTGTTTAGTGGATATATAGAGCTCCTATTTCCGTGAAGGGACGGCCCGTTACAGAAGATGTGGGGGTTTAGGGCATCTATTAGAGAAGCCTAATTGTCATTTTTGTGCATGTATGTTCACCTACAAGTGTATGATTTTTGACCCTAAGGGTCAACCTAGTGGTAGTGGTCAAACAACTTTGCCAAGAAGTCCTGGGTTCGAGTATGACAACTACTATTGGGGTTTCTAACTTGACTTATGGGGTATATGCCTTGGTTCATACCGCTGTATCCCGAAATTTTAGTTCTTATTCAATTATGGATATATACTTATGGATGTAATATATGTACATATAGATCTTTTTTTCACACAGTGACTACTTCAGGAATTAAATCAAATAGGCCTATTTAACTTAATGGCAGAGTAACGCTTGGTAAGGCATAAGTTATCAGTTCAAATCCGATAACGGGCTTTGGTTATAGCTGTTAGGCAATGTGGGGACGCTGGCGTGTGACACCCGAGAATTTTACCCTAAAATTATTATAATCGTTGCATACTTATGTGCGCATTTCTACGTGCATCATTTTTCTTGTTTAATTGTTTTTGTTGTGGGTTACTATTCATAATATTTTTGACTGTTTCAAAAGCTTGATTTTAAATTTTTCCTAGGTCACTCGACATTTAAAAGGAACCAAGAAATTTTCGTTTTGAACTTTCGAGCTTAGGAGTATGCGTTTGAAAAATATTTTCCGTGAACTTTGAATAGTGTTACGTTAGAATAGTACTAGTATTAAATTAAAAGCATTTGGAATTTCAATTAGCCATTAGTTGATCAAGATTATAGACTAATTAGCTTACATTATCTAGTCTTGCACCACATATAATATTAGCCAACTTATTAAATTAAAACATAAGCTTATTCTTGTCAACAAAAACAATTGCAAAAATTCCATCCATGTCCCCTAGCCTTGGCCGTCCACTTCAAGGAGGAAAAAGAGGATTTTTGCTTCTTCAATCTTGCACTTTGAGCTATTAGATTGATCTTGGGAGGATTTTGAGCAACTTAGGACCTTCAACAAAGCTTCTCCATCTTCAAAATTGTGAGGGAGTCTTATTTTCTTGAGTTTAAAGTTTATGTGCATATGTTCAATTTTATTGATTTGTCAATTATAGCTATATATCTTGTTATGAATGCTTCCTATGAGTTATTTAATGTCTATAGAGCTAACTTTTGTGGTGTGATAACAAATTTAATGGTTGAATGTTGAATTTGATCAAAGAGATGATGAATAGTGCCTAAAACTAGGGTTTTGAGAAAATTTGCTAATTGGCTTGAATTGATGCCTCAATTAGGTGCTCTAGACCCTAGGGAAGGTAATTGAAAAGCCACGTTAGGTTGAATCACTCGAATTTGAACTTTAGTGCATAAATAGCTTACTTTAAAAAGGAGGTTTTGCACGTTAGGCAATCCGGGCAAATTTGGGCATCGATTTGGGTATCCTTGAGCTAAGGAAGCACCTTTGGTGCTTTCGTTTCGCGAAATTGGGGTTCGGTTAGTATGGCTATAGTTCAAACCCGTTCGGGGCCTTCCCGAACTTTTGCTTCAAAAATGAGTTTTAGTGACTTTAAAGGGTATCTTTGAGCTTAATTAGGAATATAGAAAGACTAGGGTATGATTGGGAATCTCGAACCATGCTTAGGAGAAAGAAAGCTCGGTTAAAGAAAGGGGAAAAAGTAGTTTTTAGCCTTTTTAGTTGCAATTGGAACTTGTTGTGTGTTAGTAATGCCTTGCATTGAATAATTAGGATGTATTTAAGTTATTTGAGTAGATTATTGGAATTAATTGTGTTGATTGCTTCTTTTGGCATCTATTAGTTAATATCGTGCATATATGAACTTTTATTGTGCATATATGTGAGGGCGGCCTACTTTGTCGTCCCTCTTACGTGTTATGTGTTATATTGATTGTTTGTGATTTGTATTGGGTTGCGCAACCTTTATCGGACATGGTAGCGTCGAGAAACACGGGCGGCATCGGGCTTGCCGTGCTCCCTCGACTACCATGGTGCCTATTCCCTTCTCGTTGAGGCATACTCCACTACCCCAGAGGCGTGGTTCACCTGCTGGGCATGGACCTACCTCAGGAGAAGGGGTCGTAGGATCGGGATACAGCCGGAGTATCCCAATTGTGGTGTTGGGGTTTGCCGGCATATTCGTGATACTTGTGGATCGTGGCTCGTGGATGAAGTCTTGGAAGTGGAACCGTATCCTTTTTAAAGTGATTAATAGTTTGACTTATTGTCTTGTTAGTTTATGTGTCTTGTATATATGTTTACTTGTGTTGCATATCATATTGCACGTTGGCATGCTGCATCACCTCCCTCGCTGGGCAACTTTGTTGCTCACTCCTCATTTGAAATGTTTCAGGAGAAGCTGAGGTGAATCCCCAGCTGTTAGAAGTAGGAGAAGAAGAAGAAGTTCAAGTAGATCAGAATCAGTGATCTTGTGTGCTGAGGTGGATTTTTATGTGCTTCTTACGTGGAGTTCTTGTTATTAATGTATTTTGAGACTTTAGAGTCTTGTATATATATGTCTAGTAGATGTGTACTAGGATGTTAAAGAAAGTTGTTGGATTGTAATAATGAATTCTAGACTTTAATTTTCCCTTGCATGCTTGGAGTGTTTGTTAATCTTCATATGAAACTTAGAAGTTTATTGTATTTAATTACTTATGACTAAAACCAACTTATCTCGCATGCTTGTGTGCTTTAGCAGAATATTGTTGCTCCAAGGCTCGGATGGCCTTGTGATTGTGTTTTGGCTTTGGAGTTATTGTGGATAAGTTGTTGCTTTTAGTTCAGATGTCTTGAATGAATGTTTACAGGTATCAGTTTTGTCCTTGGTACAGAGGAGACTCTGTCCGAGTGACGGGTCCGAACCTGACTATTAACGTGGGGTTGGGTTCGGGGCATTACATGGCGTGTCCCAGCTGATGCCAGAGGGTGGTGGATAATCCGTTCATATTCAATTGTAGATATATACTTTTGTATGTAATATATGTACATATAGATCTCTTTTCCACACAATGACTATTTCATGAATTAAATCAAATAGGCCCATTTAACACAATGGTAGAGTAACGCCATGGTAAGGCGTAAGTTATTGGTTCAAATCCGATAAGGGGCTTTGGTTTTCTGCCGTTAGGCAATGTGGTGATACTGGCGTGTCCCAACCGATGCCAGAGGGTGGTAATTAATCCATTCTATATCTCGTGAGTTGGTTGAGTGGGAATTTTCCTCACAAAGCAAAAAAAAAGTGTATGATTGTTCAAATATTCACATTGATGAACAAGGTAGTCATAGCCTATAAGATTTGTGTATATTGATACATAAAATGTGTATGCTCTCTCACATGAGTATAATGTTAGCATACGCTTACATGTAGGGATTCACATCCTCTTGTATATATAGAAGGACTAATATTAACCATCTACTTAAATTTTAGTCTAAAATAATAATAATTAGATCAAACACACCTAAACAAGTTACATTAAATTTTGTGAAGTTATTCTTAACCATCATTTGATAACCATAAATTTCTCCTTTTAATTCTTTTTCTCTTTCCCTGCTACCACTCATCTCTGTGTTTTTCACATGATTGAACATTAAAAATTTCATGAATAGAGTAGATATAGACAAAACTTAATAAATTTCAGGAATCCCACTTATATATTTTTTTCAACAAATATAAACTATGTATATACAAAATATATAACATGGACAGAGAAAGAGAGAGTTGGGGTTTTTCTAGAGAGAAAAAAAAAGAAAGAGGCAAGAGAAATTTGGGAGAAATTTTGAATTTTAAAATTAATTGTGTAATTCATTAGTTTTGAATGTTTAATTCAAATGGTTAAAATATTTTATAGTTGAAATTGGGATGGAAGGTCTAAATCATCTCTTTTTTTGCTAATCAGGTGAAAATGATTCAATTAAAACTCCAACTCAAAAGTTTATAAAGTCAATTCGAGAAAAAATGCTACCTCTACTAAAAAATATCACCTAATCTCTGATTAGCGTGTATGTAATTCATTTGTAACTGTTCTCCTAATTATTTTACATTTACAAAGTCAAATTCAACTCTTTTATATACTGATAGAATCAAACAACTAAACAATATGGATCCATACAATAATCGCACATTGTATGTGTATAGGTGACTCAAGCAACTTCTCAGGCACAAATGTTGCCATTCCCAACCGTATTTTTGTGAAAATTAGCCACGTGAAATGAGCAGAGTGTTTGAAGAAGTTGAGAGGTGGAGGTATGTCGCCAACTTCTTCATATCTCTTATATATAGAGGAAGCTAAATGTTAATACAAATCATATTCACTTGCCATCTTTTGCCTTTACATTCATAAAAAAGGCCAAATAAAAGTAGATTGCAAGTGAGTAAATAAAAAAATCAATAACCAATACCTCTCAAATGGCATTGAATAACAATGCTTGTCTCCTCCTGGCCATGATCGTCATGGTCAGTTCCAACGCTTTGGTGAACGGACAAACTTTACCGAATAGTATCAGTCCCACCCCCGCTCCCAACGTTGCAGTGGATGAATGGAAGGTTAATATGATTAATTTGGTCAACAAACCTATAGAGGTACAATTTTCTATTAAACCATTCCTTGATGCTGAACTACACAAGTACTTAGATAAGCTCAACCCAGATATAAAAAATACAATCATCGATCGTTGCATAAAATCCACAAAGGATACTCTTACACTTCTCGATGGCGTCAAGAGATTTCTCCATGAAAATGAAACCATGGCTAAGTTGATCGAAACTCTCACTCAAGCAGAAGATGCTGGAAAGGATTGCCTATATCAACTTGATACATTCCAAGCTAAAGATGTTCCTAGAATCCCTGAGCTAGTCAAGGAGTATGAAACTGTTCTAAGGCAGGCCAAGACTTCTATTTTGTGGGAGAATTAATATAGATATAAAATGTTGTTATTTTGCCATTAATGACTTGCAATCAAGAGGGTGGCTTGTTGAATAAAATGTTGTATGCATGAAATTTTCATCAATGAAAATATTTACATTTTGATCAAATATATATACTTGCATATGTCATTTCTTGAGCACCCAAAATCACATACACTCATAAAGCAATGTAACATATGTCTCTTTGCCTAAGCGATCAAGGTTTGAAAAATGTGAATTTCGAGATAGACTCCCCCTCGAACGCACCTGAGTGGCAAGAGATTACCAAAAAAACCCCTTCAAAAGAAAGTTTGGAAGTTGAGCATTTGATCCCCGAAACCGCTTATCAGGAAACAAATGTGGAAGGCAATTTTTCATCCCCTTCCCCTTCTCCAAATATGGACCCCTAAAGTCCACTTATGTCTCCCCCTACATCCAAATCTTCTCCCTCAAAATCTAACAGTGCCAACTTCCACCTTCAGAAATGGCGAGATGTTTGGGTTAAAAGTACTACATTAATGTCCCTGTATAGTTAACTTTATTTATTTTTGCATTAATCCCTTTTGGAGACTATCGTTATAAAGAATTTACCTAGCCGATTTTATTCTTTAGCCATCATAAAAAATAAATATAAGTTTGAGATTTATTTATTTTGTCATTAAGTGAATCTAAACAAGCCCTTTTGTACTAGCGAAAACAACTCTCTTCTATTTATTTATTTACATTTCTACACATAAAAGGCAAAAAGGGGAATCGTGGAAGTTTTATCATTTTTTACCTCCAAAAGCTTATTAGCTTCAAGAATCCTTATCCATTTTTGCTTTTGGAAAAAAAAAGCATGAATTTTTCTGAGTGATTTGCGCTTGCTTGTAGACAAGGATAGAAAGGAAGTGACTTTCCGAAAAATGATTGTACAATAATTCGCTTATCGGCCTCTCGGGGAAGTAAAAAATCATTTAAACAATCTTAAATTTTAATTCTCTCCCCCCAATCCCATTGTACTTCTTTTACTGGGGTTGGGGGTGGGTAAATGAAACATTCTATATACTTAAAAATTTTACAAATTGTAACGGTTAAAATTTTTCTATCACTTTCTGTTAATAATTTCTCACGAGATAAGTTTTCTCAATGGTTATAGAATTACAATTTAATTGCAAAAGTTTTTTTAACCGTTACTTGGTATTTACAAACATCTTTTTTCAAGAGAGAATTTGTAAACGGTTTTTTTTCCAATTATTGCATAAATTTATCTGTAATAATTTTAATCTTTTTACGACAGTTTTAATTGTTTGAAGAAGACAAAATCGTGTAGGAACTTCATTCTAAGCTTTTCAATAATTATTTTAGTTCTCAGCATGAAGATCACAATAAACTAGAAATTAAAACTTCATCTTTAATCCTCATAACAAAAGTAAACCTTCAAGGGGAGCTTTACCGTTGTTCGATTGTGTCTTTAAGGTAAACAATTTCTTGCACTAATACAAAGTTAAGTTGCATAAAATAAATCTTAAAGTGGTTCTGAAAAGAATTTTTCCCTTAGCGAGAGTTTGTGCACTGAACACAATAAACTAGAAGTTAAAACTTCATCTTTAATTTTCAGAAGCAAAGTAAACCTTCAAGTGGAGCTTTACCGTTGTTTGATTGTTACTTTAAGGTAAACAATTTCTTGCATTAATACAAAGTTAAGTCTCGTAAAATAAATCTTAAAGTGGTTCTGAAAATAATTTTTCCCATGATGAGAGTTTGTGCACTAAACTCCCTTTTTTTATTATCTTATTTAATTATATATTAAGTGGTGTGTAACGTTGTCATTCCACATGAAGCTGGGCTCTTGTGAAGGACAAGGTCATAGCCAAGAAGATTGTTAGAGTTTATTGCAGCATAAGTATGGATAATTTGATTAACTAATAGAGTTTATGGTGTGACCAGAAAAACTATTACAAATGATGTTGTAGCATTAACTGAAACACTAGATTAGTCACAGTAACATAATAACAGGTTTCACATAATGTTGCAACATAAACAGAGAACGTATAAAGCAGCGGAATAAAGCAAGCTGTAACAGAAATAAAGAACCCCAAGATTTAACGTGGTCCAACCGTGCGGTCTACGTCCACGGGACCAACCCCTAGTCCAACAAACCAATTCATTAAGAAATATCAAGTTTCAACATCAATTGACTTACACAAATAAAGACTTTATCTTAACATTTGATGCCTCGAGGGAAAACTCCTTAATGAACTTCGGTTGGTAGAGCTCCCCTCGACTTGCAATGTTCTCTCTCGAGAACTATACTTTTTTCTCCCGAAGAATGAACAAAAGATACAATAATCTAAACATTCAAAGCCTCAAACAAGTTGCTCATAACTCACTGTAAAAAGCAACACAGTTGCAACACTTAATACAATCAAAGACTAGAACATAGATCGCGTTGCAACATTACACGGAACACTGGGTAGAACTCCTTTATATTCTTTTGCACTTTCTTTCTGTCTACTCCCTTCCTGCTGTGACCTATTCTTCTTATATATATACTTGATTGCTCCTTGAACATCTTGGCTTGGACTTCTAGAAAGACCTCTTCTCATAAAACTCTAATCTTCCTTTTATTCTTCATTTCCTTATGAATAGGCAATCAATGCAATTTATTAATCATCACAAAGCTTTATCTATTATGGTAAGTTACCATAATATTTTCAATGCACAATACAAATGGCAATTACACAAGTATGGTAACAAAAGTTTTGCTAAAACATAGCCAATTAATTCGCAATCAATTTAATTGCCTTAACAATCTCCCCCTTTGGCTTTGTTTTAGCAAAACCTAGTATCACTATCCTGCACAAACGCTCAAGCTCAAGTCAAAGACCCTATTGCAACAGTCAGTATAACATCATAGAAACACATATAAAAAAGTATCAGAGCAGCAAAGCTAATGACCCTGCACAAGAGAATGAAACTGTTGCAACAAACAATAAAACATCACAGACAGACAAGAAAGTATTAGAGCACAATGATCCTGTTGTAACAACACAGAAACACAAACAATATTGCAATAAGGAAATAAGAAGCAGCAAGTCATAGCAAAATCAATAGCAGCAACAACCGCAAGCAATAAGCAATAGCATATTCTCCCTTTTTTTTCCAAACAGAGACAAGGGGGCAAGGTAACACAATGTAGTGTATCAACATAGCCTCTATATCAAAGAAAGCAGTAAACTGATTGAAAAAAGAGTTAATCAACACAATGTATCAAGAAAAAAGGTATCATGATTTCGAAAACAGCTATCCAGGTCAATCATCAAAATAAGCAATGTAATGCAAAGCTTAAAAACATAAAACATCAAACCAAACATCAAACCATTATCTTGTGAGAGTTCATCTCCCCCTTTGCCAAAAGAAACCAAAAGAGAAACACAAAGTACTAGACCAAAGTTATAACGCCCCGATCCCTCACGAGACCGGGACTCCTATTAAACATGTTATTCTCAACCTAATTTCAAACTCCGGGCACGAAATTTAGGGAAAAATAGACAGAGTCTCCCCTGCTTAAAGGACTATTCGATAACCTGCAAATAACATAATACAATTACAAAACCATAATCCAACATTCTCATACACTCCAACTTCAACCATTAAGCTATGGCCCGTCTCAAGGCCATCCAAGCCTTAGACTCAACAAAATAGGTACACAAGCATGCATAGGCCTCAAATATTGAAATACTATGTTATAAAGTCATTTATCATACCATTCTAACTTTATCTCTTCAATTGTCTTGTCTATTAATCCAGCCTATTAACTCCATTAACCCAAGCAAGAATGCACGACCAATGAACAATAACATAGTTCATTAAACTATTACAGGCCACCTACAAATCAAATACAAAGAAGATCCAATACAATTACAAGCCGGGTTTCTATAGTTCCAATCAAATTACAATTCAAACCACTTTACTAATTCACATGGATTCGCAGGTACTAACAATGGAAGCCAACACAACCAAACACGGTAACTCTCGAGCTTTCCCTGTATTACCTTGCGAAGGTGCTGAACTTGAAAGGTGTTAGAAACGAGGGTGAGTAGACAACTGGTATACTCAGTGAGGGAGGTGTTGCAGCATACCGGGGAAGTGCTTTCATGAAATGCACAAGATAACACATAAATATCACAAATAAACAAGCTATTGAAACAAGTAATTAAACACTTTATAAAAGGATACGATTCCACTTTGTCTTCAATCACGAGCCACGAGCCAAGATCTTCAAGCAAGTGCCGGTAAAACCCTTATTCCTCCAAAATGGGATACTCCGGATGTACCCCAATCCTATGACCCTTTCTCCTGAGGTAGGTCCATATGCCCCAACGAGGTAAACCACGCCTCTGGGGTAGTGGAGTATACTCAGCGAGAGAAATAGAATAGGCACCATGGTAGTCGAGAGAGAATGACAATCCCGATGCCGCCCGTGTTTCTCGACACTACCATGTCCAAAAAGGTTGCGCAACCCCAAGCCAAGATCACGAGAGCCAAGTAACATATACATAATAATTTACAAACAATATAGGCAAGATAACAATATAAGCAAAATAACTAACATATATAGCATGGGCATTATCCAACATAATTTATATACAACAGAGAATGCAAATAAGATGCAACTCCCTCACCTCCAGAAGCCACAAACTCTCTCAATCTTTTCCCTCGTGCTCAAAACTAAAAATTCATACAGGATTCGTAATTTAGTTCAACACAACACAACTATACACTTTATAACAAGTTTCAACATAACATTTGACAATCATGCAAAGTCACATACAAGCAACCCGATAATCATTAGAACAACATGAAAAGTAGCATTCCAAGATATTTTCAACGTTAGGCTTAATTTTGACACTTATTCCCTTTGTCTTTTGGCACAATTCGAAGCATATCCCGCATATAACTTTAATCCATTTAAACTCGACATGCAAATAACTAACTAGTTTTACACATAGACTTAAAGACAAGCATGAAAATATTCATTAACATCATGAGGGGCAACTAGACTTGATTCAATGTTCATTAGCATGCAAAATACTTCAATTACTTTAACTACAACAAACATTAACTTTTATCTACTTAAGCTAACTCCACAATTTATAACAATCTTATTCGATTATGGCACAACACCTACTGTAACATTTAGAGTTTAATCTAATTCAATAAATCAACTCAATTAACCACGGAGATGCTCACATACCAAATTCAAACAAGATTCTTATAAGACTAACACTATAAGCTCGTGACAATTAAATCTCACAAATACTAATCAACTCATTTGTTCAACACATAATATAACTCGATAGACACCTCATAACCATCAATTAGTTCAAATAACTTCAACTACATTTATGGAACCTAACCTAAGCATTAAAATAGTATTCAAGGCTCTAATTGCAATAATTCTAATGTGCGCATACAAAGAGGCATAAAAATTGACATTCTCGGAATTCAATAAATTTTAACGTGGGACCGTTTTATCAACCCAACATCACATATCTATAATTAGATTAAGATTTTCAGCAAGATTTAAAGGGCCTGAGTGAATAGTGCTTATTAAACTAATTTTAACTAAATGATCTTGCACTTTAAGCATTTTTAATCCATTCAAGTCTCTAAACTAGATTCATTTACTCCTAAATTGAGCCTAAATAATATTTAATCGAGCTTTAATGCAAGGATACACAAAATCCCCAATTTCAATATGAAAGCCCTACTTTAATTTAAAGATTAAGCAATCTAAACATTTTCAAACCATGTGAAGCTCCAAACTAGGTTTAATAACTCTTAAATCACATTTATATAACAATAAATTAAGCTAGAACACAAGAGTTACTATTTACATTTTTACTATTCATGATCTTCTCTAATTTGATTCTTTTATTTATTCCACAAACAAGCCATTAAACTACATAAACTAAGTCTCTATAGCATGTAGAGATCATGTCACGCCCCAACTCGACCCCTCCTATAATCAGTCAGGACGCAACGGAATTTCGGCGGCATAACGACAGTAAATAGATTTCCGAGGTTCTAAGCCAACCTCATAAAACATCATACATCCAGCAATTCCTCAATACAAACAACAACATACAACACAACCATATTATACAATAAACCATCCTCGTTATACGCCTCCGTTCCAACATGACATACAATACCTCAACCTTATCATACATTTCAAAAATAAGTTGAGACACAACTACAACTTAACCATAGACAAAAGAAAGCCACTAAGTTAACATCGTTTGGATCATCATCTTTCAACATCTATTACAATAAGAACCACAAAGCATATAAAAGTCTATTAAGCTAATATACATGACATTAAACAACATATAATCATGGATAAGACTCGGGAACATATGACTCGTCCACGTAAGGCACATTTTCCTCCTCATGAGGCACGTACCCGTAATCCGGCTCTGCAACACCTGTAAGCATGCAATAATAGATAGTGAGCTTATATACATAAGCCCAGTGAGGATCCGATAGATCTCGACAGTATTCACTACGCACCTTGGATTTAGTCATTTGAGCAAGTAAATACACAACAACAATAATAACATTATCACCACATAACTATATAACCATTCATTAAAGAATACTCTATTTGGTGTAGCTCCAAACGCCATCACGAACTCAACCGTTCTTCTTATAACTCCCCATTACTCACGCACCCGAGGTACCTCACTAGCCCCTCCCTCCATGACACCTCCGTCATGCGAGCTGGGGGTAGCCTATGGCAGTCATGCCGTTATCAACCCGACAGCCCGACGCTGCCCGAGAGGTGGCACACACATACCAAGACTCCATAATCATCAATCATCAATCAATCAATTGGGAGATCAGCAACAAAAGTGCCCGATTCCCGAACTCAATAATAATCAATCAATAACATCAATATAACATCAATATTAAATTAAACAACAAACAACGTAGTTAGATGACAAAGTAGGCCATCTAACCGGACATGCATAATATACATAATTAAACTCTAAATTACTCATCAACAACTCACCATTCATCACTCGAACACTACCCAACCATCTAAAGGCATCGTTCAACAAATTAAAGAATGACAACCTAAACTTCTAAAATTCATAACTTACAATCTACTAACTCAAAAATTGCCAAATCAGTTCCTATCACTCACCCATTCAACCTACTACATTAGCCCTCTCGGAAATCCACCATAACACCTCCAAATCATGCCCGATAACCCTAAAACCCTAAGATGTCTTGGATGGATTTTTCGGATTTCACACGAACAATGTAATCGAAAATTTGGCATTACAGCAGCGCTAACACGTAATTATCAAGTATTTAGAAATCGACGGCAATCGATTCTGATCAACACAACTCATTTAATTCAACTTTGAACATTTTAATCAAAATTAAATACCCGAAAAATAAAAATTATGCTACATCCGACAGAAATTCGTAGTATTAGTATATAACGATCCCTAGCATGCAAGGAGCAATAATCTATCATCAGATTTCAATTCTAACGGTTCAATCTTCATTTATACGCAAAAACATAAAAATGACATTTTGAGATCTAGAATTTTTCTCTCACCTTTGATGCGATATAAGCCTAGGAATGCGTGCTATGCGTGCCCAACAAGCAGAATCCAAGTCGGTGCGAAGTTCTACGGACAAAAACTAGGTTTTTCTTTGAAAAATTGATTGAAAAGCTTGAGTTTTTCTCTTTCTTTTTCTCCCTCTTTTCTCTCAGACTTGTGTGTGTTTGTGGAGTGTGTTTTGTGTTGTGTGAGTGTGTGTTGATGACAAGGAGTATTTAAAAGCTTGGTCAATTAAAAAAAATGCAAAGTCAAAGTTAGTTTTAATTAGTATTTTTGTGTTTTTAATGACTTTAATTGCATTTTATTGCTCACCAAGTTAAAAATAATTATGCAACCCCCAAGATATCTCAAGTGGATTATTTTTAGGTGACAAGAAGTTTTACAATCCAACAATTTCACCCGAGTCGGCTTAAAACTCGATATTCGCAAAAGTCGGTGTAAAAAACCCTAATAAATTCTTACTCCGATTTTAAAACCGTTTTCATCAAACACAGGTCTATTAAAGTTCGTGGACTAGGTCTAGAAGGGTTAAAAAGACCAGTTTCAAAATTTTAGCGGACGTGTTTCGAAAACACTATTTACTAAAAATCGACGATAAAATTTCTGACTCCGTTTTTGATGAAAATTTCATGAATGCACATTTAGCACGTATTAGGAGTATTGACATCAAAATTATAACTTTCTAGGTCCTATAGCACACAAACAGAACATATGCACGCAAAACGAGATATAGCACGTAAAATGAGATAAGCAGGAAAGTGAGGTTTCACAGATCATATTATACAAGATTTAAGCATTTCATAATTTATTAACAACAAATCCAAGAATTACAAAATATGGCATAAATATTTAATATGCAAAATAATGTAAAATCCCTCACGTGGCAAGAAGAAGAAAGCTTGAGAATGATCTTTGATGGCTAAAACAACTCCCAATGCAAGCTCAAAGGATCAAATTGAAGAATTGAAGAATTTTTTTTTCTTTCTTTTCCTTTCTCTTTCTCGGCTTTGAGCCTTCTTGCTCTTTTCTTTTTTTTTTTCCTTTCGTTTTGTGCTTGTTTTGCCTTTAAAAGGAAAACAAGAAAAGGTCAAAGGTCAAGGGTCAAAGGCTTTGTCAAATGGCTCTAATTAAATGGTCAAACACTTTGTATTGGCAATTAAAATGGCTAAGAATAAAAACAATCTCAATTCAATTATAAACTCTACTAAAAGCTAAAAATACTATTCACTCGGGGACACTCAAAATAATCCATTATATTTAATTTTCGATATGTTATGCACAAACGATCAAGGAACGAATGCTTTAAATATGGTACGTAAAAAAATATTAAATTTGAAAGATAAATTAGTTTAAAATTTACTCTGGGCTAGGAGTTATTTTTTTTTTCATTTAGTTGAAAACAAGATAAATAAATGCAAGAAAATGAAACCTAATATTATAAATAATAAGATAGTTAATATTCATTTCACATAATTGATTTAACTATTATTTGAATAATTTTGATGTAATATGAAAATAATGCTAAAAAATGAATAAATTAACTAAAGCAAACACATAATTTCATGTCAGCATCCAAGATAAAACCTAATTAAATGCAAACATGCACTATTCATGACATGCTGGGTTCGGGGTACCACAAAAGTACTTAATAGAAATCATCAAACAAAAACATGGACCCATAGTAGATCAACATAGTAAAGTATAAAACTTAAAAACCTGTAAAGTATCAGAGCAATAATCATCAAGCAAATGAACATTTAAGTAGTGGATTTGAAGACAAAATCAAGTACGGTTTGTTGTCCTTCCATCCCTAGGTTTGGTGTTCCGCGGAAGCAGAGACCCACTAGAGCTAGTGTTGCTTGATGTTGAGACATTATCTGAAGCCAATGTGGGGGATAATAACTCATCGATAGTGATTGGTTGATTTGACGCACCCCCAGTGCCCCTTGCTTTGGTTTTCCCCAACATCTACCACTTGACCTTGTGTTCACCGTTGTTGTTCTGCAAATGGGTAAGCAACAAAAACTCAAAAAGAGAAAAAATGAGAAGGTGAGAAAGAGAGAAAGCATAAGTAGTAAAGAAGACAAATGAATTGTAAGATGTAAAGTCACTGAATTGCTCAAATAAATCGTGCCCTAATTGTGAGTAATAGACGGCAACATCCAATCCAACGATCTTAGAAAATTCAAAAACTACAAAATTGAACCAACTGCCAATTATAGATATCCAGAATTCCCGCTCAAAAACTTTTTCCTTTCGGATCTCTAAAATGTTGCAACATTGACATATGTTACGCACTGTTGTCCATAAAAAAAAAAACAAATAGAAGTGATGTTGCAACTATATTTCCAATAGTATCTTCCAATTTTTTGGCTCAAATCCCCTGAGATTTTACCCTTTTTTTCGTTTAACAGGAAATCAAAATGCACGATATGTTCAGGAGGCATCAAGTCACTCAAGAAGATTTACTTGTTAATATTAATTAAGTCAGAGATTTAATCAATGAACCATGTGTGTGTGTGAAGCAGAATTCTGAAAAAGATCACTTTCACTATCAAATCTGCAAGATGAAGAAACTCTCCCTATCAGCTCAAACATACTTGATCGACTATTCATCCCGCAGGAAATTTCAATATCTATCCATCATTTTTTTTCTTTTTTTTTTCTTATGTTTCAGCTCATGTTACAACTGGTAGCTTTCACACTAATACATTTTATTTAGGATTAGGTAGCTCTTTTCTGTCACGCCCCAACTCGACCCCACCTATAATCAGTCAGGACGCAACGGAATTTCGGCGGCATAACGACAGTAAACAGATTTCCGAGGTTCTAAACCAACCTCATAAAACATCATACATCCAGTAATTCCTCAATACAAACAACAACATACAACACAACCATATTATACAATAAACATCCTCGTTATACGCCTCCGTTCCAACATGACATACAATACTTCAACTTTATCATACATTTCAAAAGTAAGTTGAGACACAACTACAACTTAACCATAGACAAAAGAAAGCCACTAAATTAACATCGTTTGGATCATCATCTTTCAACATCTATTACAATAAGAACCATTAAGCATATAAAAGTCTATTAAGCTAATATACATTACATTAAACAACATATAATCATGGATAAGACTCGGGAACATATGACTCGTCCACGTAAGGCACATCTTCCTCCTCAGGAGGCACGTACCCGTAATCCGGCTCTGCAACACCTGTAAGCATGCAATAATAGAGAGTGAGCTTATATACATAAGCCCAGTGAGGATCCGATAGATCTCGACAGTATTCACTACACTCCTTGGATTTAGTCCTTTGAGCAAGTAAACACACAACAACAATAATAACATTATCATCACATAACTATATAACCATTCATTAAAGGATACTCTATTTGGTGTAGCTCCAAACGCCATCACGATCTCAACCGTTCTTCTTATAACTCCCCATTACTCACGCACCCGAGGTACCTCACTAGCCCCTCCCTCCATGACACCTCCGTCATGCGAGCTGGGGGTAGCCTATGGCAGTCATGCCGTTATCAACCCGACAGCCCGACGCTGAGAGGTGGCACAAACATACCAAGACTCCATAATCATCAATCATCAATCAATCATCAATCAATCAATTGGGAGATCAGCAACAAAAGTGCCCGATTCCCGAACTCAATAATAATCAATCAATAACATCAATATAACATCAATATTAAATTAAACAACAAACAACGTAGTTAGATGACAAAGTAGGGCATCTAACCGGACATGCATAATATACATAATTACACTCTAAATTACTCATCAACCACTCCCCATTCATCACTCGAACACTACCCAACCATCTAAAGGCATCGTTCAAGAAATTAAAGAATGACAACCTAAACTTCTAAAATTCATAACTTACAATCTACTAATCCAAACATTGCCAAATCAGTTCCTATCACTCACCCATTCAACCTACTACATTAGCCCTCTCGGAAATCCACCATAACACCTCCAAATCATGCCCGACAACCCTAAAACCCTAAGATGTCTTGGCTGGATTTTTCGGATTTTCACACAAACAATGTAATCGAAAATTCGGCATTACAACAGCGCTAACACGTAATTATCAAGTATTTAGAAATCGACGGCAATCGATTTCGATCAACACAACTCATTTAATTCAACTTTGAACATTTTAACCAAAATTAAATACCCGAAATATAAAAATTATGCTACATCCGACAGAAATTCGTAGTATTAGTATATAATGATCCCTAGCATGCAAGGAGCAATAATCTATCATCAGATTTCAATTCTAACGGTTCAATCTTCATTTATACGCAAAAACACAAAAATGACATTTTGAGATCTAGAATTTTTCTCTCACCTTAGATGCGATATAAGCCTAGGAATGCGTGCTATGCGTGCCCAACAAGCAGAATCCAAGTCGGTGCGAAGTTTCACGGACAAAAACTAGGTTTTTCTTTGAAAAATTGGATTGAAAAGC
Source organism: Ehretia macrophylla (assembly GCA_037974665.1). NCBI lineage: Eukaryota > Viridiplantae > Streptophyta > Magnoliopsida > Boraginales > Ehretiaceae > Ehretia > Ehretia macrophylla. Next base: position 41,849,207 of record CM075783.1, read on the forward strand.
TTGAGTTTTCTCTTCTCTTTTTCTCCCTCTTTCTCACGGCAATGTGTGTGTTTGTGGAGTGTGTTTTGTGTTGTGTGAGTGTGTGTAGGTGATAGTATATAATTAAAAGCTTGGTCAATTAAAAAAATGCAAAGTCAAAGTTAGTTTAAATAGGTATTTTTGTGTTTTTAATGACTTTAATTGCATTTTATTGCTCACCAAATTAAAAATAATTATGCAACCCCCAAGATATCTCAAGTGGATTATTTTTAGGTGACAAGAAGTTTTACAATCCAACAATTTCACCCGAGTCGGCTTAAAACTCGATTTTTTGCAAAAGTCGGTGTAAAAACCCTAATAAATTCTTAAGCCGATTTTAAAACCGTTTTCATCAAACACAGGTCTATTAAAGTCCGTGGACTAGGTCTAGAAGGGTTAAAAAGACCAATTTCAAAATTTTAGCGGACGTGTTTCGAAAATACTATTCACTGAAAATCGACGATAAAATTTCTAACTCCGTTTTTGATGAAAATTTCATGAATGCACATTTAGCACGTATTAGGAGTATTGACATCAAAATTATAACTTTCTAGGTCCTATAGCACATAAACAGATCATATGCACGCAAAACGAGGTATAGCACGTAAAACGAGATAAGCAGGAAAGTGGGGTTTCACATTCTCCCCTCCTTATAGAAATTTCGTCCTCGAAATTCTTACTTGATGTACGGAAAAGATCTGGGTATTGCTGCTGCATCTGATCTCGTCTCTCCCACGTAGCTTCCTCAATGTCGTGATGCTTCCACAACACCTTAACCATCGGAATCCTCTTCGACCTCAACTCTCGGTCCATCTGATCTAGAATACGAATCGGACGCTCGTCATAAGTCAAATTCTCTCGAAGCTGTAACGGCTCTGGCTCAAGAATATGAGAAGGATCCGGATTATATTTCCGCAAATTAGACACGTGAAATACATCGTGGACATTAGAGAAGTTCTCCGGTAAAGCCAACCGATATGCCAACTTACCAACCCTGCCAGTAATCTCAAACGGCCCAACAAATCTCGGACTCAGCTTTCCACCTTTACCATAACGAGCAAACCCCTTTCGAGGAGACAATCTCAAGAAAACCCGATCTCCAACTGCAAACTCTAAGTCTCGACGACGCTTATCAGCATAACTCTTGAATCTACTCTGTGCCGTAAGCATTCTCTGCCTGATCAACTGAACATTCTCAATCTTCTCAAGAAATTCTGGCATGATAGTCGGATCAACAGTCTTCATCTCTCCTACCTCGTCCCAATACAAAGGTGAACGGCACTTACGACCGTAAAGAGCTGCGAAAGGCGCCATCCCAATAGTAGCATGATAACTATTGTTATAGACAAACTCGGCAAGTGGTAGATGTTTCTCCCAGTTCTTCCCGAAGTCCAGAACACAAGCCCTAAGCATATCTTCCAGAATCTGAATAGTCCGCTCAGACTGACCGTCGGTCTGTGGATGATACGCTGTACTAAAGTTCAACTGAGTACCTAAGGTCTCCTGAAGTTTCTCCCACAAACGAGAAGTAAATCGAGGATCTCGATCAGAGACAATACTAGATGGAATACCGTGAAGTCTAACAATCTGATCCAGATAGAGGTCCGTCAACTTTGTAACCTCATCTCCCAACCTCATGGCAATAAAATGAGCTGTCTTCGTCAAACGATCCACGACAACCCAAACTGCATCATTACCCCTCGGTGATCTAGGCAAACCAGTGACGAAGTCCATCGTAATATGCTCCCATTTCCACTCCGGTATAGCCAACGGCTGAAGCAAACCTGCTGGTCGTTGATGCTCGGCTTTCACTCTCTGATAAGTCAAACATCTAGACACAAACTGAGCAACCTCCCTTTTCATGTTGTTCCACCAGTAATGTTGCTTCAAATCCCGATACATCTTGGTTCCACCGGGATGAATAGTATATTTAGAATTATGAGCTTCCTCCAGAATACCTCGCCTCAAGCTCGGTTCATCGGGAACACAAACCCTGTTCCGAAACCGAAGAATACCGTCCTCATGCAGTTTGAAGTCAGACTGATCATCCATGATCTGATCCTTGATCTTCTGAAGTTTAACATCAAGCTGCTGAGCTTCCCTGATCTGAGACAATAATAAAGGCTGAATACGGAGATGTGAACACATCACCCCAACCTGAGTGAACTCTGGTCTCCAATAACTAAACTCCTCAAGAACCTCCCACTTCTTGACAGCCAAACAAGAAATACTAGCCTTCCGGCTGAGAGCATCTCCTACAACATCTGCCTTTCCAGGCAGATAATTGATAGAACAATTATAATCTCCAAGAAGCTCCATCCACCTCCGCTGGCGCATATTCAACTCCTTGTGTGAGAACAAGTACTTCAGACTCTTATGATCAGTGAAAATTTCAAACTTGCTTCCCCACAGATAATGACGCCACTTCTTGAGTGCAAAGACAACCGCTGCCAACTCAAGATCATGAGTCGGATAATTTTCTTCATAAGGCTTCAACTTTCGAGAAGCATAGGCAATAACTCGGCCATCCTGCATAAGAACACATCCCAAGCCCTCCTTGGATGCATCACTATAAATGACCATATTATCGGTCCCCTCTGGTAGAGCAAGTACTGGAGCGGTAGTTAACCTCTTTTTCAACTCCTGAAATCCACTCTCACACTTCTCGTCCCAATTAAAGATAGTCCGTTTCTGAGTCAACTTAGATAGTGGCCCCGCAATCTTTGAGAAGTCCTTGACAAACCTACGGTAATAACCCGCCAAGCCAAGAAAGCTACGGACATCAGTAACACTCTCTGGCCGCTTCCAAGACATCACCGACTCAATCTTAGTGGGATCTACGGAAATACCACTCTGTGTAATAACATGGCCAAGAAAAGAAATCCGTTGCAGCCAAAATTCACATTTGCTGAACTTGGCAAACAACTGATGCTCCTGCAACTTCTCTAATACAAGCCGTAGATGTTGCTCGTGCTCCGATTCAGATTTAGAATAGACCAAGATATCATCAATAAAAATCACCACGAACTGGTCCAAGTACGGCTGAAAGACTCGATGCATAAGATCCATGAATGCTGCCGGTGCATTAGTCAATCCAAATGGCATAACAACAAACTCATAATGCCCGTACCGAGTCCTGAAGGCAGACTTCGGAACATCGTCTATGCGAATCCGAAGCTGATAATACCCCTGCCTCAAATCAAATTTAGAATAGACTTTGGCTCCCTGAAGTTGATCAAACAACTCATCAATCAGCGGCAAAGGATATCTATTCTTGATGGTCACCTGATTCAAACCACGGTAATCAATACACAATCTCAAAGTACCATCCTTCTTCTTCACAAATAAGACTGGAGCTCCCCAAGGTGAAGAACTCTGCTGAATGAATCCTTTCTTCAATAACTCCTGTAACTGAGTCTTCAACTCCTTCAACTCAACTGGTGCCATCCGGTACGCCGATTTAGAAATAGGTTGAGTACCGGGAACAAGATTAATCACAAACTCTATATCCCTCTTTGGCGGCAATCCTGGCAACTCCTCGGGAAATACATTAGGATATTCCCGAATAATAGGGACTTCCTCTAGCTGTAGCTTATCAGATGGCTTGTTGATCAAATAAGCTAGATAACCCGAACACCCCTTACTCACCAACTTAACGGCTTTAGTTGCTGAGATAACAAAACTCGTCTTAGCACCCCGGTTACCCGCTACTTCTACTACTGGCTAATCTGGCAAACGAAACTGTACTACCTTGGTTCTACAGTTCAACTGGGCATCATACTTAGAAAGCCAATCCATACCCAGAATAACATCATACCCCCGGATTGGAAATAAAATAAGGTCCGAAGGAAAATTATGCCCCTTAACATGTATTATACAATCCTTACATACTAAGCCAGTAATATACTTATCAGTCAAAGAGGTACTAATCTCAACCACATAAGGCAATCTTTCAGGTTGCAATTTAACACGTTGCACACAAGCAGGAGTAATGAAAGAATGCGTAGCACCAGAATCAATCAACACTTTAACAAGTTGATCAAGTATAAGGAAGTTACCTTCCACAACTGCAGTCTCCTCAGGCATCTCCTCCATATCAACTGCGTAAGCCCGAGCCTGAACCCGCTGCTGCTGTGGTACACTGCCTGTAGGCTTACCCTGGTAACCCTGAGTCGCTGCCCGACCCTCAGTCCTCGCATATCTAGGGCAATCCTTCGCCCTATGCTCGATGCTACCACAACCCAAACATGTCCCTGCCTTTACCCTGCAGTCGGACTCCACATGCCCTGGGCGCTTGCAGTAATTACACTGCAATGATGTGGCACTAACACTGCCCCTAGAAGAACCAGAAGCTGATGAAGCAGCTGATACAGCCTGCAGCTGAGGTCTCACCACACTAGGCCTGTACTGACTCTGAGACTGCGCTGGCCTATACTGAGTCTCACCCTGATATGGCCTCTGCTGAAACTGAGGCCGATAGTAACTCTGCTGACCCTGTGGCCTATAAGAACTCTGCTGGGCTGGTGGTCTGTAGACAACCTGCTGTACTGGAGGCCTATATATAACCTGCTGGCCATGTGGCTGATACGGCCTCTTACTAGGCTGACTGGAGACAATCTGATCCCCTTTCCTCTTCTCTAACCTAGAAGCTGCATCAAAAGCCTCAGTGAAGATATCATAGCGATTCAGAGCCATTGCATCCTGAATCTCGGGCCTCAATCCCAACATAAATCTACGGGTCTTCCTCTCCTCCACAGCTACAAACTCCGGTGCATACCGGGACAACCTAGTGAATGTAGCCTCATACTGAGCCACAGTAGAATCCCCCTGCACCAAGGACAAGAACTCAGCCTCTCTCCTCTCTCGTGCAACCCTCGGGACATACTTATCCCTAAAAGCAGTCAGAAAGGTATCCCAAACATACGGAACACCCCGGGTCTCCCAACTGGCTCTCACAGTGCGCCACCATTCCTCCGCCTCATCATCAAGCAAATAGACAGCACAAGTCACCTTCCGCTCATCAGTGTACCCGAGAGAATCAAAAATTTTCTCTAACTTGCTAATCCACGACTCGGCCTTCCTATCATCAGGCTCTCCCTGAAATCTAGGAGGATAGTACCCCAGAAACTCCTTCATAGTGCCTCGACCGTGATTACCTCCCTGTACATTCTGTATCTGAGCCTGCAACGCCTGAGTCTGAACTGCCTGACCTGCTAACAACTGGGCCTACCCAGCCATCAAATCTGCAATCCGATCCATTGCTGACTCTAACCTGCCATCACCCCTATCACTGCCCTGTGCCACATTACCAATAACCTCATCTACAATCTCGGGCCTACCACGAGTCCTCGGTCTACCGGCCATCGTACTAATCAAAGAGTTAGCACAGGTTATAGCACATAAACAGGTTATATACAACTTTTAACACATAAACAACAAACTCATATAAAGCACATAAATCACATAAGTTTCCATCACATAAGCAAATTGATCACATAATCACATAAGCACTTAAATCACATAATCACTTAATCATTTAATCATATCAATACATATTTCACTTTTCTTTCTTTTCATACATATTTCATGCTAAGACCATTACCCACATTCCGAGAATACCCCGGCTGACAACTAACATGCGCTCTGATACCACTTAAACTGTCACGCCCCAACTCGACCCCACCTATAATCAGTCAGGACGCAACGGAATTTCGGCGGCATAACGACAGTAAACAGATTTCCGAGGTTCTAAACCAACCTCATAAAACATCATACATCCAGTAATTCCTCAATACAAACAACAACATACAACACAACCATATTATACAATAAAACATCCTCGTTATACGCCTCCGTTCCAACATGACATACAATACTTCAACTTTATCATACATTTCAAAAGTAAGTTGAGACACAACTACAACTTAACCATAGACAAAAGAAAGCCACTAAATTAACATCGTTTGGATCATCATCTTTCAACATCTATTACAATAAGAACCATTAAGCATATAAAAGTCTATTAAGCTAATATACATTACATTAAACAACATATAATCATGGATAAGACTCGGGAACATATGACTCGTCCACGTAAGGCACATTTTCCTCCTCAGGAGGCACGTACCCGTAATCCGGCTCTGCAACACCTGTAAGCATGCAATAATAGAGAGTGAGCTTATATACATAAGCCCAGTGAGGATCCGATAGATCTCGACAGTATTCACTACACTCCTTGGATTTAGTCCTTTGAGCAAGTAAACACACAACAACAATAATAACATTATCATCACATAACTATATAACCATTCATTAAAGGATACTCTATTTGGTGTAGCTCCAAACGCCATCACGAACTCAACCGTTCTTCTTATAACTCCCCATTACTCACGCACCCGAGGTACCTCACTAGCCCCTCCCTCCATGACACCTCCGTCATGCGAGCTGGGGGTAGCCTATGGCAGTCATGCCGTTATCAACCCGACAGCCCGACGCTGCCCGAGAGGTGGCACACACATACCAAGACTCCATAATCATCAATCATCAATCAATCATCAATCAATCAATTGGGAGATCAGCAACAAAAGTGCCCGATTCCCGAACTCAATAATAATCAATCAATAACATCAATATAACATCAATATTAAATTAAACAACAAACAACGTAGTTAGATGACAAAGTAGGCCATCTAACCGGACATGCATAATATACATAATTAAACTCTAAATTACTCCTCAACAACTCGCCATTCATCACTCGAACACTACCCAACCATCTAAAGGCATCGTTCAAGAAATTAAAGAATGACAACCTAAACTTCTAAAATTCATAACTTACAATCTACTAATCCAAACATTGCCAAATCAGTTCCTATCACTCACCCACTCAACCTACTACATTATCCCTCTCGGAAATCCACCAGAACACCTCCAAATGGTGCCGGACATCCTTAAAACCCTAAGATGTCTTGGCTGGATTTTCCGCTTTTTCCCACAAACAATGTAATCGAAAATTCGGCATTACAACAGCGCTAACACGTAATTATCAAGTATTTAGAAATCGACGGCAATCGATTTCTATCAACACAACTCATTTAATTCAACTTTGAACATTTTAATCAAAATTAAATACCCGGAAAATAAAAATTATGCTACATCGGACAGAAATTCGTAGTATTAGTATATAATGATCCCTAGCATGCAAGGAGCAATAATCTATCATCAGATTTCAATTCTAACGGTTCAATCTTCATTTATACGCAAAAACACAAAAATGACATTTTGAGATCTAGAATTTTTCTCTCACCTTAGATGCGATATAAGCCTAGGAATGCGTGCTATGCGTGCCCAACAAGCAGAATCCAAGTCGGTGCGAAGTTTCACGGACAAAAACTAGGTTTTTCTTTGAAAAATTGGATTGAAAAGCTTGAGTTTTCTCTTCTCTTTTTCTCCCTCTTTCTCACGGCAATGTGTGTGTTTGTGGAGTGTGTTTTGTGTTGTGTGAGTGTGTGTAGGTGATAGTATATAATTAAAAGCTTGGTCAATTAAAAAAATGCAAAGTCAAAGTTAGTTTAAATAGGTATTTTTGTATTTTTAATGACTTTAATTGCATTTTATTGCTCACCAAATTAAAAATAATTATGCAACCCCCAAGATATCTCAAGTGGATTATTTTTAGGTGACAAGAAGTTTTACAATCCAACAATTTCATCCGAGTCGGCTTAAAACTCGATTTTTTGCAAAAGTCGGTGTAAAAACCCTAATAAATTCTTAAGCCGATTTTAAAACCGTTTTCATCAAACACAGGTCTATTAAAGTCCGTGGACTAGGTCTAGAAGGGTTAAAAAGACCAGTTTCAAAATTTTAGTGGACGTGTTTCGAAAACACTATTCACTAAAAATCGATGATAAAATTTCTGACTCCGTTTTTTATGAAAATTTCATGAATGCACATTTAGCACGTATTAGGAGTATTGACATCAAAATTATAACTTTCTAGGTCCTATAGCACATAAACAGATCATATGCACGCAAAACGAGGTATAGCACGTAAAACGAGATAAGCAGGAAAGTGGGGTTTCACATTTTCAGTGCTTGACATTCTCAATATTTCCTACATATTTTGTTTTGCTGATCTTGAGGATGAGTAGAATGCAGGAATGGATTAGAGTGATTTCTCTCGTTATCCTCAGTCATTTGATAGATCAAGCTCATGTACTCACAGATCATCAAGATTAGCTTTCTTCATAAAACCAGAATTCAGTTGTGCAAAAAGTATGGTTCATTAAATAAATCACCAGTTGAATTAAATATTAATTTTTTAAACTTCTCAAGCTACTTTCGCAACCCCGATGCAGTCTATGATGCAACATTATAAACTACAAATTGCTAAAGCTTTTCTCAAGGTTTCAAATCTCAAAGGATCTAAAGCTTTAGTGAAGATATCTACCAATTGTTTCTCTATTGCAACATGTTCTAAAACAATGGTTTCAGTTTCAACAAATTCACGGATAGAGTGATGTCTTATGTCAATGTGTTTAGTGCGAGAGTGTTGAACAAGATTTTTGGATATATTAATGGCACTCATGTTATCACAAAAAATAGTTAAAACTCCCTGTTCAATACCATAGTCTTCCAACATTTGCTTCATAAATTCATCAGACTTGTTTTTAGATGTTGCACCAAAAACTATATCATCTACATAAATTTGTGCAATAAAAATTTATGTACCAAATTTCTTAATGAATGGAGTTTTATCAACCCCCCCCCCCCCCTCCCCCTCTTGTAGCCTCTTTCAAGCAAAAACTTGGTCAATCTTTCGTACCAAGCTCTTGGGGCTTGTTTCAACCCATACAAGGCCTTTTTTACATTTTTTGGTTCAAATTGTGAGGTAAAGCATACATACCTGACCATTGCCTTGTAGTTTACCCTAGGCTTACCTCGAGTTTTGACCCCTTCATGAATGGAGCCAATAACATCGTCTATTCAGTGACTTTTGTGAACATGAGCATGTGGTTCCTAAGCTTTTGACTGCAAATTGCTACCTCCAAAATTTTTTGATTTTTCCAGATTTGTTGCACCTCCTGTTACACCAGCATCTGAAACATCGTTGCTTGTTGCTTCACCTGTTGTTACAACATCTTTTGCAATAGAATTGGTTTCCATACCGTTAACATTATCTTCTAGATCATCTGGTGCAACCTGTTTGAAATCATTAATCACAATATTTTCAGCATTATCAAGTGAATTATTTTGACACAACAAAGTTTGTGCCCATGATGAGGTCAACATATAACAATTGTCTGTCAATCTAGTTCCTGCAAGAACACGATTGTTAGATTTATCAAACACTTGACACTCATTCTTGGTGAACTTAACAAACAACTCTTGATCGCACAACTGACTAATGCTTATAAGATTTTTGCTTTCAACCCTTCAACATGAAGAACCTTCTTTAATCTTAGAAAATATTCAATAGCAAGAGTTCATTTCCCAAGAACTCGACCTTTCTCACCATTACAAAAAGTTACTTGACCTTCTAAGCAACTTCGATAATTTGTCAACACACCATGATTTCCTGTCATATGTCTAGAAAAACCACTATTAAAATACCATGAGTTAGTGGTATAAGCTTATAACAAGGTGTAAGCAACTAGACAAGTGTGTACAGATTTTCTTACCCAGATTTGTTTCAAGTTCTGTTGCGACAAATCAATCCTTACTTTTGGTGATTTCCTAGGTTTACCATAAAAGAAGGGATTGACAAACATACCTATTTTCTGATCAATATACCTATTGCATCGTGTTCTGATGTGTCTAGGTACACCGCAGTAATGACAAATTTAGAAAAATCTCTTTCGCTTTCCTTCTGAAATTTTTGCCTTTGTCACAGGAAATGTTGCAACATGCAGTTCCAACTTCGGTTTTTAGTCTCTTTGACAAAGATAGTTTTACCAGTTGAAGTACCTTCTTGGAACCCAAGTCTAGTATGATCTCCGTTTGGCTTTTGAATTGACAACATACGATCAAGCTTCAAAGTACCTGAATTCAACATCTTCACTCGCTAAGTCTGTTTCAGCACTAGTTGCAACTCTTCAATCTTCAATTGACTCTTGGCTACTTGAATCTAATGATTTTTCACAAATTTTGTCAAGTCAACTTTTTGTTCCTCCAATTCATTGATCTTTTCCTGTAGCTCTTGATTCTTCTTGCATACAATCAACTATTTTTCGTACATCTCCTTGTATGCTTTTATGATTCATTCTTCATCCAGATCATCATCACTATCTGTTTCTAAATTTGTGCTATTGTCACCTGATAGCACATGTTCTGTTGTGGATGTTGTTGCAACATATAGTGCGATATCTGCTGAACCAGAATTTCTGTCATTATGTCCTGTTGCAACAGTGAACGCAACATAGTTATTGGTGTACCCTATGTCACTTTCAGAAGAATCATTTGAATCTTCATCACTCCAAGTGTTATTCATGGCTCTGTTCTTTTTCTTCAAGGTATTTGCACATTCAGCCTGTATATGGCTAAATCCTTCGCACTCCCTGCACTGAATACCTTTATTTCTCTTTATCTCCTCGAACGTTTTTCCATTTTGCCTTCTGGATGTCTCAAGATTTGTTGTAACAGTCTACTTCCTTTCAGAAAATGTTGGCCTTGATCCACTTCTCTGCTACTTCTATTTTTTTTTTAATTTGTTGAAGTTTTTGGTAAGCAAGGCCAAAGAGTCATAAATTTTCATGTCCTCATCCTCTGAAGAGCTTAGTGTTCCTTTTCTTTCAACTTCAGCACGTAGAGCAATATTTTTTTCTTTCTTCTTCTACCTAAATTTCATTTCAAAGGTTTGAAGTGACCCCATCAGTTCATCAATCTTGATTTCATAAACATTCTTGGATTCTTTTATGGCAGCCACCTTGATTCCAAATCTATCTGGGAGAAAACGTAACATTTTTCTTACTAGGTTAGAGTCTGAATACTTTTCTCCCAAAGCAAAAGTTTCATTAGCAATGTCACACAGTTTGACATTAAACTCAGTAATCGTTTTTTCCCCATGCATCCCTATCTCTTCAAATTCAGTGGCCAACATTTGCAATTTAGATCTTCTGACTGATGTTGTTCCTTCATATGTTGTTTGCAATATCTCCCAAGCTTCATTAGCAGAATCACACGTTGAGATTAGCTTGAATTGGTTTAAATCAACAACATTGAATATTGCATTCAGCGCCTTGGAGTTCCAGTTCGCCAACAGATCTTCCTCCTTGGTCCATTTTGTTTCAAGTTTTGTTACAACATTGTCCTGAGTATCCGTAGTGGTAGGAGTTGTCCAACCTGTCAAAACCACTCTCCAAGCCATCTCATCAATCGAAATTCCCTTATTCTAGCCTTCCAATAATTTGCACCATCCAGCAGTGTGAAACCCCACTTTTCTGCTTTAACTCGATTTACGTGTTTTATCTCGTTTTGCGTGCATTTGACCTGTTTATGTGCTATATGACCTAGAATGTTATAATTTTGATGTCAATACTCCTAACACGTGCTAAATATGCATTCATGAAAATTTCATCAAAAACGGGATTAGAAATTTTATCGTCGATTTTCAGTGAATAGTATTTTCGAAACACGTCTGCTAAAATTTTGAAACTGGTCTTTTTAACCCTTCTAGACCTAGACCACGGACTTTAATAGACATGTGTTAGATTAAAACGGTTTTAAAATTGGCTTAAGAATTTATTAGGGTTTTTACACCGACTTTTGAGAAAATTGAGTTTTAAGCCGACTCGGGTGAAAGTGTTTGATTGTAAAACTTCTAGTCACCTAAAAATAACCTACTTGAGCTAGCTTGGGTGTTGAATAATTGTTTTGAACTTTGGTGATCAAGAAAATGCATTTAAAGTCAAGAAAACACAAAAAAATGCTAAGTTTCAACTTTGACTTTCATTTAAATGGTTGACCAACAAGCTTATATCATCAACACATACTCACAAAGCACAAAAACACCCCAAAAACACACACAAAACCGTGGCTCCTTGAAGGAGAAAGATGAAGGCATTTTCAAAGCATTTTTCTCATAGATTTTGCATTTCAAAGCCGAATTGAGTGATTCAAAGCTTGATTTCCCTTGTTTGGCATCCATTCTACACATTTCTTGCATCAAAACACATCAAAGGTGAGAGAAAAATTCTAGATCTCAAAACTCATATTTTGTGTTTATGCGTATAAATGATTATTGAACCGTTAGAATGTTAATATGATGTTAGATTATTGCTCCTTGCATGCTAGGGATCATTTAGCTGTAATACTACGAGTTTTTATCGGTTGTAGCATAATTTTTATTTTTCGGGTATTTAATTTGATTAATTTGTTCAAAGTTGATTAAATTGAGTTGTGTTGATCAGAATCGATTGCCGTCGATTTCTAAAAGTTTGTTAATTACGTGGTAGCGCCGTTGTAATGCCGAATTTTTTATTGTGATGTTCGTGCCAAAATTCAGAAATTTCAGCCATGACATCTTAGGGTTTTAGGGTTATTGGGCATGATTTGGATGTGTTTTGGTTGGTTTCCGAGGGGGCTAATGTAGTTGATTGAATGGGTGAGTGTTTGAAACTGATTTGGAGTTGTTTGGATTAGTAGAATGTAAGATATGACTTATTGAAGTTTAGGTTATCTTTCTTTAAATTGTTGAATTGAGCCTTAGTTGATTGGGTGTGGTTTGAGTGATTGAATTGTCAGTTGATGATGGGTAAACTAGGGTTTGATTGTGTGTTTAATGCATGTTCGGTTAGATGGCCTACTTTGTCATCTAACTTAGTTGTTTGTTGTTTAATTAAATATTGATGTTATATTGATTATTATTGAGTACGGGAATCGGGCACTTTTGTTGCTGATCTCCCAGATTATTGATTGATTATTGAGTACGGGAATCGGGCACTTTTGTTGCTGATCTCCCAGATTATTGATTGATGATTGATTGATTATTGATGATTGTTATGGAGTCTTGGTATGTGTGTGCCACCTCTCGGGCAGCGTTGGGCTGTCGGGTTGAAAACGGCATGACTGCCAGAGACTACCCCCAGCTCGCATGACGGAGGTGTCATGGAGGGAGGGGCTAGTGAGGTACCTCGGGTGCGTGTGTAATGGGGAGTTACAAGAAGAATGGTTGAGATCGTGATGGCGTTTAGAGCTACACCAACTAGAGTATCCTTTATTGAATGGTTATATAGTTAAGTGATGATAATATTATTGTTATTGTGTGTTTACTAACTCAAAGGATTATTCCAAGGAGTTTAATAGACCTTGTTCGAGATCTATCGGATCCTCGCTGGGCTTATTTTATATAAGCTTTACCGTTGTTCGATTGTGACTTTAAGGTAAACAATTTCTTGCACTAATACAAAGTTAAGTTGAGTAAAATAAATCTTAAAGTGGTTTTGAAAAGAATTTTGCCCATAGCGAGAGTTTGTGCACTGAACACAATAAACTAGAAATTAAAACTTCATCTTTAATTTGCATAACAACAGTAAACCTTCATGGGGAGATTTACCGTTGTTCGATTATGACTTTAAGGTAAACAATTTCTTGCACTTATACCAAGTTAAGTTGCATAAAATAAATCTTAAGGTGATTCTGAAAAGAATTTTGTCCATAGTGATAGTTTGTGCACTGAACTCCCTTTTTTTTATTATCTTATGTAATTATATACTAAGTGGTGTATAACTTTGTCATTCTACGTGAAGCTGGGCTCTTGTGAAGGACAAGGTCATAGCCAAGAAGATGAGAAAGTTCGTAGAAGTAAACACTATTGGTGTATCAAAAGAATCCCAACTTAAGAGCAGCAAAGATCCTTGGTGTGATTTCTGATAGCTGCCTAGATGTTGGATCTTCCAACTTCTTTGAATGAGGTCAATCTCATGGCAGAAAGTTGGGAAAAGCTAACAAATGTTATGAAGAGGAATGAACAATTTAGTCTTCTCTAATACTGCACATTCCGCAGAGACTTCACAGAAGCACATCCTAGTAATGCTACTTGAGACTAACATTTGTTACTTCTTATTATTGGGAACTTCTTTTCATTTGTCCATAATGTTTTACTGTGTCATAGTTAAACAAATCAAATTGCCCTTTAAGCCTAAATCTTGGGATTTCCAATTAGTTACATAACGTTTCAATTAAGTCAACTCTTTAGATAAAGGTTGAAGACATATTCCCTTCGACAAATATTGAAGATGCTTTTCCTTCAGAGCTTTCTTACATGTGCGGAAAGAGGGGTTGGGGAGAGGAGGAGGGGGAAGATGTGACACCCCGAACCCAGCACTTCATTAATTGCATTCATTAAATGGTTAACTTAGATGTAACTTAGCTAATTACTTCATTTTTTCATATTTTCATAAATTCAACTATTTCTTTTCATGCATTTTATATTTTTTAAAATATTATATATTTTTAGGGGACTATATCCCCTGACTGTGCATGCATTGCATATCGGGATCAACGGTAAAAGATTCGCAAAATGTATGATGAATAGTACCAGCGGGATTTTTTTAGATTTATCAGATTTTTGGCATTTTGTTTTGCTGAAATTTAATCACCCAAGTGACCCATTTACCCTAACTAAAATGCCCTAATGGCTTGACCTACCCTTTGACCATCTCATGAGAACATTATAAGCCAAGAAATATATAAAAAAAAAGGGTCAAAAAAATGGCCAAAAAAGAGTTACGGGAATAGTAACTTCTCCAAAAAAAAAAAAAATTTGCTCCTTACTTCATTCTTGCTTCCATTGCTTCCCAAATTAGTTGTGCTTCATCCTTAGGACCTTAAGACCATTCTTTGATCTTCAAAAGAGGTGAGGGTGCATTTCATTCTTGTATTAAATTCAATTAAAGTTTGTGCTATTATTTTTGTGATCTAATATTGTAGTGGTTTAATGCTTGTTCCGTTGTTTCTTATATGCTCTAATGACTTCACAAAATATATTTGATGGTTTAAAATACTTATTGAATGCTTGAAAATAAAAATGGCACTTGGGGAAGATGATTGAATAGTACTTTTGCCATGAAAATGACCTAGAAAATATTTGTGTATCGGATTTCGAATTCCTCGCTCGTGTAGGTCCTTGGCATGTTAGATTGACATAATGTGGAATAAAATTGAGGTGCTCTTTGAGAAAATCATGAAAACAGACCTAATTTAAGTCGGGGCCAAAAAATAGAGTTGTGTGTTTGCTGCTCGTTTTTATTTAGGGCTTTGCCTTAGAAGGTCATGGAGGCACTTTCCGTGGATTTATGGCGTCGGTTGGGGTTTCGGGTGATATAGCTCCTTTGTAAAATCGTAAGAGAAAAATCGGGATTTTTGGATAAACGTGGGCGGAACCGGGGTTTCATAGCTTTTAAGTGGTCATAAAATGTCCTTGAATGGGGTGTGAAGTAGGTTTTGAGTTTAGTTATCATATGAGTTCATAGGCGCATAATTTCTTTTTACTTTAAGCATAATAGTTAAAATTGAGAATTAGAATTTTGTTAGCTTGAAATGTCGCACCATATGCTTCCTATATTGATTGTGATTGCTTTTGATGGCTATATTGCTTAGTTGAATGATATATAGACTGAACATTGTTAAATGCTTATATGATATGAACTTGGTTATATCGGTTATAAATGTTAGCTATGTGAATCCTCGTGATAAATATATATTCTATTACATGATAGAGTCGATCGATTGAGCTGTTTCTCGTATTTTGGAGCTCGGTAAAAGTGAGGGTTGCACCATACTTGGCATCTTAACTGATTCATTGATTTTTCATTATGATGGTTATCATGTAAATTATGAGTTATTGTTTAATTACTTTAATTGTATTGTTATGTGCTCATTCATATGTTAACTAGGAAGTATTATGTTATCTAGGTTACAAATGCTTGTTAGTGGAAATTCATGTACGAAGACAACCTACTTTGTTGTCCTTAAATGTGTTTATTGATTATATTGTCATTGTTATCATACTTGCATTGCATCGTGGTTATGCAACCTCATTGTTCGGGGCAGATGTGACGGGCCTCTCTAGACAGTATTGGGCTTGCTGGGGTTGGTGCTCTAGCTCCGTACCCTATTCCCTCACTCGTCTGGCATGAAGTATTCCAGGGAGTGATTGGGGGTTTATGCCGGCACATTGAACGTGGTTCGTGGTTCCTGTTGTGTGATTTATAACGCAAGTGCACGTATCGCAACAAGTAATAAAGTGATAAGTAAAGATCGTTCCCACGAGGACTGTAATTACTAACTACCGAAATTAGTTTAGCTTTAACTTTATTCGGACAATCAAATATAAGAGATTGTGAGTAATAACTAATAACTAAAGTACTTTTGGAATTAACAACTAAAGCGAATACGAAATTAATAAAGAGGATAAATCAAGAATTAAAATGCTCTAGGGGTTCCGATTTCACCAAGATTAATCCTATTTGAAACTACTGATTTAAATCAATTGACGCCTATTCCCTACGTTGCCAACAATTGGGCTAAGGTAGATATTAATCTTTCTCAAGCATCAATAACCTATCCCATTAAGCAAGCTAACTACATCTCTGTGATAACTGTGAACTTATGGAATGCATTAAGCCCTAGAAATTCAAAAGCTACACTAGATCTCATAACTATCTCTAGCTTATGACGATTTAATGTTATTTTATACGTGGTCTAATTTAGTTATCAGTTCTCAGTCTCAAACTAAATCACGACTCATGTAATTGTTGTTCACGCAACCACAAGCATTATACTCAGCATAGAATGCTCATCGCAAATATGGAATAGTTCATCAATTAATTCCAATCAAAAGCATTAAATATTCAAAATTCGGCTACATCATAGCCCTAGAAAAATAATTTAGAACATCATAATGAAATTAAATAAAATTCCAATTGTAACGTAAAACATGATAAGAGAGATAGAGAAAACTAGGATTTGGAGAAGAATTTGGGCAGAAGTCCGTCTCCGGATCGTTCCTCCGTCTTCAACTCGCGAATCCTCTCTTTCTTTTCTTCTCTGCGGCGTTTGTTGCTCCCTCTTGATGGCTGCCTCCCAAAAGCTCCCCCCTCTCACGTTCTTTTCATTCTTTTTAATATAGGGTTTCTCCTTTTTGCGCTTTTTTTACAAAATTGCCCTTAAAAATCCTGCGACACTGCGCAGCGGCGCTATAACTGCGCTATTTCTATTTGTTCTTCAATTTCTCCACAAATTTCATGAAAGTCAATCCTTTGCAATTTCTCTTCAATCTTTGCCTCAAAACTTAGCTTGTCGCTTGAAAATTACCTACAGCTCAAATCACACGCAAAACGAATCAAATCGCTCATAAATTACTGAAGAACTAACCAAATTTAAGTGAAAATGTGCTGAAATCATATATCAATAATACACCCAACAAACACCCTCAAACTTAAGCTTTTTTTGTTCTCAAGCAAAAGACACAACTAATGAAAGAAAGAACCTAAAACTAAAGACTCAACACAAACTAACTCATGAAAGCAATGCTGTAAGATGGTAAATTTTCACGGCCTCAGTAGCTTTTTCCCAACTCAAGAGGTGACTTTCAATCATAAGTATGAGAAATAACAACTTCACATAAGTCTCATTTTACTTCAAATCCCCCAAGTGAGTGTGTGAATAGCCTCTATCCTAATCAATTGTACCCGGATGAGTTTATGCAAGTTAAGTGAATCATCAATATGGATCTTTTATTTTCAATCACTTAGGACTTCATAAGCTCACTTTTCATGCCACTCTCCACTAATGTAGGTTAATCATAGCATTAAAGATCAGTAGGACTTTACATTTGGTTGTAACGTGGCTAGGGTCAAGGTAGGATAATGGATATAACATAAGGTTAAACTACCTGTAAGCACACAATCATTCTAGGATGTTCAATGGAGCTCATGCCAACTCTACTTCTTACCACCACAATTATTCAATATATCTCTTTTCTTTCTTCTTTCATGTCACTTCCTCAACATTCATCCACAACATTTATAAACACATAAAAAATCCACACTCCCCTAAACTTGCATTTTGATATTAATTACAAGGAGTGTGGCTCTTCTCGTTTCTTTTCATTCTTTTTTTTTTCTCAATATTTTTTTGTTTTGTTTTTGTTTTTGTTTTTTTTTTTTTTGTTTTTGAAACAAAACAACACATCACCAAATCATTGAACCTCCCATCATTCAATACAAAACATGGCTCCATATAATCATCCTAGAACAATCATATGTTACAAGTAGGAAGGTCATAATATGGGAAAATCAAACTTGACAAGTTAAGGAAGATATTATAAGTTGCATAAGAAAGAAAAGGTTATCTTAGGCTCAAAAGAGTGGACTAGGGATATTCAATTATTACAAGGGTTGGCTTGAAAGACTCAAACGATCCAAAGATGACCTAAATCATTTCTCTAATGCTATGCAACCTAGGATTTCGCCTCGAATGACAATCAAGCAAGTTCTAAAGTCCTATACTCTTTTTTCTTTTCTCTTTAACTCACATAAACTTTCTCTAAGTATCAACATAAATAGGCGAGGCTAAGTGCGCAATATGTAGGGATTTTCCGTAAAACGAAGCTATGTTTCAGTCAATTATCCTCATTACCATCATGTACTCCTTACGCTACTCATCATCGGCCTATTTCTTATCTTTCCAGCATCACTTTCAAAATTTGTTTTTTCTCAGTTTTTTAGCTTCTTTTTTTTTCAAACTTTTTATTTTTTTATTTCTTTTGAAAATAATAAAAATAACAAAACACATAAAAAAGAAAAACACATAATATGAATATTAAAAGAACAAGTTCACACAGGAAAACACATGTTAACAACCCCCAAACTTTAAACTAGGCATTGTTCTCAATGTCAAAAGTAAAGAAAAGTAAACATAAGACTTCCCTGAATAGTCTCTGCATTCATTGATCGTCCGGGATGTAGTCACTAGCTAGCGGAAATGGGGGTACACCGAGCACATCTTTCAGAGGATATTACTATCTAGAATGATCAGTCAATTGCACCTGTTCAATCAATTTAACATCCAATCCGAATCCTCAAACTGCTCCACTTAAGAAACACAACTTGCCATCACTGTAAGTTAGTCAACAGAAGCACCGGGCACTCATACTACACGATATCCACACAAAAAAAAACAACAACCACATGTTACTCGTACGCCATCGTCGCTGCTGATGCTCTATTGTCGTTGCTGTGTGAAGTGGATCGGTAGTGGTGGTTGCCTCCGATGAGCTTTACGACATCACTGTTGTCGGTGCCTTCTTCAAGACCCAAGACCGCCGTTAGAAAACTCTCATACGCTGCAGTCATCGCTGACCCTCTGTCTTCGCCGGTAAGAATGCGTCGTCAGCAAGAGAGTCGTGAGCTTTGAGATCTGAGAGTTTGTGAGATTTTGGTTTAGGTTTAATATGTGGGTTTGATAAATGGGTGTGATATGAGTTGGGTTTAAAAGTTTGGGATTGTAGGAGTGTGGGTTGTATGGTGCTGATGGGTAGACAGGTTGAAATAAGGAGATTTAGTGACTTCAATTTTTTTTTTCAACGTCAAAACACAAGGACGTAAGCGTAGCTGCTCTACGCCTGCGCTGTATTTTTGAACGTCAAATTGAAGGACGTAAGCGCAGTTGCTCTACGCTTGCGCTATAATTTTCTTTTAGCAACGTCTCGTGAGCGTAACTTTTAAACTTCTGGAGCGCAGCTGCGTTATATTTTAGCGCAACAGTACTACTTTCACACCTCTTATTTTCGTTGCTTTTCTCTTCAAGCTTGCAGTTCATGCAATCCAAACACCAATCTCTCTATACGTGCTCCCTTATTCGACTTGGTAGAACTCCTCTTTGCCTCAGCGTCCCCCCAAACTTGTTCTTGAACCTATCATGACAAGAAAAATTAACCATTAATTATGACAACTATAACTCAAAAATTAACAAAAAAAAATAATAAAAACTATTAAATCAAGAAAAGAAAGAAAATTCGGGTAGCCTTCCGAAAAGCGCTTGTTTTAACGTCGACAGCTCGATGGAGCAATTTTTTTCACGATGAATTGAGGTGGACAACGGTCTTGTGCTTATCAAACTCATCATTTCAATAAGTTTTCAATCGTTGTTCATTGACCTTGAACGTCCCCTTCTTTGGATGATTGACTTCGACAGCTCCATAGGGAAACACCTTAGTCACAACAAAAGGGCCAGACCATCTTGACTTGTATTTTCCAAGAATCCGTGGGTTATAAAAAAGTACTTGTTGCCCAGGAGAGAAATCTTTTCCTGAAATGGGTTTATCGTGCCACTCTTTTGTCATCTCCTTATAACTTCTTGCTTTCTCATTCGCTTCATCACCTAATTCTTCCAGCTTATTCAATTGTAACAATTCTTTCTCACCCGTTGCTTGCACACCCATGTTTTGTTGTTTAGTCGCCCAATATTCTTTGTGCTCCAATCCCACCAAAACAAAATAATCATCTTGTAACAAGCTCGCCTCTAAGGGATCCGATTGGCCCCTATGGTTAAACACTATAGCTTTTATGGCATCCATACGAAAACAATTGTCGCTGGCTTCAAGGTACTTGTAAGCTTTGAACACATTAAAGGTTACCTCTTCATCTTGTACTCGCAGTCGAAGCTCACCCTTTCGAACATCAATAAGTGCTCCCCCAGTTGCAAGGAAAGGTCTTCCAAGAATGATAGGAATTTCCTTGTCTTCCTCCATGTCTAACACTATAAAGTCCGCAGGGAATATAAACTTGTCAACCTTGACTAACACATCTTCAATAACTCCTCTGGGATGCTTTAGCGAGCGATCAGCTAACTGCAATGTAACAGTTGTGGGCCTCGCCTCACCCAATCCAAGTTTCCTGAAAATAGATAAAGGCATCAAACTAATGCTAGCACCTAAATCACACAAAGCTCACTCAAAAACGACATTGCCAATTTCACAAGGAATAGTAAAACTCCCTGGATCCTTGAGCTTTTGTGGTAGTTTCTTCTGTAGGATGGCGCTGCACTCCTCAGTTAGTGCAACTGTCTTGTAATCTCCAAGCTTCCTCTTATTTGAAAGAATGTCCTTCATGAACTTCACATAACTCGGCATTTGTTCAAGTGCATCTGCAAATGGAATATTGATGTGAAACTTCTTGAAGACTTCAAGAAATTTAGCAAATTGCTTATCAAGCTTATTTTTTTGCAATCGTTGAGGGAATGGCACAACTACATGCGGATCCTTCATAGGTTGTGGTTGAGCTTCTACTTTCTCTTTATCTTCTACCTCATTCTTTGCTTCACTTTTCTCACACTTCTTAGTTTTTACTGGCTCCTCTAACTCTTCATCGCTTCTCAAAGTGATCGCTTTGCAATGCTCTGTGCCATCTCTTCTAGCATTCACCTCTAAAGTGCTAGGTAAATTCCCTTATTGTCTTTCTGAAAACATGGTAGCCATTTGGCTAAACTGTGCCACAAAATTTCTAATTTGTGCAGACTGGTTCTGAAAGTTTGTCCTTGTTTCATTCATGAATTGAGTCTTTGAAGTCACCAACTGAGCCAATGCATCCTCCAAGTTCACCTTCTTCTCTAGTGGGAGGTTATTATGCTCAGGCTGCAACATATTCTGATTATTTCTCCAGGAGAAATTTGGATGATTACGCTATGCTGGATTATATTTGTTAGAGTAGGAATTGTGCTGCTGCCCATTAAAATTTCCCACATACTGTGCTTGTTATGCTGTGCCTTGCGCAAATGGATTTCCAACTTGACATTCTGCACTATGATGTGGACCACAACAAAACTCACACACCACTGTCGCCTGAACAACATTAGCAGTTACCTAGCAATTCTGCAACTGTTTCGCGAGATTGTCAATTTTTGCTGCCAAAGCAGTTATGGCGTCAATTTCATGGACTACAGCTGTCTTCTTTGGTATGACTCTCTCGCTCGACCACTGCTGATGGTTCAAAACAATATCCTCTAGTAACGCATAAGTTTCATCTGCTGTCTTGTTCATTAAAGCTCCTCCCGCTGATGCATCTATCAAAGTTCTTGTGGAGCTAATTAACCTATTGTAAAAATTATGAACTTGCATCCACCTAGGCACTCCATGATTAGGACAATTTCTTAGCAATGCCTTATACATTTCCCATGCTTCGCATAGAGTTTCTCTTTCATGCTACACAAAATTATTAATCTCTATGCGCAGCTTCACTGTGTTTCCAGGTGGGAAAAATATTGACAAAAATTTATGCACCAAATCCTCCCAAGTAGTGATTGAATCTGAAGGCAGCGATTTTAACCATTCCTTAGCTTGATCCCTTAAAGAGAAAGGAAACAAGCGAAGGCGCAGAGCTTCATCAGTGACTCCATTATACTTAATAGTTTCGTAGACTTCTAGAAAATTCACAATGTGCTGATTAGGATCTTCAGAAGGCAGTCCATGGAACTAAATATTCTGAATCAATTATAGTGTCACTGTCTTCAAATCAAAATCATGCGCCTGAATCGTTGGCCTTCTAATCACAGGTTGAATTCCAGTGGGTGGTAATGCATACTCTCGCAGTGTTCTAGGTGGATTTTCCTGATTATTCCCTTCTTGTGCTACCACGATGTCAGCCATGTTTTCTTGCAATTGATGGGTAGTTGTAGTAACACTTTCTCCTTTCTATTCTTCTAACAGGTTCGTTCTATCTTAGGATCGAAAGGCAACAAATTACTACCTCCTGACTTTCGCATGCACGTAAAAGAATATGTTCCTGAAACACACGTAACGAAAATAAGATAACAACACAAAACTAAATAAAATCCAAAGTAAAATCAAAGCTATTTCGTATCGATATTAATAATTGCACAGTCCTCGGCAACGGTGCCAAAAACTTGTGTGATTTATTTACGCAAGTGCACGTATCGCAACAAGTAATAAAGTGATAAGTAAAGATCGTTCCCACGAGGACTGTAATTTCTAACTACCAAATTTGTTTAGCTTTAACTTTATTCGGACAATCAAATATAAGAGATTGTGAATAATAACTAACAACTAATAACTAAAGTACTTTTAGAATTAACAACTAAAGCGAATACGAAATTAATAAAGAGGATAATCAAGAATTAAAATGCTCTAGGGGTTCCAATTTCACCAAGATTAATCCTGTTTAAAACTACTGATTTAAATCAATTGACGCCTATTCCCTACGTTGCCAGCAATTTCGCTAAGGTAGATATTAATCTTTCTCAAGCATCAATAACCTATCCCAATAAGCAAGCTAACTACATCTCTGTGATAACTGTGAACTTATGGAATGCATTAAGCCCTATAAATTCAAATGCTGTACTAGATCTCACAACTATCTCTAGCTTATGACGATTTAATTGTATTTTATACGTGGTCTAATTAAGTTATCACTTCTCAGTCTCAAACTAAATCACGATCATGTAATTGTTGATTAGGCAACCATAAGCATTAAACTCAGCATAAAATACTCAACGCAAATATGGAATAGTTCATCAATTAATTCAAATCAAAAGCATCAAATATTCAAAATTAGGCTACATCGTAGCCCTAGAAAAGTAATCTAAAACATCATAATGAAATTAAATAAAATCCCAATTGTAACGTAAAACATGATAAGAGAGATAGAGAAAACTAGGATTTGGAGAAAAATTGGGGCAGAAGTCCGTCTTCGGATTGTTCCTCCGTCTTCAACTCGCGAATCCTCTATTTCTTTTCTTCTCTACAGCGTTTCTTGCTCCCTCTTGATGGCTGCCTCCCCAAAAAGCTCTCCCTCTTACGTTCTTTTCATTCTTTTTAATATAGGGTTTCTTCTTTTTACGCATTTTTACAAAATTGTCCTTAAAAATCCTGCGACACTGCACAGCGGCGCTATGACTGCGCTACTTCTATTTGTTCTTCAATTTCTCCACAAATTGCATGAAAGTCAATACTTTGCAATTTCTCTTCAATCTTTGCCTCAAAACTTAGCTTGTCGCTTAGAAATTACCTACAGCTCAAATCAAACGCAAAACGAATCAAATCGCTCATAAATTACTCAAGAACTAACTAAATTTAAGTAAAAATGTGCTGAAATCATATATCAATAATACACCCAACAGTTCGTGACTCATGGTTCGTGATCGGACATAAGAGAATTCTGGAGTGTTGGGGTTAAGAGTATAGTATCCTTTGATATGTGTGGTTATTTGTCATTTCAGTTGTACTTTACTTGTTTTTATTGCTTAATTGCTATAATTGTGGCATTGCACGCCCGGGGTAGACTTTATCCCTCAATGAGCAATAGTGGTTGCTCATACCTCGCTAACCTGTTTCAGGAGGTGCTGAGGTTGAACCCCTCTTGATTTAGTTGAGGGTGGGGACCAAGAGGTACAGGCGGAACAGTTACCATAGTTGATATGTTCTTTGATCTTGAAGTAGATGTGTTTCTGCTGTTATGTGGAGAATCTGCTAGTTGTTTATGTTATATTTTGGAGCCTTGAGCTCATGTATATATTGTTTAGTTGTAAGTTTAAATTTAATGTATGATAAATATCCATGGCATGTAATAACTAACATTCTTACTTTTAGTTTGCTGCATGCTTGTGTATTGGCCGTGGGGGTTGAAATGGTTGTCTTTAAATTCTAAGTATGTTTAAATGTTATCATGGAGTGGTATGATAAGCAGTTTCTGTAAAGAAGTTATACTGGGAATACATGCTTGTATGTATTTATATTGTCTTGTGCTGTTTAAGGCTCGGATGACCTTGAAGTTAGGATTTCAATTAGAAATGTTGTTCTTTTTACTTCGTAATTTTATTTGAATGCTTACAGGTTTTCAGAGTGTCCACGGTACAGGGGAGACTCTGTCTGTTTCCCCTAAAATTTTATGACTTAGGTTTTGGATCAGGTTGTGTTTAGTGGATATATAGAGCTCTTGTTTCCGTGAGGGGACGGGGCGTTACAGGTGGTATCAGAGCTTAGTTAGCTCTCAGCCGGGACAGGGTCCACGGCCTGTCGGGTTGTAACCTTTGCATGTGTACTTGTTAAGTGTGTCTTGAAAGTTTGCGCCTGTATGTGTGATTGTGTGTCTTGGATTGAATATGTGCACCTATGCGATATAGTTATGTGTTATGTGCTAAACGTGTGCTAAGTGAAGTGAAGTTGCATCGAACTGACCTTGTGAATCGTTAATTACTTGAATTATTGATTGTAATATATGTACTTGAGCATTTTGAATTAAGTTTTGTTGTGAATTGAATTGGTTATGTTATGATTCGTACTTGAATGACTTTGTTGCTTACATTGTTTTAATAAGTTCTTTTGTAATCATGCTTGTATAATAGCTTAAAGAATATTTATACATATGCAATACTTTGGCATTCATGCATAGCCCGTCGAAATGGTAAGAAAGCCTTCTCCCTCCCCCTGAATCAAGGTGATTAGTGGTAGGTCCTCCAAGTTATGTGGATTAGCGGGAATGAGAGGCATTTGATCAGCCTTTATTTGAGAGTTGGTATTTATAGTTGAAGCTCGGTTATTGGCATTCTATTAAGGTGTTATTTTACGCTCAGCAGTCATAAATGAGTGGCTTCTTTCGGGGTTTCTATATGACGGTTCTAATTTGCATTTTCTTGGTATTTTCTTATCGGGTCTTCTTTTGGTATTCTTTTGTCGGTATCTCTCGAAATGCTTAGTATATGTGATTATTTTCAGCCTTATTATACGGTATTGTCTACAGTACTCCTGCTCAGGTCTTTTATTGGTATTTTCTCGCCGCACTTAGTTGGGATTCTATTTTCTGCGGTATTTGTGCCAGCGGGATTCTTATTCGGATTTCAAAGTAGCATTTCTATTGGAGCCTTTATTTGGCCTTATTACTTGAGGTTCGCAGGCAATACTATTGGGATTTCTTAATGAGTTCTTACAAGAATTCGTATATGGTATTCTTGCGTTGCAACTAATGACGAGTAATCGGAGTTGATTTTCAGTTAATGCGGAGTTCTCTTGTGAAGAAGAAATTGCGAGGACGAAATTTTTGTAAGGAGGGGAGGATGTGACACCTCGAACCCAGCACTTCATTAATTGCATTAATTAAATGGTTAACTTAGATGTAACTTAGCTAATTACTTCATTTTTTTTCATATTTTCATAAATTCAACTATTTCTTTTCATGCATTTTATATTTTTATAAAATACTACATATTTTTAGGGGACTATAGCCCCTGACCGTGAGTATATTGCATATCGGGATCAACGGGAAAAAATTCATGAAATGTCTGATAAATAGTACCGGCGGGATTTTTTTTCCAGATTTTCAGATTTTTGGTATTTTGTTTTGCTGAAATTTAATCACCCAAGTGACCCATTTACCCTTACTAAAATGCCCTAATTGCTTGACCCACCCTTTGACCATCTCATGAGAACATTATAAGCCAAGAAACAAAAAAAAAAAAGGGTCAAAAAAATGGCCAAAAAAGAGTTACGAGAATAGTAACTTCTTCAAAAAAAAAAATTGCTCCTTGCTTTATTCTTACTTCCATTGCTTCCCAAATTGGTTGTGCTTCATCCTTAGTACCTTAAGACCATTCTTTGATCTTCAAAAGAGGTGAGGGTGCATTCTATTCTTGTATTAAATTCAATTAAAGTTTGTGCTATTATTTTTGTAATATAATATTTTAGTGGTTTAATGCTTGTTCCGTTGTTTCTTATATGCTCTAATGACTTTATAGAATATATTTGATGGTTTAAAATGCTTGTTGAATGCTTGAAAATAAAAATGGCACTTGGGGAAGATGATTGAATACTTTTGCCATGAAAATGACCTAGAAAATATTTGTGTCTCGGATTTCGAATTCCTCGCTCGTGTAGGTCCTTGGCATGTTAGATTGACATAATGTGGAATAAAATTGAGGTGTTTTTTGAGAAAATCATGAAAACATACCTAATTTAAGACGGGGCCGAAAAACAGAGTTGTCTGTTTGCTCGTTTTTATTTAGGGCTTTGTCTTAGTAGGTCATGGAGGCACTTTGCGTGCATTTATGAGGTTGGTTGGGGTTTCAGGTGATATAGCTCCTTTGTAAAACCGTAAGAGGGAAATCGGGATTTTTGGATAAACATAGGCGGAACTGGGGTTTCGTAATTTTTAAGTGGGTCATAAAATGTCATTGAATGGGGTGTGAAGTCAGTTTTGAGTTTGGTTATCATATGAGTTCATAGGCGCGTAATTTCTATTAACTTTAAGCATAATAGTTGAAATCGAGAATTGGACTTTTGTTAGCTTGAAATGTCACACCATATGCTTCCTATATTGATTGTCATTGCATTTCATGGCTATATTGCTTAGTTGAATAATATTTAGACCGAACATTGTTAAATGCTTATATGATGTGAACTTGGTTATAAATGTTAGCTATATGAATCCTCGTGATAAATATATATTATATTGCATGATAGGGTCGATCCATTGAGATGTTTCTTGTATCTTGGAGCTCGGTAAAGGTGAGGGTTGCATCATACTTGGCATCTTAACTGATTCATTGATTTTTCATTATGATGGTTATCGTGTAGATTATGAGTTATTGTTTAATTACTTTAATTGTATTGTTATGTGCTCGTTTATATGTCAACTATGAAGTATTATGTTATCTAGGTTACAAATGCTTGTTAATGGAAATTCATGTGCGAGGATAACCTACTTTGTTGTCCTTAAATGTGTTTATTGATTATATTGTCATTGTCATCATACTTGCATTGCATTGTGGTTACGCAACCTCATTGTTGGGGGCGGATGCGACGGGCCTCTCTGGGCGACAATGGGCTTACCGAGGTTGGTGCTCTAGCTCCGTACCCTATTCCCTTACTTGCCTGGTATGGAGTATGGCAGGGGGTATTAGGTCGTAGGATCGGGTACATCTGGAATACCCATTTGAGTGATTGGGGGTTTATGCCGGCACGTTGAACGTGGTTCGTGATCGGAGATAAGAGAATTCTGGAGTGTTGGGGTTAAGAATATCGTATCCTTTGATATGTGTGGTTATTTGCTACTTCAGTTGTACTTTACTTGTTTTTATTGCTTAATTGTTATAATTGTCGCATTGCACGCTCCGAGTAGACTTTATCCCTCACTGAGCAATAGTGGTTGCTCATACCTCGCTAACATGTTTCAGAAGGTGCTGAGGTTGAACCCCAGCTTGATTTAGTTGAGGGTGAGGAGCAAGTGGTACAGGCGGAACAATTACCATAGTTGCTGTGTTCTTTGTTCTTGATGTGGATGTGTTTCTGCTGTTATATGGATAATCTACTAGTTGTTTATGTTATATTTTGGAGCCTTGAGCTCATGTATATATTGTTTAGTTGTAAGTTTGAATTTAATGTATGATAAGTATCCATGGCATGTAATAACTAGCATTCTTACATTTAGTTTGATGCATGCTTGTGTGTTGGTTGTGGGGGTTAAAATGTTTGTCATTAAATTCTAAGATGTTTAAATGTTATCATAGAGTGGTATGATAAGCGGTTTCTGTAAAGAAGTTATACTGGGAATGCATGCTTGTATGTATTTATATTGTCTTGTGTTGTTTAAGGCTCGGATGGCTTTGAAGTTGGGATTTCAATTAGAAATGTTGTTCTTTTTACTTCGTGGTTTTATTTGAATGCTTACAGGTTTTTGGAGTGTTCACCGTATAGGGGAGACTATGTCCGGCTCCCCTAAAATTTTATGACTTGGGTTTTGGATCGTATTGTGTTTAGTGGATATATAGAGCTCCTGTTTCCGTGAGGGGACGGCCCGTTACAGAAGATGTGAGGGTTTAGGGCATCTATTAGAGAAGCCGAATTGTCATTTTTGTGCATGTATGTTCACCTACAAGTGTATGATTTTTGACCCCAAGGGTCAACCTAGTGGTAGTGGTCAAACAACTTTGCCAAGAAGTCCTGGGTTCGAGTATGACAACTACCATTGGGGTTTCTAACATGACTTACGGGGTATATGCCTTGGTTCATACCGCTGTATCCCGAAATTTTAGTTATTATTCAATTATAGATATATACTTATGGATGTAATATATGTACATATAGATCTTTTTTTTCACACAGTGACTACTTCAGGAATTAAATCAAATAGGCCTATTTAACTCAATGGTAGAGTAACGCTTGGTAAGGCGTAAGTTATCAGTTCAAATCCGATAACAGGCTTTGGTTATAGCCGTTAGGCAATGTGGCGACGCTGGCGTGTCCCAGCTGGTGCCAGAGGGTGGTGGATAATCCGTTCATATTCAATTGTAGATATATACTTTTGTATGTAATATATGTACATATAGATCTCTTTTCCACACAATGACTATTTCATGAATTAAATCAAATAGGCCCATTTAACACAATGGTAGAGTAACTCCATGGTAAGGCGTAAGTTATTGGTTCAAATCCGATAAGGGGCTTTGGTTTTCTGCCGTTAGGCAATGTGGGGATACTGGCGTGTCCCAACCGATGCCAGAGGGTGGTAATGAATCCGTTCTATATCTCGTGAGTTGGTTGAGTGGGCATTTTCCTCACAAAGCAAAAAAAAAGTGTATGATTGTGCAAATATTCACATTGATGAACAAGGTAGTCATAGCCCATAAGATTTGTGTATATTGATACATAAAATGTGTATGCTCTCTCACATGAGTATAATGTTAGTATACGCTTACATGTAGGGATTCACATCCTCTTGTATATATAGAAGGACTAATATTAACCATCTACTTAGATTTTAGTCTAAAATAATAATAATTAGATCAAACACAC
The DNA here is from genome assembly GCA_037974665.1 of Ehretia macrophylla. Taxonomy (NCBI): domain Eukaryota; kingdom Viridiplantae; phylum Streptophyta; class Magnoliopsida; order Boraginales; family Ehretiaceae; genus Ehretia; species Ehretia macrophylla. The sequence continues at coordinate 41,879,024 of CM075783.1, forward strand.
CTAAACAAGTTACATTAAATTTTGTGAAGTTATTCTTAACCATCATTTGATAACCATAAATTTCTCCTTTTAATTCTTTTTCTCTTTCCCTGCTACCACTCATCTCTGTGTTTTTCACATGATTGAACATTAAAAATTTCATGAATAGAGTAAATATAGACAAAACTTAATAAATTTCAGGAATCCCACTTATATATTTTTTTCAACAAATGTAAACTATGTATATACAAAATATATAACATGGACAGAGAAAGAGAGAGTTGGGGTTTTTTTAGAGAAAAAAAAAAAAAGAAAGAGGCAAGAGAAATTTGGGAGAAATTTTGAATTTTAAAATTAATTGTGTAATTCATTAGTTTTGAATGTTTAATTCAAATGGTTAAAATATTTTTAAATTGAAATTGGGATGGAAGGTCTAAATCATCTCTTTTTTTGCAAATCAGGTGAAAATGATTCAATTAAAACTCCAACTCAAAAGTTTATAAAGTCAATTCGAGAAAAAACGCTGCCTCTACTAAAAAATATCACCTAATCTCTAATTAGCGTGTATGTAATTCATTTGTAACTGTTCTCCTAATTATTTTACATTTACTAAGTCAAATTCAACTCTTTTATATACTGATAGAATGAAACAAGTAAACAATATGGATCCGTACAATAATCGTACATTGTATGTGTATAGGTGACTCAAGCAACTTCTCAGGCACAAATGTTGCCATTCCCAACCGTATTTTTGTGAAAATTAGCCACGTGAAAGGAGCAGAGTGTTTGAAGAAATTGAGAGGTGGAGGTATGTCGACAACTTCTTCATATCTCTTATATATAGAGGAAGCTAAATGTTAATACAAATCATATTCACTTGACATCTTTTGCCTTTACATTCATAAAAAAAGGCCAAATAAAAGTAGATTGCAAGTGAGTAAATAAAAAAATCAATAACCAATACCTCTCAAATGGCATTGAATAACAATGCTTGTCTCCTCCTGGCCATGATTGTCATGGTCAATTCCAACGGTTTGGTGAACGGACAAACTTTACCGAATAGTATCAGTCCCACCCCCGCTCCCAACGTTGCAGTGGATGAATGGAAGGTTAATATGATTAATTTGGTCAACAAACCTATAGAGGTACAATTTTCTATTAAAACATTCATTGATGCTGAACTACCCAAGTACTTAGATAAGCTCAACCCAGATATAAAAAATACAATCATCGATCGTTGCATAAAATCCACAAAGGATACTCTTACACTTCTCGATGGCGTCAAGAGATTTCTCCATGAAAATGAAACCATGGCTAAGTTGATCGAAACACTCACTCAAGCAGAAGATGCTGGAAAGGATTGCCTATATCAGCTTGATACATTCCAAGCTAAAGATGTTCCTAGAATCCCTGAGCTAGTCAAGGAGTATGAAACTGTTCTAAGGCAGGCCAAGACTTCTATTTTGTGGGAGAATTAATATAGATATAAAATGTTGTTATCAAATTTTGCCATTAATGACTTGCAATCAAGAGGGTGGCTTGTTGAATAAAATGTTGTATGCATGAAATTTTCATCAATGAAAATATTTACATTTTGATCAAATATATATACTTGCATATGTCATTTCTTGAGCACCCAAAATCACATACACTCGTAAAGCAATGTAACACATGTCTCTTTGCCTAAGCGATCAAGGTTTGAAAAATGTGAATTTCAAGATAGACTCCCCCTCGAACGCACCTAAGTGGCAAGAGATTACCAAAAAAACCCCTTCAAAAGAAAGTTTGGAAGTTGAGCATTTGAGCCCCGAAACCGCTTATCAGGAAACAAATGTGAAAGGCAATTCTTCATCCCCTTCCCCTTCTCCAAATATGGACCCCTAAAGTCCCTTTATGTCTCCCCCCACATCCAAATCTTCTCCCCCAAAATCTAAGAGTGTCATCTTCCACCTTAAGAATTGGCGAGATGTTTGGGTTAAAAGTGCTACATTAATGTCCCTGTATAGTTAATTTTATTTATTTTTGTATTAATCCCTTTTGGAGACTATCGTTATAAAGAATTAACCTAGCCGATTTTATTCTTTAGCCATCATAAAAAATAAATATAAGTTTGAGATTTATTTATTTTGTCATTAAGTGAATCTAAACAAGCCCTTTTGTACTAGCAAAAACAACTCTCTTCTATTTATTTATTTACATTTCTACACATAAAAGGCAAAAAGGGGAATCATGCAAGTTTTATCATTTTTTACCTCCAAAAGCTTATAAGCTTCAAGAATCCTTATCCATCTTTGCTTTTGGAAAAAAAAAGCATTAAATTTTTCTGAGAGATCTGCGCCTGCTTGTAGACAAGGATAGAAAGGAAGTGACTTTCCGAAAAATGATTGTACAATAATTCGCTTATCAGCCTCTCGGGAAAGTTAAAAATCATTTAAACAATCTTAGATTTTAAATCTCTCCCTCCAATCCCATTGTACTTCTTTTACTGGGGTTGGGGGTGGGTAAATGAAACATTCTATATACTTAAAAATTTTGCAAATTGTAACAGTTAAAATTTTTCTATCACTTTATGTTAATAATTTCTCACGAGATAAGTTTTCTCAAAGGTTATAGAATTATAATTTAATTGCAAAAGTTTTTTTTAATCGTTACTTGGTATTTACAAACATCTTTTTTCAAGAGAGAATTTGTAAATGGTTTTTTTTTCCAATTATTGCATAAAGTTATCTGTAATAATTTTAATCTTTTTACGACAGTTTTAATTGTTTGAAGAAGACAAAATCGTGTAGGAACTTCATTCTAAGCTTTTCAATAATTATTTTAGTTCTCAGCATGAAGATCACAATAAACTAGAAATTAAAACTTCATCTTTAATCCTCATAACAAAAGTAAACCTTCAAGGGGAGCTTTACCGTTGTTCGATTGTGTCTTTAAGGTAAACAATTTCTTGCACTAATACAAAGTTAAGTTGCATAAAATAAATCTTAAAGTGGTTCTGAAAAGAATTTTTCCCTTAGCGAGAGTTTGTGCACTGAACACAATAAACTAGAAGTTAAAACTTCATCTTTAATTTTCAGAACAAAAGTAAACCTTCAAGTGGAGCTTTACCGTTGTTTGATTGTTACTTTAAGGTAAACAATTTCTTGCATTAATACAAAGTTAAGTTTCGTAAAATAAATCTTAAAGTGGTTCTAAAAAGAATTTTGCCCATGACGAGAGTTTGTGCACTGAACTCCCTTTTTTATTATCTTATTTAATTATATATTAAGTGGTGTGTAACTTTGTCATTCCACATGAAGCTAGGCTCTTGTGAAGGACAAGGTCATAGCCAAGAAGATTGTTAGAGTTTATTGCAGCATAAGTATGGATAATTTGATTAACTAATAGAGTTTATGGTGTGACCAGAAAAACTATTACAAATGATGTTGTAGCATTAACTGAAACACTAGATTAGTCACAGTAACATAATAACAGGTTTCACATAATGTTGCAACATAAACAGAGAACGTATAAAGCAGTGGAATAAAGCAAGTTGTAACAGAAATAAAGAACACCAATATTTAACGTGGTTCAACCGTGCGATCTACGTCCACGGGACCAACCCCTAATCTAACAAACCAATTCATTAAGAAATATCAAGTTTCAACATCAATTGACTTACACAAGTAAAGACTTCATCTTAACATTTGATGCCTCAATGAAAAACTCCTTAATGAACTTCGGTTTGGCGAGCTTCCCTCGACTTGCAACGTTCTCTCCCGAGAACTATACTTTTTTCTCCCGAAGAATGAACAAAAGATACAATAATCTAAACATTCAAAGACTCAAACAAGTTGCTCATAACTCACTGTAAAAAGCAACACAGTTGCAACACTTAATACAATCAAAGACTAGAACATAGATCGCGTTGCAACATTACACGGAACACTGGGTAGAACTCCTTTAAATTCTTTTGCACTTTCTTTCTGTCTACTCCCTTCCTGCTGTGACCTATTCTTCTTATATATATACTTGATTGCTCCTTGAACATCTTGGCTTGGGCTTCTAGAAAGACATCTTCTCATAAAACTCTAATCTTCCTTTTATTCTTCATTTCCTTATGAATAGGCAATCAATGCAATTTCTTAATCATCACAAAGCTTTATCTATTATGGTAAGTTACCATAATATTTTCAATGCACAATACAAATGGCAATAACACAAGTATGGTAACAAAAGTTTTGCTAAAACATAGCCAATTAATTCACAATCAATTTAATTGCCTTAACAATCTCCCCCTTTGGCTTTGTTTTAACAAAACCTAGTATCACTATACTACACAAACGCTCAAGCTCAAGTCAAAGACCCTATTGCAACAGTCAGTATAACATCATAGAAACACATATAAAAAAGTATCAGAGCAGCAAAGATAATGACCCTGCACAAGAGAATGAAACTGTTGCAACAAACAATAAAACATCACAGACAGACAAGAAATTATCAGAGCACAATGATCCTGTTGTAACAACATAGAAACACAAACAATATTGCAATAAGGAAATAAGAAGCAGCAAGTCATAGCAAAATCAATAGCAACAACAACCGCAAGCAATAAGTAATAGCATATTCTCCATTTTTTTGCCAAATAGAGACAAGGGGGCAAGGTAACACAATGTAGTGTATCAACATAGCCTCTATATCAAAGAAAGCAGTAAACTGATTGAAAAAAGAGTTAATCAACACAATGTATCAAGAGGAAAGGTATCATGATTTTGAAAATAGCTATCCAGGTCAATCATCAAAATAAGCAATGTAACGCAAAGCTTCAAAACATAAAACATCAAACCATTATCTTGTGAGAGTTCATCTCCCCCTTTGCCAAAAGAAACCAAAAGAGAAACACAAAGTACTAGACCAAAGTTATAACGCCCCGATCCCTCATGAGACCAGGACTCCTATTAAACATGTTATTCTCAACCTAATTTCAAACTCCGAGCATGAAATTTTGGGAAAAACAAACGGAGTCTCCCCTGCTTAAAGGACTATCCGATAACCTGCAAATAACATAATACAATTACAAAACCATAATCCAACATTCTCATACACTCCAACTTCAACCATTAAGCTATGGCCCGTCTCAAGGCCATCCAAGCCTTAGACTCAACAAAATAGGTACACAAGCATGCATAGGCCTCAAATATTGAAATACTATGTTATAAAGTCATTTATCATACCATTCTAACTTTATCTCTTCAATTGTCTTGTCTATTAATCCAGCCTATTAACTCCATTAACCCAAGCAAGAATGCACGACCAATGAACAATAACATAGTTCATTAAACTATTACAGGCCACCTACAAATCAAATACAAAGAAGATCCAATACAATTACAAGCCGGGTTTCTATAGTTCCAATCAAATTACAATTCAAACCACTTTACTAATTCACATGGATTTGCAGGTACTAACAATGGAAGCCAACACAACCAAACACGGTAACTCTCGAGCTTTCCCTGTATTACCTTGCGAAGGTGCTGAACTTGAAAGGTGTTAGAAACGAGGGTGAGTATACAATTGGTATACTCAGTGAAGGAGGTATTGTAGCATACCGGGGAAGTGCTTTCATGAAATGCACAAGATAACACATAAATATCACAATAAACAAGCTATTGAAACAAGTAATTAAACACTTTGTAAAAGAATACGGTTCCACTTGTCTTCAATCACGAGCTATGAGCCAAGATCTTCAAGCAAATGACGGTAAAACCCTTATTCCTCCAAAATGGGGTACTCTGGATGTACCCCGATCCTACGACCTTTTCTCCTGAGGTAGGTCCATATGCCCCAACGAGGTAAACCACGCCTCTGGGGTAGTGGAGTATACTCTGCGAGAGAAAGGAAATAAGGACCATGGTAGTCGAGAGAGAATGACAAACCCGATGCCGCCAGTGTTTCTCGACACTGCCATGTCCAAAAAGGTTGCGCAACCCCAAGCAAAGATCACGAGAGCCAAGTAACATATACATAATAATTTACAAACAATATAGGCAAGATAACAATATAAGCAAAATAACTAACATTTATAGCATGGGCATTATCCAGCATAATTTATATACAACAGAGAATGCAAATAAGATGCAACTCCCTCACTTCCAGAAGCCACGAACTCTCTCAATCTTTTCCCTCGTGCTCAAAACTAAAAATTCACACAGGATTCATAATTTAGTTCAACACAACACAACTATACACTTTATAACAAGTAAAAACATAACATTTGACAATCATGCAAAGTCACATACAAGCAACCCGATAATCATTAGAACAACATGAAAAGTAGCATTTCAAGATATTGTCAACGTTAGGCTTAATTTTGACACTTATTCCCTTTGTCTTTTGGCACAATTCAAAGCATATCCCGCATATAACTTTAATCCATTTAAACTCGACATGCAAATAACTAACTAGTTTTACACATAGACTTAAAGACAAGCATGAAAATATTCATTAACATCATGAGGGGCAACCAGACTTGATTCAATGTTCATTAGCATGCAAAATACTTGAATTACTTTAACTACAACTAACATTAACTTTTATCTACTTAAGCTAACTCCACAATTTATAACAATCTTATTCGATTATGGCACAACACCTACTGCACCATTTAGAGTTTAATCTAATTCAATAAATCAACTCAATTAACCACGGAGATGCTCACATACCAAATTCAAACAAGGTTCTTATAAGACTAACACTATAAGCTCGTGACAATTAAATCTCACAAATACTAATCAACTCATTTGTTCAACACATAATATAACTCGATAGACACCTCATAACCATCAATTAGTTCAAATAACTTCAACTACATTTATGGAACCTAACCTAAGCATTAAAATAATATTCAAGGCTCTAATTGCAATAATTCTAATGTGCGCATACAAAGAGGCATAAAAATTGACGTTCTCGGAATTCAATAAATTTTAACGTGGGACCGTTTTATCAACCCAACATCACATATCTATAATTAGATTAAGATTTTTAGCAAGATTTAAAGGGCCTAAGTGAATAGTATCTATTAAACTAATTTTAACTAAATGATCTTGCACTTTAAGCATTTTTAATCCATTCAAGTCTCTAAACTAGATTCATTTACTCCTAAATTGAGCCTAAATAATATTTAATCGAGCTTTAATGCAAGGATACACAAAATCCCCAATTTCAATATGAAAGCCCTACTTTAATTTAAAGATTAAGCAATCTAAACATTTTCAAACCATGTGAAGCTCCAAACTAGGTTTAATAACTCTTAAATTACACTTATATAACAATAAATTAAACTAGAGCACAAGAATTACTATTCACATTTTTACTATTCATCATCTTCTCTAATTTGATTCTTTTATTTATTCCACAAACAAGCCATTAAACTACATAAACTAAGTCTCTATAGCATGTAGAGATCATATAATACAAGATTTAAGCATTTCATAAGCTATTAAAAACAAATCTAAGAATTACAAAATATGGCATAAACATTTAATATGCAAAATAATGTAAAATCCCTCACATGGCAAGAAGAAGAAAGCTTGAGAATGATCTTTGATGGCTAAAACAACTCCCAATGCAAGCTCAAATGATCAAATTGAAGAATTGAACAGTTTTTTTTCTATCTTTTCCATTCTCTTTCTCGGCTTTGAGCCTTCTTGTTTTTTTTTTCCTTTTGTTTTGTGCTTGTTTTGTCTTTAAAATGAAAACAAGCAAAGGTCAAAGGTCAAGGGTCAAAAGCTTGGTCAAATGGCTCTAATTAAATGGTCAAACACTTTGTATTGGCAATTAAAATGGCTTAGCAAAAATAAAAACAATCTCAATTCAATTAAAACTCTACTAAAAGCTAAAAATACTATTCACTCGGGGACACTCAAAATAATTCATTATATTTCATTTCCGATATGCTATGCACGAACGATCAAGGAACGAATGCTTTAAATATGGTAAATAATGACAAAAAAATATTAAATTTGAAAGAAAAATCAGTTTAAAATTCACTCTGGGCTCGGAGTTATTTTTTTTTCATTTAGTTGAAAACAAGATAAATAAATGCAAGAAAATGAAACCTAATATTACAAATAATAAGATAGTTAATATTCATTTCACATAATTGATTTAACTATTATTTGAATAATTTTGATGTAATATGAAAATAATGCTAAAAAATAAATAAATTAACTAAAGCAAACACATAATTTCATGTCAGCATTCAAGATAAAACCTAATTAAATGCAAACATGCACTATTCATGACATGATGGGTTTGGGGTACCACAAAAGTACTTAATAGAAATCATCAAACAAAAACATGGACCCATAGTAGATCAACATAGTAAAGTATAAAACTTAAAAACCTGTAAAGTATCAGAGCAATAATCATCAAGCAAATGAACATTTAAGTAGTGGATTTGAAGACAAAATCAAGTACGGTTTGTTGTCCTTCCATCCCTAGGTTTGGTGTGCCGCGGAAGCAGAGACCCACTAGAGCTAGTGTTGCTTGATGTTGAGACATTATCTGCAGCCAATGTGGGGGATAATAACTCATCGATAGTGATTGGTTGATTTGACGCACCCCTAGTGCCCCTTGCTTTGGTTTTCCCCAACATCTACCACTTGACCTTGTGTTCACCATTGTTGTTCTGCAAATGGGTAAGCAACAAAAACTCGAAAAGAGAAAAAACGAGAAGGTGAGAAAGAGAGAAAACATGAGTAGTAAAGAAGACAAATGAATTGTAAGATGTAAAGTCACTGAATTGCTCAAATAAATCGTGCCCTAATTGTGAGTAATAGACGGCAACGTCCAATCCAACGATCTTAGGAAATTCAAAAACTACAAAATTGAACCAACTGCCAATTACAGATATCCAGAATTCCCGCTCAAAAACTTTTTCCTTTCGGATCACTAAAATGTTGCAACATTGACATATGTTACGCACTGTTATCCATAATAAAAAAAAAAAATAGAAGTGATGTTGCAACTATATTTCCAATAGTATCTTCCAATTTTTTGGCTCAAACCCCCTGAGATTTTACCCTTTTTTCGTTTAACAGGAAATCAAAATGCATGATATGTTCAGGAGGCATGAAGTCACTCAAGAAGATTTACTTGTTAATATTAATTAAGTCAGAGATTTAATCAATGAACCATGTGTGTGTGTTAAGCAGAATTCTGAAAAAGATCACTTTCACTATCAAATCTGCAAGATGAAGAAACTCTCCCTATCAGCTCAAACATACCTGATCGACTATTCATCCCGCAGGAAATTTCAATATCTATCCATCATTT